>CM074576.1:79772109-80372109 GCA_037305975.1 Chrysolophus pictus
TATAATTTTAGTAAGTAAGTGCTGCAGTCCAGGATGCTCATAGCAACATTTTGTATGAAAAGGGGATTTGGAGGCATAGAAGTTCTTAGTTGTACAGCCTGAAACACACGGTCTAAAAACTTTGAAGTTCAAGCCAATTGCATTTTAACATTTGCTGAGCTTTTTATCTCCATGCAACAGCGATTTAAGGACATTTGTACTAATATCTGCTTTTGATCCAAACGATGACATTATTTTGAAATGTCATTGCTGCCTAACAAGTTAAATAGAACATGCATTCTGGCAAGGTGAGCATTCCAGTGTGCAGAATTATGTAAAATACAAAAGTTTTTCAAAGTGTCAGTACCTACCATTTAAAACCATGTAGTCTGTGAACACTGATATTTTCAGGCTGAAAGAATTTTCCAAAGTAGCCAGTGCCATCGAGCATATAGATAGTTAAATCAACTCATGAAGATGCAATGTAGAACTAATAAATGAGTTCCCAAATATTAGAGATGATGTTAAATTGCAGTTTATTTTATCTGAGAAAAAGAGATAATTGACAGTATATTATCTGCTTCCTTAATGACTTTTTCAAAATATGTTACGTCCTTGTTAGTATAAGAAAGGTAAAGATTGTGACCAGTCTGCTATGAAATATGCAATTCTGTGTCCAGCTGCTGAGCTACTAAATGAAAAGATGTTCTATAATTTTGTTTATTTATTATAATATTTTTATTAGGCAAATATTACACCATTATGTTAGTATAAAATGTACTAACAGTTAAAGGGAGGTTTTTTTTTTTTTTTTTTTTTTTTTTTTTATTCTTTAGTCACTACAAAATTTGTTAGGGTGCATTTACTGGTAGGCACTGTATAAATGCAGCATGTTTGCTGACCCAGCAGAGATTAAACTAAATGAGAACAAACCAGCTATAAATTTGACAGAGTTCATTTTCTAAAGTGACTGCTTTATGCATCTGCAAATGGCCAGAAATAGAGCATGAAGCTCTTAATTCTTTCTACACAAATAAAAACTGAAGTACTGAATGTCTTCATTTAACATCTTCAAAGCAGCATTATTTTTATTAGGTATGAGAACAGAGAGCAATTTGTAAAAAAGAGGGAGATCCTGTAGGATTTTTATATTATACACCTTAAATAAAAATGACCTGGAATTTGTTTGCTTGCTTGTTGAATTATCTACATCAATTTTTAAAATGTGTCACAAATGACTGGATTTTAATTTTTTGCAAACTTCTGTATTAACAGCTGTCTGGGGGTAGAACATTATATAAGTTTCATTGGAACATGAAAAGTCTTTTTCTGTGGGATTTTATTTGTTATTCAACCCATTTCCAATTCAAGTCACTAACAATAATTCTACTGACTAGAATGGAACAGCATTACTAAAATATCACTTGCTGTATGTTACATGCTTGAGTTTAAAGATAGGAACCTCTTTCAAAACTAATATCTCAAATAGCCAGGTACTGTAAAACCAGTACCATGTCTTAAGGAAAGTAACAGTTCCTCTCCTATACTCATCTTGAGTATTAGCTGGCTTTTTGGTGACATACAGCAAAGTACAGCAAAATGTAATGTATGGTCATTAATACTTATTGTGGGCTTAATTATTCAGAATTCAGAGTACCAAAAAGGATTATTTACTGTGAGTTGGGCCTTTAAATTATGTCATACAAACTGAAAGAAATTGCTGTTGTCTTATAATGAAGACAAATAAAAAGTAAAGACAAGTAAAAGAAAATATAAAAAAGGTTAGTCTTGTATTAAAAACAAAAACACAGAAGTCATGTACTCATGTAGGTTTCAGATGAAAATGAAAATAAAGAAATAGAAGGACACTGAAGAGGTTATTTACTGCATTCTAAAGATAAGTGAGATAAATGTCTTACTTGAGGATTGTTCTTAAATGAAGTGAGACATCTGAGAGTAAAGGCACTTAAAAAAACCCAGTAAAATAATATCTGATTACCAGGACTTCAGTAAGTTGTTGTCAGAAGAAAATGTTTTGATTTTTTATTTCTCTTCAGTAGCAATTAAATACTAGAACTGCTAAACTGGAGATGACACTTGATTTTTTTTTGTTTGCTCGTTTCTAGGAAACTTTATGAATGGTATATTGTATTTTAAGTGAAAAATTACAACAGGAAATCATATAAGATTGTTACAGTGCTAACTTGTAAAATCTTTCAAATCTATGCACGACCATGAAAAAATTGTGTGTGTCTTTTCTCTCTCTTAAAAAAAATAGTCTAATGTAGTGTTAAAATAATGTGTTGTGTAGAATAATAGTTAAAACACGTATGATTCAGCACTGTATAGAAATACAATTTTGGTTTCTTAGCTTGTTTTTTTTTTTTGTGATGTTAATATATGTTAATTTCCCCCTGGTTGTAATCTGACTATCAAATGTAGTTATAGTTAGTACTTTTTAACTTTAACAATGAGTCATAATTATGTCTCCTGACGGGAATTTTGGTTGAATAAATGGAAGCCAAAATATGTGTATGTGTATATATCTGTATTAATAGTACAATTGTATTCCCAGAATAAATTGTTTTGTTTTGTTTTGTTTTATAATTTATATTATACAAAGAACAGTAACATCTAATTTTAAAGGAAAATGTAACTACTAGTTCTTTATGGATGCTTTATTATATGTGCACTACCTTTACAATATTAAGCCTATTTATTAGATTTCATTCGAGTTGAATAATATTAATAGTATTTTCACCTGGAGGAAAAGAGATGTGTAATATCACAGTTCTGAGACATTGTACTGCAAATCTTTAATCTGGAAGGGAAAACTGGTTATGAAAATAGTAATTGTACTTTTTACTGCACTTGAAGTGAAGAGAGAAAGGATAGAGCAGGGAATCATCTGTGCTCTAAGTCTAAAATTCCAAGAGATTAGGCGTGTCCAGAGAGGCTGTGGATGCCCTGTCCCTGGAGGTGTTCAAGGCCAGGTTGGATGGGGCCCTAGGCAGCCTAATCTAGTATTTGATATGGAGGTTGGTAGTCCTGCATGTGGCAAGGGAGCTGGAGATTCATGATCCTTAAGATCCCTTCCAACCCAAGTCATTCTATGATTCTATGATTCTATGCCAAGACATCCCAAGAACAGTGAGCACTAGACATACATTTATGATTTTCAGTATATTGGCTTCAGTATTATAGATTATCCGAGGGGAAAAAAAAATCTCCACTTATATGGCACAGAGCTTGAAAGTCCACCGTGATTGCACTTCAGTCACATGAGCAGAAGTTGTATGTTACGTACTAAAATTCTAGAGGTTTGGCTCCATGGCAGAGACGCTAAAAAGACTATTTCAGGGCTTATTTTTCAGTGGGGCCTCTGTCACTCCCATCCTATAGTTTTAGTGTGATCAGTTTTCATGGGAATGTTTAGTTTTATGGCATAATGAAAATTACTATTGTCACTTTTCCATTTTCTCTGAAACATCCCAAATGATATGCTGACTTGTAAATAATCAAGATTTTTTACAGTCAGACAGAAATTGTTGATCTCAATTCTGCATTTCTCTCAGCACCATTTAACTTTGTGCTACAGTCTCTTGGTCATTGGAAAGGATCAGGATCTTGCCACCACTGGTGGCAGCTCTTAACTGTTTGCTCAGTGGAATGTTACTCAAATAGCAAAACTGTTTCTGTTCCAGAAAATTCAGTGTAATTTTCAGGAGATAAGTAATTTGTTTTATAACTTGTTTCCAAAAATTGTTTTCAGTATGTTAAAATTTATTTTTCTTAGCTGAGGAGTCAAAAATTTGTTGTTTCATTCACTGTCTCTGTTTATTGTCATGTTAAAGAATTGGTGCTTACTGGCAAAAGACTGAATTACAAGTAAAATACAACATTTTTTTTCCAAAATGTTTATGTTCCCCCTCTACTCCGCCTATCACATTTGCACCTTCCAGGTTTATACAGGTTTATACAGCATGAGTCCTACTTTTTCTTAAAGTAGATGGTGTTTACTCGGGTATCGTGGCCTTGAGCTTTTGCTCTTGTAATATAAGTGTCACATTAAAAGTTGTGTAAATATCCACGAGTTGTTTAACCAAGTACTATGCACTGTAATTGGTTAGAATAATTCCCTGTTAATTAAATACATACCCAAACAAAATGAAATAACTTAGTGGCCAGTAAATTTTATAGTAGTGCTAAGTCAGAAGTAAATACAGCGTATCTTATGTTAGTTTTACATGTTTTGGTCAATTTGGGAAGCACATCTGTGAATTTTTTCCTCACTTTACCAATCTAAACTAAATCCTGGGAAAACATGTACAACAATAGATGTCAGATGCTCAACACTGTGTCAATTTCTGTTACAAATTATGTATATTTGTTGTGGTATTAAGAAGCCAAAGCTCAGTGATTTCAAGGGTGTTTTGTCTATTATTATTATTATTATTATTATTATTATTATTATTATTATTATTATTTATGAAATAAAACTAGCAATTTGCTAAGAGCTGTATCTTTTGCACATATGCAATTAAGTCTTTCCCTCCTTCACAAACACTAAAGGTATAAATTGTGTTAGGTAGGTACTGTTCAGGAAAGTCTCTGATGTATCATTAACAGTCTACAAAGTGTTTGGAACTTACAAATTCTTAAATTATTTTTATTTAATAGACAAAGTGATGAAGCGAACCTCCCATAATATAAATACAATCTTTGAAGAACAGATTTCACATGAAACCTGACTAGATACATTGAAATAACTGTTTCACCAGAGAATTTTTCCAGATGCACTATGTAAACAGAGTTCTGCCTTCCAGTTTAGAATGCTGCAGAACTGAAGCTCTCCTTCAAATTTTTTGTGACTATAATAATCTGTAAACAATATTATGTAAACTGAGCAACTTTATTCAATGCCTTGAAATATTAATAGGATTTTACATGCAAGGAGCTTTACAGTATCTATTCAGTATCACCATGATTGTCTATGCATTTTTATGAGGGTTAAATACGTACAGCAACCCAACTCCTGATATCTGAATTGCAATCTTTTGTCACTTCAGTCTTTGCGTAGAGAATGGAAAAAGAGAATCACTTCCAGTGGATGATTCAGACTACTTAGTTAGGCTCTTCATTCAGATGGCAAGTTTAGGGTGATGATAAGCTGTCTTATTCCTTCCCCCTTCCCACCCCCTCAAATGATGTGAAACATTCATCTAACACCTGGAAGTTTACAGAAGATACATAGAGAACCAGTAATGGTTAGAGATGTTACGGAGAAGATATTTTCCTTACCATTAATTCCATTTTTTGTTGTTGCTGCTGTTCCCAAATTATTGCTATTTAAATGTTTAAACAACTATGTTGCTGACAAAATAGAGGTTCATATAAAGGTAAATCCTTATCAAGAATAGTGTTCACTCTAAAGAGAGAGACAAGGGCATGTAAAAGCTTAAGTTGTTTTTTCTGCACAAAATTCAGGTCCCAATGCCCCTAATGATTCAATCTCATTTTCATAACAGCAGCAACTTTACCAAAATGAAGAAAAAAAGGTACTACTATGAGAAGCAAGAGCTCAGGATCTTATGATCTGACAAGTCTTTGAATACAGTGTAACTCAAAAACATTTCTCTGAAGTGGTAAGCGTTTCAAAAAATAGCTTTCTGCTCTGAATGGCAATAGACCATTACTTTAAAGTAACAGTTTTGTAGCTGAAAATGCAGCATGAGATTAGATTTGTAACCTAGTATTGAACTGAAATACTGGGGGGAGTCGGCAGCCTAACCATATGCCACAATGTTCAGTGACTTGATTTACGTCCATTCTAAAGTATGACAACAGGAGTATGGTATTGCATTAAATTTTCACATGAATAAACATGCAGCACCCTGAGAGCCACAGCTCCAATTTTCTCCTTCCTACAATGCTGTAGCTTCCCCAAGTCTTTTACAAAGCCTACAGACATAACATGGCTTTAGCATTCATAGTCAAGAGTCAGCTTTTATCCTGTCTATTTTCCTTCCCTTTACAATGTTCTTATCACTTATTGGTGTTCAATTCCAGTTTGACATTAGTTAAAAGAGGAAGAAAATTGCCTTCTGACAGTGAATACTGAAATGGCTTCAAAAACTCACCTTGCACTTTCATTCCTTTCTCATGAAAACTGAACCAAAGGTTAATTTGCAGAAGAGAGGAGATGGAGGCTGGAAGAGTGCTGGCACGTGACCACGCTAATAGGCTTTTTTTTTCTTATTTAGACATCTGCTGTTGTCCAGTGTGGGAAGAAGACTTGGTTTTATGGGCTCCACGAGCTTTTTATATGATCGAGTGTAACCATTTCTGTGTTCTTCTGTACTTTCAGAAAGTGTGTTAAGTACGGAATGAGCAGATTTTTAATCAGTATCTTACATGATGCTTAAGAAAACCCTGAAATACCAGCACTGGAAAAATAAAGTAAAAAGTCCTGTTCCTGATAAAGTTCTGCATGAAAAATATCAGTAATTTCTCCCCAGTTTCTTTTCCTTTGTGAACATTCTGCTTACTCAAGATGCATAATACTTGACCATTCTGGAGCTCAACCATGTGTGCTGCAAACCTGTTTGCACTGATAATATTTGTAAATTGTATTTCTCCTATCACTGAGTATCTAAAACATCTAAAATGATCTGGAATTATCTAGTTAATCTCAAGGGTCCACTTAAGTAGTATTGCTGAAAATTGAAAAAATTAAACCTCTGTGAACTGTACTATGCTAACTGTGAGTTTAAGTAAAACAATATATAATGTAGCATCAGTAAGTGGTACTTGCTTCTTCTTCGTTGTTTGTGAGTCTCTCCAAATCTTATAACTTTTCAGATTTATGTTTTCCCTGCAGAGATACTATAAGGTATGAAATTGATTTTTCCAACACAAGGATGTATAAATTTTTATCATCCCAAATCCATAGCTATTTGGATCATCTAAATGCTAGAAAATTTTCTTCATTAAAGTAACCTCTCTTTCATTATATTTAATTCCTAAGAGAAAATCCTGTTCTTGCAATAAGGCAAATTTTTGTTGATTTGTTAGGCTTTACAAATCCCACACAGAGTCCAATAGAATCCTATCAATGCCAAGTTGGCAATGGCTACAGTATTAGCTACAAGAGGGCTTAAGAAAGACACTGTCAACATTTCCTCCTACAGGCCCTTAATAGCTATGGGACATGAACAGAGCTTTGTATAAAAATGTGCTCTTGTCCAGCACCTAAAGAAAATCAATTCTGAATTCATGCTTTGGTGTATCGTGACAGTGCCTCTCCTCCTCTTCACTAGGTTTTTTTTTACTCTGTACAGCTACTGCAGAATAGCCTCAGTCTGCCCATTTTGAATTTTCATTATTTCAATAAACTAAAATGGTTTCAAATAGATTAAGTCTTGTAAAAATGATATCTTCTCCCCTCCTCTCTTTTTCTGTAGTATCTCCTCTCTTAAAAATAAAAAGACAAATACAGTAGAGCAAATTCCTGAAGAAATGCAGATTTTGGGGAGCAGTGGAGTGCTTTAGGCTTAGAGAGAAGTGGATCATGATTCAACATCATTGTTTCACTTTAGGAATAAGTCAAATTCTCTGACTTGAAGAAAAGTGCTGCTTCTTCTGGACCAGTGAACATAAATCCGTATATCAGTGCTGCCCTTCCTTTATCTCTTGAAACAGTTGGATATCTTTGTGATAGATGTCTTTGTTTTCCTACACCTGTCCAGTGGAGTGGCTGTTATATATTGCCACAGAACATCATCTCATTTTAAATAAGATTCAAGATATTAATCTTCAAAAATAAGCCAGTATAATGCCAATGTACAGGATCAGGCATTCGATCTTTGTCTATGACAGCTCCCAGTCAAATATTAAATATCGCCGACAGTAACAAAATTTAAGCAGAAAGTAGGGTACTTCACAGCCCACAGGCAATCCTTGTCATGGCAAATATGTTTTCAGTTCTTCTAAACTGTGTGTGACATTTAACAGGGCTTATGCCCTGTTGAAATAATTAGTGGCTATGCCAAATGTAGGCAGATAGAGATACATGAGGAGTTAATTAGTTAATCTATTTAATTTTGCAAAATACAACAGCCGTATGAGAAAAAAAAAAAAAAAAAAAAAAAAAAACCCTCAAAACATAGATTTCATTTTGAAATACCAAATATTAGTGTGGTAGTTACTGAAGTATTATGCAGTTCACAGAGTACAACTAAATAGGAGCAGGGCCCTTGTGCCATATGTAAGTATATAAATGTGAACAATATAATGCTCTTTCTACTGAATTCTTCCAACCACTGGGTAAGCACAAATGCTTAATTTTTAGCACAAGGCATTTTGTAACATTATTCTTTTTCTTAGTACTACAGAAGGAGGGCTTCTACAAACTATCTCAATATTGAGATGCCTGTTTTAGGTGTTGGTACATTCTCATCATATGATTTGTAGTTCTGTTTGGAAAAAAAAAATGAAGATGTTTAGCCAAAAATCCAACATGCAAATTAACTTTATAGTTTATATGCTACTATCATTAAATACTACTTCCTTTTTTTTTTTTAAGATATTTTCAAGAAATTTTATTGATATACTGGAACCAGTTTTCTAAAATCCAGCTTCTCCAAGGAACCTCTAATGTGATATTTCAAGATTTTGTTCTTTAGACTTAAAATGGTGAATAAAAGTGTTGTCTTCTCTGTCGTGAGGGAGAAACAGACACCAGGGAACCCACTTTGACCTTTCAAACTAAATGCTTACTTTCTGAAAGACTGCTAAAGGTAAATAGAAAAAATATAACACTTCTTTTTCTGCCTCTTGAGAGATTAATCTTTCCCGGGTCCTTCATATGTTAGCTACTACATCTGTAATTTTCAGCGAGTTTTTCTTCTATAATGTGGAAGTCATTCATTCTTCTGGAAGGTTTTATTTTCTGTTCATTTTGTACCCATACCGAGTGTTATAGAACTTCCATTTTAAACATTTTCACTTTAATTTTTGATACCTCTTCATGAACAGTTAATTAACTTTTACTGCATTTAAGACTTATTGACTGGTGTTTGTGTTTTTTTTTTTGTGGACTCCAGATAGTCTACTGAAATGCTGTTTAAGGAGACCAGGATAACATTCAAAAGGAAGGTACCTGACTTTAGTTGTCTATGCATAGACAACTGCATTTCTGTCACACATTCACAATTTCCCTATAAGTGGAGACCTAATCAGTGAAATTGGTGTCTTTAGGCAACAACTCATTTCTTGCTGAAGATGTCATAATTAAGACCTGTATTAACTAGGAGTGGGTTTCTCATACAGCAGGAGAACTATATGTTAAAGATATCCCAATGCTGTCATGTGACAGAGACCGCAGAGACTTGAACCTCTCTGGGAGCAACTGCTGACATCAGGAAGGGAAACATTGCATGTGGCAATAGATGAATTTGCATAGGCAGTTGAATTGCACTCTCAAAAATATATAATCAAATTACTATTAAGGATTTCCTTACTACCAACACAGTGCAACATTTCTTCCAAATAATATATGCTTGAAGGAATGTGTCTGTTTTGTGGAAAAGCTTCTACTGTTTCAGTTAAACAAGATTTGAGGTTTGTGACTTCAGCATGAATTGAGTTCTTAGGAGAAGCATGTACGGCATCCATAAATGTTAGTTTCTTATGTTTATATTTTTTTATATCCTTAACTTTATCTTAAAACTGAGGTATTGAGTTTACAGCATATCTGGGTTTTTTTCTTTAACAGCCACTGAGTCATTTGACTTTAAAAGAATTTGTACTTTGATTTCTCTTTCTGTTTTGAGAATGTAATATGATGAATTGCTAATGAAGCCAAGTAAATAAAACAGATGGAAACTTTTTTCTAATGGATACAGAAGGAAGCATCTGATTCTCTCACTGTAAGCACTCCACTCAGAATATACTACCTGGGTTTATGTACAGATAATAAGAACTTATGAAACTGTTACTTTAAAATAAATTTAGGATTTACAATGTCATCAGCTAAAGTCACTTATTTCTAGGTTGTACATCATCTGGCATTGCTGGATTAACAGTTTGTCTAGTGTGTTGTCAGAAATGACTAAAACATTGTTTTATAAGCAGAGATTGTTTGTTACAGATGCATTTGCTTTCAGTTAATAAGGCCATATTATGTGTGGGTTTGTGGCTGTGTGGGCTTATCCCTACTTGAGATTGCAAATGAAGAATGACAGAGGAAAAAAGCCCTTTAGTTATATCATTTTAAACCAAAATAAAGCTGTTAGATGAATGACAATAAGATATCACACAACTGCCAGCGTTACTAATTAATAGGCTTTGAAATATTGAGCAGTATGACTTTTGTTTGTGGCTAAAACTGAATGCTAATGATCTATGTAGTTTCACAGCATAGATAGCACATTGTAAAAAATGTTATAAATGCAAAATCTCGTTTGTATAAAACCTGTAGAGACAAATAAATATATCTGTGATTCTCTGTTAAGTGATTATCCTCTCACTTTTGTGTTCAGAATCCTAAATCCACAGAATCTCTGTGTGGCTGTTTTAGTATGTAGGACGCTCAACCTTAATGCTCCTGTGTAAAGTCTTGTTCATTTAACTGAGGTTCATTTTACTCCTGCTGAAGTTAATATCAACTTCCTTGTTTAATTTGCTGGGTATGAATTTCATATCACTTTATTCTGTTAATGATAACCGTCTTGAAAATTAAATAATAACTTCTGTTTTTTACAGGAGTATAAGCAAGAAATTATTGGAATTTATGTATATATATGTATGTTACTTCTTTTTTTAGGTGCATGTAATAATCATATTTAACATATATATAAAAACTAGTGCAGGTAAGAATATATTATTCCTTAGCCAAACATAATGCAGTTCAGTACTTTCTATAATGCATAGGCCTTCTAGTTTTCTGGAAACTGAGTGAGTACTGGGGAGCAACATATGCGAATTTGAAGATGCAGTTGTGTATGACATTTTAACCAATCACTTCTTAAAACCCTACTTAACAAAAAATACATATGTAAGTATTAAAGAGAAAGATTCAAAAAGAAGCTGATGAAAGATGTACTTTAAATTAAAAAAAAAAAAAGAAGAAGAAGAAGAAGAAGAAGAAGAAGAGAGAGATAGAGAGACTTTAATAATAAGTTTATACTTTTCTGGGAATTTCCATTTCTCATAGGTAAACAATAAAGCAGAATCAGAGATTCAGAAATGTCAGCCATATTCAACTGTCCTTCAGTCAGCCTACATCGTAGCACTTTTAAAATATATCCACTGGGATTTTTAGCACCAAAATATTGTGACGCTTATCTGAAAACTACATTTAACATATGTCAGTAAAAATATTTTTTAAATAATAGTTTTTAGCTGACTGTAGTATTTCAAAATTCTGTAAAACCAAGTGTATTTGTATTTAAACTTCATAAAAGAATTAACCCTACAGGGAAGAGCAGTGAAGAGATCATCTTTTTTTTTTTTTTTTTTTTTTTTTATTTTGATTTCTGAGGGTAAATGATATTTAACAGACAGAGGTAGATAAAGTCTGAAGAAGCACAAAACCTAACTGAAGATAGGAAACTTGTTAAAGAAGTTAAAGAATAAAGTTTGGAGAGCAGTAGGGACAGGTCAAGATTGCAAGCCACTTGGAATTTGGGGAAAAAAAAAAAAAAAAATCTGTACTGCTAGACTGGTAAACCTTGGACCTAAGAAATCAATACAGTGCAAGCTACAAGAGTTTGTATAAGAGTCTGAAAAACAAATAGAAGGAAGAGGAGGAACTGATTTAGGGAGAGATTAGATTTTAGATAGAGCCAAAATTGTAATCTCTGCCTGCCAAAGGATTTGATTTAGCTCCCTAAAACTTCAGTTGTCTGTTACAACCTATTGTGGATATATTACTCAAAAAACAACAATGACTTTTAAATTTTAAGTTGATCAACTTTTCTTCCCGTTTCGGCAAAACTTCTTTGGTTAATCCATACCTTTGATTAAATATGAAATACAATACTTTTCTTGTATTTGCTGGAATGAAAGAATATAGATACATATATACAAAACAAGACAAAAATGAGCAATGAGAAAAAAAAAACAGTAAAAAAAATAAGCAGACTACTTTGTTAATTATTCAACATTATTGGACAGCAACAAATGCATCTTGATGTTTGGGGACTTTTGTGAATTAGTTAATAAGATACTCAGATAGTGAAAAGAAGACTGCTGAGAAATGGGGGTTTAGTAGCCTGCTACCTGTATGAAAAAGACAAAAAAATGCAAAACATTTATTTGAAAAGAAAGTCTGTGAATATAAGATTTTCTTACCTTGTATTAAATATTTATATTTTGTGGAAAGAATGCCAGTCATCTACTATGCCTGCTACTAATACCAGCACTTGTACCAGTACTTATTTGCTTTTAGTTCATGCACATGTGCTCTCTAAAATCTGAACTATATAAAAAAATAGCTGCCTTTTATTTGAGTAGTGTCTTGTCAAAGATTCTCTGAGGTAGCACTATCTATTTTCTTTGATAAGCAAGGGTACAGAGGGATCTGGATAGGCTGGATGGCTGGGCTAAGGCCAATGGGATGAAGTTCAGCAAGACCAAGTGCCAGTTCCTGCACTTTGGCCGCAACAACTCCAGGCAATGCTACAGGCTTGTGACAGAGTGGCTGGAAAACTGTAGAGGTAACAGACCTGGGGGATTTGGTTGATGCCAAGGTGGCCAAGAAGGCCGATGGCATCCTGGCTTGTATCATATATAGTGTTGCCAGCAGGGATTGGCAACTCTACCATTACCTGGAAGGAGGCTGTGGCAAGTTTATTTGAATGATCAGTTTCCATGATATTAATAAATAACTTGAGATCCAGTAATCCAAGAGTCAACCCCCATCCTACGACATGAATCTGTTCTGTAGACAGGATTACAAGGACCTTGAGTAAAGCATTATCTTAAATAAAGGAGAAGCTACTTGTAGGATGTAGGAGAGAGTAACTTTGGAAAACTACCCTTGTTGCAATGGGGCTTTTTTCTTTCTTTTTCTCCCTCTTTCCTCCCCTCCTCAACACACCTTAGTGAATCAGAAGACAAAATGCAGTTTGCTAGTTCACTTTTGCCTATCTCTTGGTGAAAGGGCACCAAGCTCTCACAGTCCTGAGTCAGCTGTAGTATTGATAATCTTAGATTCCCTTTACTGCTTAGATTTGAAGAGTGGAAGTTATTCTTTCTTCTCTCTGTTAAGATGAAGAGAGTGTGTGCACAGGGATGGCATGGTTAGGAACTGCAGTTTCCTAACTAAATAATTAATTGTCTTTAGGGGAATGTGATGGAGGAAAAATATAATATACACCTTTTTGTAGTCTTGTCACTAAACATATGGTTTGCCAAATTATAAACAGTATCATGGATATTTTTCATCAGGTTCTAAAGGTTCAGAAGATAGGAAAACTATTGATTTTCTTTTCAGAATATAATGTGTGTAAAATTGTATGTAATTGCTTGGAACGTACAGTAATGGTATTGCAAGGAAAATCTGAAATCTTTGCTAGTTGACAAAAAGCCTTTGCTGCTCTGCTTGATATCAGTATGTTTGCTATGTGATTTTGGAATATTTATGAAATACAATTTCTGTTTAATATAGTAGAACTTGCTTACAAAAGAAAGAATTTAACTAAAAAAGAAATTACAGAACATTATAGTTACCAATCCTGACTGTACTGATACTGAAATTTGCTGGCTTTCAGTTACTTCAGTGAGAGTAAATGAACTCAAGATACATAGAGCAGTATATTGGCCAGATACCCTAAACATGTGGAAAAGATCTGCTGCTCCAGAGCTAAACTTTACCAGCTGGAGTATTTTAAAAGAAAATAAGTTCATCCACACAGGAATCCCCCAGAAGTAGCTAAAGACTCTTGCAATTTTCTTCCCTAAAAGGAGGTGTTTGGAATTTTTTTCTGTTCTAGGTTAGTTGTGTAGACATCTTTTAATGTGAAGGACAGATACCAGAACGTCCAGAAGGCACATTCACTTAACTCATTTTAGCTAATTCCTATTAACTTTTTTTCTCCCCATTAGACAATAAGAATATTAAAAAAAAAAAAAAAAATCATAATAAATGCTTAACAAATAGTTGAAGTTAGATGAAGTGAATTCATCTAAGTTATCCTGAAAGCTAATTAATTCTGAATGAGTCTGGCTGTTTTTTCCCATTCTACCTATGTGGACTTCTTTGCTGGCTTCTACAGCAGTCATACAGCTTAAAATTAGATTTATAAAAGGTTCTTCCCCTTCACAGGTAACCCAATTAAGACTATAATTGAAGGAAATCAGTGTAATTAGAAAAATTAGCAGCATTAGAGGAAGCATTAGTGTTTACTATAAGTCTTCTTATCTGTGGTAGCTAAAATGATTGACTATTTTAATTTGAAACCTAGAATACACTAAAATGACTACTGAAAGGTAGTGAAACTCATCAGACTGGAAGATTTGTTATAAGTTTACTGAAGCCTTCACATTAGTTTTCTGTCTAATACAGACTGTACTGACTATGGGAAATTCACTTGAATTTTTTACGCTGAAAAATCCATTAGTACACAGAGTTTTTATTAAGAATGTGTACTTTAAAAGTTCCATAATTACCACTTTATATTTGTATTTATCTGCCTGTTGTATTTTATGGTTCAGTGCATATTCATGGTCTAATGTGTGTGAATAAAGATTGAGGAGATTTTTAGAAAACTTTATAGAATTTTGTTTTAATAATATATTGCAACAAAGCCAGGGTCAGAAGTTAAAAAGGAAACAGAGAAATAGAGCATTGGGAGTTTATTGAATCGTGTACCTCAACTGATACCATTTTCTTATTAGTTAGGTTCTGATATAGTAGTTTATTACTATTTAAAATAACATTTGAAACTAATAAATATTGTTGACTGAATATGAATTTCCCAAATATTGTTTTAAATAGAATCTTGTCCAATATTTAATTTAACAAAGTTTAATTCTGATTTTTATTATACAATAAAATGAAGATGTAGGGCAGAAGCAGCATGAAAGACTGTCAGAACTGTTTGAGGAGACAAAAACGTATCAAAATTATTGAAAAAAGAAATCTTGCTTTTTCTCTTCTGCTCTAAGTTCTAAAAAAGAGTGGTTCCCTCAAGTTAATGGCAAAAGTCCAGGGCTTTGATATTTTTACTCTTTGATGGCATTATTCAGTGCAAGCTGGTTTTCCAGAACCTGACCTTCAACATCAGATCACTGAGTACATCCTACCTTTGTAACCTGTTAAAAGCAAATGACTCTGTCACACATTTTTTCTGATATGTAATATATCACTTCTAACAACCAGAAAAGGATAAAGTAATAGTGTAACAGGTATGCACAGGAGGAAGACAGGATGACAGCAGTCCAGGTGTTGCAGTTAGCGTATTTATTTTAACTTAAATTTTCTATATTTTGTGTAAGTGAAATTGATTAATTGCTAATGCAACTCTAAGTGATTTTAACATTTATCCTGTGAGTATTACAGGTGTTCCAGCCTGTCCCATTTATTAGAACACTTTGTATTTCTCTCAAGTATCTTCCTTCGAAAGGGATATCTGCTACATTTCTGTATCATATCCAGCATCAATCACTTTGATTAGAGTCTCACTCCACAAACCGAACAGCTTTTCTTCCATGGCAGCTCCATATGTTTGCTGCAGCTGTTACACTTTCCAGGCGGAATCTAACTGTGCTCTGTTCATTGACTGTATCCATGTCAAAGAGGCAGTAAATTATTCCTCTCTGCTTTGATTTGCCTTGAAATTAAGTGGCTTGAAATCTGTCTTACAGTTAGTCTACTGTTGCCTCCAATGCACAGATGAAATTGCATCTGCATGATCTTTTCCTAACTATCTGGAGCACGTATGCTTCCAAGCCTTGTTCCAACTCCAGAGAGGTTTTTGTACGTACTCAGTGATGAAGGACTAAGTCTGTTGCAGGCTACTTTGTTGATAGAGGTGATGTTTTATTTATGATTTTATGGTTTATCTCTTAGGAAACTATTTCTATTTTGTTTATTATCTTGTACTGAAGCAGTATGTAGAACTCCATGTTACAGCACTACAGTACTAATTACTAAAGCACACTGCACACGTTGCGAAGAATACATTATCTTCAAAATTAATCTCTATTTGCAGAAATATTGAGTATTTCCATGAAGTACACTCTCACCAGTTCACTACACTTTTGTAGAAGTAATATCTACATCTATGAAATACAGAAGCTCAAGTTATTAAAACATGTTCACTGCCCAGATAAATATCAGCAGATCATTAAATTTTGGGAACTAAGAACCCAATTTGGCTTGTCTAAAATATGCTTATAGAGAAAATTGCAGTAGTGAACGTGTTTATATGACTAATATTTTTAAAATCCCTATGTGCCCATGGAGCTTTTAAAAATGCATTTTGACAATTAAGGTGTGCCGCCTCTGAATAAATATAGAGTATTCACTATTCTAGCAGTATGAAAAATGACCTTGGTATCGGAATAGCTTATTTTGAACAGATCCTCTGCCTCTGTGATTTCACAGTACTGCTCTGGTTTTATCAATTCAGTGGTTACTAGAGATGTTTGTTACACTGATGTGCAGTGTTTTTCTGTATGATTTCATGATGACTATATATAGTTGTCTTAACACAGAAGCTTCATCTCTCCCACCAAGAAAGAAAAACGGAAAGCACATGCAGGCATTCATACAAGTGCATAGTGATAGCAATAAAATGACTTCCAGGAGCTAAGACTGTTGACACAATAAAACTAGAGGTATGAAAAATCCCCCCAAAATCTTTTAAGACAGCTTTCTTTGTCAAAGTGCAAAGCCTCTGTCTGCAATTTTGAATTTGTTAAAGTAGACCTTTGTCAGAAAATTTCTTCCTTTCTTCCTATTTAATGTAAATTTTGTCTGAATATGAAAAAAAATATATATATATTTTGTTTAATGTACAGGAAACACTACCTATGAGCAGAAGATTATGTTATTTGAGTGTTGTTTGTCATTTTTTGGTAAAATCCTTAACCGAATGCTGAAATTTTCTGCCCAAGCTTTAAGCCAAAGTGTTGTTTTAGTGTTTACATTAAAAAACAAAACAAAACAAAACACTAGCTTGGAGAAGAGAAGGCTCCGGGGAGAGCTTATTGTGGCCTTCTAGTACTTGAAGGAAGCTTATAAACAAGAGGGGGAAAGGCTGTTTATGAGGGTGGATAGTGATAGGACAAGAGGGGATGGTTTTAAACTGAGACAGGACAGGTTTATTTAGATATTAGGAGGAAGTTTTCCACACAGAGGGTGGTGACACACTGGAACAGGTTGCCCAAAGAGGTTGTGGATGCCCCACCCTTGGAGGCATTCAAGGCCAGGCTGGATGTGGTTCTGGGCAGCCTGGTCTGGTGGTTGGCAACCCTGCACATAGCAGGGGGGTTGGAACTGGAAACTGATCATAGTGGTCCCTTTTAACCACACATTTTTTGTGGAAGTTTTTGAATACCTAAATTTGCAGACGGACACATCTCACTTTATGAGGGCCATAAAAAATTATCATTTGTGCCTTCTAATACTCAGGAGATCCTTTCCCTGGTCATTAAGCACTAAGTGGGTACTCTGTTGTGTATGTGTAGGAAGAGACAAAAGAAGAAAATGCTTTGGAGTGATGTGGTAGTGGGCAGAAGCCCATCTGGGGCAAGGGGCTGAGGTTTTCTGCAACAAATGTAGTCTGGAAGCACTGGATATGATGTAAAAAGCTAGTGCAATTTCTGGCCCCTTGGAAGATTAAATGCTTACAGATACATGTCAGCTCTAAGCCAGTTTTTGTTTCAGATTCAAGCACTTGTATTCTAGCTAAAATCATATTCCCTTTGTAACTGTGACATAAATGACATTTGGAAATCATATTCTATAAGTCAGTCTTGGTTATGAGCTAAGACCTCAAAATTCCAGCACTTGATGGAGCAGAGTCCTTAACTGCCTAAAACTGAGTGGTGTTTTTGAAGCTGTAGACACTGTGTTTTGCTTTGTAGGGGAGAATCTCAGTAGCTGTATGAGAAACGTTCTGAGAATGTAATTAGTGCTTATTTTGGCTAAAAATCATCAACTGTGGGAAACATACTGCAGTGTGTGGAAATAAGACTAGACATCACTGTAGAATCTAAGTACTCACTATTGCCCAGTCTTTCTTGCCAATTGTAAACCAGATTGCCTCTGTTCCATGCTTGGTCCTGTTATTTAGGTTTTTATGTGTGCTGTGTCAAAATCTAGTCTTAGAGACATGGGCAAAGATAACATATTTTCAGCCAGATATTCTAAAATATGGATAGTTCATAGGTGTTTACTGAACTCTTACATTTATCTTTTCCTAAATACAGAACTTAATCTCATCTTCTTTGTACACAAAAACAATCAATCAATCAGACTTCTTTCAACAAACTGCTTTAGTTTACTCATTTCAAAATATAGGGATGCCATGTTGCAGTTATTGAGTAACTTAATCAGAAGTGTAGCACAGTACTTCCCCAAGGACAACAGAACAAAGGTAGTTCTTCATTAGAGTTTAACATGAAATTTATTGATATCTTGGATTTACTGTACAGAGAAAGCTTTACTGTAATTTCTAACATAATATTTGAGTATGTACAAAAAAACATAAAATCTACATATAAAAGGACACAGTCAATAAGTCAGACTGCTTCCAGATTGAGCAGAATGTGGCCTGGATTCAGGAATAAGTTCTCAAGCACTTGGATGCAGTATCATTTGGTACAGTGTCCTAACAATTTTTGTTTTCAGATGTTAAAAGAAATTCTTAGTGGCTGTAATGAATTCTTTCCTTTCTGGCAGGTTATAATATGATTCCCTAATATTGATTCAGTTCCTTTGAATATTCATTGCAGAACCATTGGAGATCTGTTATTAGAAGAATTAACATGCACCAAAAAGGAAGTACATGAGGGAAATTATATTTGCAAATAGTTTTTTATTTTTTTTTCCTGCTATGCTAAATGATGTTCTTTCTCTATAGATCTTTGTTAACACTGCCAATTCAGCATCTTTAACCTGATTGTTTCATTTGCATGCTTTGTGATTGGATTACAGTTTGTTTTACTTTACTCTTTATTATTAGCTCTGTGGATATATAATTAAAGTTTATTACTCAACATTCAATTTACTTTGATCAATGTTTGAATATAGAACGTTACACAAAAGCAACAATCCGTAAAACTGTTTTTCTGCTCTTGCAAGTTCTTGTTCAGTCCTTGACTGTTCCTTCAGTTCTGCCTCTGTAACTTTGGGAAAAATGTAATTAGCAAATGAAGTATACTACTGCAATAGTTACAGTCAGTGGAAGAACTGAGAAGTAGGCTTCAGTTGCTATTTGAATTGATCGTACCATTTCATAATCAATTGATAATATCATTTGTGGGCTCTTTAAAGACCTCCACAGGAGATGTTCACTCAACCACACAGAATCACAAAATGGCCAGGTTGGAAGGGACCTCAAGGATCATGAATCTCCAGTCCCCCTCCAATCCCCCTGCCAGGCTGCCCAGGGCCCCATCCAACCTGGCCTTGAACTCTCTAGGGACGGGGCATCCACAACCTCTCTGGGCAGCCTCTGCCAGCACCTCATCACTCTCATAGTAAATAACTTCCCCCTGACATCCAACCTAAATCTTTCTTCCTTCAACTTAAAATCATTTCCCCTTGTCCTTCTGTTAGCTCCCCTTTCAAAGAGTTGATTCCCCTCCTGTTTGTAGCACTCTCTATTCCCACACCCTAATAAATAATGAAAATGCTTTAAAAATTGTCATTCTTTGTCTAATTTTATGCATTGTTAAAAATAAAAGATTCAACTTGGTCATTTTTCATAAAGAGTGCTAGAGAAACAAGTCTACTTATAGAGATTAAAAAAACCCACAAAACATTTTTTTCTAGAAATGATGAAGAAAAGCAATGTAATAATAAAGACAAATGAAAAATATTTAAATATATATATATATATATATTTTTTTTTCCAAGATAAGGTCATTAGAAGCTTGTTTCTTGTTGCTTCTTTCTCATGGATAAGTACTTGACAGTATGCCATGGGAACATTTTACAGTCACTGTTGGCTGTTGTTTAGAAGAGACTTGCAAAAAACTGTAGGCAAATAAAATAGGACACTAGAAAAGTAAATATAAGATGATGATGATGATGATGATTATTATTATTATTTTGCTTAAGTTATCCCAGCTACTTTGTTATAGCATAGTGAGTAGAAACAAGTTGAATGATAGAATAATGCAGACAAATTATTTGGCTTAATGGATTTATAACAATTGTTATTAATAATAATTTCTAATATTAACAATTTTAAATAATAATATGTTGCTATTAAGAAGAAGGCTTTATTAACCAAAATAGCTGTGATTCCCAAATTTGAGCAGTCATTTGAATAGATTGTAAATTTTAATTTAAATTGAATGATGATTATTATACAAAAGCATTGGCCATTTAATCCCGAATCTGAAAAAATACAGTAGTCATAGTGCTCAACTTCAAACATGTCTTTTAACTGATGCTAACAAAGAGGATACAGAAAGTGGCAAGTAACATCTAATTATTGAAATATGCTTTATAATAGTACAGCAATCTCCTAGACAATTATTATATGGGATTCCTGATTTATCTAGAAGCCCTTTTGCTAAAGAGCTGGCCACTAACAAGCGAGTTGGGCAAACTAGAAGAATGCAGTAGTTTGTTTATCTCAAATAATTTCCTTGGCCTAATCAGTGACTCATTAGATGGATGATAAGTTTTTTGCCTGTTTATTTTAAAAATGGATCTTCCTTGGTCATTGTTTTAAGATCATGTACCCATGGTAATGGAGTAAAAAAAAACAAAGCATTCAGTACAGGCCAGTGAAAAGGGAGCAACTAGAAATCCGCTGCAGACTTAATTATGCCTGCAGATCAGCTCCAAATTTAAGTAACAGAGCATTAAAGTCTGCTATCTTCAGACCCCACTACAGCAAGCTGGTAAACATTTAACAGATCTCTATAAAACCCGTGTGATTAAGCAGCAGCATTATGTCTAGCTTTCTGTAGGTACTGCTTAATGAGTGAGTGGCTACAGCAAATGCACAGCATTTGAATAAAGTTGAATAAAGATGTTGAATAGATAAAAACATTTTACAAAAAAAAAAAAAAGTAATTGATTCTGAGACTTCTCAAAAGCTAACTTTTGAAGTTGTTTCTTTGTAAATGTAAATATTGTTTGGCTATAGCTCGTGCCTATTTTTACTGTGTTTGTGAGCATGGAAGTAAACGCACCTTTTTGTAATGAATTTGAGGGAGAAAGAAAATAATAGATTTGTAAATTTAATGCCCTCATCTTTGTATTATAGGAATAATTTTAAAGTTTTTAAGACCTAAAACAAGCAGATGTTTCAGAAAAATTGAAGAATTATTTAGGAAAAATAAGGGATTTTTCTAACATCATTGAACTAAGAATTTTATGTGGTGAGGTTTTTTTTTTTTTTTCCATTAAGCATCTCTCTCATAAAATAAGTGTGAATACCATACAAATTTCAACAGAGTGTATATATATGTGTGTGTGTATAGATATAACGATATTACTATTGCTAAGCAACCAGTTCCTCCTGCCTGCTGATGAAAAGTGCGTTTACTAGAGCTACGTGAAATTGTATTTATCCTGAGAAGTCCTTGTGTTGAGTCTGGGAGGGATTTAGTCATAGACTTCTAAAGAATAATTGATGGCACTGTGTTAGAACTGAAACTTTAACAATATTGTTGAGAAATCCAAAACAGTGATTCAACAAAGTCAGTTCACCCTGCTTCTTGATAGTTTCAATGAACAAAAAGATAACCTTGAGTGGCTTTAATTTTTATCTTCAGAGTTATCAATGCTGTTTCTAGGAAACAGATTGACTTTATGTATATATATATGAGTTTGCCATACAGTTTCAATGTATTATCTAGAGAGTCAACACAATGATATGATTGTTAAATAAACATGTTTATCTATTTTCCTTGCACATTAGGGCATATTCACCTTACAAACAATTTCTGATCCTTACCAAACAAGCACAAAGCCAACCAAAATAATCATTCAGCATTCTTGTAGAGGGCACCCAGTTCATATCTTGGAAGTTAAAAGTTTGAATTTTCCATTGTTCAATATTTTTAAATGATATTACATATGAATGTTTTGAAGATCTTTCCTACCTTGAAGAGTACCTTCTAAAACATCTGGAGAAAAGGACAAATACAAGCTTTCCTGACAAGATGAATCAGGACATCTTGCCAAGTGAGATGTCTGTCTTTGCTTATTTGTGGTTTAAATTGACTTGGATATCTTATAACCAATGTAAATATGTTGTCAGATAAAGCAGGTTTATACCATAAAAATTTAGAAGTAAAATACCCAAAGCAAACCAACAGAAAAACAGGAATTAAATTATTAATTTTTTTTTTCAATACCAGTATGTTTACTTTCTTAGCTTTTATTTGACTACTTGCAGTAGTTGTTGCTTAGGTGTATAATTTGTATGGAAGCATCCAAAGATTCTGTAAAGTCTTGGTAACTCGTTCTTAATTATTTTTCTGAGGGAAAAAAAAAAAAAAAAAAAAAAGAAAAGCAGCCCCTGTCCTTGGGATCTTACAGACCTTTTATGTTCAAGGTCCTTTGAACTGTGATTAGAATAAGGGGTATGCCATATGAATTCTGTGTATCCTAAAATCTACAGGGTTTATCCTATGACTGGGGACTAGGTCAGAAAGTTGTTCAGAAAAGTCCCACCTCCCGTCCCTACTCACTGCCTAATAGTCAAAACTGTTCTTCTTTGGATTTTGTCTTGCTATGAACACCTAGATCACTAAACAAGCACCACACAGTGCCTAGAGATAAAGCAGAACTCAGAAACTCCAGACACACACAAAAATGTTTGAAAGAATTTCCTTGTAAACATTTCAGATGTTACAGGAAGTGGTAAATAAGCGGTAAGTAGGGCAAGAAAGGATGAAAGGTTCCCGT
The DNA here is from genome assembly GCA_037305975.1 of Chrysolophus pictus. Lineage (NCBI taxonomy): Eukaryota > Metazoa > Chordata > Aves > Galliformes > Phasianidae > Chrysolophus > Chrysolophus pictus. The sequence goes on from CM074576.1 coordinate 79,795,196, forward strand.
GTTATTTTAAAATATATACAACCATTACCATCCATCTGGGGAATTTTGACCCAAAATATCAGATCTTAAACTCAGTCATTTCTCACTGGCATCTTCAGTGATGTGATTTCTTGGGTACTGAGAGACCTTAGATCTGAATCAGTACTTTCAGAAATCTACCATACTTCACAGTGGTCCAATTACAGACTGTCAGTTATCTCTGCACTGTGTTCATGGGCTCTCACCCTGACCCCTCACAAGGGAAACAGTTATTTTGTATAGGATTTCTCATGTCACGAGCAGGAGGTACCACTAATAATCCGATTTTTTGCTGATAGAGCTGTTTCTACACAGCAAGTTCTTAATGCAAAGATATTTGCATTCTAAAACTTTAGAACTCGAATTTTTTTTTCCCAGTCTCATCTTTATTTGACCGATAAATTATACAAACTTACATTAGAAAATGAAGTTTCCTTGTTTAGGAAATACTGTGTATCTTATTCTGCTACACCCACTGAGCCATTTTGTGATGAAGAAGAAGCCATTTAGTGTGACTGCTGAGAAAGTTTTAAATATCTCTGTGTGCTAGTTAATCAGTACAGAGTACTGTCTATTACTTAACTATTGTTGTACAGCATATTCAGATCTCTGGGCTAAAATGTGCTGTATAGGTAGAAGCATTGTATTCATCATCATTGCATGTATAAAGAAAAGACATTCACAGTGGTAATTTCAAAGGTAGGTAGTGCCTTTAAAAGGCCATTAGAAGATCAAAGCTTTTCCTACTGCCTAGTCAATTTTCCAAATGTCTGCATACTGTGATGTCCATCTTATCACAATACTTAAAAAAAAAAAAAAAAAAAAAAAAAAAAAAAAAAAAAACAGAAGTGCTGTACTACTACACATGAATAATAATGTTACAGCATATAAAAAGGCAAAATACTTTTTTTATATGCCACAGAAAAGTGCAACTTTGTTGCTTGATAAAGATAGGAGGCATGTGGATAAATTTCTTAAAGTTGTACATCAAAATGTTGATACAAGAAGCAGTCCAGAATCCCTGACAAATCATTTATTTGAGTGCCAACATGTAGCGCTCTTAATTTCAGGGAATATCACAAATACAGTAAAGAAATACTGTGGTTTTTTGTTTGTTTGTTTGTTTGTTTAATTTCATCACTAATCCAAAAGGAGGTTTCATGCCATATTTGAGTTGTCTGTAAAGATCACCACTGAAATGCAAAGTGGCAGCTGCTGAGGAGTGCATATTGTTAATTTCTTTCTCACACTGCTGCACCCAGTTGGAATTGTAAGGATTATTGTGAAAATAGATGGCAATTGCACTGGATATCTTAGAAATAGCACCCTTAGTTTTGTTAAAAGTGTTATATGATAACTAGTGACTCTAATAGTTTCTGTGTCCATTGCTCCCAAGTTCCAAATACAAGTATTTACCTCAATGAAGTTGGTTTAAACTATTTTTGGTGGACTTGAAAGAAATACTGTGATTTCTCCACTTGTGGCATCTTGGCCATTCTACCTGCACATGCCTATGAAGTTCATCCAGGATGTCATAAAATTAGGCTTTGGATGTACAGTGAGAATTTGTAAATATATTATAAAGTAATCCTGGTTTAGATATGAAATTGTGTTAGGACTTGTCTACAGAAAGACAATCAGGAAAGTTAACCCAAATTCACTAAAGCTGTGAATTCAGAGCATCAAAATTAAAGTAGATTAGGGGATTCACATCCTGAATAAATTAAATTAAACCAAATGCAAGCCTCTTTAATTCTGTATGAGAGTGTCCAGGCAGAAGTTTAATGTAGTTTAACTGATCAATTTTAAAAGTTAATTCTGATTGATTTTGATGAGTGTTCAAGAAAACAAGGGATGTTAAGGTGTATTTGTGCATGCATACAGAATCCTAAAGAAATTTAATGAACTTACTAAAATATAACTTTGTTCATGTACTTTGCGGGTTGGGCTTGATGATCTTCAGAGGTCCCTTCCAACCCGTACAATTCTGTAATTACAATTCTGTGATTTTCTGTTTCATGGAGTATACTGATTAAATGTCATGGAAGTGGTAAAGATAAAAGATTTCGAGCTTCTGGGGATACTAGATTTCTAAGAATAATGAACCTCCCAGGTAAAAATATATGTAGGAAAGCATTATTCACTTTTGTGTTTGGATCAATCTCATTCAACTTCCTACTGCCTTTAATAGGAGTGTTAGTCTTCAGAGGCAACATGAGTAATGGTCTATGCAGAAAACTTTAAACAAGGTAGCACTAAGTACAATAAACAAAAACATAAATAAAATAAAACTTGGACAGTATTTTATACACATACTATTACTTAAATGAAGATAATCTGTCCTCAGTGCATCTTCAAATGGAGAAATTGAACTGGAAAAAATTCAAAGATTTAAGAAGTGCAGGCATAAAAACAAAATAGATCACAGGCTTTTTATAACCTCCTGTTTATTTTTAACTTCCTGATTGATTGCCACATGTATTCCTTATGTAGCTTTTAATGCTGAAAACATTTCCTTCATTTGCAAATTCTAAGACATGTATATAAACTGAATAAGAGAAATTTTCAGCCAAATTGAAATTCTGAGTTTTCACCTGGAAATTCTCATTGCTGAAATTTCACCACACCACATGGTGAATAAAGCCATATCTCTGTAATCATATATGTATATATTTAATATAGTTCTGTAAGGATATGTTTCAGCTGTGTATATTGGACCTGTTGTCAGCTTCTGTCTCATACAGCAATGTCCAAGTGTCATCCTGTCCCCACGCAACCAAGACTGAATTGCATGCAATCTTTTCTTTTCCTGCCTTTGTTTCTAGTGAAAAGAAGCAAGTATGTGTACACCCAAAGCATTCATGGATATGGGAGAGCTGAAAATTGTGGGACAGCTGACCTGCACTTGCCCTACAGATTCAACTAACAATTTGTAACTGCTGAAATGGCTTCTGGGAGTTTTTGGTCTGGCTGTTTCCATGAAAATATTGGAATGCACAGCTATCAAGTGGTTGGGTTAATTAGTCTCCTTTTTATATGAAGTCTAGGGAGTATTATTTCAGAAAGGAAGTTGTAACAGTTTGTATGCTAAATTTTCAGCATAGTTAATAGGAAATGTCAAATACAGATTACATCTTAATGCTTTTTGCTCTTTGAAGAGCTTTTGTATAGAACTTATGAGTACAGAAATAGCCTGTGTTGTTGGGATTCACAGTTTAACTATTGGTCTTTATTTAGACAGCCAAATTTCTTCTTTAAAAATGAAACAGAAATGGTTTTCCTTGTAAACCACAATGGGTACAATTTTTTTTTAATGAGCTGTCTCTCTGCCAGCACCAGAAAGCTTCCATATCCATCACATTAACCCGCACTGTGGGAGATATGGACTCCACCATCTGCATTAGAAGTGGTTAAGAAGTACACTTGTTTCTCTGAGGTAAGGGTGCTCATCCATTTAGGATGGGTAATTTTTTTTATTTTTTTTATTTTTTTTTTTCCAAGGCAAGAATTCAAATATCATATGTCAAAGACAGGAGGCACCAGAAAAAGTGACAGTGTAGGCCAAGGTATGTGTAACTACCTAGCTGTACTTTACTGAGAAACACAATCTGGAACCTGGCTATATAAGGTTAATCTCTCTAAATATCTTCTGTAAATGTTTTGAGGATGATGTGGGATGGAATGTCCTTTTTTCTTGAAATTTCTTCATTTCAGTTACCACCTGCTCAATAGCTTAAGCACATCCTGCAGACATACCTTACAGCCCCCAACCAACATTAACCTTATTCAATGTTATTTCAACTCTATTTTAGTTGTCTTTTACTTAATCTAAATCAGACATATTGATTGTCCCATTTCCTTAGTTAACAGAATACAGTGTGACTTACAAAGTCCTGTACTTTCTGACTGAAAGGTGATCTGATAAGTTTTAAAATAGAAGTATAATCTCTTCTGGGAAACCTGATTAGCTGATCTGAACAGACCATACTTCAATTGTTTCACAATATGTATTCATTACTGTCTCTCATTTGTTTAGTTTTACATAATTTGTAGTTATGTTACATGGAATCGTTGAATCATAGAATCACTCAGGTTGGAAAAGACCTTAAAGATCATTGAGTCCAACCACAACCTAACCATACTACCCTAACTAACAACCCTCTGCTAAATCATGTCCCTGAGCACCACATCATCCAAACGGTTTTTAAACACATCCAGGAATGGTGACTCAACCACCTCCCTGGGGAGCCTATTCCAGTGCTTAACAACCCTTTCTGTAAAGAAGTTTTTCCTGATATCCAACCTAAACTCACCCTGGCACAACTTGAGGCCATTTCCCCCCCGTCCTGTCACCTGTCACCAGTGAGAAGAGACCAACCTTGCTCTCACAGTAAGCACCTTTCAGATATTGGAAGAGGACAATAAGGTCACCCCTCAGCCTCCTTTTCCTCAAACTAAACAACCACAGTTCCTTCAGTCTCTCCTCGTAAAACATATTGTCCAAGCCCTTCACGAGCCTTGTTGTGCTTCTTTGGACCTGCTCTGGCACCTCAATGTCCTTTCTGTACTGAGGTGCAAAAACCGAACACAGTACTGAGGTGAAGTGTCATCAGTGCCGAGTACAGGGGCAGGATTACTTCCCTAGTCCTGTTCACGCCATTCCTGATACAAGCCAGGATGCCATTGGCCCTCTTGGCCACCTGGGCACACTGCTGGCTCATATTCATCAGTACACCAAGGTCCCTTTCCATCAGGCAGTTTTCCAGCCACTCCTCCCCAAGCCTGTAGGGTTGCCTGGGGTTGTTGTGACCAAATGCAGAAATGGACACTTAGCCCTGTTGAACCTCATGCAGTATACATGTAGTATATCGGAATGGATCTCATTTGACATGTGTATGAGCTAGTAATGCATCACCAAACATGCACACATTCCCTACTTGTTACTTGAAATTTATTCCTTCTCCTCCTGTGAGGTAAGGTTTGATGTTGTACTGAGATATTGCTAGTGTTCCTTATGGATCCCACTAAGAACAGCAATGCCATAAGGAATTAATTAAAATACTGTGTTTCAGAGCCATCACAAGAAAGAGCATAGTAATCCCACATACTGGGAATGCTGAACTGTGCAGCACTATGCATTATCTTATGGTTTAGTCGGCAAGCTATACAAATCCTGTTCGGCAAGAGCTCATCAGCACTGTGGACTCTCTCCTCAACATTGTTAGCATGTATGTAGCTTGTGTCATAATATATGTTGAGTTTTACTTCCTCAATTGACACATATTCACCTAGACACATTTGTGTACCCATACGCTCATACACACACCCCATCACATTTATATTCCAGTTGAATAAAGAAGTCTCTCAAATCCTGTGTTTTCCCATTCAACACAGAGAAGACCCCATGTGATGACCAATTATTTTGTCTATGGAGCTTTCAGGGTAAAGAAGACTGAAGGGAAGGTGCTGACTTATATATGATATTATTGTTTTTTTCACTAAAATTCCTATTGTAATATGTAGAGATGTACTAAAATTCTCATACTTTGTAACCACAAATCCATGCAGATACAATTCAAACAAATTCTTGAAGAACTGAAAATAGCAGAAAGAACAGGAAGAATTGCAGATTAGAATTTAGTTGAAAAAGTTGAGTTTCTCGTGTTTTGAAAGAATGTATCTTTTAAAGATTGTGTTGTCTGAGGAGGAAAATGGTCTGAGTTAGCTGTTACATTTTAATAGTTTGATTGCTAGCTATGAGAACAGTTTTGATGAAGTTTGCAACTTATTTGTTTCTAGTTGTGTTGAAACATACATTAACATTTTTTCTGAGATCTTTGATAGCTGTAGCATAAACAAAGCTGTAGCCTTGCCCTTTTGGAAAGGTCAGATGCTTTATTTCCTAAGCTGCTGGTTAAACGTGAGAGGAAGGAAGGGTGAAAGAAATATTCAGGGGGAATATGGAATGCAGAACCAGAAACATTATGTCAGTATTGCTGTGAGTCAGGCTTAAACCTGGGCAAAGAGGCATAATAAACTCAACATTTTGACAGTGAGCACTCGTGACAGCTCAGGTTTCAGATAGTGAAAGATGGAAAAACTTCTTTGTCCAAATTAAAATACCTGATTTTTTTTTTTTTTTTCTCAGAGTTAAAACTTGATATTTCCTCTCTCTTAGTAATAGATATCACTTATGTACCTGAAAGGATAAGGAAATAACGCCCCAGTAGCTTCCTGGTTGTACCGAGTTCTTGAAATAGAAATAGGATGTGTCATGTAGTATTTGTCAGATATTTTTTGATTATGTAAGTATAGTGATGACTAGACTTGTACCAGGTAAGGGTTTTCCCTGCACACAAACATACTCCCATGTAAAACATCTCTTATGGCTTACATTTCCTGAGTCTTAGACTTTCTTTAACTGAGACTAAATCAGTGGGAATTGTGAGATTTGGCTATCATGTAATCACTATTTCTGTGAGTAATATATAAGCCACCTACAAAAGAAATAGCTTTTCTGTATGCCTCAAATATGCACATTAAATGCACATTTAAGCACTTTACCAGGGAGGAATTTCCGTCCATAGTGTAGCAGAAATGCTGAGCCACAGCTTGAAACAGCAGTGGAGCACCTGGTGGAAGGCAGGGCCAACCCAGGAGAGCTCAGGTGCATGCAGTGCACTTGAGTGACAAGAAGGGGTGTAGTCAGGATTCACCCTTTCCCAGGCCTCATTTATGGGTTTGCATTGGAGGCAAGGGGATCTCACTGGATATCCCTGTGTGCCTGAGGCCTTCCAGAAGGAAGCAGCTTCTTTCCTTTATTTCTGTGCCTATGGCTATTGCATATGAGCAAGTCCTCAAGTTCTTCAGCCTAGGGCTTTGTTGTCATTGCTGTGCTTTCCATTGTGTTGTGAATAAATACATGTTTTTTTCATCATTGAAATCTCTTCATCTTTGCTGAAATATGTACCTTTTAGTTTTAGGAAGAACTACTGAAATCAAAGACACGGTGTGATGACTATATGTTTGGTTTTGTTAGTTGTTGTTGTTGTTTTTGTTGTTGTTGTTTTCTCAAAGTAAAGAACTGATTACAAAGTGTGAATTTCTACTGTGCATTTTGGTTTTTGCCTAACCCAATTACTGGTCAACCTGGTTCTCTGTTTAATTTATTCAAGCTTAAGGAAGCCAAATAATTTGTATTAATAAGAATGTAATTTCCCCATTTTTATGTGGATTAATCTTTACTAATTAGGGTAGGTGTAGGCTAATTCAATCACTGACTCAGAAAAGTCTGAGTAGGAGAAGAACACTCAAGAATTATCAGAAAGTGATCAGGTATCAAATTGGTGTCTCAGGTGTTGTCACAGGCACTCCATGCAGCTATCTTCACAAAATGTGTTATCATGTGCTCTCTGACAGCCATGGGCTTTGGATGATCAAGAGCTTTTTTTACTCAAAGTGATTGAAAAAATAAAAGGAAGGCTAGGTCTGAGCTGAGAGTCTGCTTTCTGCCATCTCGTGTCTGCCAAGGACAGGGATTGCCCAAAGCCATGCTCTGATGGGTCAGCTGGGCCTTTTCTGTGGTGCCACACTCCTGAAACAACTGTCACTGCTGTCTAGCTGCAAGATTTCTGTAACCATTATATTTAACGGTATGGTTTTACCTTTTTCCTACTGTGAAGTAAAGAGAATAAGAGTGCTGGTACTGCTTCACTCTACTGTGACCTATGGAACCACAAGCTTTTATAATAAGTATCTTTCTAAAGACTGTTACCAACTTTTAAAAGTACAAACACCTACAATTCAGTTATAAAAATTAGTTTTAAGTGTTTCACAGAAATATTAATGGCTTTAAGTGTATGCATCATAAAATGCCTAATTTAAAATATGTTTTGGCCAGGTCAAACTGTTTGTTTCATTCATTCAATATTAAACTGAGCCCAGAATTTTTCATTATAAGTGGTTTGATTTTTTTTTTTTTTTAATTTTTTCCTTCTACTAATTAATTTCAAATTCATCCTCTTTTCTACCTCTTTTGGAATCATCTTGATTGAACTTTCCCAGTAATCTCATTTCTCATTTCCTTTCCCAGTAATCTTTGAAAAGGTGTCCCTACCACTCCACAAATTGTTTTGGTTATGAGACATTTTTCAAAAAAGATTCACTACAAAATATTTAATGGCTGTCTTTTCAGAGCGGGACTATATTGCCTAAACATCTGTGGGTCTTCTCTGTTGGCCATCCCACACCTCTCGTAACTATCAAATGCCAAAAGTCAATGACTGGTGCCCATCATGGTAGAAACCATAATGAATCCAAAAATATTTTAGAACAAATAAGTTGAAATGCTACAAAACAAAACCCGTATCATTGAATTCAACTCCGAGAGGAAAAAGACAAAATGTTGAAAGGCAAAGAAATTACAGTATTAAAATTCTCAAACAGTGAAATTTCCTTTACTGCAAAATGTGTTACTTGCTGCATAAATTCATCAATATTTCAATTTTGCACTCAAAATGAATTATGAGTAACATAATATTAATTTGCCTTTCAGAGGCTGACTTGCTTTTGTCTGCCCGGTTCCCTAGATTTAGAAATCTACTCTTGTGCTGTGGCAAAACTTAGACCTGGTGACTTTGAGGTAATAATGTAACATTGTTCATTTTTTCCCATGGTGGATTGGAGTATTTATTGAGGATAATCTAAAAGAAAAATCTAGTCAGGTTTTTTGTTGTTTTGTTGTTGTTGTTGTTTGTTTTGTTTTGTTTTAAGAGGTATCTTTATGTAATAAAATGTATTGGGAGAACATACAGTTAAATGGAGTTGGTAAGTTTGTATGTTGCTATTCTGGTGTTGTCTTTCATAAAAGCTTTTACACCATGAAATAAATACTTCAGAAATATGTCTGTAAAAAAAAAAAAAAATGAGCACTGGTCTTTTGTCTCTGCTAAATCCCTGTCATTTGTATAGTACATTGTTTTTCTCCTGAGCTGTATTTTATGCCATAATCTCAAACAATAGGTTATCTAAAGAACAAAAGTAAAAATTAGTGCGAACTTTTACGAGAAATAAAAATCAGATAAGAAACTAGGAATGCTGGAGTTCAAAACTGGTCATCAGGGCTTTGGCTGTATCTTAAGAAATATCTTGGCTGCACAGGGGAGATTATGGAAGAATAGCTATGAAGATACTTTAAGTATTCATACTTTCAGTATGAAAAATTTTATTACATCTGTGGGAGTTCAGGTACTGAAAATTACCTAGAAACATATTCAGACCAGAGTTCTTGTGAATGGTGAAACAACTAATTTATTTTTGCCCTTTTAAATAAAAATGCAACACATTTTCAATGACAAATGCATTATTTTTTTTGTAAGACTTAGAGGAATTTTGAACTATGTCTCCAAATCTACTTCATACTGTGATTCATCTTGTTTAAGTCATACATAGAACAAATCTGCAAAGGAAGAGAAAAACCAGTTTGGGGAGTGTGGGCTGAAGAGAGAGAACCAATAAAACCACATAAAAAGCATGAATCTTTTCCTAAACTTCTTTTTGTTATAAAGTTATACAGTTTCAAGTGCAATGTAATATACAGGTACTAGATCTTTCCAGATAGATGGCAATCCAAGAGGTTGGTATCTCCTCTCTATTCACCAAATAGTTTCACACAAAATGGTCAAGGAAGCCTCCATGGGAGAGTTCTCCTTTGGATAATTTAATTAGTCACTTCATTATTTTCTTAGCCTCACTGGCTGAGTCTACAAGTAAATACTATGACACCTCCTTACTGAGCTTTCCAGGTCTGTGTCTGCGCTGTCCCCTATTGCCCTCTCATCAGAGTGAGAATTAGATCTCTTAAACGGAGCCTTTAGTGTAGCCCATCAGAAGATAATTTCAGGGGCAGTTCTCCTTCTTGGCAATTACAGGTTTTCAAAATAAGGGAACAGAATCAGAGATTCATAGAAAAATGTAGGCAGACATTGTAGACATTTCTGTTATTTGTGTGATATGTCCCAGCTCCAGTGCTCTGCTATTTCTTACATCTCACCAGTCATCTTGGTATTTATACTGTTTACTAATCTAACATTGCAGAGCAGAAACACTTGTTCCTAGCATCTTTAAGAATTATATTGTTTTTTTAAAAGCATAGTGTGTGAAACTTTAACTCATCTTTGTGGCTAAAATCAGAGACACTGGCACTTCTTCAGCACTGTAAGCAAATCTGAAAAGACTTTTCAGCTGCTGCAGAGAGCACTATAATTTTGTGCAAGAAAAAACCATCAATACTCCATGCTTAAGTGAACTAAGATAGAAGAAGGGACCAAAGATCTTTAATCTCAGGAGTCTAAAATTAGAACTACAAGTTGTCAGTAATCACTTTTATAAAGCTTTTATTTTTACTTTTTTTAAACCTCCTCCGTGAAGTTTTCTGGAGACAAGAAGAAAGGAAATAGTGTGAATGCCATGCTTCTAAAGAGGAAAAATTAGATTACTACCTACAGTCTTCCTATAGTTTATTTTTCAAATAGCTATCCATCTTTTCAGAGCCATAGTCTTTGCTTCTTTGCTATTAGAGGATTAATTTCTTCTGTAATACCTTAAGTGATATCACTAAAGCATCTCTAGATATAGTCAGAAAGAGGAATTGAGTATCTAAGCATGGAGAGTTGCTTCAGAATGATTAAAAAATAAAAACAAACAAAAAACCCTCTTAATATTACAAAGGGAAACACTTAAAAGTAAAGCATTTCTTGATAATCTTTATATTCCTTTATAATGTAATCTTTAATTGTGTGATTTCTCCATCCATGGGAGTGAAAAAAGTACTACTTCATCAAGTCTCAGTGGATTTCCTTGGAATTAAAAAATAATAATAAAAATAAAAATCTTAGATGTTAGATCCAAACCTTGCAGAATAGGAAGTCTGCTATCAGATAGGGATTTCTTCATACAGGGATTTTTCCTTTTTTTAGTACTGGAAATATCTAGACAGGTTACACAACTGTTACTGCCATTCCAACCACACTGTTGGAAACATAAGTTGTATGAATAGCAGTGTGTAGAAATTCTGGTATCAATTAGAGAATCTTATATATATTCTCTTAACTTTACAGAGGGAGTTACATGCTTTGGCTTTGTAGTATCAAAACTTATATAAGAATGAGACGGAAACAAAGGTGGAAAATACATTTCTGTGGATATATATAGCTATTTTTCCTAGTGACACAGATGATTGAAATAGCTCTCATTTGTTTTGTCTAAAAGAGGGGCATTTACTTATAATAAACTTCATTCTGTTAAATATCAACTTATCTAATCATCTCCTGGTGATAAAACTAAAAAAAAAAAAAAAAAAAAAAAAAATATTACTTAGCACCATCAAAATGTCATGTTCATGAAAATGTCATCCTTTGTCAGGGTTATTGCAGGTTTAATACTTTACAAAGTGGACAAAATGATGCATCATCTCATCTGTATTAGTTTTCATTCCAAAAGACTTCTGGCTAGTAAATATGCACTGTGCATTATGAACACACACAATGATGTGAACAGAAGGATGCTGTGGAGGACTTGCTCATTACTAGTACCTCTAAAAGAACAACGAATGAGCAGTAGGCTATTTTCCCTGCTTTCTTGGTGGTTTTCTTTACTCTTTGCTCTTTTATGCAACTAACTTGATCTCTCTTCGGTAGCTCATGAAAAAGTACTCTACACCTTGTGGGTCATGATTTCTTTTTCCTCTTCTTTTTTTGTTTCTTCCCCTGCCCCCACTGAATAATAGTTGGTTTTCTGTAATAGTTTAGGAAACATTCCCAGTATCTTGTGTGGTGCTTTTTGTATTCATACCAACAGAGGAGCAGGGCATGTCTTTTGCTTAGTCTCTAAAAAAGTTGACAGTTTGCCCAGGGACTAACTATTGCAGATGGTGGAACAGAAATGAACAGTGGGAGCAGCTCATGTAATAGGAGTTTATAAATGCTCCTTTTATCATCTGTACTCATCCCCCATCCCCATATATAGCTCTGTCCCACTGCCCTACATCACTCCATTCTATTTACCTCCATCAATTCTGTTGCTTTTTCCACCACCGAGGTGGAAAATTTGTGCTCCATTCCAACTTCCAGATACATCTCAGCAAGTCTTACTATTTCCAGTCTGGTATGCTTCATGATGCAATGTACAGAATTCACACCTACACCACTCTCCAGGCTTCTCATATAATCTATGCAGGCACAGCCTGATTGACTTTGCAGGAACTGGATTTTCACTGTTCTCTTGTCTTTCCTTTTATCTGAGTTAATTAAAGTTAATTAATTAATTTGTACTCTGCTATAGCATCTACCCAGCTGGAAAAGTATCAGCATGCAGAGTGATCATCTGTGTATAGCATGTCTAATTTGTTATCTTACATAAAAGGGCTGGAACTCCTTTTAAATTAGCTTTAGCAAGGCATATTTCTCAGAAGAAAAAGCCAAGGTAGAGTACAGCATGATCATTTGCAGGTTCTGTGCTGCTTTCTGTAGTGGATGGTTTTGGAGCTCCGGTGAACGTATGTATATCTGCACCCATTGAAACAACTTCAGAAATCAGTGCTTCTCTGTCCAAACGGTTTCTCTGTACTCATTGACTTGTTATTATCATCAGTGCATCTTACAATCTGTTTGTCTTGTGAGCAGCTTACACAATTTAGAAACACTTTGCAGTTTTCCTTTCAAGGCAGGAAGGGCTACATACTTTGAGAAAGCAGGGGTAGAACCAATAATGAAGTGTTCAGAGGCCTATTTGCATGCTGCAACCAAACCAAATCCCTCTTGTCTGGGGTTCTGTAAAATAAATGAAGGAAAATCACTATTTTATTTATTTATTTGAGGGAGTGCATCCCCTACAGTGAGCATAAATATTAGCAGTCATTTGCATATGTATATAAAAAAAAATAGTAGTTAAAAAATGAAATTGTCAAAGATCATTTGAAATATTTATTTTAGATTTCACTTTGTGATCAGTTAAAGAATTTTACATTCTTCTCCTGCTTTGAAAATACAAAAATAAAGATTCCAAATGATATTCCTCCTGGAGCAAAAAATCAATTTCTTGTTACTTTCATGGAGCTCTGTTTGAGCAATTAAATAAAAATAACAGCATCAACAGCAATACCTTGGGGAAAATATTTTCTCATTATTGAATTTTCTGTGGAAAGGAGAAGTACAGTGCCTTAGATAAGAAAATAGACCTCTGTTGTCACCTCTATAGAAGTTGTTCTTCCTCACAGAGGCAGCACCTGGGTGTGAAAGTGTTCTTTGAGCCTGCACACAACTGTATTTGGTTACTTTTATAATGGTTAATGCTTGTATCCTGAAAATGAATTTCTCTCGACATGTTTTCTGTGTCACTATGGACAATGGTGTATGATGTGTTTGGGTAGCTCATAGAAGCCAGCAGATCAATGGGGTTTTCAATTGTTTTCAATTTCAATGAAAAGTCATTGAAATCAGTGAACATTTTTCCTTTTATGGAGTATTTTTTTTTTTAATAAGCTGTGGCTGAATAGATTTGTACCTGTATAAGCTTCATTAGTATTTAAACTATATTGTCATTCCTACCTTTATTCATTAACTGTCATATGTATTGCATTAGATAGGTGGGGAGTCATGGAAAAAAGTTGGTACTGTACTAAATACAGAAATTCTGCTTTACTTTGTGGTGCTTATTAACACTCCCCCCCTCCACCTCCCCCCCCCCCATCCTTCCCCCTTTTATTTTACTTGCAGATTTTCTCTAACAGTTAAATGAAATATTCAGATCCAAAGGCATGAGTTTAAACAAGTCAAGATTAGGAGGTTTTTTTGTTTGTTTGTTTGTTTGTTTGTTTGTTTGTTTTTTGAGGTAGTCTGATCACTAGATATTTTTTACTTCATTCTGTTGAGCAGTAAGTATTAATATTCAGGAGTTTGTATTTCTCAAGGCCAGCTTCCTGTGAAGAGTGCACCTTTCTTCTGAGGAACTTTGCTTTTGACATTGTGTTACAAGGAAACTTTTCCAGCAGGAGGATAACTGAAGATTAGATCTCAGTGTTAACATGAATAAAGCCTCTGACATTCAAGATAAAATCACATTTTTTTTTAATTATTATTATTATTTTAAGATGGCTTTGCATAAAGATTAAGTTTGAAATAAATATAGTTTATTTTTTTAAAGCAAAGTAAAATTGGTTAAAATTTGGTTTGAAACGTCATTACTGGAAAAAAATATCAATATTTCTCTTATTTACAGAATGTATTATAAATATCAACATTTAGAAGAAAAGACAAATAACTTCTGTAGGAAAAAAAAGTTAGCAGATATCTCATAATTAAAATTAATTGTATTTCCATATAGGATAATCTCAACACTTCTGAATCTTGACAGAGATGCTTAGGTGAATCGTCTTCAGTTTGTTGGGATTTTCTTCTATTGATTTATATTTGGAAGGTCATTAGTTAAAATTGTTTTTATTAAACTGATAAAACTTTATTCAGCTGTATCTTCCATGTAGATAGCAGGAATTGAATTTTCCTTTGACAACTTCATTTATTCCTTGTTGGTGTTTCATTTAGCATGAAACACAAAAGAGACTAAGAATTTATGTTTTCGTCTTGAGATGTTTTAGTAGATCTTGTGGAGAACAATAGCAAGAGAAATAATACAACTTTGATTTTTTGGAAAATGTTTTTACTTCCTTTTCATCATTGTCTGTACACCCGAATATCAGGTCAGTATGCACACATTTCTAAGACTGTAAAGAATGTGCACACAATGTGCCTGAGGGAAGGAAGCCACTACAGAGGGACCTGGATAGACTGGGTTGATGGGTCAAGGTTAACTGTATGTTTCAATAGGTCCAACTGTCAGGTCCTGCATTTTAGTCACAACAACCCCAGGCAACCCTACAGGCTTGGGGAGGAGTGGCTGGAAAACTGCCTGATGGAAAGGGACCTCGGTGTACTGATGAGTATGAGCCAGCAGTGTGCCCAAGTGGCCAAGAGGGCCAATGGCATCCTGGCTTGTATCAGGAATGGTGTGGTAAGCAGGACTAGGAAAGTAATCCTGCCCCTGTACTTGACACTGATGAGGCTTCACTTTGAGTACTGTGTTCGGTTTTTGCACCTCAGTACAGAAAGGACATTGAGGTGCTGGAGCAGGTCCAAAGACGCGAAACAAGGCTCGTGAAGGGCTTGGAGAATATGCCTTATGAGGAGAGACTGAAGGAACTGTGGCTGTTTAGTCTGGGGAAAAGGAGGCTGAGGGGTGACCTTATTGCCCTCTTCCAATATCTGAAAGGTGCTTACTGTGAGAGCAAGGTTGGTCTCTTCTCATTGGTGACAGGTGACAGGACAAGGGGAAATGGCCTCAAGTTGTGCCAGGGTGAATTTAGGTTGGATATCAGGAAACACTTCTTTATAGAAAGGGTTGTTAAGCACTGTAACGGGCTAGAATTTTTTTTTTTTATTCTTCATCATCAGTGTTCCTACCTAGTTGAAATAATGAAAACTAATCTGTAGTATATTCCATTGAGCTCAACCACAGCAAGCAGTTCAAGATAGGCACAAAAAGAATCAAATACTGAAATCTGCCTTCATTTCCCAGTTGGTTTACTTTGATATCTTCTTTCTGCTTTAATGTCATTTTTAACACATTACACTTCCAATAAACTACTAATGAATCAAGTCAATAATGTCAAATGCCTGATACTGGTATAAGAAAGCATTGGTTTTGGTCTTTAGCTGTTTATCTTCATTGTATCATGGAACATGTTAGTAGGATTCACTTGCTCCAAATTTAAGCTTATTATGTAGCCATCTGGTGCACTTTGTATAGTTGGTAGAGTAGAAGGCATTTCTAGAAGACAGGTTCTGTTACCCATGGATGGAAAGCTACAGGAGTTCAGCAGAGTTGCAAACTGGTTTTCATTATTTCTTTTAATTACAAAAGAAATTGCATACCTGGAGAGCTTGCTTGAAGAATAAAGCTTACTCAACATCTGTGTTCTTTATTAAGTAACATTTAATTTTTATGTGATATTCTGTCCTCTGTTATGGACCTACAAAAATGTCTGATATATGTAACTCATAATGGATATGTGAAGTATTTGCATACTCTATTATTTGGTTATATATTCTGAAAAAATGTTCTGTGTGTCTCCAAATGGTACTACATGACACATCATCCACTGCTGTTCATATAGTACAAGCTCATGAAGCACTGTATCTCCCAACTCAGAAATAATGGCACTTGATGTGTTAATGGTTGGATGAAGCCATAGTGGATGGTTTTGCTGTATTTGGTGTTTGCTTCTATGAATTAAATCAGCTGTAAAAATGACATAATTGCAGTGGTTCCTTGGAGCACATGTAGACTGTTACAGAATTTTCTGTAAACAAAGGAATTTTGAAATAAATGTTATTTTTGGTAGACCATTTCAAATCAATCACATACAAAAATTCTCAGCTATACTACATGATTTAAAGGGGATGAAGAGATGAAATGCCTAGTATCAATTGGAGGATCATTGAATGACGTTTGTTCTAGAGTCTCATTATTTTCTGTTTAATAGTAATTTACCAGTAATATTGTACAAACCCATTAGAATTATTTTATAACAGTATCATATTATTTGCTTTGTAGTGAATGTACATAGAGTATTTCACAGGTCAGATCTTTTTTCCATCGTTTAAGCAAAATATTTTTGAAGTCCCAGATGAGATCTGTCAACTAATGTTCCACTAATTTTACGCTATATCTAAAGCATTATTCTTGCTAAAAGAGCTACTAAGGAACGACTAACTTGCCTTAACAATGAAAGGCATTTAACATTATATGAGATACTCAGCAGTGCCAGTTTTCTGGAGTTGTCTGTCCAGAAGATGAGATACTTCTACCACAGTGCCATATCTGTCATTTAACTTAGAAAATATAAACAATATCAGACATGCTTAATCTGTACATGAACAGCTGAACCTCACCCTGTGGATTCATAATTTTTTCTTATGATAACACAATATACAGGATGACTGCATAACAAACTTTGCTCCTTTAAAAAATTCTAGGTGCTGTCTGGTGGAAGACAGTAGCATGCTGATAAATAATGGTCTTGGTCACTTGTGTATTTGAAATTATAAGGCTAAGTTTTGTCTTTTCAAAAGTAAGTAGCTTATAGCAGCGGATTTTTTTTTTTTTTTTTTTTTTTTAATTAGATCGTTTAGAAAGTATTTTATACTTGGTAATGAAAAGTTTAAGTCCTTAATTCAAACAGTAGTTTCAGACTAATTCGAAGAGGAAAAACATTCATTAAAATGAAGTGAAGTGGATAGGTACATTTTTTCAGAAGAGCTGTGATGGGGTGAAGAAATAATTCTTGTTAAATTTTAGTAACTAAGCACTTTGGAAAACAGCCCGGTATCTAACTGTGCTAGAGAAATCCAAGTCTTTGCAGAAATGTGATCTTCAGAACTCAGTAATCTTCAGAACTTATTCCAAACCATTACAAAAAGCATAATGCCAGATAAGAATACCATATTTCTACTTTTTAAAATATTTTGAAGGTTGTTTTTCTTTTTTCTTTTTTTTTTTTTGGCTTTTTTGCAAGGATCTTTTCTTTTGCAAAATGCTTTAAAAACGTGGGCATAAATTTTACGACTCAGTAAATTATATGCGCATACCCAAGTAAGAGTGTACCATACTGAATTTAGGAATGGAAGTGAGACCAGAGTCAAAGCAGCAGAAAAATGGAACAAAAATTTCCAATTGCAGAACAAAATAAACGTGAAATGATTGGTGAAAGCTTTCTTTCTTGTTGTCTAGTCTTGGAGTAACTCTTGTCTAATGCCATTCTGAACTAATAACTTCTTGCCATACAGTGATGTGAATAATGATGTGAACACCTTACTTTACTGGCAGTTCAAATAATTACTCAGGACTGAGGAAGCCTCAGGAGTTCAACCTCTTGCTCAAACCACTGAATTCAAACCAACTCAGTCAAGGATTTGTCTTCTGAAATTGTGGAAACCTACCAGTATGAATATTCCACAACTTTGCTGACATCTTTGTCCAGTCCTTCATTGCCCTCGCAGGGATTTGTTTTTATTTTGGTTACAGTCTGAACCTCCCCCATTTCTGCTTATCACCTTTAAACATGATGTTATTCCTTTGCTGCTTTCGAAATACAAGTAACATCCTCTTTCTCACTGTCTTTGCGTTGTCTATTAAGTACTATGCATATACCTTGTAATAAACGAGAGTTATCTGGGAAGAATATAATCTATTAATCTCTTACAGCACAGGGTTTCTCAGCACTTCCTTCCCCACTGGAGGAAAAGGAAGTAATAGAAACAGATCTTTCTCTGAGATATCAGGGTTTGTGAAAAATCGGTGTGATTTTTGATATGTTATGCCTTTTCCATCTGAAAGACATCTGAATCAGTGTATTGTTAAAACCTCTGACTTTCAATCTGCTCTTAAGAAAGATATGCTAGTATGGTTTATTCTACAATGTACTTGGAAGAAATTTTGTCTACTAAACTAATGGATTCACTGGCAAGGCCATTGTAATTCAAGCCAAAGAGTACTGAAATCCACATGATTGCGATTTTCATAGAGGTATGCCATATGAATCTGTGTGCACTTGAAAAACCTATATAGTCCATAAGCAAAATAGTATTGATCCTGTCTGGCTTAGAGTTATTGGTTTGTACTTCTGTGAAAGAAATGGTTTTCTTTCCTCTGCAAAGACAAACAAACAATGCAGAAGGAAATTAAGTCTAGAAATCATACGTAACATGGGTATCATACAGGGTATGAGGTCAAAGGAAGGTAAGGCTTTATGTGAAGGTACAAGTCACATTTTGAGGGAAGCTTTCCTAGGTACAAAGTGGGTGGAGAAAACTGCTATTACATTTGCAGACCTATTTCTTTACACATTCAGGAGATACTATGTATGTATATTAATCTTGATCCTCACAGTGTGCACTGATCTTAAGCACACTCTGAAAATCTGCAGTGGAGTTGTTAAGCATGCTGAATTAAAATTCCTGGTGTGCAAATGGAAAAGGAATAACAAATTCATGTTCTAGTCTGCAGCATTTATGTCAGCAACTAAAATAAAGTACAAACAGTAAAGCACAGGCTCCGTACCTCATACAAAGATATAATTATGATTTCCCTAATGTGTAAGGAAAGATGGGAAAATCATAGACCTCAAAATTTCACACTGTATTCTAGAAGAGACCAACAGATATATAAATATGTAACAAAACAGCCACTTGACAAAGCAGCAGGAGAATCTTCTTTAAAGAAACAGAGGCATCACCAAAATAATCCCTGATTTAGTCTCTGACAAGTTGGCATCTCAGCAGACTTCAGTGTGTGAGCTATTGTGTGATGACTTCAGCATGGGGAGTGTAAAATTTTATCACAGACTGCACATTTAATTACAATCTCTGCTTTCTTAACCTCTTATGGGAATAATTGTTTATATATATATATACATGTATAACCTACATGTAATAAAAGGACTACTATAGGGAAGTTATGTCTTAAATAATCGTGTCATTATACTAGGTCAAAAAGAGAATGGAGAATATTCTACAGGATATGGTTCCAGAAAGATTTAATTTCCCTTTACTGACAATCTAATTTGATTCAAAACAATAAAATTGTTTCCCCAGCCAGTCGGCAATTCCTCATGGATTAACATAGAATGGGTTTGAAGTACTGTTTTAACATTTGATGGCACAGAGCAGAATGCTGAACAGGTCATGTTAGGATGGATATGAGCATTTTTGTCCAATGCTTATAATCTGAGGCCAAAAAGTAAGGACAAAGGTATCACCACCTAGGTATTTAGAACAAAATAACAGCTCTGAATGTAATGGTACAAGGAAAAGGTGATACATAATTCAGAGTGGTATTTTTGGGTTAGTTTAAACAGTAACAGCAAATGAAAATTTAACCTTTAGATAGTGATGAAAATCAGATTTGGAAACACTGAAGTTCATAAACCAGTGGGCCTACAGGCATGTGGGGCAGTGTTAAATTGAAAAGAGCACTGTCAAGTACAAATCATATTTGTAGTTGAAGAAAATATAAGTTGGTACAAAAAGTGGGAAGGAGCTGGTCTTAAAGCTTTAAGATTAACTGCAAACCAAGAAAGAAGGGGCTTGGAAAAAGAAGACAGACAAATACAGGGGCAGTAAATAAAGCAGGAATGCAAAATTCAGGAGGGGGGAAATCAGTGAGCATGGAAAATACAAGTGGGAAAGAATATGTAAATATATTTTGAAAGATAGCAAAGATGGCAGATGCAAGAAACACCTGATTTTAGTTTTGTTTTGGTTTTTAATCTTTTTTTTTCTTTTTTCTCCTTCTCTATCTATAGAATTGTTAAGCTCTCAAGTCAATCGAAGTGTAGTAGTATAGCCTTTTTCCAAAATGATGTTTTTGTAACTCTTTGACAGTGTATTTGTTAAAAGATAGCAAGTTATGTTGGGGTTTTGGTGTAGAGATTTTAAGGATGGGCTTCTGAGTGAAAATATAATGCATATTTGAATGTATGTGATATTGCACAATGCTGGAAAAGTACAACAAAGATAATCATAGAATCATAAAATGGCTTCGGTTGGAAGAGACCTCAAAGCCCACCCAACCCCAACCCGTGTCATGGGCAGAGCTGCCCCCCACCAGTTCAGAGCTGCCCCCCACCAGGGCCCCATCAGCCTGGCCTTGAGCATCTCCAGGGATGGGCCACCACAGCTGCTCTGGGCAGCCTATGCCGGGTTCTCAGCACCTTAATATGACTGTTATGTATACAGCAGTAATCTTGGAGAATGCAGAAGTACTGCATGTCTAGACTCAGGGAATCCTGAGGGGAGTGAAGAAGCATCTAATTCTTGTGTCCCTGGTCAAAAATGCTGAAAAGCAAGAAAAGAAAAGGAGAATCTTTTCTTCTTTTCATAGAATCGTAGAATCACTCCCCTACTATGTATGGCCCCAGCAGCAGCTTGGAGTGCCTGAGGGGTGTGTGGCAGCAAGAGAAAACAAGGGAAGTCCTGGTACTGTTCTCAGCTCTGAAAGATCTTGTGCCAAATGGTTAATGCAGTAGCTGATGCTTTGTACGTAATTTCGTGTTTGCTTCATGCAGATCTCAGCTGCCATCTTCAGCACCACTATGGACTGACTTTGTTAGTTGCAGAATTTTTTGTGTATTTCTTCTCATGATGCTTTATTTTCTGCAAGATATCTTTGTATCTTCCATTGCTATTTAGACAGAATTTCTATCTGCATTGACTGGAAAAACAAAATAAAACACAAAGCAATTTGCATTAGAAAATGAGGTACTTTCTCCCAAACATATCCTCTGTTTTTCCTTTGCTTGATATTCTGAACACATATCTAAACTATGTACTAAGTGTAACAGCAAAATGCAGCTCAGAAGTTATGTAAAAAGGAGTTAGGATGCTCTAAGGTCAGTTCATTTCCTGTCTTTGGTAGAGTGATAAAACAATGAAGCTAATGAAGTAAAAAATTATTTTTCAACTACCAGGATATATGAAAACTTCCTAGCAAAAATGGCACAAGCAAAAAAAAAAAAAAAAAATGTTAAAAAAAGCCACCAACCTTTCTTTTAAAATAATAGATCTGAGACAAAAAATGCTTGCCTGTTCTACGCCAACACATTATGACCTTAACTCTATGAAATTTGTCTGTAACTGCTTAATTATCACAAGACACTGAAGCAGTATAATGCACTTGTTACAAAATAGAGAACATCCCCTCCATCTAAATTCTTTAATGAAGAATTGCAGAATCTTTATTTTTAGTTAATGGCTGAAATAAACAGGCCTCTTTCTCCCTCAAAGCTTGCATTTGTTGTAATAGATTTGAAGTTAACACAAATAGATGTGGGAATATCTCTTATCAGCTAAAACAAAACTATCAGTAGTGGAAGAAAAGTATTCTCAGATAAGACTTTATTACTTCTGGGTTAATATAACTAAATTATTTGTGGGGGAGGAGTGGGAAGGGGGAAAAGGTTTATTGTCTCCTTAAGATATTCTACATTATTCTAATGATGTGTAGAAATAGTGTATACTCTCTTAAGCTGTTTATCAACCTAGATCTTGCTTCTGTTTCTGTACAGCCCTTTTAATATCATTTTTCATAATCCTATAAATGCTTCTGGAAGGTTAAATAATACACTTTTCTATTTTGTTATTTTCTGATTATTATTAGCTTATTACCTGGTAGTGTGATCTGTTCTGTGACTGAAAAGGAGGGTGGAGCCCACTCTGTCTCTGCTACTTCTTCAAATTGTAAATTAATCAGTAAAGAACAGAATGTATTGCATCGCCACAAATAAAAACACATTTAAGTCTTACCTTCAAATACAATATTGTAGAGCAGTGCATTGAACAACTTTTACAAGTACCATATACTTGTTAAAATATATTTAAAAACTGAAAAAATAATAACAATTAAAAACTAAAAAGAAGAAAATGATGGTATTTCCTGATTAAAGCTGTGCATTGTTTCTTTTTTCTTTTTTTTTTTTTTTTTTTTAAGAAAAGAACAGGGAGGTGTGAGATGGTGGCTCTTATTCCAAGAGAGCGATAAACAAAGCCAGAAATTCTTACCTGTAAGAGACAAGTTCCCAGTAAA
This sequence comes from Chrysolophus pictus, assembly GCA_037305975.1. Lineage (NCBI taxonomy): Eukaryota > Metazoa > Chordata > Aves > Galliformes > Phasianidae > Chrysolophus > Chrysolophus pictus. Next base: position 79,817,906 of record CM074576.1, read on the forward strand.
AATTTTGGTTTGTTTTCAAGTCTTGAGTCAATAGAGTATGTATATTAAATGTATATTTTCTCTCATTTAATTAAAGATTGCTTTAAAAAGAAGTATTTTTGTTCAATAAAAAAGCATGTGTATCTTTCAAAGTATTGGCCTAGAGTATCAATAGTTGACACAACTGTATTGTAAAACAGGAAAGTCATAAAGCACCTCTGCTCCGTGATGGTTTGCAATCTAGATTCAATTCTACTACAGAAAGCAGAAGAATCTCCTTGACATTTGTGGTATATTTTGGAGCAGTAATATTTTGCCAGAAGGGAAAATGTTTTGCTTCACATCCATGTCAAGTTTTGCCACTGAATCCAAAATGACTGATGTCTTCTTTTTTTTCCTTTTTTTTTTTTCCCCTCATAGTTATTTTCCTGACATTTGGAATTTCAGTGATTTATATAGCAAGGATTTGAATTCTTCATTAATGTTCAGAAATGAATTTTATAACTAGACTACCTATTATCATTAAAATGTGTATCAATTCCTAATTATAGGAAAATGTTCCCTAACCAAGCAGAAAAAGACACCTGGGTATCCTGGTGGACGGCAGATTGGCCATGAGCCAGCAGTATGCCCTTGTGGCCAAAAAGGCCAGTGGTATTCTGGGGTGCATTAAAAAGAGCATAGCCAGCAGGTCAAGGGAGGTGATCCTCCCCCTCTACTCTGCCCTGGTAAGGCCTCATCTGAAGTACTGTGTCCAGTTCTGGGCTCCCCAGTACAAAAAAGACAGGGATCTCTTGGAAAGAGTCCAGCGGAGAGCCACAAAGATGGTGAAGGGCCTGGAACATCTCCCCTATGAAGAAAGGCTGAGTGAACTGGGTCTGTTCAGCCTTGAGAAAAGAAGACTGAGAGGGGACCTGATCCAGGTCTATAAATATCTAAGGTGTGGGGGGCAGAGTGGTGAGGCCAGACTCTTTTCGGCAGTGTGTGGAGACAGGACAAGAGGAAACGGCCAGAAACTGCAGCATAGGAAGTTCCGCACCAACATGCGCAAGAACTTCTTTACGGTGAGGGTGACGGAGCCCTGGAACAGGCTGCCCAGGGAGGTTGTGGAGTCTCCTTCTCTGGAGATATTCAAGACTCTCCTGGATGCCTATTTGCGCGACCTGGTGTAGGGAGCCTGCTTTGACAGGGGGGTTGGACTCGATGATCTCTGGAGGTCCCTTCCAACCCCTACGATTCTGTGATTCTGTAAAAACTACTGAGAACAATTGTTCAAAATTATTAATCACACTCCTGCGTATATTGTATATGTTTTATATATGGGCAAGTTACATATAGCTATAAAAACATACGTGTATTTAAGTAACAGTGAAGTAACTTTTAAAAATTAGAGTCTTAAAAAATGTAAAAAAAACCCACAGCAATATCTTAAGAAAATCAGCAGGAGTTAATCATGATGGGAACAAGATACAGAAAACAATCCTAGAAAAAGAGATTAAAAAAATGGCATTGTAACACTTTACAATAATATTATACAATATTATTCTTAATAACGCTGGATGTGGCTCTGGGCAGCCTAGTCTTGTGGTTGGGAACCCTACACATAGCATGGTCTAGTTGAAACTGGTTGATCATTATGGTCTTTTTCAACCCAGGCCATTCTATGATTGTACATATGTTGTGTGAGAGTGGTCAGAAAATACAGTGCATCTAGTTCAGTATCTTAATTTTGGCACTTTTCTGTAGCAGAGAGGGAAAAGACAAGAAAGTTGGCACAAAGGGCCAACTGTAATGCTTATACTTTCCAGGTGTACTCATACTCCTCATTAGCTATGTGGAATTGTCTGAATTTGTTTTTGTTGTGCTGTGTTCGTAGTGTTTTTTTTTTCCTCATGGGTTAGGATAAATGTTTCAAGTCTGTAAACGTAATCATTTTCTGGTAGACACAGAGTTTAAATATGAGTAAATTGTTAGCATATCTCCTGTTTGGACCATTGAGTTTGATTATTTAAGTCCTTTAATTCTTTTTTTTTTTTTATGACAAACAATGAACACTCATTCCTTACCTTTCTCATGGCCTCTGTGGTGTTAGAGATTTCTCTGACATGTCTGAGATTTGAAATTAGCTCTCATACAGTAGTTTTTATGTCTTTGACAGTCCTTGCTGCCCTTCTTTTTTTCTTTTTAAATATTATTATTCTTTTGGTGCTGTGAGGATCAGCACTATTTTGTTTTCTTTGCCTTACTATTTTTAAACATTTTATTTTTTACCCTTCCTTCCTTCCTTCCTTCCTTCCTTCCTTCCTTCCTTCCTTCCTTCCTTCCTTCCTTCCTTCCTTCCTTCCTTCCTTCCTTCCTTCCTTCCTTCCTTCCTTCCTTCCTTCCTTCCTTTTTCTTTCTTCCTTCCTTTCTTTCTTTCTTTCTTTCTTTCTTTCTTTCTTTCTTTCTTTCTTTCTTTCTTTCTTTCTTTCTTTCTTTCTTTCTTTCTTTCTTTCTTTCTTTCTTTCTTTCTTTCTTTCTTTCTTTCTTTCTTTCTTTCTTTCTTTCTTTTCTTATTACTGTTTAGCTAATATTTTCATAGCACTCTTCCTTTTATTTGAAACACCTTTGCCTATGTCCTAAGGTTAATAGCTGGTTAAACAGTCCTGGAAAATAAATAAATAAATAAATAAATAATCAAGACTGTTTTCTATAGTGTGTATAATTTTATTATTTTAAGTTTTGGTTTATATGTGGTATCACCAAGAATTATCATATCACTCTTCTGCATCTTCTGACACTTCTGTTTTCAACACTGTAAATACTCCAATAATAAATAAATAAATATTTACATTTCGGGTTTAAATTTGTGCTTCAGAATTTCAATATGTAAAAATAATCAGTGGCTTTCCTGTTGCTTTATCTCTGCCATGGTATATTTTGAATATGGTCAGTAGAACAGCACAGCATATCTTTACCCCAGTTCTCAGAAGATAATTCTTTACCAAAAATGAATCCTCCTCACCATTTGCTACATTTATACTTATAAAACAGTACAGTATATGACAAGACCACACTTCCAGTCTGGTATTTTCTCTTTGATATTGTCAAATATAATGTATTTCAAAAAAGTACTGTAGCAGGCATATTCACAACAACCTATTTGCAGAGTATGTTTCTTTCTATATTTGTTACACTTTCTAGTTTGAAACAAGAAGCTTCAACCCTTCATCCTTTAAGCCATAACCACCACTCCTCGAGGGACGAGTTAATCTTTAACTGACAAGAGCACAAAGACACGTTTCAAGGAGCCAGATTACTCCATCATTTTCCACCATGAGTATGTTGCATCTTCCTCTGAAATATGCAGCCCTGACTAGTGTTAAAAACAGAGTGCTGAATAGATCTGTTCCAGTACAGCAATTCATATAAAAGTCTGGATGATCCAGTGTGCATACAGCATTTCCTATCTACAGTACATGAGAATTTAATTCCAGCTGAAAATGCATAATAATGAGTATAAAAAAGCAAACTGACACCATAATACTTCATATAGATATTAGACTTCATACCCATGGTGTTAGCTTTATATTCTTTTCTTTTGGAAGATATATTTGCTATTTCTTTGTTTACACTCAAGAAAAACATTACAACTATTAGTATAAATATTTTTCTCTACTGTGTATTAAATGGAGAAGACATCTGCAGACTAGAATTGCAGAATGCTTCATCATAACCTCTTTTTATCACGTATTTTATGTGTATGCTACCTGTCAGTGTTTCCATAATTTAAAACAGCCACTCATAACTGAAAACAGTAATTATTTTTGTAGACAAAGAATATTTCCAAAATTGGGACAATTCAGTTTCCTACTCCATCTTGAGTAAACCACTGCTCTACCAGCAGTAAATTATTTAGCACCTACTTGCTGACTAAAAATGATTATGATGATCTCTTTCTAACTCACAGTGATTAGTTAGAAATGCACTAAAGCCATTAAAAATACTAGTGATCATCTAATGAAAGATTTGAGATCAGTGATCATCCTTTACTGTGTGGATGACAGAGCACTAGCACAAGTTACCCAAAAAGGCTGTAGGATTTCCTCCTTGGAGATCTTCAAAAGCTTTGTCAAGCAGTTCTGCCCTAAGTGATTGGACCAACTCACCTCCAGAGGTCCTCTCCCTCCTCCACCATTCTGTGATTCTTTGTTTCTGTAATCCAGCACAGTTTTCTAAGTCAAAATCCTTGACTGTTCTTTTCTGAAGTTCCCTCAGAAGAGAAATATGGATCATTCAAACATTTTCAATATATATTGACAGCCTCTATGTACTATGAAACAGATTCAAAATGTTTCTATTGATCTTTACTCCTCTGTTGACTTCTAACACTGCTTTATTGTATTCACAGCTACTTGTGTGCAAAATTCAATCTTTATAGTTGATCTCTTGTGATGGAAAAATCTTCTCTTTCACTCCTAAATTAATATTATCTACCTTATATGTTATACAATCTGCAATGCATATATCAAATATACACTATGAGATGTTTACAGTGGATAACAGTGGCTTAGAGACAGGATAAAATAAAAGGATTTGGAATGTCTCTAAACTTAGACATCTACAGTGATGCAGATAAAAAGAAAGTCTATACTGAAAAAGAAAAGGCTTGCATCTGGTAAAGTACAGGTAAATATTTTTTTAATTAAGAATATTAAGAATAATGTTATTCATATAACTTCCTGTAAAAAAAAAAAAAACAAAAACAAAAACAAACAAACAAAAAACTATCAAAAACTGACTCAAACCTTTGTTGACAAAACATAGTGTGCACAGAAGACTAAAAATGGTATAAAAAGAATTAAATCAGAATTCTGCTCATCCATATGTATACGAGTATATAACATAGTCTTTCTGTATGAAAATTTTGTAGAAGAAAGGTCTCTTCTGTGATGTTGCTTCCATGGGTAAGAGTAGAATAAGCAGTGTAGCTGCTTATTAAGTAAGGCATATGTCAGGTGAAGGGAAAATACACTGGAAGATATCTTGCTAGTTGAAATAATGATTAGCATTCTGTTTCACTCCTAACTTCTTTTTTTTTTTCAGAAGAGCTTACTGGAGTGCTGGTGGCTTTTAACACTTCTTGCACTAGAATCCACTGTCAGAACTGCTCGGAGGCTTTTTTTTTTATGACAATACGCTGTTAAAGACATGAATCTTTAATCCATTTCTTTCAAAGATCACAGACTTTTTGACAAGTACTTGTCTCCTGTTTCGTCCCCATTGAATCATTTTCAACATTTTTGGTTCAAATTCTTATTTGTTTTATAAGTGGTAATTCTGTAATGTAGATTTATTAATCAGTATTATCTGCTGTTTGAATGAATTCAGTCAGTAGATCTCTGAAGGGAAATATTGAAGCGTCTTCTCTCTTCTCATTGCTGTTGTCTTAAGGAATGACTGGATTTTAAAGAATTTGGTGACCTGTTTTGCTCTGGAGTAATTTATATCAACAGCTTTCAAAGGATGCTTTGTAGTTTTGCTAGTTTTGCATTTGCTTGGCAGCTTAAGGGAGCTGTACAGAATGTACTCTTCCTCTGAATTCTTCTTTTATCAAAGTATACCCAGTTTTTTCAGCATTTATTATTGGAACTTTTCATGCACTTGGAGACTCTGCATAGACTTACATAAGTATATGCATCTATTTTGAATTTTTTTTAGCTCTTTTTTCAACCATTTTCTAGGAACTTTGGACTCTTGATTATTCTTCTTGACCTTTAATTGTGATTGCCTACTTGTCTTCTTAGATAAATATATACTATGACCACATTTGTTTGTGTATGAATATACAAATATTTTTTTGTATATTCACAAATATGTGTATGCATATATATAGATATGTATACACAATTATATAGATATGTATAATAACACATTTAGAATAGACTGATATGCATATGCAAAATAATATATTTAAGCATATAAAGAGACATAAAAACCTTAGCTGCCAGAGTGACTATCTTAGTAAAATTATCATGGAGCATAATTTTCTTTCTATGCTCTTTTCAAGGACTCCAGCTTTTCAAGACGCTTTCATAAGTCAAGTGTATAGTAGTATCTGTTCATCACTGTGACGAAGCATTTTTGTCTTCTGCAAATTGAAGTACATTACATTAGTGCTGATGTTCTCTCAGCAGGTGGTCGATGTCAATTATTTTTGCTTCTGTATAATGAAAGCTGCTACATATTCATTTCAATTCTGTTGCAGAGCTCTGAAGTTCTGACAAGCTGTGAGCAGTTCTTCAATCAGGTAATCTTATGACCAGCTTCATACTAGTTGGAATCATCATGTCCTGACTAACCTGGATTTCTCACAACTTGTCTCTATGTTTGCCTCATACCCAATGGTTAGGTTGTCTTTTTCCTTTTTTACTTTTTAGAGCTTGTGACAACAAACAGGCATCTGTACCTGACCTGTTCACTTGCGACAGCTCTTTCCAGACATAGGACAAGCTGAATATGTTACAGTGGGTGCATGCTCAAGATAGTACCCATTGATCTGACACTTGGACCATTTCCACATGAAACCTACCTTGCCCTTGACCAAGCCAGCAGAGTCCCTATTCAGATCAAGCTGAATTCTGAACTTTGGCAGTAAAAATCTTTTTCTTGAGACCAGAATCCTGGCTACCCTTAGCAGTCAGATGGACATGAAGCAACTTGCACTTTATTCAATATTTAAGGCTTTCTTAATCACGCTGCATTCAAATGAAAAAGCACCACCATGTGATGTTAGAATTAAAAATTCTATTTCATCAGCTATTCCACTTGCTGCAGTGCTCAAATTCCTAATTTCACTCGTAGGAGCTTGCCTTAACTCTGATATATTTTAGACCTATATTTGTATATATGTATTATATATGTATTTCTTTGTCTTATCTCTATCTCTGAATCTGTTGAAAAAAATATTAATTTTTCAAATATTCAAAAAATTAATTCTAGAAATGTTTCTAAAAAAGTTTCTTTCTTCTGTAGTCTTTGTTTCTCTTATGACCCATGATAGGGACAATAACTCATCCAGTGCTCTTATTACTCCAACAACTAAATCAGTTGAGAAAGATTAGAGTAATGGATATTTTGGCCATTTATATATATGTTATCAGAGTGTTCTCTCTAGTATGTAGAAATACACTGCCAATGATCAGTCAGGATGTAGGATCAAACTAATGGAACGCCAAACATAAAGAAGAGAGAGGTGAAAAAGTTCGCTTACCGTAGCTGCAAAATAAGTTTTTTACGGTAGAAATCAGGAAGAGTGTAGCAGCTGTGGAGCTAGAACTGTTTGACAGAATTGGTTATCTGGACTTATGCAGTACTGTGCACATTAGGTAGGTAAAAAAAATAAAATAAAAAATAGGACTATAAAATCATCTGTCATGCTGACAAGTTTAACGTGAGAGAATCATGAAGGAAGAGATGCAATATAAAGATAATATTGTGGAAAAGAGGTTTAAGAGTTGCATAAATTCTTTGCTAAAACACAAAACTGTAGACAGGCTGAGGTAGAACTCTAGAAAACATCTTTCAGATTTTTGCTCAAAGCAGAGTCAGCAAGACTGGGTTATTTAGGACTGTGTCCAATTGGGCTTGGAATACCTCCAGGGATGCAGACTTCACAGCCACTCTGTACAACCTGCTCCATTGTGGGACCACCCAGACAGTAAAAAAAAAAAAAATAAGTGAAATTTCCTGTTGCGTTTCATTGACTTCCTGTCACTGGTTATACCTAGGGAGAATCTGTCTCTTTCTCACTCTCTCTGTCAGGTATTTATACACATAGATAAGAACCCCCTGAACTTTCTCCAGTCTGAACAGTCTCATCCCTCTCAGCCTCCATTCCAACCCTTTGATCATCTTTGTGGTTCCTTCAGTATGTCTGTACTTCTCCTGTACCGGGAAGCCCAGAACAGTTGCATATGATCAGGACTGAGCAGAGGGAAAATATCAACTCTCAACTTTCTGGCAACATTCTAACCAGTGCAGCCTAGGGTGCCATCAGCCTTATTTGCCTCAGGGATTCAGTGCTTCTTCAAGTCAAGTCAACAATGTTTACTAGAACCACCCGGGCCCTCTCCAAGCATTCTTTCCAGATGCAGCAAGCTCATATATCTAAGGAGTTATTCCTTCTCATAGCTAGGTCTTGGCATTTCCCTGTGCTGAATTTTGTGAAGCAATTTAACTTACTAGCATGCATTAGTCAGTGAGTTTTCACTTGATGATCATCTAAATGAAGACAGTTGTCAAATGATAAGGAGCTTTTGTAGTTTATTGTAGTTTGTTAGTCCTTTTCAGAGTTCAGTTGTTACCCTATGTTTAGTTCAGGAGGTTTTTATATTTAATTTGCTCAGTTCTGCAAAGTTCTGTAGGCATTCTCAAGAAGTGATTTGCTCCCTGAGGATCCAGGAGGGAACATTTAACACTTCATTGAATTGGATGTCTAATGCAGACTATTTCCCACCATTTATACATGTGCATCAGTAATATTCTACTGTATTCTTCCAAGCACAGTGAGCCAGTTTGATCTTTCCTGAATTGTTATGTTGGGTGATTATACACTTGTCAGGCTTCTTTGCACCAACCCGCTTTTTCTCACACTCCTCTTTCTTATATCATAATCAGCTGTTCTGACATGTAGGAAGCAAATATACGTACCCAGAAGCAGAAGTTCAGTGTTTTAGTAGTAAAACTTCCTTGTGTTTCCTTCCGTATCCTAGTACAGCTCTTGCAGTAGACTAAAATTCTACTATGATCTTCTAAAATAACTTTTCTTATTCTTGCTCATATTGTGCACTTGGAAAACAAGTATTAGCAAAGACATCTCTTTTGGTCAAAGGTGACAATGTCTGAGACAATAAGGTAATGCTGAGAAGGGGGAGGACAGAAATAAAAGCAAGTATTAAGTATATCTGTAAATGATGTCAGTACAGCATCACAAAATGTTTTAGCACCAGGCTTCAGTTAAGAACTGCTCTTTGTGCTGTCCATGTAAGCTCTTTTTAAACAAACTATTGTTTCATCTGTATGTATTATTCAAGTATACAAATTGTTGCTATTTTACAGTATTTATCCCTTATGGCCAGTGGGAATCCACCTGCTTAAACAAGCAAAAATATTAGGAGATTGCCCTGTCATGCTTCTCATATACTTGATAGTTACAAATCTGCCATTTTAGGCTTCTAGCCACTTTGTTAGCCTTCTTTCATTAAAGAGGATATTCTGTTTCTTTAATAACCCTTAAAGTCCTTCTCTATAAGGTACCAGTAGATATGCACAATAAGCAGATAGAGAAGTGCAGATGCAATAGTATCATTGCTAATGCAGATTTCTATACGCAAATTCTTAAAAGACCCGTAGGCTAACAATTAAGTCCCTGATCTGAAAAGATGAGCTGCACAGAAAAAAAAAGAAGTGTGAGGACGATCCTCAGTTTTGTACCTTTTATTACCTTTTATTTTTGCTCAGAATATCAGCAATTATTAAAATCTTGTACTCAAATAAAACAGTTAAGAACAGCAGACCCCTGCTGATCTTTAGCTCTGCAGCCATTTAACTTTCTGTTTTCATCTGTAAGGTACCAGAAATTTTTTTTTTTTTTTTCCTAAAAAATATTTTATCACAGTGTACAAAAGCTGTAATACGAAAACTCAGGAACTAACTGTGTATGCCACCAGCAATATAAATGCTCAGGAATTCATACATGATGGTAGCAGACTGCAACACATCTACTCAACAGGCCAAAAATTGGTTAAAGAGTACTAATTCTCTTGAAAAGCTTTAGATATGAGAGGATGCCTTTCCAACCACTGTTCCCCTTCTTCACTTTCTACTTTTATAACGTTAGAATAAAGGATATTCCTTCTTTCTGAAATGGCTTCTTTGGAGACCAGGTTTGAAAAGTATTGATAGTTGTGGTTTCTCCTGTCTCTCCTTGTTTATATACTGCAAATAACTGATTTTTTTTTTTTTTTTGCATTATTATATATATTTTTTTCAACTTTAAGAAAGGAGTCTGAGAAATTCCACAGATATATCTGTTTATGAGGCTTCATTAAAACCGCAAGACATTAAAAAACATTATAGCTGTCTTTTTTCCTTACTACCATCCTCTGGTACAAACAATGAAAAATCATTCTTCTTGGACTTTTTCTTCACTCCACTGATTACTGAAGGATATTCCACTAAGTATTAAAATTACACAACAGAAAATAGTGCAAAATTTTAGGGGAAAAGACCACAAAATAATTGCAGCAATGTTAGTTAGAGAGTTATGTACAGAATTGAATTGACAGTTGTTTTATTTTTGTTTTTGTTTTTTTTTTAAGTGACATTCTTCAAATTTATAAAAAAGATTGAATAGGGGCAGAATTGAATCTCTACCACATGGTTTACAGTAAACATAGAGTAAATATGTAAGGCTACACACCTGTGACTATTGTGAAAAATAATCTGTAGCTAAATTAAAAAAAAAACAAAACAAACAAAAAAAAAAACCCTGCTTCTGGATTCTGTCAATCCACAATAATTCAAGCTCAGTAAACTAATTTGAAATGAAGTTACTGATTTTTACTAGGCTGTCATGGTCTTTATTGGTATTCCATACCACAGCATCATGCCATAAGCTATCAGTACCGATTGCTTTACATCATGTCTATGGGACTAGCAATATTCATCTTGGTATTGAACACTTTTATAACTAATACTATGAAAAGTGACATAAAAATAAAATGTGAAATAAAAATGTTCTTTAGGACAAAATATAACAGAACTGCAATCTCTGACTATCGTGATTCATATATAACGGTGTCATCAGCATTACGCTGGCATTACAGTTGGAAGGAAGAAAATACATTTCTCTATAAAAAGCACAAAAAAATGACTCTATTTTCTTCATATGACATAATATGGGCCCTTGTCAGTCCAATTAAGAGCATATGAAATTTCTAATGTGAATACTAAAATGCTAAGAATACGGTTAGCAACTGGAACATGTATTCATTACTAGGGAACAAAATGTTCTTATTTCTTAAGGTTTTTATAAGTTCTCCTGTAGTTTAAATAAGTGCCCTTGAATTTGGGATTCAAGAATGAAAAAGTCTGGAGATGCTTTATCTACAAAGCTGATACTGCAGCACTGAGGAAACTGTTAAATGGAAAAAAAAGGAATACATTTCAGGGAACTATTAATTCTAGGTTTATCTGTGTTTCTTGACTGTTGTGAAATTGTAGAGTTTGTTCGTGATTTAAAGTAAATTGTTGCTATGTTAGACATCAAAGTGGATAGTCTGCTGCTGTTCTGGCATTTTCTTTTTTGTCCTAACTTTCTAATATTGAAATTAGGAATACAAAATGAAGGTAGGAAAATTATCTTTTAGTTTTCTATTTTACTGTACATTCTATAAGGTTCTTTTGTAACTTCTCTAGAATAAACTTTTTGTTGATCAACAGTATGTTAGTTTGGATCATCTGATAAGCAGGTTTTCACGGGACACTGAATAAACCCTTTTTTCCATAGTTTTGTCTTTGTAGAAGATACACACTGTCACCAGCATGTTTTCCTTCATATTCAGTTAAAACAATGTAACAAAAGTTACATGACTTTTCAAAAATTATTAAAGGTCTTTTAAATGTTGAATCTTTTGTGTACCTGTATGTATATCCCAACCTGGAGGTATTTGAACACAAAGATTTTTTTTTAGTCTGTGTAGTCCTGGTGGATTTGTTGTCTTTGATGATAGGACACAACAAAGCAGTATTTACTTCAACTGTTTAGTAATTAATTTTTGATGCCTTCAGCTAAAGGTGAAAGCTTCTTGCGAAGCTTAAAGCTTAATCAGATTTAGTGTTTTCTTTGTTTTCTGATTTCCAGCATTTCACAGTCTATTATTTCCACACTTTGTCAGTTTATTTTGTCTGTGAATAAAACAAAAATCAGAGTTTATTTCACCTACTGCTTTATTAGCTTAACACACAGAAACCAAAACTATGTGAGTTTTGGGACAGCTAAGAAAGCAGCAGAAATGGTATGAGAGAAACCTCATGAAGTTCAAGAAAAGGAAGTTTTGCCACCTCTTCGACTCAGGGAGGAATAACTGCAAGCATTGCCATGGGCTGTGGGCCAACCAGCTCAGGAGCAGCTTTGCAGAAAAGGACTTTTGAGTCCTGGGAGTCTACAAGATCATGAATCAGCAACCTGCCCTTGTAGGCCAACAGCATCCTAGCTTGCAGCCAACAGGTTGAAGGAGATAAACTTTCCTCTCTGTTTGTCACGACTGAAATATGTATGGAGTGCTGTGTCCTGTGCTGAGCTCCCAGTACAGGACATTGATAATCTGAAGTAAGGCTAGCAATGGTTGGAGCAAGCAGACAAGAACAGACTGAGAGAAAAGGGTTTGCTTAGTTGGGAGGAGGGTCTTTAACTACATAGAGGGAAAACAGAGAGGCAGATTGTTCTCAGAAGTGCACCATGAAAGAACAGCCAGATGCTGCAAGAAAAGAATTTTCAAATAGGTATCAAGGAAAGAAACAACAACTTGAATGAGACTTAAATAGATTCCCAGAGATATTGTGAAATCTCTATTCACGGAGTTACTCAAGGCTCAAGGCAGGAGAAAGCCCTGAGTAGCCTGTTCAGCACTGACGATACGTATGCCATGGGGAAAGGTTATACTAGGTAATCCAACAACTAGTTAATTTTCATAGATAAATTATTCTGTGTTGAAATGATTTCTTATATTTTCACTGCTAAGCACAAGTAGTGTAGAACCTGATTGAAAAACTGGGACAGGAATCAGAGGTGATTCTTTTGAAGAAATAGAAAATCTCTTTTATACCCATTTATTATAATGGATAATTCTGAATAATGTTCTCATAGGAGAAAATTCCTCTTAATGCTATTCATCAGGGCAGTATTTTCAGTAGCATGTAAGCGATTTAGTTGACTACCTCCCATTATAAACAGGGCTTGAACACTTGGCTGTCTACCTCTCACTAAAATTTAGTCTCCTAAGAATGTAGTTAGTGAGGGTCTTTAAGTGCTTATCAATGAACAAAGGGACTTCAGAAAATTTAAAATCTATAAGAGATTAAGCTTGTTTATAAAATACTTCATATAAAATACTAAGTAGTGAATATTCTTGCCTGTTTCCCTGGCTTGCAACCAAACATAATAACAAAAAAAATCTTGGATTTCCTAATTCAAACTAAAATAAATGGTCTCTTCTGAGGGACTATTTCAATTAAAATTAAATTACAAACAGCAGTTTTGATTTTCTAAGTAGGCAAACAGTGGAAGGGAATCAATAAAGGACAGATTAAAAGTTTCTTCTCTTTAAAATACTTAAAATTTTTATTCTCCTAATGCAATTGCTTTGCCTTTAACAAAGAGTGTCAGTTTTAAAATATGTAAAAAAAGTATAAATGAAAGGCTTACTACCAAAAATTAAAGCTCATGCTGTCATGGCAAGCATCTTCTCTTACTCAGAAAAAGTTGGAAGAAACCTTCCTACTTCTGAGATGTCTTTTACCACAGCTCAGTAAAGTCAAAATAAGGCTCATGCAATGCTGTCAAGATCAGTAAGACTTACTACTTTCATCAATTTGGCTCTTAAGAAAAAATTCTCAGAAAGAGTAGTGAGGTATTGGAACAGACTGCCCAGGGAGGTGGTGAAGTCACTGTCCCTGGAGGTGTTCCAGAACCACATAGATGTGGCACTGAGGAACATGGTGGGAGTGAGCTAACTGTTGGACTAGATAGTCTTAGAGGTCTTTTTCAACATTAATGATGCTATGGTTCTATTCTATGATTCCGTAGTACATACAAAGACTTGCAGAAAATACTTTTGATAAATTTTCCACCAGGAACTTCAGAGTTTTATGATATTTTAAGACAATGCTTTAAAAAATGGTCAGGCCATAACAATTTAGACTATTGGTCCACGTCTTGGAGGTTCAACTAATTATCTCCAAACTTCCCAGTTTAATGAAACTTTTCAAAACTAGCTTGAAAAAGTTAAGAAGATTAACTCAGGTGATCTATAGTATTTCCTCCTTACGGTCAAGTATGAAACACTGTAGAAATGCTTTTTATAGCAGTGCAGTGCCTCTGACTCCTGCCAGAATTGGAAAGTATATAAAGCCTAAAGAGAAAAAAAATATGTATATTAAGAGAATTAAGAAAATTTCCTGGAACTTTCAGTTCCCTCTCATGTCTTCAGAAATTTATTTTATTACCATATTGCCCTCCAGATATCCTTTAATTTAAAATAGTTCTGCTGTAAATTCAACCTTTTTACTTCTTTAACTCTTTCCAGTTTGGGAATATACTCTTTTTGAGCTTCAAATACCAAGAAAGTGTATTTGTAAACCAAGTATATTTAAAAAACAAAACAAAACAAACATATAATTTTGCTTTTTAATTTCAAATACAAAAATAACACCTAATTTTGGCACAGCTAGGGACAGGAGAACATAGGATAAAGCATTTTGAAAGAGTTGAAGTGTATGAAAAGTAAAAGCTAAAAGAAGAGATAGAAGGGAAAATAATAAGAATCGTGTTTTGTGTTTCTGGTTGTTTTTGTTTGTTTGTTTTTTGTTGTTGTTGTTGTTTGGTTGTTTTTTTGTGCGTGTGTGTGTTTTGTATTTTTTTTTTTTCCATGTAGACCAGCTACAGAGAAATTTATCCACCGGTGGCCAGAAACCCTAAGGATGATGTGATGTGTCTTTCTGTTTGTCCCTAATCCTATATTCAACATTGTAGTGAAGTCTGTTAAACATTGATACAATTTTTTTGTACGTGTGTTGTAGGTCCTCTTAAGCATTTGATATTTGTGCCTAAATGCTGTAGAGGCCTGAACTAGTTTTATGCACTTTTGAGGTGGTTTAGGTACATCTCACTCTTTCCAAGCAGGAACATCAGCATGACCATATATTAAAATTGACATCATTGTAATGATTAGCTGGCTGAAAGAATCTTTATACTTCCAAATTCAGTATAAATTTCTGATGCTCATTCTTCAATATGTCAAATGAACTTTGTCATCCTTAAGATGCAGGACATTTCAAAGGCAGTGGAAGTTCAAAGAGCCTCTGATGTACAAACCCTTATTCAGAAAATTTTCACTTTTTTTCCTTTTTGTGGAGAATTTTCAATGCACACATTACAGTGATTCCAAAATGTTTTCTCTCTCTTTTTTTCTTGTTATTTGTCAGAGGTAAGAACTTGCTCATTTTTTGGCACAATATTTCTCTGTTAGACATATGTTTTTCATATGGAAACTTACTTAGTATACAGCCTGTTTTAGGTGAAGAATTTTTTTTTATTCTTGTTTTCTAGGAGACAATTTTAAGGACAAAAAAAACCTTGCAGTATTAACACAATCCACCTTCGTATTTCTCCATGTCATTTTCTGAAGTCTAGCGTGCTTATTCCATGCAGTACGTAGAAGCAGTATCTGCTTATCTGCTTGTTGATACAAACTGCTTGTTCATACAAATCAGTGAAGGAAAGAGATATTTGTACCATTTTTTGAATGCAAAAAATCCTGGTACAGGATTTGCTCAGTGGTGCTAAAGACTACAAAAGCATAATATACAGAGAATACTCTGATTTGGTACCTTGAAAATAGATTCTGTTTGTCTTATTTGAAAGTTTATTCCATATTATCTTATTTAAAGCATTTAAAAATTTAAAGAACTTGTTTTAACTAACTAATTGAAAATGAATTATATCTAATAGAAAGGTTATATATATCTAGAGGTGTATAGAGAGTTCACTGGACTTAGCAACACAAAACCACATTAGTCTACCTGTTAGAATTTGGAACAAGAGAATGACTACTTTCTCTAGCAGCTACTGATTGGTTTGTCTTGGAAGTCTGAATTAAGAAAAAAATATGAATTTATTAATGATTTAATTAAATTAAAGTGATAAAGTAAATGACTATCAAACTATTTCCAGAGTTTATTAATTTATTTGATTTTTAGAATTTTAAAACAGATTTTTTTAATTTTACTAATTGTTCAAGTCATGGAAATCTTGACAGTTCAAGCTTAACAAAACCCAGCTGGCTGTGGCAAAAACATAGAGGCTAAATGCAGCCAATGAAGGGAGATAAACTTCATGCTGTTACTGCTCTGTCAAAATAAACCGTTACCCATTTTTCTTTCCTTTTCCCTGTCACCTTCTACCACTTTTTTCCAGCTTGTAATGTAAGTAGTGGAATATGTGCACTTAAAAGGCTAACTTAGTATTTTAATTTTTTTTAAATTACAATTCCTCTTAAAGTGCTTTACTAATTTAGTTTCCTGTTGCATTTATTGACTGATATGTGCTGAGCTGAGATGTAGGTATTTTTCCTTTTTTACTCCTAGAGAAGCAGGATTTCTCCTGGATATACAGTTCCTTTTTCCAACTCAAATGCTGAGAAAGAACAGTACAATGCATTTCTATCTCTTCTGCTTCGAGCATTTTAGCATCCAAACCTAGCAGCTGTTGTTTATCTTTATCCTTCAGTATCCATTTTTTAAAGCTATACTACAAAGTACTCAAGAAGCTTATCCAATATATCTTCATTTGCTCTTCACTTAAATGTGCTTGTGTTTAGATGACTCTTGGATCTCTGAAAGCAGCTTAGTCCAGAGAGATTGCTCTCGGTATCTCAAGATTGCAGTTGTTCAAGGCAATCTCCCTAACAAGATAAATATATCTGTTGATATTCCTAAATGTCTTGTTACCAAATGGAATGTTAACCTGATTATCCTCTACTGTTTAGCCAAACGTTATCAGCTCACTTCAGAGTTTTCCTAAGATCTTTCATTTTTATTTGCATTCTTTACTCTGAATAGTATACAAAAACAACAATAACAACAAACCATTCAATCACTTTACTGTGAATATTTTCTGGTGCATACTTTTGCTTTTGGGAGCACACTCTCGTCCTGTCTCTCTCAGGATCAGATAAATAAGTACATTTTACCACAAGACAACTCAGTATCTCT
Organism: Chrysolophus pictus; assembly: GCA_037305975.1. Lineage (NCBI taxonomy): Eukaryota > Metazoa > Chordata > Aves > Galliformes > Phasianidae > Chrysolophus > Chrysolophus pictus. The sequence goes on from CM074576.1 coordinate 79,834,919, forward strand.
ATTAAATTTTCTTTTCCTTTTTGAGAGAATGGAGTCATTTTTTCGCTTTAGCTTGTCTTAGAAATCTATATGGGAATCTTTGGGAGAGGAGGGCTTGCAGTAGCTAGTAGTTTATTTTATAATGTTTGTATATATTCTACTGTGAGCTCATTACAGTTGCTAATTCAAAGCATCAGAAGTAAATAAAGGATCACACTTTGGATTTAAATATATTTTCTTTAAAGCTAGAGGAAGATATGGCAAGTTCAAAATGAAATGAAAGGAAACCAAAAAAGACTACAGAGCTTTGCTTTTCTTGTTTCATAGCTTCCTATAGCTAAACAAGGAGACAAGTTATTATTTAGAAGATCTGCCGAAGCAGCCCAGTGACTTTCTTCTGGGTGGCGAGCATCTGTTTTTAAAAATTCTGCTTTTCTTTTCAATTAAAAAGTGCTTTTTCTCTATTATTACATACATTTATGTCCTTTACATCAAGAAACATTCCCAGCTGCCTAATGAAGTAGACCATGTAGCAGTACTACCCATTTTTTTTTTTTGGCATTGTCTAGTTAAACCCAGAGTAAATTAATCGTTTGCAAAGTGGCATGCCAGTAGAGAGCTGTACGGCTCCCAAATTCACAGCTTGCATACACATGTCCTAAACATTGATGCTCGTAGCTAATCTCAAAAGTTACTGCATACGTAGTGCCTCCTTTTTCTCTCTGGATAGCTTGATGCATCACAGATTAACTTTTTCTAATTCATTTTGTTTGTTTGTTTGTTTGTTTGTTTTCCAAAATAGGAGGTATCATATTAAAATGAATGTTCTATCTGGCAACTATAGTAGGCAACAAAAACAGGAAATAGAAATCTAGCAAAGTTAGACTTTTTTTTTTTATGGATGTGCTGCTTTGAGAGACTGACTATATTAGCAGTGGCTAATAGAAACTTTAGCTCAGACAGTCTGTAAAATGCAAGCCTATTTTCTTCCATTTGTGTGGTCAGTTGATAAGTTGCAAACTATTTAGATTGTTTGTGTGTGAAGGCATGTCTGAAAGCACAGAGGAGATAAAGATAGAGCAAACCATTACTGAGTATAATAAACTATCCCATCCTTGGCTATGCACTGCCTCTGAAATCTTGTTCTGTGGATCAGCTCAGTAAGGTATTGCCATAGAAACAATATTTCCATAATAACATGACAAACTTGTTTTGCACGTTCTTTTTAGCTTTGCCCTTCTCTACCCCCTACCACACCTCTTCTCAGTGATTTTTGTTCACATGCTTCGTTTTTTTTAAAGTACTTGTCAATCTGGATCTATCTGTATCTGTAACACACCAAGTGTGCTCCTGCTCCATGATCAGCACACACTGACCATGAAAGTTTTCACTGTAACTATAGAAAAATGCATGTCATCTAAAGTCACATTTCTTTTGTTGTTGTTGTTTATTGATTCAAGAGTTTTAGGAAGGTAGACAAAGGTGGTTGCTAACATGAGTGACTCTGCACTCCCATGACACTTAGAAGTCTCAGTGCCTTAAATATTGTAGGTCCAGTCAGACATAAAAGCCACAACATTGGAATGAGCTTACTCAGCTTGACAAGCACTCTTCATTTTTATTGTTTTCATCAGATTTCATGTCAGCCATGACATATTGCTCTCTAAAACCCTAACTCCACAAGCCACTGAACTGTTGTAATGACTCACTAGAAGTTCTCTCATTGCTCCTTCTGTCTTTGCTAGGATAAACCCCAAAGTGCTGCTTCATTTCCAGAAGTATGACACTACTGTTAAAGAAATTCTCACTCAAAGACAGGAGGAAAAATAACTTGGAGTTGCAGTGAAACATTGAGAAAATATCAGAAAATTGGTATACTAAACTATCTCTGATCACAGTCCTAGGAAAATAAAGGGATAGCAGAAGCCAGCTTCTTTTCCTGTACAAACAGTAGGACTGTCTACATTGAGAGCACAGAAAGCTCTTTTTCATTATCATAACTGGCCTAAAACCAAAGTAAAGCTATGTCTCATTTTTTGAGTACAGCAATTTATTATGTATATATTTGTTACAGTGTATGTGGGAAAAGCATGAGGAGAACATATGCAACTGTGCAAGCTGGTAAAACATTGTTGATCCTCATTTCCTACCTCTGCACATTTATACTTCACAGTACACAAAGAGTTACAGTAACTTCAGAGTCCCGCAGTTCCATTGCAGAAGTACAAAATAAGAGTAGGGATATTGAAGAAAGAAAATAAAGGAAAAATTATACCTGAAAATCTTCAAATTGCAAAGTACATCTATGGGCAACTTCCTGCTCAATGCCTAATCGAAGTGGCAAAAGATGATGAGGGGCCTGGAACATCTTCTGTATGAGGAAAGTCAGAGAGCCCAGGGGCTGTTCTTCCTGGACAAGAGGAGACTGAGATGGGCTCTCATCAATGCTTGTAAATACCTAAAGGGTGAGAGTAAAATGGATGAGGCTAGGCTCTTGTCAGTGGTGCCCAGTGATAAGTCCAAGGGGCAGTAGGCACAAACTGTAATGCAGCAAGTTCCATATAGACATGAGGAAGAACTTTACTGCAAAGGTGATAAAGCACTGAAACAGGCTTCCCACAGAAGTGGTGGAGTAATCTCTGAAGATACTCAAAACCTGCCAGGACGTTTTCCTGCACAGTTTTCTGGAGGGAACCTGCTTTCAGTGGGGTGTTTGGACTCTGTGATGTCCAGTGGTTTCTTACAGCCCCTACAATTCTGTGATTCTGTAATTAATTACTGTTTTTGATTAAGGCAATATGAGCAGCCAAATAGAAACTATATTTTCCACAACTCTTGGATTTAAATGATTATAGTGGTGATCTGTGAAGTTTAAGATCTTGTGATCTTGTCTATATTTGAGGGGGCATATGATTTTTTTGGATTAAACTGCTTTTATGCAAATGTATTGCAAATAAGATTTTTTTTTTTTTTTTCTGGTTCTCATGTTGGATCTTTTTTTATATAGACATAATTCTACTGAATTAACTGGATAATAAGATAGGTACTGATCCACAAAGCTGATAGAATCTGTTCCAACTGACTTTTAATCTGACCAAATGATTTATTCTGTTACATGTGAAGTATGTAAAGTTCCAGAATGCTATTACTTCTTGAAAGTAAATAATAATACAGTTTACATCCCTTTTCAGAAGTATATTCTTCTCTCAGATACACATGCACAAACTACAATTGACATCAGTAGCAGCTGTGCATATGTAACTAAGGGCAAAGTTTGGCCTTTAATCAAAATAATTTTCTGGTGCAGAAATTGCAGTTATAATTGTACATTTTATACTGTAGATAAGCCATTCAGTTATCCTTCTTTCTTCAGTAGCGTATCATAAATTGTAAACTTTCAGTAATTATTTGTTGTGTGTTATTCAGTTACATTGCCAAGTCAATTAATATGTATTTATATTAATCTACAAAAATCAGTTATATGTTCCAGACAAGTCTTAGTATTCTGATTGTATGTGAAACAATCCGAAAAATGTCTTCTCTCTCAGTAAATGAAGTGTTGACCTTGCTAATAACGTTTCAGGCCTCACAGTAGTTCTTTAAAGCCTTTGGACTTTTCAGGCTGTCAGGACTTCTTGTGGCCTGCCCAGAGCTTTGTTTCAGATCATTTAGCTGTGACAACAATATTCCAATGGCCAGATGGCTATTGCTTAATTTGTTTTACTTTTGCTGAGCTTTGTGTAATTGTTTAGCATAACCATAATTTTTATATGGAAAGTACTAAAAGTAATTCTTCTGTGTAAAATGAACTATTTACGATCCTAGTATAATGAAGAAGTGTAATGGAATAAAAACATGGGAGTAAAGCATGTCCTTAAAAGTGGGAAAACAGTGTGTAGTGCAGAGAATATGTGCATGAGATGATAATAGTGGTGGCACAGGTTGATGTTGGAGGTGCGAGGGCTATAAACAACTCATTAGTGGTCAATTACAGATAAATCAAGAAGTTTAGCTTTCACAGATGAGTGAAAGCAGGTTTGAGAGGTTATAGGAAGAAGAAAGAACAAGTATCCAACATTTGTAAGATAGATTTATAGAATCATTTAGGATTGGAAAAGACCTTTAAGATAATCAAATTTAACCATCCACCAAACAGTAAACCTCTAAACCATGTCACTAAGCATCACTTTCACAAATTTCTGAAGCACCTCCAGGGATGGTGACTCTACCACTGTCCCAGGAAGCCTGTTTCACTGCCAAACTACCCTTTCCTTGGATAAGGTCTTCCACTGTAAACCTTCACTGCCACAATTTAAAGCTGTTCGCTCATTTACTATCACACCTGAGAAATGAATTGGACAGCCTCCTCACTATTATCTCTGGTTATGGAAGGTAATAACAACTCACCTTAGCCTCCTTTTCTCTTGAGATATTTGACATAATTGTAAATTCAGATGTAGTCAGAGATTGCAGAGCAAAAAGAAAGATCAAGGTGGAAAATATGTGTTAGAAACATATAAAATTAATCCTGAAATAAAAAGTGAGAATCTATCAACATATTTTATTAATTAACATATTAATATGATTCACCTTAAGGGTCATTGGATAGGTACTGATGACCTGCTGCAGCCTCTCCTACCCCTAGACTGATGCCATAGACTGTAGGACCTGTAGAAAGAATGGAAATGTGGAAATAACCCCTTGAAAAGAGATGCATACTAAGAATTTTCTGTACAACACTTACATTCTTATTGAGATTTTTTTTTTTCCCTGACATAGTGGGTTTTTTTTTGTTTGTTTGTTTTTTGTTTTTTGGGTTTTTTTAAATAAGCAATTCAAGACTAGTGGTAATTATTTGAATAGACATTTCAATTACACTGCCAACAAACTCTTTACTTTGCATAAAAAGTTTCTCCTTTTGCCAGTAGAAAGATTTTGAACATAGCAAATACAGATTAAGTTTCCACTGTAAAGAATGCAGTCCCTACATTGAAGTATAGATTATGCTGTCTGCTCATGCATTTAAGGAGTCTCTACATCTCATTGAGATTCCCTATGCAGAATGATTCTTCAAGCTATACACATGTGAATTTATCTAGTAAAAACAATTTATCTAGCAAAGTACGATATAGCATTTTTTTTTAATTTCTTGAATATACATTTTTGCTAAGAGTGGGAGAGAATGTGCATACCTCCTCCCAAAGAGCATGTCAGACAACTATAGAGTTCAGTGTGTTTCTGTACTTTCTTTATGTCTTGCTATAAAATTAATATAACGTAGAGATATTTTGCATCTCCAGCAAGTATCACAAGTAAAGATAGTGCCTGGGTTTCTAATTTTCTTAAAGGTAGAATGATGTTTTTCAGCTTGCAGCTTATCTTCTGCAGGTTTTTTTTTTTTTTTTTTTTTTTTTTTTTTTTCCTGTGCAATAGGTATTTTAGTGTTAACTTTTACAAAGTTTACAGTCTAGTGTGAAAATTTTCCACTACCTTGCTTATTAAGAATCTTGCTGTCACAATATCTTGACAGCAAAACCTTCTCCAGTGTCATGAAAGCCAATTCCCTGTCTTTTCATGTTATTTCAACTATTATGTATTAAGGAGCTTTATTAGCCATTACTAGAACCTCTTAACGATAAATAAAATTATATGTGCCAATAAGGGAAAATCTCATATATATATATACACATATATAATAGATCAATCATTGGGTCTGATCTGAAACCATTCTGTAAACAGCAGATAGTGTTGGACCTAGTCCAAGCTGACAAAGATAAATAAACAGAAATGAAAATGGAACTCAGAAAATAAATATCATCATCTATTTCCTATTTGCCTTTCTGTCCATCCTCTCTCAGTGTTTTAAGATGTTTTGTAATGAAAGTAAACAACACATTGAATGTCAAGAGCTGAACAAGAACTGAAATTCATTTTTAGGATGAGGAAAGTGACATGAAATTGAATAGAACTTTTACCATCAGCATTATTCATAGGGGCCATTTGTTGATTAAACTGTCTGTTGTACTCTCAGCATGTCACATCACATCAATCACATATGAATTTAAATTAAAAGCCATATTCCTAAAGATAATAATTGCCAAGTTGCCACGTGTACCATCTGAGTGCTAAATTTAAACTTTCGCAGTACTTCAGCAGCTGCATGAACCTATGAATAATTCATCAACTATATGAAGTAGTAGATTGGAATTAACCAACTAGTTGAATATTGTTGCTAATGTTTAGAATGGAAGAAACATAACTAAAATACTTCTTAATCAAAAACTATTATTTTTTGTAGCTTTTTGGAAGATTTGCTTAATCCTAACTATATACATTAGGCAAACAGAGAGGAATTGAGCTAAAATTCAGATTTACAACAAGAAAAAGAAAGCAAAAAATGAAAGAAAGGGAAAATAGGGTCTACAGCTAGGTAGTGTACAAGTGTATCATAGCTCCAGGGATTCTTGCTCTTGGGTGTTTTAAAAGGCAACAGTAGATTTTTTTTAATTGCTTAGCTTCATCATTTTCATGTCCTATTTTTAATCAAAGGATTAATTATTTATTTTCTGTATGCATCAGGTTTTTTTTTTTAATCTTTCTTCTGAGAAACTAACATGAAACTCCTCACTCTTAAATTGCCAAAGATAGAATGAAACTAGACTTAAATGCTTTTTGTTGTAAACAAGCAAAAACAGAAATCTGGAGGAATTTAGAAGGAATTTCATCTGCAGACATTTTACAGTCTTGCTCTCAGAAAAAAATGTAAACAGTTCATTTTATATCTCCACACCCCAAGGTAGTGCATTCCTAAAGGCAAGAAAATAAATGTCGTATCTCACTTGCTGTGTAACTGAAATCACACAATTTTATTCAGTGATCTTGAAGGTTAATGAAATATACATAGATTGCTCTGAAAGTAATGCCTAGTATTTATTTCCATTGAAATGACAAGAGATGGAAAGAGCAAAATAATACTATTTGGTAGAGCAAATTCATAGCTACAGAACATTATCTTTTCAGCACAGTCTCCACCATGAGCTAATCATTTTCATTACTGATGAATAAAGCCTGCATGGTGCGCTTCTAACAATCTGCATCAGCAGAGGTGATCCACTGTTGCTGTCACCACTTCTGAAACGCACCACTGATCATATCACTGTGCTCACATCCACCGCTTGGTCTCCACAAATGTTCAGCAAGTGTCAATGAATGTCAATGAGTTCCATTTTTTTCACATGGAGGAATTCAATTCCACCCCTTTGGTTTGTCTGCACTACCACATCAGATCCATTATGTCAGCATGCCCCTCTGCTGTCACCTGTCACACAGCAACAGCATGTAACGGGATATTGGTGGGAAGATTCATCCTCTGCTGCCATGCCACCAACATCTGCCTCTGATGTCATGGGCCAACATCATAAAATAGGAGGCATTATTTTCAGAGCAGCCCTTGTAAAATGCTTATTGTAATTAACAAGAATAACTTTCTGCATATAGAAACTCTACTTTGTTAGCCTTTGTTTTCTTTCAGTTTTTCCTTGTTACATGAAATGTTGAATAAAACATAATTTAGCCAAGGTTTTTAATATGTGTTACGGATTCTGACTTTGTTTTTGGCATGATTTTCTTTTGCAGTGTTACCAGATGTACATACAGGAAGATATTTGTTCTATAAAAATAATTTGAAAAAATCTCCCAGCAGAATGTATTTTTAGAATCCTCAATAACTAGGACAATTGGTCAAATACTGTATTCCTGATCCCAAAAGGGTATATGATAATTAAGAAAATGCTGCTGTACTGCTGTAGTAAGGTTATATCATAGTAGCAAAAAAAGGTAATATTACAATGTCTAATTATGTTGTAGTATAATAATGCTTGCAGTTACAAAACACATTCTACCTCAGGATCTCCAAAAAATCTTCAGAAGAATTTGAATTATAATTAGCCCATGATGCATCTGCTGCTATCCTTTTTTACAGATGGGGAAAATAAATTACAGGCAGTTAAGATACGTGCAGAAGTCCTCATTGCAAGTCTCTGAAAGTCTGATTGAATGAATTAGAACCCACATTTTGACTTTTGCTTTCATTCACTAATTTCTGATGCATTTGGAGAACTAGATTGTAAGCTGGTTTGTGTCTCAGACATGTCCTTGCATATTTCCTCAGTGCTGTACAAAAGTTATATATTTGGTTTTCATTCACTTTACAGCTGCTTTGCACTGATGAACTCAGATTTAGTCATCAATATTTAATGCTGGGAAAAGCAAAAGAACTGTGATCTACAAGATTGAATGAGAGGGACAGTGGCTCTCAAAACTGCTCCCGGAGCGGCAGCATCTTCAATAATTAGACCTCAGGCCTTCCTTCCTTAAGTCACACATTTATCCATGCTCTTCATAATGCCAGATACCTGGACGCAATAACTTTAATTTGTAAAATAATTGGCAACGCTGATTGAAAGAAATTCAGGTCTTATAGATGAAATTAGAATTTATACAATATTGTGTTGGAATTTAGAGACACTGATATATGTTTTTGAGCTTTGGAAACAGCAACCAACTAAAAAACATTTCCACCCAACTTTTCATATGTACAGTTTGTCTCGGTGTTTTACTCATTGCTGTCCACATAGCCCCAGATGACATAACTGTCTTTTTGATATTGTGTTTCATGGCAGATCTACTTATTCCTTGCTCTAATATTATTTCTGTTTCCTTTTTATAAAAGCATACTTAGGAGCTTCTCTTCCATCTTAATAGTAATTTGGGGAAAGGGAGAATCTGTGAATCAAGCACAGGTGATCTACCCATCATCTAGATGTTGTTTGACTAAATGCTGGAAAAAGATCCTTCATTCTGCTGAAGTGAACTCAATTAATATAATGCAGAAAAAAAACATTAAGTGAGTGACACACAAGACAATCTGGGGAGCAAGTCAGCATTCTACATAACAGATTTTGAATATTTTGTAGTTATTACATGCTTTACTTAAAATATTAATAGGAGACAGAGAAAGAAAACTAAAGTTAGTAGAAAGAAAGACATTTAATATAGACAGAGAAGACTACACTATTTAACATTAGTAAGAGGGAAAGTAGAATGGAAAGGTAAAGTATGTTCTTTGACTGAAGGAAAAGAATTCTTAAAGCATGTTTCCCACAAAAGATGCAGTTATTGGCCACTGTGTCTAATCAGGCGTATATGAAAAAGGAATAATCATTTAAATGGAATGGAATCCATCTGGTGTTAAGGAGCAATAATGTTAATGTGGAAATATGTAGATCAAATTATAAGATATAAATCAGACTTCGTGTGGTTTTGCAAATTTAAGAGGAAAGTTCTCTCACAGCTAGTTTGTAACTGTCTAATGCAGAGAGCCTTTCTCTGAAGTTATTGGTACAGAGATATTTACTGACGTAAGATGTTGTAGTTGTTCTTGATAGTCTGCTGTTTTTCCATTAAAAATATGGAGAAATGATGTTTCTATACAACAGATTTGACCTGATACAGGAGATACCATGTTGTGAGTGAGAATATTTAATAGTTTTCAGTATTTTATTGAAAAAATAAATCACTCCACTAATGTAAAGGTAGTAAAAAATATTGTTTGACTTAATGTGGCTGTGAACTGATGTTGTCTATAAATGAAATGTATTCCTTACTGGAGTATTCTTCAGCATCCTTTGCAGATAATGTTTTAGCTAGGATCCAAGTCACTCTTGAACAGTAACAAACAAAAGGCACTGGTCAAGTAAAAATCTTTGCTTTTGCTTCTTCACAGAGCGTATTTACGATTAATAACACATTTCTTTCCCTAAAGGTCAGGCGAAGTATTTGCATCAAAACATATTTTCCTAGACTTATTTTTATCTGATATTGATTGCAGGGAAGAAGCAGATGGCAGTTATGATCTTGAGAGTAGCAATATTTTGTCTTTTAAACATATGTGGTACCATTCTGACTTTTGGGATCAAAAGTAATGGTGGTAATAATAGACAGAACTTTTTGAAAGTAGAATTTAATTCACTTCAAAGTACTTACTAAAAGTTTGTCATGATTTTTGATTATTGGTATTCCATATCATAACAGCACGTAGTGCACTGGCTGTTAAAGAGTTAATGCTTCAGTTTCGAGTGCCTGTCCCAGAAGAGAAGAACTACTCATCCCCCAGAGGACTACTGGTTGTTCTGTTTCCATTTCCGTTCAGAGTCTTCTAAGTTGTATTGCTTGAATTTTGCATTTTTCTATCTGAGGCTTACTATGGAGAAGAGCAATTAGAAATTCATTCTTTTAAGGACATGGGCAGTATCTGCTTTTTTAGGATAATTTTTATTTCAAAGTCATTGCTTGTGTGCTACTGGAGAGAAAAGAGGCAAGAAAGTCCTTTCGTAGAGATATGGGCAGTAGAAATCTATGCTACTCTGTAATCCTAGGTTTCCTTACCTCCACCTCTCCTGGATCAATTTCTACATATACCTATGTAGAATGCCTTTAGCAATATCTCCCGTTGGTCCCTTATGTCTGAAGTATCCATCAAGAGGATGACACTAAATTATTTTTAATTGGGTACCTTTGGTCCTGGAAACTCAACTGATTCCCTTCTAGACTGTTCTGAAAAAATGAGTCAAAATAAATTCGTTAGAGAAAAGAGAAAGATTGGTTACTTATCTTAGAGATTATCTTAGAGTTAGGTGACAGTTTATTAAAGTTTCAATTCTTTATAAGAAACATCTCAAAACTATAATGTTTCAAAATTCTGCCAAACTGATTGCTTCAATGTGGGATGAGAAACAGTATGTTTTATTGATCCTTTTTCTACTGTAAGTCTGTAGGAATAAGGGACAGAATAAAAAATAAAATATCACAGCTTTTTTTTTTTTTTTTTTTTTTTTCCAACAAACAGTGTCAAATTAAAGAGTTTAGGTCTTGTTTTCTCTCATGAAAAGATTCAGATTGCAGTTATTGGTCACTCTGAAGTAGTCCTTTATCCCTAAATAGATGTGGTGGGTTTTTTTTATTTCTTTGTTTTTCAAGGTACTTGCAGTTAAGTACAGCGCAGAAAAGCACTGCTCAGACTTCTCTTTCATTTACTGTCATCCTTTCAAACCTGAGTCCCTTAGTTCAGGTTGCTTGTTTCTTTCCAGCTGAACTGGAAAAACAAAAAACAAAAAACAAAAAAAAAAAAAGAAAAAACAAAAAAAGCATGCCAATTTTCTGATGTGAACAAACAAGGACAAGGAAAACCTGTCTAGCATAATTTTACTTGACACTTAAATTATAGTTCTGTTTGTACTGAGGAAATAAAGAACTGAGCAGAAATCGTCTGGACCATTTTTCCTTTAGGGCCACTGCATTCTCTATTGTCATTTTCTGTATAGCAAAAATAGAAAGGTTTTGTCCTTTACCCAGTGACCTAATCAAAACTAACTAAAAGTTTAGTTCAGAATATTTTTCCGTGGACCTACTTTAAGAGCTCCCTTATTATGTTTTAAGATCACCAGTTTTCACCTATTAACCTTAATACTATTCTAGAGTTTCACTGAATCTGCTTTCACTTATTTTTGTATGGTGGCTGAAAAGCTCATCCAATTTTAAATACGTATGAATAATGTTCAACACAAAAACAAATTAATGCATTCTAGTTGTACATCAACTTGAAATTGATGAAATTTTAATTAAATCAAATGCAAAATTGGATTTCAGGTTTTATATAACTGATATTTTGCAGCTTTTGAAAAGTAATATCATTTGGTATCGTATCATCTTCTGAAACCATTATGCTTTTTTATTTATCAATTGCTTACTACCATTTTAATAGTTACATATCTAACCTAGCAAAAATACTAATATGCAATGAAAGTGAAATATATATGTATAGGGAAGCATTTCATTTTTTCTAGAACTACTGTGTATGGCAATGCCATGCAATTTCTAGAGATACTGCTTTTGTCTTCTCTTCCTACGAGTGTTTACCTTGTCTCCATCTGATTGTTTAGGCTAAGTCTGACCACTGTTGGCACATAGAAAGATTAGGAACATCATTGTTGCTAATTATATAACTAGGGTGTTTCTCCTCTTTCAAAGGACAGAAAATTCCCATTTTATTTTCCTCACAATTTTTCTGGATAGCATAATATAGCACGACCTATGGGCGTGTCTCTCTCTTACTTTTTTTTAACCTTCCTCATGTAATCAATCTTCTGTACCTAAAAGTTGCTGATGAAAGGTCCTGTTTCAGGCTGACTGGGAAATGAACAAAAATATATCACTTCAGTTTCTCATTCCAAGATTAATATAAAAGTTCAGGGAATTTTAATGAGAATGAAAATTTGAGATGATTACCCAAACCTGGAACTTTAATTAATCACAACCTTAATCTGTCATAATGCTTATTCAAACATCAACTTCTTCAGCACGAGTGTTTACTTCAGTGTATTTTTTTATAAGTAAAGTTGAATGTTTGTTTTTTTTTTTAACTTTTTTTTTTCTGCATTTTTTTTCCTGAAACTTATATGAAATACAGAACAAAATTTATTTTGTTCTTGTTTTGAATTTCTGGAAACTTACCAGTGTAAAGATAGATTAAAATCTTAACCAGCAAAACAACACAAATCTACTCTCTTTCAAAGAACTAGAAATAGGAAAGGAAATTGGGAAATGTTTCATTGCCTTATAGTATGTGTCTGCTCCCATGAAGGGACTTTGATTTAGTGTTCGATACTTATTCTTCAGGCATATTACAGACTTTTTTTATCAAGGCTGGGGTGATATCACCACATTGACCAGAAATATGATGAAATTCCTATTTACAAGAAAAATGGTTGTACCTTGTCTATGGAGAAAAAAAAAAATGTCTTGACTGATACATCATTGTCAACCTTTTGTGCCATTGTTTGTTCTTCTGTGTATTCTGTGGAAGTTCTTCAGACTCTCTCAGTCCATAAATCACTGATTATTTTGCTGTTTGAAGATGCTGGGGCAATATAGTGTTAGCACATTCAAAATCTTTTTATGTAGTGCCTGTAGAATATTTGTTTAGAAAGCACAGAGATGCACATACTAATGAATATTTGTTTTGAAGAATATGTGCAAAATACATTAAATACATTGATACGTATTTCATAGAGTTTGTTTGCTCAGTTTTATAATACACAAAGTGTTTTATAAACACATATATATGTCTTCCTATACTGAATTTTTGTTAACATAATCTTGTAGTGTTTTTGTGTTTTTTTAATAATATGTAGATAAGTGGTTGAAATGTTATATGATATTTCAGGAAGCATAAAACTATTCAGTTAATCTAGAAAAGTAAGAAGCAATTTTCAGGAAAGTAAGTAAAGGAAAATAACAAAAGTATCTTCCACACTAGGCTAGTTGACACTGACCCAACAGGATGGAATAGTGGTGGGTTTAAATCCCTCCCAGCAATAACTCTTATAGAAGTAGAAAGCAGCAGAAGTCAAAGAAAGCAAGAAGTTAAAAAACAAGGAAATAAAAATAATGGAAAAAGGAAAGGTGATCCAGGAGTTCAGTATGTAACAGTGAATTATTGATTGTACAACTCAAATAATAAAGGCATCTTGTTTTCAGGTTGTTTGAGTCTTTTAAGTATGCCTTTTATGTAGCCTTTTTGAAGAATGTTTGTAGGTAGCTGGCAAATCTCTGAAGGCCTATGCTTTATGAACTACATTGTTGCAGAATGATGGTAGCAATGAAATGTGTGGTTGATTGTGTTTTTTGTTTTTTTTTGTTTTTTGTTTTTTTTTTTAGTTTTTGTCCTGTGGAGACATACAGATTTCACAAGATATTTATCCAAGAATGCTGAGATGTTTACTAGGGTGTTGAAAAATATTTACATTCCTCACTTGCTTCAAAATCATGTACAAATGCATTTTCACCATCAAACTCTTGTACTGTGAACCATCTTTACATACTTCGGCAGCGGAGATCACTTTCCTTGCCTTAATCTGAGGGCAGTCCCATAATACTGAAGAACTTCTGGCATGACCATCATCTAATACTTCTGAAATACGTGACAGAGTGGCAGAGACAATAAGCTCTTAAAAATAGTACCTTTGATTTTAATTCTCTGAGAATTATGTGCATCAGGATGTCCTGCATTATTTAGTGACTTTGAAGAACTAGATGAAAGAAATGCACGTTCCTTCAGCATGTTCTATCTCTTTCTTTAAGCTTTTATTCTACAGGCTGAGCAGCACTCCATGCACACAGTTTTGGCTCTTTCCTAAGGGAAAAGTCTTTCTGTACGAGTGTCCTCATATGTCAAGGCTATGTAAAGGTGTTGGATCCTACAATTTGTCCCCTTTGTTTATTCCTCATTTATTCCCCTCATCAACAGTTTCTTTTCTGCTTAAGTTGAAATAAGACAGTGGATTTTCTTGAGTTCTTATCATCCATTTTTATGATGTTCTCTACCCATGACAACTTTAGTAGCAATTTATTTGAAAGATTTGTATCAAAACTTCACCAAAAAGGAGGACCATTTGAAAGCACTAAGCACTGAAAGGAGGTGCCATATCTACAGCTTGCCATATCAGAGTATCAGAATGCCATGTCTACAGCTTGCACAATGTGTTCATGGGGAAATTGTTTATATGCATAAAGCAGAGCACACCAGACTTTGCTAACGTTGAAAGCCAAACTCCCAGTGCTTGTGCATGATAGCAATCAAGCTGTTCAAATACAATTTCTTCATCAGGATTCAGGCATCGTTTCCCTGGTGTGGATTGGATTACAGAGAATATAACATAATACATTTTGAAGTGAAGCATTCACTCCAAATATTGAAGACTTTTTTCTTGTACCTTCTTATCTCTTTATGAATTAGATATTCACATTACTTTCAGTTAAATAAAGTGTTTGTATCAGATTCTGAATGCCCCTTGGCTGTTTGGGCACAAGGCTGTGCCTGCTGGAGGCTGGAGGCTACTGTGGAGCAGGTTTCGTGGGTTCACCAGGAGTTTTGCTTTTTGGAACCACAGAAAGTGTTCCTGAGCTACTCAGTGTACACAATAAACATCATTTATCTTTTAGCATGCTGCAGTGTACTTTTCTGGCATATCTGGCACCTCTGCTAGCTGAGGGGGAGAAGGCACAATGGTGCAAGATGCTTACTGTTCTCCTCCACCCTCCTGAATGTTGCACTTCAAAACAGGGAGCAGTATGAGACAAAAAAATATGACTGTCATTCTGATCCACTCTGCTTGTGTCACTTTTTGTAATCTGAGTTTAATTCTGTTTGCCTGGAGAATTATCATGCTCTATGATTGTGTGGTATACTATCCTGGAATAATTTAATTTTGGACACCCACCACTGATAGTGCCTAGTGTCCTGTGTCATTGCATGGCTTGTTCACGTGAAAGGCTTGTCTTCCTAACACTGCTTTGTGGTTTCACAACTTAGGGAATCTAGTACAAGCATAATTTTATTATTACATAATCATATTTTCGTACAAAAGCACAGGTATTTTTCACAGTTTCTTTGATTTCTCCAAAGTTAACAGACTTGATCACATTAACGGTTAGCTACTGGCCACATAATACTCAGAATAAATTTCCATACAGTAATTATTTTACACTGACAGACCTTGATATTGCAGAATTGGTTTGCTGAAATGGGTAGGGTAAGGTGTCAGAGGTATCTGTAAATGCGAGTTTGCATTTCAGTTTCTAGACTCTTCATTGTATTTCTAATGAGATATTTATGGCTTAAAGTAAGTAATGTATTATACACAGAAGAAATAGTTAATTTGCTTAGATGACTCAAGCATTAAATGAATTTTTCACCTGCCTTCATTTCCTGAGAAATATTATTCCTGCTAAAAGAGTTCTGATACTGCACTGAAATCTTACTGATGTGTACAACACAATCCATATGATATTATTCTTTTCGTTGTTACCAGCAAGAACATTTGAAAAAAATGAAATATAGCGTTGTAAACTTCTTACATTGACCTTACTAAACATCAAAATTAAATATTTCAAGAAACAAAATCAATGTAGCACTGAAGAAAACAAGGGATGAAAATGTATTTCAACTGTGTATGACTCCTTTCTACTGTTAGGGAAGATTGGGATTCCATTTGCACAGCTGTATAGAGGAAATATTGTATATGCTGTATTTCAGTCACAGAAAGCAAAATTCTTTGATCCTACCGTGTCATATCTTTGGACTTCATATTGATTTTCCTGTACAGCTATTTCACATGAGAAATTAATGAAACCAAAATTGATAAAGCCAGGGGTCAGACTGTAAAACCCTGTCTGTAAGAGAATTTCTGAGAACAGCCCCAACTGGGAGTGTGTCTCTGCAAACCAGGATGCTCACAGGCACTTGAGGGGATCACCTGAAATAAGCCTGATAGAAACAATTTTCTGGGCAGTATCTAAGTCATCTGCTTTTGATGTGACAACTATTTGAAGGTTCTGTCAGACTATAGAACATTTTCTGGGAGACTGAAGCATTTGGGAATGGTGCTGCAGCAGAGCCTGTATGTGATTCTCACAGCTGAACCATGCTGACTGAGGAAAAAGAGTTGAGAGGACATCTTCCAAATGTACCTTCTTATTTTGATCCTTTCCCACCAACTGACCAGTGTGTGTCATTCCAGAGAAAGACTAAAGTGTTTGAATTATTGCAAGACTGTTAAATGCATGCTGCTAATTTTGCACAGGATTTTATTGCCAGAAAGCGTCATTCAAATAAAAGCTGCTTTGTCAAAAATATTAATTCAACAGAAAGTTTTGTCTGACCTATTTAAACTTAGTACTCTTGAATTCTGTTTCTGTAACTGAGGCATATGTTGCAATAGTTCAAAAGTGAAGTCTGAATCTCAGATTCCTATCACGTATTATTCTTGTTATGAATGCATCACATTCATTCCTATCTGTCTCAGTTTGGTAAATTGCTTATCATATCTTAGAATATGGCTGTATTATAGACAATAAAGTCTGTAGCAATTCTTCCATGTTACATGATCCTGGTTCCCTTCCTTTTCTGACTTATTTGATAGATTACATAATAACAGCTTTTTTTAAAAAAAGAAAAAAAAAGTCTCTCTGTTTTCTGGGCTTAAACTCATGCCTTTGTATACGTCTCCTATCATTTTTGGAGACATTGTCCAAAAGCATTACACAAAGGATGTATTATTTAGTAGACCAAAGGTCAAAATGTTCATTATTCAGTATGCCATAGGTCACTGCATTTCGAAATGACTGCATACTTCCTGAATGATGTTAGTTCTGAAATATAAGTTAGGAGCTGACAGCACTTCAGTTAGTTTGTGAAAACATGAAGACTTCAGAAATGCATTGACTCATGATTTGTAGGGCTTAAGCAGTATAAATATATTTCTTTTGCTGTTTCTTTGGTAGGAAAGTGGAGTTTCAGATTTTGTACGACTGATCAGCATTATTTTTACATTTATTATGGTCCGTGAGGAGTTCTTCTGCAATACTCATGGGCCATATTTTTTATTTACATTGCAGTTCCTAATGACATTTTGATAGGTCCATAATGACTCAGAACTTTTTGTTATACACTACTTCCTTTTTTATTTCAAAGAGATAAATGTAGTTCTCTGATTCCTTCAGTGTGATATATTTCAGAAATCAACAGTCGTAATTCTGCTGTGAGTTACAGTCTCAACACTTACCTTCCTTTGCCAACACAGAATAGCAAGAAGTGTTTCGTTGTTGCTTGTTTGTTTGCTTGTTCTTTGTTTGTTTGTTTTAAGTATGGTCTCCTAGTCATATTAATTTAAGGGTTCTGGATTTTTTTTTACTATCGTCAAAAACAGTATGACTCGTGTAATCATGGAAAGACTCATGTCTGGTACTCTTCTGAAATTTTTAAGGCTGGGTTTATCCCTTTCAAAATTCTACAAGAACTACACACACATACAGACACACAGACACAGGTCTTTTTTAA
This sequence comes from Chrysolophus pictus, assembly GCA_037305975.1. Lineage (NCBI taxonomy): Eukaryota > Metazoa > Chordata > Aves > Galliformes > Phasianidae > Chrysolophus > Chrysolophus pictus. Next base: position 79,852,854 of record CM074576.1, read on the forward strand.
GATGCACCAACAAGGTATTCCACCTTACAGACAGTGTACACGTGTAAATGTCATACTTAATAGTTATTTGATATCAATTTTCATCAGTCTTTCATATCCTGAAACACTAAAAAGAGAAACAGTTAGCCAGCTGTTAACTAATCTAAAGATATTTCCTGCAAAATATACTTATGGAAAGAAATCTTTAAACTTTAATGATTTATACTCTTAGGAACACTGTTAATACTGTACCTTTACATTTAAGTATATATAAAAATAGTATTTTTCCTATTTCAGCGCATAGCAATAGATTTCTTGAAGCAATATTTTTATTTTTCCACTAGAAGTCTGCTATAGAGATATGAGCAATATCGTTTTCTAAATGTCCAGATGTGTTTACTCAAGACTGCCAAAGCCAGGTGACCCTATGGATCCTCCACCTGTTGGGAATAATTACAAATATGTGATTCTCTACTAACCATGCAAAAGTGGATTGCTGTGTTTCCAGAAGTTACTTTCCATTGTAGTCCATTCCAGTGCCACAAGGGAGGCTAATTAATGGATTGAGTAAGCATCACAGCTTCCCTCCAGTGCATACACAAGAGATTCATTTAAATAGCTGCTGATCTTTTGCTAAGAGCAATCTGAGGCAGTAAATCCCCTCAGCACAGCCTTTTGTAGACGCGGCAGTGTGTCTCTGGAAGCACTGCAGTTCTGGGGGTAGTTTTTGTTCAGTACTGCATGGATACACCTGGCTTTCAGGCTCAGGGTATTTCAAGGAGAGCTAGCTGAAGAGATCTGCATCTTTGTCATTTTTCAGGATTAGCTGACACAGAGTTACCTTGTGTCTTTACATGCTCGGTGCAGATTACCCTCAGTCACCGAGATCACTAAATGTCACTGGTTTACATTGGCACTCCCTTCAAGAGTTCAGTCTCTTCTCAGAAGATACTGCTTTGCATGTGTGTTTGTTTGTTTGTTTGTTTGTTTTTGTATTGCATTTTGCACACTGTGGTCTGTGGTCAGTTCTGGTAAAAAACCACAGTGGAGCAACAATGCTGATAAAGACTATAAAAAATTTGAGAGCATTCATGTTATTATTTCTTAATGTTGAAATATTGGATGTGACTGCTATAGAACTTCTTTAAATGTAGATAATTTTCCTTATTTATTTTTGATGAATGGAAGGAAAAGTCATCAGTGTTGCTGATGTTATACATTCTTCTGAAGAATAATAAATGTGGAAGAATAAATGTGAACATAACTCTGTTTTGGAAAAAAAAAAAACAAAACTATTTTTCAACATTGTCTGAAAATGTGTTTTGTTTTAATAGTCAGTTAGTGATACTAAAGAAATGACAGCATTTCTGTAATATGAAAGACATCTTGGTGGTACCATTTGCTTCTTTTTTTAAGTCTATTAATAGAACCATGAAGCATTGTTAGGTAATGAACATTGTCTGTAGCTTTGAAGTGAATGTTCTATGCCACCCAGGGACATTATGCTTTTGTAGTTACAAACATTCAGACTAATTAACCAATTCTGTAGTAGTCTTCTGCAGCATGAACAAAGTAAAATGGTGAAGAAAATCAATTTAACATTGTAAATATGCAGTATTTTCTTTAGTTTAGTAAGTAGTATTAAGACAACTATTTTATCCTTTGCTACAAGTTAACTTATGTCCCTACATTTTGTAGATTAATCACATTTTTATTCATTCGATGTGTTAGGAATGTCTGTGTTCTTTTGATAATCCAAAACTTTTGTACCAAATTATAATTACCTGTGATGTTTTAATGAGCAGATATTGTGTAACATTTCATCCCACAAAAAGTCATTTTATGTTTATAAAGCTGAAAGAAGGTGTCACTAGCTCACAGTGTGATATGGATGCATATATGCATATATGTATTTAAATATACATGAGCATTTGTATAGATGATATCTAATAACATTTTTAGCACACATTATTTACTTGTCTGTAAGAAGAAATATATATATACTTATGCAAGAGCGTTCAAAGATACAATAAGAATTTTTCTGAAATGACTTTGAGGAAAGCTTTGATAAATTTCATTACAGGAGTTACAGCAGTCATTGCCATCATACAGCAGCGGGAATGCTTTTCCTGTCTGTCACACTCAAAGTTGATGTTCTTTAATCTTGTCACACAGAGGCTAGGTAGGTTGACAAGTTACTGAGGACTCTTCCTATAAAACACTGAAAGAGCAAAAGAGTGCACTTACACTATGTGTGTAAGAGCAAAGTGTCAAAGACTCCATGTCCTCTTCTCTGATGAGGTGAGCCCAGCTTATAGCATGCTAGAGAAAGATTGCCATGGATAAGGCTTCTAGCTGTGTCAGAGATGATTAATGAGAGAGATAAGAGGACATCCTCCTTTTGACATTAAGGAACAGATAGAGGAGAATGAAGGAAAGCAAAGCGTTTGTATCAGAAAAAGTAATGAGGGTGAGCAGAACTCTGATCTTAAATTAGAGCTGTGTCCATTTGTTGTTGAAATTTGACCCCTTCTGTCTGATAAGAGACTTTTAAGAGAAGATGGTTAAAAAAAGGTCCACTATTGAGAAATGAATGAAAATCTTTGATAGAAACAAAGCCATCAAGAAGAAAACATAATGTGAGCAAAACAAACAAACAAAAACCGGAATCAGGCATTTCTCAACATAATATGTGGTATTCTTTTCTTCAGCTCTGAGGCAAGTTTTGTGGAGACAGGAGTACATTAAGCTAAATAAAGCTTGTTGAGAAAATTAGAGGAAAGAGCAATGACAGAAAGTAGTATTGCAGATAGTTTTGAAATACTCATAGGTTGCTGTGACAACACAGGGAGTGACCTACCTCTATAGTTTCATAAAGAATCAGAATCAAAGAATCATTTGAGTTGGAAGGAACCTTAAAGGCCATTTATTCCAACTCCCCTGCATGAACAGGGATACCAAAAGCCAGATCAGGTAGCTCAGAGCCCCCATCAGACCTTGAATGTTTCCAGGGACAAGGCTTCCTTCCAGCACCTCTCTGGGCAACTGTTCCAGTGCCTCACCTTACTCTTACTGTAAAAACTGTCTTCCTTATATCTAATCTAAATCTCCCCTCTTTTAGTTTGAAACCTTTTCCTATCACTACAGACCTTCCTAAAGAGTCTGTCCTTTTCCTTCTCACAGCTCCCTTTAGATAGGGAGGCCATAATTTGGTCTCCCTCAAGCCTTCTTTTCTCCAGGCTGAACAGCTCCAACTCTCTCAGCCTGTCCTTGCAGGGTAGGTGTTCCATCCCTCATTTTTGTGGCCCTCCTCTCAATATGCTCCAACAGGTCCATATCTCTTCTGTACTAACGACTCCCACTAGTGGACACAGTATTCCAGATAAGGTCTTAAGAACTCAGAACAGAGGGGCAGGATCACCTCCCTCAACCTGCTGGCCTTGCATCCCCCAACTTGTATTGATAGTAGGCATTGCCATGACCCAGGTGCCAGATCTTACACTTGGATTTGGTTAATCTTATGAGGTTCAGCTGGGCCCACTTGTTCAAGCCTGTCTCGATGTCTCTGAATGCCATCCTGTCCCTTAGGTGTGTCGACCACACCACACAGCTTGATGTCATTCACTAACTTTCTGAGGGTCCCACTGCCTGTGTCATTGATGAAGATATTAAAGGGCATCAGTACCAGTACTGACCCCTAGGGGACACCATTCATCACCGATCTCCATCCAGACATTGAGACATTGAACAACATTCTCTGGGTACAGACTCACTACCGGTTCCTCATCCGTCAAACAGTCCACCTGTCAAATCCTTATCTTACCAATTTGGAGAGAAGGATGTTATGGAGGACTGTGCCAAAGGCCTTAATGAGTCCAGGTAGATGACATCAGTGCCTCTTCCCTTGTCCATTGATGCAGTAATGCTATCATAAAAGACCACTGGGTTGATCAGGCAGGACTTAGCCTTGGTGAAGTCATACTGGTGATCCGTTACCACCTCTTTCTTTTCCATGTGCCTTAGCATTGCTTCCAGGAGTATTTGCTCTGTGATCTTCTGTGGCACAGAGGTGAGATTGACAGGTCAGTAGCTCTGCCAGTTATCCTTTCTAGCTTTCTTAAAAATGGGTGTAAGCACAGTATTGCCTTTTTTACACTCAACCAGGACTATACCTGACTGCCATGACTTTTCAAATATCATTGAAGTGGCTTGGTGACTACATTAGCCAATTCCCTCATGACTCTGGATACATCTCCTTGGGACAATAAATGCTTATGGAAGTTATAGAGGATGTTATGGTTGTTATGGATTTTGAATGTACTTATTGATGTTATATATATAATATATACTTGGAAGTTAGCCAAAAGAATATGGTCAAAGGAAGTGTCGGGAGTCATGAAGGAACTTCTTGCTAATACATGCTACGGAAGAAAGAGATTATTCCTCATTCTTAATTCACTCCAAGTATTTGACCGAATATTTTTGCTGTAAGCAGACAGTTTGTATATAGAAACTTATTTTGTTAGATGCTGAATTTGTCATAATCATAACCACAGTGTAATTTGCCGTGTGGGTAAATTGTATCGAGTCTCATGAGGAATTTGAATGGCAGACTAAATTAGATAGAATCTCTGATAGGAAATATGCTGCAGTAAAGTTACATATTTAAAGATATATAATCAGCCCTGGGAATTGTGGAATATTTCTGTTACAATGAGAGGAGAACTTACGCTTTAAAATTGTTAGTTTTGCTAGAATTATAAAAGACATACACACAAAGAAAGACCTTTCATTTTTTTACCTTATCCATCTTTGGGAAAGGGAGGTATTTGGAAGTTCAAATAGCTCCATGCTTAAGCTGAAAGATTAAAAGAGTGAATAAAATTCAGTACCACAGTGTCATTAGAAGTTTTCTACAGTATAGGAAGCTGCAATATTCTGTTCAGGTTGTGCAGGATTACCCAAGGGTATGTAAACAGCATGTGGAAATAAATAGTCTTAAATGACTATGACAAAAGAGAAGAAAATAGAAATAAAATCTTGACCTTTAGTGTTTATTATGTTCATTTCAAACTTTGTTTCAGAAATTGGGTTACTATTACATAGTATACAAGATTAATGCCCCTAGTTCTTCTCTGTGTCAGACGGAGAAAAAAACATACTTGTTTTATCACCTTATTCAAGAGAATGCTGTATTTTCTTCTCTATAATAGCATAACTCTTAAAACCATAGAAATGGCCTTGGTTTTGCCTTTTTTTTTTTTTTTTTTTTTTCCTTTAAGAAACTCAGAAGCTTAATTCTTGCATAAATTTTGTGCCTATAAGAAAAACAATTTTTTGAAAGTTTAGTGGTAAGGCTCCAATTTGATAAAATGCTAATTCACTAGATTTAACAGATAATTTTAAAGAACATAAAACAGTAAGTGAATATTTCTTATGCAGTAGTGGACATAACATGTGTTACAGAGTGTTGAAAGATGGACAAGAGTAAGGCCCTTGAGGGATCAGTGCTGCTTTTTTTGTTTGTTTATTTACAAGAGATGGTAATATCTATATCGGTATTTCTTCTACAACATAGTAAGAAATTTATTGCTTTTAATCTTACTTAGCTTTACTGATTTAGCTACTTGATGGTGCTTATTTGCATCAATTAAATATATGTATGTATATATATATATATATCCAAATTCAAAGTAAGCATGCACTAATGCCTCCTATCATGTTAATAGTGCATTTGATAATGAAGCTCTCCTTTAAATATGGAGGTAGGGCCAGAGTGTAATATTTCAGATCCAGAAGGACACACATCCATTGAGAAAACCTAGGAAGAAAGTGAGATAGGCAGAGAGTAGAACTCAAATTCAGCATTCAGGATTATCTTTTCCATGTCTTTTTCAAGGACATCTGCTTTATTTCCACAAGTCTCTTAGGAAATATAAAGAGGGTTTACTGGTCTGGGTTCTTTGCGGGGAAAAGTGAAGACCAGGCAGCATTTGGAGGCAGTTCACAGAGGGTTTGGAGAGACTGACATGAAATGCCAGGCATTTAGCTGCTGGAGCTGGGTGTGTAATTGTTCTGACATCTTGACACTTTCTACTGTGAAGGAGGAGACAGACTAGATATATAAACTGGGGAACAGATGTTGTCAATATACCTGTGTTAACCTGAATTATTTTTTTGACTGTTGAAAACTACTTTTTTACATCTTAGTCTCCTAAACACATTTATATATTATTGACAGATAAGTGACAATGTTTTATTATTCAAAAATTATATAAAATTTGAACTAGGAAATAAGTGGAGAATTTGTACCAACTGGGAATTATGTTACAATTTTAAAGAAAAATAATATTTTCACTATTGTATTATGTTGTATGATGCAATCTTGACATGATAGCCTTTTGAAATATGTATGATTACATTATGGAATAATATAACGACAACAATAATAAGTCATGGATTTAAGTACATTGGTGAACAAAGTTTTAAAATAAGATTTTCAGCCTCAGGCTGAAAATAAACTTTGAGTGAAAATAAAACTTTTCAATGTACTTTCAGTTCTCAGTCTCTGCAGCGCACCAGTATCACCCGTGTTTTACATTTACAGCCATGAGGTTGTTTGAAGCATTTAGAAAACTGGAGGATAAACGAACGTATGTAAGAGGTCAAAAAAATGTAATGAAAATACAATTGAGAAATGCCAGTATTTTTTCTGTTTTCTAAAAAAAAAAAAATAAAAAAAGAATGTAAGAATAGCCTTTCACGAAGAGAAACAGAGAGAGAGAGACACAATATAAGGTAGAAAGGTATGGAAAGAGTCAGAACCTACAAACTGGCAGCAAACAATTCCAGCAATAAGTAAGGACAAGTCCTTTTACAGAGGATAATTACTTTCTGGAGAAAACTATGTAAAAGTTATTAAGTTTAAGAGAGACATACATTGCTAAAATGTAATCTTCTGTAGTATATGAAGTTTGACCAGTCTTTCTCGACCTAATTTACATTAATATATAATGCTACTTTATATAGGTAAAAAGATTGGCATACTTAATAAGCTTAACTGGCTGGATTTAAAATGAAAGCTTTATTTACACTATTTATTTTGGGAACAAAGTTAATTGTGCTCGTGCACATTTTTAATTCTGGAGAATTTCTACTTTCTTCAAGTTGTTCTACATTCACAACAGAAAATATAGCTTGAACTTGGGTTACATATGACCAGCTTCTTTTTTCAACACTTCTTGACATTTTTAGGAGGCTATTTAGCATCTTTAGCTGCATCAACATTTGCTTTCTGCGATTTCTGTCTGAGGCACACATTTGTGCTTCCTTTGCATAGAAACCATCCTCCAACTGGGAAGTTGAAAAGCATCTGCTTATTCTAGTGTAGGATCAGAATATAACTGGAAACTCTTAAATTCCATAGCTCAGTTACATTTTCTATTCTTCTTAGAGCTTATAAATTAGGAAAATCATCTCATGATTTGATGGCAAGTTTAAATAGATCAAAGGTTTTAGACACTTATTAGAAAAATAGCAAAGGTGAGATGCATTCCATGATTTTTTTTTTTTTTTTTTTAAACTTGGAAGTGTCAATTTTGTTATTTTTATTCCTAGATTAATTTCCAAGAAACTTCTCTGGTTCTGTTAGAATCTCAGTTTCCTGTAGGAAAGAAAAGTGTACCATGGGAAAGAAAGGCAATCTAGCTTCCATTTTAGGTCATTTCAATTGTTTATTTGTTACTGCACTTATTTATTTTTATCAAGGGGAGAAAAAAGACAAGATCTGATAATAGTCTTTCTCTTCTTTTATTGTCTGCACATGCTAGAAGAGAGACATGTATAAGTCAGAGCATTTGCGGCCTCAAATAAAATCTGTGTGTATTACTCATATTATGCTGACTCAACTCTTAGATTCTTTTACAGGCTTTCTTGAGACATTCTTTTCAAGTTAGGCACACACTTATATAAGTCTGTAGATTGCAAGCTGAGAACTGTGAAATTTTGGTTAGAGTAACAGGAGGCCATGAATTCAAATGTATTCAGGGTCATTCTCCTTCAAACTTCTGAAAGGAAACTGCAACAAAACAGGGTGAGAAGTGGTAAGAAAATGTGATATTTAAAATGTAATTGATTATTAGCGCCTTCTTAGTCACATTGCAGAAAATATACCTTCATTCTGCCATTGCTATGTATAGAAAAAGTATTTGAAATTTTTGAAATTAATAAATAATGTACTGATCTGTGATACTTAGATGTTCTGGTTTTTGCTTACGTAATACCTATGTATTTTCAGATTTGCAGTTGCATATATGTGGATCAATGATTAAGTGCCAGTAGGTTCTTGAATGCCTTCAAATAAATTTTGTGTATAAAAATATATTTTTTTCTACTCTACTTAAATTTATTTTTAAAATAGTGTCAGAAACGTAATATGTGCATCTATAAATCAGAAAAATAATTCCAATAGTCTTAAAGTCCATATACTGGAGTAATATCAGAGTGAAACTAGAATAAAGTGTCAAAAGACGTTATCTACATCAATAATGTATTTGCATTAGTTTTGGAAATGTCAAAAGCAGGAAACAGAATCAGACTTTAATTTATTTTAGAAGATGTGTGAGGGTTCATCTCAAGGTCCGGAAATCAAAATAATGTACACCTGGGAGCTTTGCTACCAAATGAGCTCATCTAAGCATGGGATGCAAATGGAGCAGACCTAGCAAGTCAGCTTGTAGGCTGCAGCTCCAGAATCTTTTCTTTACCAGGGTCTCAAACCCTTTTCTTCAGCTCTAATTTTTATAAAAGCAGATTCTGTACATGATAAGTAAAGTTAGACTGGGTGCCGATTCAAAATGCATTTTATAAAGATTGGGAGCCATTCAATTTCAGCCTTCTGAAAATGACTCAACATTTTGTTCATAGAGATTGGATTTAATGACCTTGATAGCTACTGACACATCAGTCTTTTCAGATTCCTTTTTGTCTGTATAATTACACTGAAGGTTGGCACTAGGGAATCTGGTGCTCTGTCAGGTAGTATATGTTTTTTTCCTAGCCTAGAATGGAAAGACTGTACAGACAGTGAGGTATTCTGCTTCGATGGATCTGGAGGAAAAGAAAGAGACTGATTGGCTTTTGTACAGAAGCTGCAGTTTTCTGTTCACTGCACTATTGTTATTAAGAGTTTCTCTCTTAGGACTGTTTCCTACACTCTGTTTACATATGTTTGCTTTGAACCACACACAAGGTTTCTATGTAATTTTGATTCATAGAAGAAAGTATATTGTTTTATTCTGTAGTGAAATCCACTCCATTTTCTTTTCTTTGTAGCTGTTGACAGGTCTAATTTGTCAATCGTGTCACCATACACCTTTTACACTCCAGCTGTAGTGTAGATGTGTAATGAGTCTGGCATTCTGGAAGACAGACAAGCTTTTGCTTCTCTAATATTATTTGTCCATCTTAATTTGACAGATTTTTTTTTTTTTTTTAATTTTTATTTCTCTGCTTTCATGTATGAACTTAGAAAGAGAGTTCCTGAGACCGAGTCAAACCTGAAAAGCTTGGTACGGCTAGGAAAGCACCCTCCAGCACCCACTGCCAAGCAGAAAGAGACCGCCCCACCCAGAAGGGTCAGATCCCATGACTTCCGTAATGTACAGGGGACAGGTACCTAGAATTGGAGCATTAACATTTTAACTCCCAGTGCACTATATGATGTTATGATATGGAATACTGAAAACAAAAAAAAAAAAAACAAACATAAAACCATGACACTGCTTTATACAAAATCTGTGCAAAAGTGCTTTGCAAAGAGATCAACTAGTAGATCAACTAGAGAGAGAATAAAACCTCTGTAAGAATTTTCTGCCATCAAAAAGATCGAAAACATAAAAAACAGATATATATTTGGCAAAAGAAACTTCATAGCGGCCCTCCTGTTTCATAGTTAGGTACTATCAGGAAAGTTATTGATGCATGTAAATCAAGTCACTGAGTATGTATATGATGTTAAAAAGCATCAGTTGCAAATACATATCATATAAATATTTGTGGGAATACATACTATATTCATAAAACTCTATTTGTAGACTGTTTTTGAGATTTTTCCATACAATAATTTTCTCTTTCGCTTATAAAAAATGAATATAGGAAACGTTAACGAGTCAACTGGGACAGCAGGAAAACCTATCTGTACTCTAAAGCGTAAAATAATTTCTAAAACTCTTTCTCTGAAAAGCGCACATCTGCCATCTGCAGTTGCTGTCCAGTTACAAATGCAAGTTCTTTTTACTCACAGTGTGCTAGCACAGATCATGATGATATTGAAGGCTGTGACCCCTGACAATATCTCTGCAAATGGAGAGGCCTATGGTAACAATGGCAGAAACAGGTTGTTTGTTCTCTTCCCTCACAGGGAAGCAGTTAGTGTGATGTGATAAAGACAGTTACAAGTAGCAACAGAATTTCTAATTCATCTTCAGAAAAATTGTTTCTGCTCCACTTCCATTTGTGAGGTGGTAGCCAACTGAGGGATGACTGGCACTCACTTCTTTATCACAACTGTGCTCAATCTTCTGCTAAAAAGACTATAGTGAAACCTTCCAAACTATGGTAGGTGTTGAAGATGTTACTATGCATAGCAGTGATCTATACATGAGACCAAGTTAAAGGTGCACAGTAAAATACACATGCACACACACACAAATATAAGTCTTACACAGACATTTCAGAGAATGACATACTTGGATGAAGTATCACAGTCCATTTGAGAATTTCTGATTAACTATTATTGGGAAAAAAAAGAAAAAAAAAAAGACTAGAAATTAAAATTTGTAGCATTTTATGTGAGAAAAATATTAAGATGAAATTCTTTACAAGGATGATTTATGTAAGAAACTGTAACTTTTGCTTCCTAGATCTGATAGAACACTGTAATTGCTTACACTATTTCTTAAATGATTTGCTTCTAGATTTTAAAAAGTAAATAAATTCAGTCAGAATTACAGCGTTCCTAGAGTTAACTTGATCTGAACCTCTACATCTAGGAAGTTTTCAACGACCATTGCTGTTGCAGGCTTCACATTGATAGTTGGCTCTGGTGTGATAAAACAAAAAACCCACACATTCTCTGCTCAATCCTTTTCTATATTATTTTTCCCTTTTAGAGCAGTCTAAATCTCTTCTTGGCTTTCATTGAACAGGCCCATATTAAACTAAGGAAATAAAAACAATGTCACTTTATTCACGGCTACCAGAACACTAGTAACTTCGGAACAGTAAGAACTTACATCTGTGGAAAGATCTACAAAGATACTCTGTAAATATTTTATAAACAAGATTATTTGATAACCTTTTCTCATCATGTAGAATTGTATTAACCTTAAATGCAGTCTAAAGGCCCTGTTTTTCAAGCAAAAATATAAGGTTGCCAGAGTAGATTTGTTGTGGCATAGCATAAAATAAAACAGAAGAAGTTCAAAACCAGCTGCACATGGTATCTATTCAAGACAAACACAATACAAACTCTCAAGAGATATGCAAAACAACTGGCTGATTTAAATTACTGTGATAGTATGCAATTTTATTTAAAAAGGAATCTGTGATGTGAATGCTACCATTACATTATATGCAATTGTTTTAGTAACAGGAGATGTCTGAAATGTACTTAATATTCACCTCATTTTTTTAATCTCCTTTGCCCTTTTGAATAAATTCACAGTAAAAATAGCTCAGCTTTTTAAATCTTTGTGTTGTATACACAGGCACACTTGTTTTGTCAGACCTAAGTTGTTATTATTACTTATAAATATTGAGTTGTTCCATTGTCAGATGCTTACTGTCACAGCAAGGAAAAAAAAAATACTGGAGGATATCTCATCAGCATGAGAAAGCCACTGTGAAGGAGGGCCAGGAAGCAGGATATAGGGGGCAGGGGAGATGCTGAACAAGAAGGAATATAAATCTTTGCTTGTTAGTAAAAATGAACAAGAGAGCTGTTACCATCTGATTTGGTCTAATAAGAGATTTGGAAACCTGAAAATACTTAATAGGCTCTGATGAAGGACTGAGACCATGTATTCTCCTCTCCTTAAGATGTAACTGATCCTCATGTTTTTCTTGAGCAACTCGAGAGAGGAGCTGAAGGGAGAACTAATTTCTTTATTGAAGTCTTTGTTCAGGTTTCTTGGAGATTTTCACCCTCCTCAGATCATCGTCCTCCCTTTCAATAGCACAGAAAATTTTAATGTGAGTCTGATTGACCATTACATGGTAGTTCAAATACTTTCTTCCTGATGGAACCAATTTATTGGTGACAAATTTTTGTAACCTGAGACTCAGTGCACTGACTGTTCATCAGAAGGATCTAACATCTTTTTCATAAATGTCTTTAATTCTACAACATTCTGCCATTCTGGATCATTTTAAATAAATGCATAAAGCATAGCTCAGGAGCCATAGAAGAGATACCAGAACAGACAAAATATGTTAATTGCTTCAAGAGTGGATTTTTTTTTTTTTTTGGTTGGTTGGTTGGTTTTGGTTTGGGGCTTTTTTTTTTTTTTTTTTTTTTTTTTTTGTTACAGCTTCTAAAAATAGTGTTTTTCATTTGTCTGTTGTCTGTTTTGTTAGACTGTTTAGCAAGTGAGAAAATTAGGCTATAGAAGTAGTGAAGCAGCAGTAGAAAAATATTTACCCTGTAAAATAAGGTTCCTGTTATATAATTATTAGTATATAATATCCTAACCCACTGCAGTGAAATGCAATGCAGTGTAGTAAGCTCTGGTTCATCTCAGTTCCAGTTGCCCCATGTGCACAAACAAATACACACTTTTCTTGGTGTCGCTTTACAGCGGGGTTTCTTACTTGCTGTGACATCCCTCGGAAAGGCCAGGACAGTGTTCCCCCAGCTTCCTATGTGCCTCTCTTCTCCTTGATGTGTGTAGAGATGATCTTTTTATCACATAGCTTAATGAAATGATTTAATCTTTTAATTAGTCAGAAACTGTTTTTTTTTTTTTTAGTAAGTTGAATGCAGATATCTGTGCTTGAATTAAATAAGTGCACTGCCTATACCAAAGACAAATAAAACCCCTAAATAAAATAGCTATTCCTTGAATCATTTAGATTTCTGTTTTGTTTATACAGTGCAACAAGGTGAATAAATTCGCTGATGATACAAAGCTGAGGAGAGGCTGACACACCAGAAGGCTGTGCTGCCATTCAGCAAGACCAGTTGGAGAGTTTGGCAGAGAGGAACTTGATGAGGTTCTAGAAAAGCAAGTGTAGAGTCCTACACCTGGGGAGAAATAGCCACACTCATCAGTACAGATTAGGGGCTGACCTGCTGGAGACAAGCTCTGCAGAGAATGACCTGGTGACAACAGATTGGTTGTGAGCCAGCAGTGTGCTCTTGTGGCCAAGAAGGCCGGTGCTATCCTGGGGTACATTAAAAAGAACATGGCCAGCAGGTAGAGGTAGGAAATCCTCCTCCTCTAAACTGCCCTGGTCAGGCCTCCCTTGGTGTACTATATCCAGTTCTGGGCTGCTCAGTTCAAGATAAACAGGGAACTTCAAGTGAGAGTCCCATGGAGGGCCACAAAGATGATAAAGGGCCTGGAGAATCTCCCTTATGAAGAAAGGCTGAGAGACCTGGGACTGTTCAGCCTGGAGAAGACCGAGAGGGGATCTCATCAATGCTTATAAACATCTGAAGAGCAGGAGGCAATTGGACAAGACAGGACCCTTTCTAATGGTGTGTAGTGATAGGGCAAGGAACAATAGCCAAAAAGGGAAACATAGGAAGTTCTAAACAAATATGTGCAGGTAATTCTTTACAGTAAACATGATGGAGCACTGGAACAAGCTGCCCAGATAGGTTGTGGAGTCTCCTTCTGTGGAGATATTCACGACCCATGTAGACACCTCCCTGTGCAACCTACCATAAGGAACCATGGGTTTGGACTCGATGATCTCTAGAGATCTCTTCCAGCCCCTGTAATTGTGTGATTTGGTGATGCTATTATTCTTTGAGTGAAACACTATGGGCTTTCTGGAGAAAGGGTGTTGAAGGTGGATGCCTGCAGTGATACTGAAAGGAACATAGTGTATTAAATTGTGTAACTGTCCTGTTTGCAGTAGTGATAAGTGTTTTGGTGTTTGTTTTTGTTTTGTATGTTAAAAACTTGCTACGAAGAGGTACTGTGGAGTCCTTATCCAAGTATGGAAGCAGATCATTTCTTTGTGTTCATTCTTTTGCCTCATGTGTTGATGCTGACAAAATAGAGAACATTTTTTTTTTTTTTTTTTCTTCCCGAATTATACAATGCACAGGCAAGGTGTGAAAAAGCAATACTCAAATATTCACAAAATTCTATAGCTTTTAAACCATAAAGAAATTATGCAATGAATTAACAAAGTCATCATATGTTTCCCAGCTTAAAATGTAAGCTTTCATCTTCTGTCTGTTAAGAAGGTCATAAACATAAACTCATCCAATTAATTATGGCAGTATGTCCCACATTTTAGAATTTACTGTTCAATGAATACAATATAAGCAAATATCTTCCTGACAAGTGTCTAAAATAAAATGTGTTCTTTATCACTCATTAAATTATAAAGATATGATTTAATGGACTGGAATTTATTTATTTTTTTTAAATGTGGTTGTTTCTTTATTAGCTAGTTTTTGTAAGTTAGTTAACCTGTAAATAGAAATTAATAATATAATACATATACCTTTTTTGTTATTGTTTATTTGTTTGCTTGTTTGTTTGGGGCCTTTTTGTATGCAGAGGAAGACCATGTCGGTTTGGAATTTGATTAGAATAAATTAAAGCTTAAAACTCAGGAATAAATAAGTGGCAAATATTTCAGACCTGGTTAACTGCAGATGCTTAGTACAATCAATGACTATAAAAGAAGAATTATATACAAAATCATGAATACCCTTTTCAAATTACCCTTTCTACAATGTAGTTTTACTGTCCAGTTTTAGAGCTTTCTTAAACCTGTCTTCTAGATAATACAATTACTTTTTCTCTAATAGGCAGCATCATTCCACTTCCCCATTCTTTTTGCATGCCTCATTGCAACATAAACAGAGAAATGAATTGAAAAACAAATAAGAGTAAAATCTTTCAGTACTCAACTATTTTTGAAATGCAGTCTGAAGAGCAAACTTTTTTTTTTGTGCTCAGGTAACATATCACACAGTATGGGATAACTCTGTATTCTAAAATGCTGTTGCTTTTTTTTTTTTTTTTTTTCCTCTGATGTCTGAGGAGCTTGCAGAATTCCTGTGAATATACGTGTTGGCTATAGCGGGTGTCTTCTAATCTGATGAGAAATACAAAACCACGAGTCTTTTCAAGCAGAAAGTGAACACAGTTTTTAGAGACTTATTCTGGTGAGCATTGGTAGTAAGTCAGATAAGTGAATGTGAATAATAAGAGCAAAAAGATGCCTTATGCTGACTGGGATCTGGTATGATCTTATTAGTAGACAAAGAGGTTAATGGGACAAGGAACTTTCTGAGTTCTTGCTGGAGTAGGCAGTGGACTGAGACAGCAAGAGCTAGATGCTGGATTTGGTTCCCTCCTCCTTCCACGGACATCTGGAATTGGTCTACAAACCTCCACACATTTCAGCCTCTTATTCTACATCAGTGTGATGTGGAGTCACACATCAGTATCAAGGAATACTGCAATTTCAGACATTGCACTTACTAGTTTCCCTAGAAGAGAACAGATCATCACTTTAAAAAGTAATTTCTGCAAGTATTATAAAGACTTAAAAAAATATTTGTATGTATGACATTTGAAGTTTGTCTTTTCTTTCTTCTACATCTTAGCTCAGTGTAAATACTATTTATGATTCCGGTTAAAATTTTTCTGCTTTGAGGGAGGATTCACAAATGGCATAAAGGGAAAGAGGTCAGCAAGAAGCTGAAGGTAGATAGTTGAATAAAGGCAATTGTGACTATTTTGTAATTCTTACCCATAATACTTCATAATACACTTAATTTTTAGTAATATCTCTGCAGCATGTTGCTTTGTTCATCTGGACTAAAAATCACAAGTGATTACTTAGATAGAGCATATTTCCATGAAAGGAAAGGTATTCTGAATTAAGGTCATGACTGTTTTACAGAAAGCATTTCACATTTATTTTAGTATAGTAGGATACTTTTTGCCTAATACCTGCTTTTACGACCTGAAAGACTTGAAAGATCAGAACATTCTGTCTATTTCTGAAATATGTTTAAATGAAAGGAAATACAGACAATATTTGATAAAAATAGCCGAAGGAGTGGGCTGGAATGCTAGTCAAGTTTTCCAACAACAACAGCTAGACACACGCATATACCAAAGGATACCTAGCAAAAAAGTAAAAGAAAGTATGACCTGAGCATGGCCAGGTTGTCAGCTTTCTGATTTCTAGGGCAAAAATGCTTGGAACTCTTAGCCCATCTCTTGATTTTCTTAGTCTTAGCTCCGAAACTCTCCAAGTTTCCTTGCCTAAAATGTAATGGAGGGAGAAAGCTAAAAATGATTCCTACTATTCCACACCATTATTCCAATATGGCCTCAAGTTGTGCTGGGGAGATTCAGGTTGGATTTTAGGAAAAACTTCTCCCAAAGGGTGGTCAGGCACTGGAATGGGCTGCCCAGGGAGGTGGTGGCATCCCTGGGGTATTTAAGGTATTGAGGATATTTAAGAAAAGTTTGATGTTGTACTGAGGAACATGGTTTAATGGGGGATTATTGGTGGTAGGTGCATGGTTGGGCTGGATGATCTTGGAGATCTTTTCCAACTTTGGTGATTCTGTGATTCTATACAGAGCTCTACGGATGCAGGCAAGCATTATGGCCCTTCATGAGACTGATTGATAAAACAGGTTGTGTAGTATGGAAGGTTATAGAGGTGACCTGCCTTTCTCAGTGCTACAATGAAACAGTGTTGTCAGTTATCTTAACTGCTACATTTCTTCAGCTACAGATAGAGTTGATACAATCTGCTGCTGTCACTGGAACTTCTTAATGTGACTAGAAGTACTGTGCACATCCCTGCAATTAGTTCCCTATCCTGTCTTCCCACAGCTGGGTTGAAAGTTCTCAGTTGAGTAAAAACAGAGCAGGAGAGGAGAATAGAGACAGCACAATTTATTCTTTAATTATCGTAAGATTAGTAGTATTTCCAGGCATGAACTTGTCTACAGTAGACCAGGTACTTGTGAAGTTTTAAGTGGAAAAAATAAGGAAAAAATAGTATCAGAAACTTTACTTCTGAGCTTTCAAGGGAGAAAAGTGAAGACTGTGGAAATTCTATTCAGTCTTTTTATGCATAGATATTTTGAATTATATCTTTCAGTCCTGTGGTCTTAACTTTTATTAGGTCCTCTGAAAATGTTAATGATTTTGAATGCATGCTGTACTTTTTTTAGCTACTAAGACAGCATTTCCTGCTCACAAGTGGCTCTTATCTGAAAGTGTTTCCTAAAACAGCATTTTTTGGGATTGCATATTTGCTGCATGTCATTGACTTTCAGCTCAAAGCTGTTTGAATTCACACTCGATATTATGAAGTTCTTAAACTATTTTCCTTGTAGAGCAACCAAGTAAAATCTTGCTGTGTTGACTTGTTTTGCGATGTATTTCATTGTACAAACCTAAATCTGTTGTTACCATGTTTAATGACTACCTATAGATACAGACAACCATTCTATGATCAAACAAGTTTGTGTTCTCCTCCAGGAGCTTCCTTTTACTTCTGATTTTTGCTTTATTTGTTAATGTGGGTTTTGTTTTGCTTTTGTAATTTTTCTTTTTCTTTTTTTTTTTTTTTTTTTTTTTTTTTCAAAAATTCATAGTGAGATTGCTCCTTTTCAGTGGAAAACTACAAGATGTTCTGACAGAAATAGATATCCAATCCAAATTATCTATGCTGTTTCAACTGCAGAGTACTTGTCCTCAAACTGTGTTCCAGCCTTTCCTGTTAATATTGGTGAACCTACACAGTTGAAACTGAGGTCAGTTTTGCCTTATCATTCATAGAACAAGAGGTTCCAGCTGGTGTTCCCATCAGCAAATTAGCTGTGCAGCAACATCAGAAATAAATAGGACAAAAAGTAAAACTAGCTTAGTTGATTAAGTGAAAAGATACGTGATGATTCTATATTTATTGTATCTATGTATAAGAAAAATGCCAAGTGTCAATAGATGCATTTGAAGAGTTTAATCATTACCTCGTACTCATTAAACTTTTAAAGCAAATTGTAAACCATTTTAAGGACTTCAACTGGTTCGAAGATTTGGCTGAGTTAAGGCAACTTAATTGAGTTTCACAGTGTTAAATTGAGCTGATGCACAGTCCAGGACCTAATTAAGAAACCTCTACATAAGCAGTATCAGATTTGCCCTTTGTATACTATTTTTCACATCACCTTTTTTTTCTTTTTTTCTTTTTTCTTTTTCTTTTTGAGAAAGTAGTCAAATGTTGGTATTAGTTATATTAATTAGTTATCATATTAATTAGTTATCATATTAATTATCATTCAACTCAATAGATGTAGCTCAGCTCAGTAAGAAAAAAAATCTTTTGAATCATATTCATTTTAACATGTTTAAGAAAGTTCTGTGCTTGCAGTTTATGCCTGTGCAGTGCTGCTGAAGGTGTTTCCATTGTTCCACAGATGTAGATGGTATCATCCAACATCAGTAATTTTGGCATTTGTGGGTAAACATCAGATTTAATTATGATGGAGGCAGGGCAAAATTATTTTTCCTTTGCTTAATTTCAACCTTAATAAAATTCGGTCTATATATTTGAAGCTTTTTCTGCAATTTGTATAGACTGTTGTTAAAGGAACTCAAATTTGAATTCTCAGAAGATGAGAAATATTAGATAAACTACTTTAAATTCTTCAGACTCATTTAATCTAAATCAAAACAGATTCCGTTAAGTCTTAAACTGAAACAATGTTAGCTAAAGGGCTTTCGTAAAAGGATTATGTTCATGAGAATTAACTACCTTATGTCTAGGTGTTAAGCTCCTAAAACATCCTGAACTGTTTGGATGGGCTTAAATACTTGAATTCATCACTAATACTTTAGTTAAATATCAGCTCCATGCTAAAATGCCTTACAGTCACTTCAAAAAGTGCAATAGTTTTCTTTTTAATTTTTGTTGCAATTAGGCCATCTTAATTAAGAGAAACTCTGCAATATAACTGCTCAAATTTGGAAAGTTAATGGAGTTCAGTGAGGAATTAGAAATCTGCAGGATTTTCAGCACATTAAATGTTGTGTTATTCAAAAGGTTGATTTAAGAAGGAACTTGGTATGAATAAAGTGCCGAAAATTTGGTAAGTAAGGAAAATAAGTAGAGACTGCTAGATTTTTTTAGGAGACTGGAATGTGTAAAATTAAAAACAAAACAAAACAAAACAAAAAAAAAAAAAAAAAAACAACACCACAAACAATCCAGACTGATTGGTAAGATACTTTTTAATAGCTTTCTACAGTTATGAATATCAGAATGGAATTTCTTATCAGAAAATGAAAAATCCTGCAGAGTTAGTATGAGTAATAAAAAGAGAAGGAAAAAAGAGGAATGATCTGTTAGATGTAGGATAAATATTCGCTAGAGAAAAAAAAAAAATCGAGCTGTAAAAATTTATGATTTTAGTTATAGAGAAAATGGTAAGTCATGACAAAGAAAAAAAAAATCTCTGAAATCATATATGGATAAAATTATTTTGCCTAAGAAACATTCTGATGACCCTAAATTTAAACAGTGAAGGAAAGTTGTACTAAAATTCTATCCTTAGTAGCAGTAGTCAGTTTTAGGCTATGTCTGTATTTTTGAAGCAACTAAAATAATTGCCTCATATTGTGAACTCACTTTTGCAGTTGTCGATTATATTAATTGCAATGTCAAGAGTTGAAAGAGAAATCCAAATATCTGGAATGAATTCTGAAGTTTTCACAAGAAATAAATCTTGATTATTCCGAAGTTATTAATTTAAACGAATAAGATCTTGCAACGCTATTCATTCCCATCAATTTTCAAGATCCTTAAAAATGGAAATATGTTTATTACTGTCTAGACACTTCTTTTAAAGCTTTGGTTTACGTGCGTATTTAACGGTTTACTATCAAGCTGGTTTATTCCATCAGGTTAATAGAAGAAAGGCTCCATAAATTGTCAGTAGAAGGGTAAACCACTTTTATATGTATAGGGCTGAAGTTGCATTTCCCTCTTTAATAAGTTTTATATTTCCTGTGCTTGAATGTGTGTTTATATAAATATCTGTTGAAAGTGTTACGTGTTTGATACTGGAATTAGCTGCTGGTTCTGTGTTGCTCAATAAAATTTGTGATCTTATGAAGCTAAGTAAAATTTATGGTGTTTCCTGAGCCAACGAAAGATACATTCAGAAAGAGTTGGAACAATACACAGGTGTTTTTTTTTTTTGTTCTCTGGGACAATAGTTATTGACCAGCTCACAGTCATAATCTTTAGACGTGACAGCACATTTGGATATACAAACAGGTGAAACTGAAGGACTGCTTGTAAGAATGCTTATTTTTTGCTTTTACAAAGCAACTGGAATTCTGTAAAGCTGGCAAATTCAGGACGGAAAGGAATTCTATGAAGACACTTTACTACACTATCACATAACACTTTCATTCTGTGTTTTATGGCTTGGTCATATACAGAAACAATTGCTGTATTCAGTCTTGGTGATTTAAGATAGCTTCCAGGGGAAATGACTGTAAAAGTGTTGTCTCTGATTTCTTTGAAATAATCTGTAGCAACCTTTGGCTTATAATAAGTTCATCATTTCATGTTTGATATTAATTATCTTCTTATGGGTATAGAATGATCTGAAGGGAAAGTTTTGTGTAACTGAGGTCTTGAGTGCAAAGAGCTTTCAAGAAGTACATTTGAAAATGAAAACAGTATTCAACTCTGCTGCAAATGAAACTCATTCAGTATCTACTTTTTAAAAACTCGTTTAAAGCTTATGGTAACAACTAGCACATAAACCACTTGTCGCTTAAAACGTGACCAGAAAAATCTAACAAAATGCACTCTCATCTTTGGTTGTGAGATAGAAATTATTTGGGTAGTATTATTTTACAACTTAAGCATATCTGTGTTTTTTTTTTTTTTTCAAGCCAACTTAATTTAAATAACTTTTTAATATTTGTGAGTACCATCAGATACATAATTAAAATAAGCAGGAAAATAAATCTGATTTTTATGTTTATCTTGTTAGCTTTGTACAGCAGAAGTAAATCAGTATAAAAGATGACAGGTGAAGAAAAAAAAAATCTTGGGGACTTCAGTCTTACGTGTTTTCTGTCACTATTTGAACTTACAGAGTAAGTGAAGTACCTGTAGTTGTGTTTATTAGTTAATAGAATTTTAGCATTCGAACCTCTAGATACATTTTGCCTAATGTAACACATACAGCAAATGTGTCCTAATGTCTTTTGACATGTTTTTACTTATTAAAGTGGGTACCACTGCAGACATTAAAGTAATATTATTAGCAATACTCCTGAAATCTAAACTCTAAATTAAATATTGACTAATTAAATAGTATTCTTAAGTGTTGTAAAAAAAGCATTCTTATGCTATTTTGAAAATAAAATGAAATCTGTGTAATTCAGGGGTGGATCTCAGCTTTAAGTTTTTGAGCATTGTCACATTATGCAAGGACTGCTAAATTCAGTAGATCTGTTTCTGTGCAGAAAGCCTTCTTGCTCCTGGTTTTGTACTGAGAAAAACTAATCTTACACAATTGACAATATGGTCTTGATTTAGCAAATAGTCATTTAGAGATAACTGTTGAGAGATTTGATAAATCCAAATGCTCCTGTTTTGGCACTTTTGTCTCATTTTCTGGCAGCTGACAATTTTCAGTAGAAACCATTGCACAATTTAAAAATGGAATATTTCTATTACTGTTACTGTTCATATCCTCAATCTGGAAGCACAAGTCTTTAAATACCTGACTCTACAATCTACTCCAAACTGAAACTAATTAGGAAATTTCCACTGAATTCACATGCATATGAACTGGTCATTAACACTTCCTGACTTATTATTTTTTAATGAATTTATACTCATTTTTCTTACACATCTCTACCTCTCACCCATAATATGATTTTTAGATCTGCTTTTCACAGTCTAAAAGTTCTGAGTAGCTAACACGTGTGATAAGTCATATTAATTCAGTTAATGAATGGAATTAATCTCATTCAGAATGTAGTAGAACAATACAAGGATAGTTGAAAACTGTCTTTTTGGTACATCATCAAATCTTTTCTCACTCAAAGTAAATTAGTAAGGATACACATAGCTGTACTCACCACTTATGTATGTATACAGCACCTTCAGTTTGTAAGTGAATCTAGTGTTTGCATCTACAGAAATTTGCCAAATCTCCTTTTCCTAGCTCTCCCTTATCAACAGCAGATCCCAGAACTCACTTCCTGTATCTTGTGGGTCTGATCATTCTTGCAGTTGGAAGGGTAGATGCAAAGAATCCTCCCTACTGGGTTTACTCTCAATAATTTAGAAACGGTCACATGGCCCTGAGCAGTGAAAACTGAATTTGACAAAATAATCCTAGGGACATTTGAACAGCTGATGTGAGATTGATTCTACAAAATCTTTGTTATTGAAACTTACCTGTGCAGTAATCACATGCATGTAAAGACGTACAGTAGGATGACTGTGTTATTCAGATGACCTTCTATTTGTTTTTCTTGTTGAAAATACCAGCTTTCACTTACGTGTAAGAGTAAATATTTCATTTCATGACATACTTTAATGTTTTATTTTACTGACTCCAGAAAAGACTGTACTTATGAGGATGTAATTGAATAACCTATGACAGAACAGTTGTTAAGTGATACAGTTCTGTGGTTTTTTTTTGTTTTTTTTTTTTTTTTGTAACAGTATCTAGACAAAATCTTTCACATCTTTTAACATACTTCAGAATGAGTAACATGATTTTTGAAGCAATACCTAATAATGTGCATTAGTTACCTTATGGCTGATTCAGATTACTTATATTCATGACCATCTTGAAGGAATTGATTCTCTCAAAATATGGGGATCCAGAATTTTATACTTCAAAGCTATCTATCAAATCAAATATATGTTTTTAATCTCACTTTGAAATTTATTAAGTTCAAAATGTTTATGTGGCACTTGGCTAAAAATAAAGTATTTCATATTCTTACAATGTCTGAAATATTAGAACTATGAATACAGGTGAAACAATAGGTTATATGGAGGTCTAAAGCAAGCCTTTTACCAAGATAGATGCAGTGTTTACCCTAGATTGTTCAGAAGCACAAATACAAATATAAACTGAACAAATGTGGACCATTTGTTCTTGCGTAGCATTGTCAATAAAGGTCCTGGTTGTGTAGCACCATTAAGGTATACCCTTTTGCCCAGAGCTGAGATAGTCATTTATACAGGCAAAGAATGTTCTGTTTGATAAAGTTCTAATGAAAATAATAAAAAAATAAAAAAATAAATTAAAAAAAAAGAACAAAAGGTTTTTAATTGTTATAATAAATGACTTTTTTTTTAAGACTGGAAATGGGGATAATTTTACATTTTTTGTTTAGTTCCTTGACAAAAAGATGATAAACGCCAATGAATTAGTATTCATTGATGATTGTAAGTCCACTCAAGTGAAACATAACAAAAAGTCTAGTTTCTTTACATGTACAAAACCCCAAAAATTTGTTAACAATTTTTTTACACATTTAAAACAAACAAAAAGACAACTCTCTGTTGAGTACTGTGAAGACAGTTTACACATGATGATCCCTTATACCATATGAACGTTGTTAAACTTGTTTTTGGAAAAGTTTACAACTTTAACCATAATTTTTGTGAA
Organism: Chrysolophus pictus; assembly: GCA_037305975.1. NCBI lineage: Eukaryota > Metazoa > Chordata > Aves > Galliformes > Phasianidae > Chrysolophus > Chrysolophus pictus. Next base: position 79,876,771 of record CM074576.1, read on the forward strand.
GTGACTGAAAGCAATTTGATTCATTGCAGAATAACGCTTTTCTATAACAAAACTTATGAACTGTGTCTGCTTTTGAATTGCACATCTTGGCAGAAACTGAAGCAAATAAAATGGCCTCTCAGAATGGTTTGTCCTCAGCATGGTGTATTTATACTCAGTAGATATCTATCACAAAACTCCAGTGGCCATAGATCAATCTGCATTCTGTAGGGAGCATTTAGAGAACACAATTATAAACAATTGGTTTTAAGCTAGGAAGCATCAACAAAAATACTTCGATTTGTAGTGTCTGATCTTCTAACACAGGCCAAGAACTAGTAGTTTTATGTTACTTTGTTTGATTGAAATACTTTTTTTCTTCTTAGAATACATTTATAAACCACTTTTTTTTTTTTTTTTTTTTTTTCCAAAAGAAATTTACAGCTACACTTAAGCACAATATGTAGTTATTATTAGAGGAAGTAAAATGTTTCCTTATTTTAAGAAGATTTAAGAAGGCTGACAAAAGAAACCAGAAATCCTAATAAATAGACACCTGACCTATCAGAATTTTAAACTTTATGTAAACCTTTTTATAGTTCGTCCTGGTTACAGCTGAGATTGCTAATAGCCTCAGCTACACACCAGTGTTTTGGCTATGGCTTAGCAATGGGTGCGAGACTGAGATCAGGTTGCTCAGCAGACCTGTTGCCATGATGGCTGCAAGCAGGACAGGGCCAGCACAGGTGGGCTCATTTATTGCCAACAAATATTCCAGACCACATGGCACTAGGCCATAAAGCTGTGGAGAGTTGGCCAGGAGATTGGCTGCTGTTCAGGCATTGGCTGGTGGTAAGTTATTGCATTGTAGATAAATGTATATGCCTGTAGATAGTTATTAGTGTATTTTTGTTTCTGTTTTCCTTTTCTGCCTTAGTAAATAGTTTTTATATCTACAAATGAGTTCCTTTTTGTTTCCTGATCTCTCCCACCCCTCATTAGATTTCTAGTGGGGAAGGGAACAAACATCTGTGTGGTGCTGAGCTGCCTACTGGGTTTAGTCACAACAAGTTTCTGAAGTGAAATAGATGTAGGGTTTTATTTGGCTTATTTGTTTTCAATAGTGGAATAATATCTCAGCCTTGCTGGGGGCTGAAAACAACTGACTGCTCCTTTACATTGTAAATCTATTTACAGCTAGGAAAAGTGTGTTTTCTCAGCTGTCAGAAAAGCATACTTGTTAACTAGTAATTTAAGAGTATGTCAGTAGTAGCTCAACAGTTGCTGAGGGAAGTCTCAGCTTCAACAAGACACAGTAAAATGCTAATATTTATATGGATTTTCTTGAGCATATGGTTCTAAAATTTGATGAACAATATATTGAAGTGTCTGTATTCAGTTGATGAGAGATCTATGGCAGGATAGAGTTAAGCTTAGCCATTTTGAATGCCATCTAAAGGATTTTTGAATGTGACAGAATAAAATTGAAGATTATAATAAATTCATATTTTTGAAACACTTTCTCTGCATTCTTCTTCTGGAGGTGATTTTAGAAACATATGTCTAAATATTGGGTTTGGGATAATGCTAAGAATATGATTTGGCTTGTAGAAAACTCTTCATAAATCTAGGTGCTTTCTTGTTTCGCCTACTTTTTAAAGCTAGTTGTACTTATGACAACATAAGTAATTAGTGACAATTATGGTTTGATGCTTAAATACATTTATTAAAAAAAAAAAAAAAATCAGCTGTTTCTTAAGTCTGTGAACTTTTGAAGTTTAATTCTAGCTGTAAAATCATATGATACATGTTGTTTCCCTAGAGGACCATCGGTAGGAAGACTTGTAAAATATACTAATAGTGTTCTTTGTAACATAGTTACTTTTTTCAAGGTTAAAACATTAGTGTGCAGCTTTCAGCTGCTATAATTACATTTCCTTTTTTCTAATACTTTCTATTGCATTTATATTAATCAAGTTAAAAATAGCAGGAATGACATAATTTAAAAAAAAGAAAAAAAAAAGAAAAAAAACACCAAAAACAACAGTGCTGATACAGGATCAGGCAGTTATAAACTGTTCATAAATCTGTTAGAACTGACAAAGATTTTGGAACAGTCTCCTGAGAAGCATTACTGTGCAAAAATACTGAATTTAAAACCAACTTGAAGTATTTTGTAATTTCTCTCTATCACTTTACTGACTCTTGAGGTTTTCTTCTGTCTGACCTTCAGATTTACTTCATCAGTAAGAGTCATAAGTATTGCACAGCTGGCTCAAAACAAGAGTTATCAGATATAAAGCAGATAAAGTTAAAATGCCAGAAGCCAGTGTCACGATTGTGCTCTAAAAATAAAACCATTTGTTGCCATTTGAAGAGTACTTTTGCATTTTCCTGTAGACTGACAATGTAATGTATTTTAGGTTATTTGTACTGTTTCAGATGTCCTTTTTATTGTATTGTCTTTTATTGTATTACCACATCAAACTTTGGGTTTGCTTCTGAAACACACTGTGTTCAGCCTCCATTTATATCTGTCCTCTATATAAATTTCATCTCAATATACTTTGGTGGTGGCAGAACATAATTGAAAAGTACCTAGAATGTAGCATGATATTTATTCTCCTTGGCCTTAATGTTTCCTCAGCTATGATGGTGAGGAGTGGAAAACTCTGTATCTTCTATTGTTGAAGGCTTGAGGGCTGTAGACTTCCCTTAATAGCTTGGGAATAGGTAAACAGATTATCTGTACTATACTCATCTCTTAAGTATTTAAGAAACTTTGTAAATACATCATTTTCAGAATTCTGTGCAGACATATTATACTAAATCCAAGTTTCAGTGATACTGGATGCACTATAGCAGAAGATATTTCACTAGTTCTTAAAATCTGTGTGCATAGTAAAGTTTCCATGATGTGTGGTCATCGTATATATCGCATACATATTAGTTCCCATCAGAGTAAATGATACCATGATTGCTCTGAGTTCTGTGCATATCATATTACTGATCTAACCTGAAAACTTGCCTTAAGTAGTGTGAGAAATCAGCCTGTAATGACATATCATTTCTGTTTGTTTCCTTACCTGATATCTTTGCAAATTATACATTTTGGAGATCATTTGGAGATTAAAACTTTCTGAGGCTTTCTTTCCAAATTGTTCGGTTTTCTTCATTGCTAGGAAATCTGAAGCCAATATTGTTTACTTTTCTTGAAGGTTGTTTTCATCATCTCAGTTATTTCTAGTAAGCTTACAGCTAGTTCTGTGTGTGTGTGCATATATATATATATATTTTTTTTTTTTTGCATGATCTCATGGCTATTAGTGCAGACTACTATGTTGTGTCTTACAGTGTACTTGCAGCATTACATAACTGTGTAAAATATCTTCCAGTTTCATAGGAAAAGGCTTCAAAAAAGTTGTGTATTTTGAAAAAGGAAATTTTTCACTGAATAATAAGGAGTAAGGTGCTAAAAACAGTTGTGCATCTCTTCTGTTCTTTAAGTATATAATACCTTGCTATACCAGAGTTATTCTGGCATTTTTTAGTGACGAGGTGTGTTAGAGCGTTTAATATTGAAATGTGATAGCAACTTTAGTAGAATTAAGATTTTAATTAACATCCTCAGCCTGTTCAATAGTTGCAGTCTACAGTGTGTTTCTGCTAACAAAAGTGGCTAGTATCATGGCATCCTGAAACTTCTTTCATCAAGTATCTCCCATAAAATGTCTGGATTAGAGCAATGTCTAAAAAATTGATACTTGACTTACAAAGGTGCCATTTCAGAGAATTATTAATTTGGGGAATTTTTGTACCTGCATTTGGCATATGCAAATGTTTTCTCTTGAAAATAACTCGCCAGCAGATGCCTACTGCTATTAAGCAGGATGTAAGACTGACATTTAAAAACTCATCTCGCAGAAATAGTGTTTTTTCCTTCCTTTTCTTATTAAAGAAAGATGTGGTCAGAAAGAAGAGCTAAGGAGAGGAAAAGAAAAAGTGAGAAATATTAAAAGTCAAGGAAATCATGAAATACTTTGCTGCATTTTAAAATATCCATAAATGAGGAAGTTGTCTATCTCATTTGCCATTCCTGTTTCATACTGATCAAATTACTTTCTTTAGATGACACAGAACATCTGATTGGGGAAGAAAAACAATAAAATATGTGTCAGGCTCTTGTAGAAGTCAACCAATATTATCTCACAGGTAACTGTCAACTCTTGCAAGTATGTCTGTATTTTGGAGCATAAACTACATTACTATAAGAAGCAAGACATATTAAAGAAATGGAAGCAATATAACATAACCAATTTAATAACTTCCTTTCATTTGTATTCTTAAAAAAAACAAAAAACAAAAAACTTCTGTGTGAGTGTAATATTGTACTCTCAAAATATGTTCATTTGTAACTTTGCAGATAGACCTAACCATACTCTTTTAGACAGTCAGAGGTTCCTGTTTAATGATACTTGTAAAATTACTTTCAGGGATTGGTTGCATAATTATATTCCTAATACCAATCTATTTTAATTACTAGGATTCACAGACTCTTTAATAATGTATCATTATTGAAGTTGTTGTATGTGTACGCACACAAAAATAATAAAATAAATAAAACCACAGGCTGTTAATGATGAGATAACATGCTTGGGAACTGAATAACGTATGTGTGAATTACATGCAAGTATTGCTGCAGTTTTAATTATTAAGCAGATTCATTGTCAATATTATTTGCCTTAAAATTTGCTGACATGGTCTGTAGTTAGATTCTGTTATAGATTATTTTCATCAGGTTTCTTTCACTGCAGATAATTTTGATTACTGTGGCTATTTTTGGCTCTGGGAGCACTTAACACTTGGATTATTATTTTCACTTTTACGTACCTAAAATCTGGGTTGAATCCCTGTGCTTCAAATGTTACTTGAAAACTGAGATTTTTTTGAAAGAATTTTTAGAATGCAGAAGAATTTTTACTAGAGAATGTGACAAGTTTTCTATGTGATAAACTTGATATTAACAATAGACAAAAATCATTTGGCAATAAACTGAGATCTTGATTATCAAGAACTACGAAATTAAACCAAATTAGCTTTTGAACTGAACATTCTTGTGGGATGAATGTCTGTATGAGCAATTGGGTTATGCCTATAATGTTGTTCTCTCCATTTTTCTTGAATGGTCACTGGAATGATGAAGTACCCTTTTGACCTGTATATGTTGGTCATCTGCAGGTCATTTTCATGAGATACTTACAGGAAAAGTCTGTTTTGTTAGATTGGCAATGGTATAAAAGTGTTTGAATTTCCTATTCAAGCAAGTCGTGTGATTATTTTTTTCTGCTATGTCAAACAGAAGCCTTGATTTGTCAATCATGTTTTTAGTATCCTGTGGAGAACAATTCTGAGCATTTGAAAAGTTGTAATGAGCTACTGGTAAACAGACAGCTGTCTTTTTAAACAGTAACATTTGGAAATGAACAACTATGTTCTGGTTTGGAATCATTTGCATATCATAGGTGCCTAATACTATTTTGTAAATTATGATCATAGAATCATTAAAGTTGGAAGTGACCTCCGAGGTCACCTAGTCCAATGGTCAGTGCATCATCCCATACCCACTGAGCCATGTTCCTCAGTGCCACATCTGCAAGTTTCTTGAATGCTTCCAGGGATTTCTCCACCTTTTCCCTGAGCAGTCTGTTCCAATGCCTCTCCTGTCTTTCAGATAGTTTTTTCCTAAAATCCAACCTGAGTATCTTAAGTAACCTCTAGTTTTGTTATTAAAGGAAAAATTGTAAAGTTCATGTCTTTTCTTGCTTATATAAGAACACACAGCATAGTTGAGAAATTAGGAAACTTAAAAATGGTCAAAAACAATTATGTTGCTACGTGTATTTTTTTCCTTTAAAATAAGGGAAGAAAAGGGAGGTTTGCATTATTATTATTTTCCACTGGAGTTAAACCTCAGTGGTAGCTTTGCTCTCTCAAATAATTGAAGTATCTCTTCTTAATTTAACATTAACACATTTGGTTATACTACACTATCTGTGTAATATATTCTAAGACCGAGTTATGTGATCTCTGTAGTGGTGGCTGTATTCTCTGGTGATTCTTGGGGATCAACATTGTTTTTCATTATAAGATGTTGATGGTTATATTTCATAACATCAGAAATTAAGGGTCTGTATGGTTTCAAGAGTAGTGTTTGTACTTTTCTCAATAAGAAAAGCTATTGCTCTGTTGAATTGTGGTATTATGTACTATAAGAATTATATATATGCTGTTATCATCCATTAGCACACATGCTTTAACAGTTTCAGAGTTTGCATGCCTCTGGCTATCATTTCTGAAACATTACTTAAATTGCTCATCTATTCTAAAATTTGAAAGGTAAGTTAGATATATTATGTGTGTAACTGGGTATCTCTTTACTTTTTGCCTTGTGCTCTTCTCTTTGATTTACTATCCCAAGTAGTGCTGAAAGGAACTTTTGTGTATACAACAATTTGAGAAGTTATTTACATCCATTTGTGTTACATAGTGTAGTGGAAATGCGAAGTCATGTCTTGAACCAGTGATTGAGCACCTGGTGATTTGGCCCTGCATTCCTAGGGGAACTCAGATGCATGCAACGCACCTTGCTACTCTGCTGTCATTGCTGTGCTTTCCATTTCATTACCAGCAGTGAATTTTCTTCCTTGCCTGTATCTTCAGGTGAACAATTAAAGCAGGAAAACTTTTAATTCCACTTCTTTTCTTTTTTACAAAGAGCTTGGAATTGGGTTATTTTGCTTTATAAGTGTTTCATTATGCTTTCTGAAACTACAGTTGTACATGTTCAAGGCAAATCAAGATAATTGTATTTTTAGCACCCGTATCTCGAATATTCTTCATTCTGTGGAGATTAAATATAGTTTGGTTAAAAACTATGAGTGAGTGATCAGAATGTTTTTTTCTCTATGAACTTCTATAAACTATTCTTCCTATACTGAATGCTGCATCTATTGTAAACTACTTCTTCACAACAAAAAACAGTATTTTTTTCCATTACAGAAGGATGGAAATAGCTATCAAATTAGTTTATCCTAAGAAGTTGTGCTGTCATTAGTAATTTTGCTGAGGATTGGGTGGTCACTTCAGGTTTTAAAACTGGTTCAGGGAAAGTATGTACAGTAATGTTCCCATTTTTCAATCACCAGCATTAACCATTGTATAGATATCAAGATACTGTGGTGATTAAAATGCATTCTGTGGCACTGTAATTTCAGTATGCTTATTTTATTTCTTTTCCCTCACAAATAAGAGTGATCTGAGACCAGTAGAAGACAGGTTGAGACCTAATTGTACTAATACTGTGCTTTGATGACATATGGTGAAAGTGTTTCACTTCAGATCATGCAGTTGTTTTGGACCTTCATTGCTCACACAGAGCTGAGTGATGCTTAAACCATTGCTTTTCAACCTGCTAACCGCTATGTTTGGGGTGAAATCTTACTTCAAACCAAGTTGATGGTATTTCTGTTAGTATTGTTAATAAGGCAAGAAGATTTTTTTTTTTTTCCTGACACTTCTGAAGAATTGTACTGGCAATGGTTCCAGATTTGTAGCTAACTAAGAACGTGTAAGAGTGTATCCATACTGAATACTTATGAGACTCAAGGGATCTCTAAGCAAGTGTGGTAAAGAACTGCACCTATAAATAGTTGCTGAATTAGAGTCAGTGATATGTTGATAATTATGATGATAAGCACCAACAGTAATGAGACAAGTTTTCCACTTAAAAATTTAGCAGAATTCAGTAGAAGAGAGAAGACTTATGTACTATCATGTAAATGCCCTTGGTGTCATGGCATTCTGTGGGATGTTTTTTTCTTTGATTCTGTTTGGTTATTTTCAGTTCTGTATTAGTATGCTTGCATGCTTTTTTTTTTTTTTTTTTTTAAGGCTTTTAAAGAAACTTGGGTTGGAAAAAAAAATGTTATCACAGTAGCAGTATGGTGGTGGGAATCTTTCTAGCTGCAGAACTTTGCGGTGAAATAAACTAAAGCCTGTAATGTGGAAAGAGTAAAAATTAACTTGCAGGGAGAAGAGTGAGATTTTGAGTGACTGTACAGTTCTAATGCAAGTAAGTGTGTAGTGGAAAAAGTGTAAGAAAAGTAACCTCCCTGTGTTTCTTATGTGATAGTGGAAAATAGAGACAAGAGTCTCAGTGCCTCAAGGCCCTTTGAGTAAATAATTTGTCTAACCACTAATCTAAATCTCTGCTCGTCTAGTTTAAAGCCATTTCTCCTTGTTGTATCACTGTCAGACTGTGTCAGTCTCCTGCTTGTAAGCTCCTTTGAAGTACTGTAAGACTACAATGAGATCTCCCCAGAGCGTTCTCCAGGTTGAACAAGCCCAATGTCCTCAACCTTGCTTCATGAGCAAGGTGCTGCAGCCCTCTGGTCATCTTTGTTGCCCTCCTCTGGATCTGTTCCAACAGTTCCACTTCTTATGCTGGGAGTCCCAGACCTGGACACAAATACTCCAGATGAGAGTATAGTGGAAGGGGGTAATTGCTTCTTTCACCCTGTTGATCACCCCTCTTCTGATACAGCCCAGGACACCACTGGACTTCAGGCTGCAAGCATGCACTGCTAGCTCGTGTCCAGCTTTTTGTCCATCAGGACCCAAGTCCTCTACAGAATTGCTCTCAATGAGTTTTCTCCCAGTCTGTGTGTGTATCTGACATTGTCCTGGCCCAAGTGTGGCTTGGCAACCCTAACAGCCCATTCCTCCAGGACCTTGGCATACATGCTATCTGACCCCAAAGACTTATACATCTTCTTTCTTAAGAGGTGGTCTCTAAATTGCTCTGGTCTTAAAGTGGAAAGGAAGGGATTTTGCTTCCCTGACCCTTGCCTAGAGGTTCAGAGACATGAGAGCTGTGGGAAGCCTAACTGATATTGAAGACTGAGACAAAGAACTTTAAAGACTTCAGCCTTTTTACTGTCTATGTTAGTCAGTTCTCACTTAGCAGAGGAGGTGCATTCTCCTTTTTCTGTTTCTTCTGACCAATGCATGTGTAGAAACCCTTGTTATTTTTCACATCTCTTGCCTAGTTCAGTTCCATCCGTACCTCGGCTTTCCTGATCCAGTCACTATGAGTTTGGACGGCATCCCTGTGTTCTTCCTAGGCCACTCTTTTGTGCCTCCATGGTTTGTCTTCTGCTTTTGCCTCAATTTGATCATCAGGTTCTTGCTCAGCTGTACTGGCTTCCTGCCTCCTCTGCTTTATTACTTACCATGGAGGGCGGAGAGCCTGGATTACCAGCAGACATTGGTAAATGAAATTCCTTATCCCCCAGGATGAGAGCCTGCAAGTGCAGTGCCTCTCGTAGGAGAAGAGGAGGCTCAGGAGGATTCTTATCAGTATCTATAAATACCTGAAAGGAGGTTGCAAAGCAAGCTCTTTCCATTGATGCTCAGTGATAGGACAGGGAGGGAAATAGCACAAAATAGAACACTGTTTGCTTTGAACATTGGGAAGAAGTTATTTGCTGTGCTGGTGACTGAGACAGGCATAAATTGCACAGAGAGAGGTTGAATCTTCCTCTTAGGGTACATAGAAAACCACCTGGATGGTCCTGGGCAATCTGTTCTAAGGGTTTTTCTTGAGCAGGGGCTTGGACCAGGAGACCTCCAGAGGTGCCTATCAAACTCAACCAGTCTGTGATTCTGTGAACTCTGTAACCTACATCAAGCATGTTATGTATCATTTAGTCCTAGATGACAAATCTACATGTCTCTAATGTTACTGCACATGTCCAGACAACTTTCCTTTACTTTAATACAGAGATTAAAATTAGTAAAATAACATATTTACCAGTGACTGTATATTTATTCACTTACATGTATCAAATGGTGAGATTTTATTTAAAATAATACAATTAAAAAAAAAAAAAAAAAGAAACCTTCAGAACTTAAAGAAATATATTTGGCATATCCTTTGCTCTTGTAGGCGTGGTTGGTGAAACTTCACGAAAGATTAAGAGTTTCAGTTCTTTGTATGTGCACAAAGTTTTGAAAGAGCAGAAGGAATATGGCGTGTCTTTAAAAGCACTAATTGAGCTGGTGAATATATTAGGAAGAGAAAGTATTTTGAATTAGAGATTTTCAGTGTTACAAATAAAACTAATAAAATATTCTGAGATTTAGTAATGCAAAGAGGCTTGACTTGCAAGACTTGGGTTTCTATGACTTACTAATCAGCACAGCTTATTTACTAACTAGTCAAATGCTAGGAAATCCATGGAATACTTTGTGATAGCTTCAGTTTGGGTTTTCTATACTAGACTGAATGATGTGAATTAGAGAGTTTATTCTCTACAATACAAGATAATTATTGTGGTCTTTTCTGCAGTCAACTTCTACGTCCATTAGATGTCTAAATTTAGTAAGTGTAATTCAGTAATTATTGCTGGGTGATCCTCTATTAATTTTCCAGAGAATGTGCTGTAATAACAATAATTATATATATGTAACCTTGTGATTTATTATTAAATCTCAACACTGCTTAAATTTTGGTGCTTTCTGTACTTTTTGATCCTCTCTCTACATGTATATATATTATCTGTTTGTTTTTTGTTTTCACAGGAAGATGAAATCTAAGTTCTCAGTGAGTGTTTTCTTAGCTTTTCACATCAATGCACTTTGTCAGCACCAATGGCTGACTTGCTAAGCTGTTTTATTGACTAAAAGTCTTAAGGGGTGATAAATGTTCTAAAACCTTTTGCAGCCCTTTTCTCATTGTATGTTCTCTGACAATCATTGTCTCTTCAGATTATCTTTTTTCCCCCAGGTTAGCTACAGCTGTTTGCTGACTAAATTAGATAGTTATCCATATAGGAACTACCCCAAAAAAAGAGATGCTTGAAATATATGAAAATTATTTCAAATATGTGTAATTTAGGGAAAATCTTGGTCTCTATCTTCTGTATTTTTAAAAACAATATCTGTTTTTGAAACAGCATTTGTACATATTCCCTAATGCTGTACATGCTAGATAGATCTGATGCTTCTGCAGTTTTGTCTAAAAATGTAACGTGTTCTAGATCAAGGTGAGATTCTCAAGTCATCTCTAAATTGGTTTCAAATACTTAAATCTTCTTGTTCACTTTTTCTGTAGTCCACTTCCAGTCTGTTTCTGGGGGAGTGAAAGAGAGGAAGATGAATAGACTGAAGTAATAAAAGCTGAGTTGAAAACTGTCTGAATGTTCCAGTTGAAGGATATTTGTAAAACATAGTAGGTTTTTTAATTATTATTTGTTTTCATATAAGTTACTAATAAGGATATTTATCTAAATGTTATTGCTGAATTTAAGAGACCTACATTCCCATTTCCATCTTGTTAGAGTATAGTATCTCCCTCCAAGGCAGTCTGTGAGGAAAATGTTTTCCATTCAGGACATAATTCTTCATCCTAGAGAAGGGGGGGGGGGGGGGGGGAGGAAAAAAAAAAGACCAAAAAGATTTATCATTGGGAAATAACATCAGAATACAAACTTCAAATTTAAAATAAAAATTATGACAGTTGAAGAAATAACTGTTAGTCCAAGACTCCTTGCAGTGTGTGGTGATGGCACGTGCTAGCTTTGCTGTGTTTATCAGCAGAAGAGGAATGGAGGAGTTGGTAACTGAGGCAGAGCAATACAATTTAAAACTCATCTCTAGTGATATTGGCAATTTGCAGATTGGGAAACTACAATTGGTGGTTTAGGAATGTCAGTAAGTGGTGAGAAGTGATGAAGTAAAGATCAAAAGCAGCGCAGGAAACAAAAATGGCTTTGGCAGTCTGACTTCGGAATGAAGATTTGTCACTTAGTATCTAATCTAGCAAAACTGATACTAGTGAGAGTTTGCTGTGAAGTTTAATGAATTTGAAATAACATTGTAACTAAATAATTTCAAAATGATGACTTCATTTTATTTTTTTCCTGGCTTTTCTCTTTAAATATTCTGTTTTGAAAACTGAACTGTGATTCATTAAGCAGAAATGTTATACTGTCTGCTGCATTTGAGGAGAACACCAGTGCATTTGATTTAGCATTTAAAATGTTCTCTGAAATATTGCTTTGAAGTTATACAGATGGATGCCCAGTATAGTCTTAAAATATGAAGCGTTCTACAAAGAGCTCTGTATTTTCTCTTCAGCAAGCATTCATAGTTTTAAGAAAACCTGTTGGTCATTTCCAATTGAAAGAAAATATGCAAATAAAATACTACTTGGAATTCACTTGAAAAAGTTGACCAATTTAGCCCCATTACAGTAATCTGTATTACTTCATAATTTTAAGCTTCATTAGTGTATGCCCCATTCTATCTCATGATTAAATATGACAGCTTATTCCCACCTCATGTTAGCAAAAGACAGGTTTTAAGATTTACGTGCTGCCCTTACAGTTATAGCTTTAGCGTGCAGTTTGAGTTGCATATGAATCTTTCTATTTGAATATTCTCTTTAGGAAAAAGTGACTCTTACTTCCATGTAAGAAAATAGTACTCCTTTCTTCATATAAGCCTAGTCAAGTTTGTAGTTGGACAGGCTTCAAAGTCTAAACCAGTTGTGTTTAGGCATTAGATCTAAAGGTTCACTTAAGAACCCATGAATGCTATAATGAGCAAATACAAATACATGGTAATATAAAACAGATATTACAGTGCCAGAGAGGGCTATATATCAAATTTCTTTTAATTACTTTTGAGTGCACCTTCCAATGACAGCACTTGTTTTCTGTTCCATATTCCAAAAAGAAACCATGCTACCTACGCCAGCTTTTAAATGCATTGTTAGGCTGAAATCTTGCTACACTTAAAGGCTATTATATAAGTATACCACAGAATGGGAGAACATTTCTTTTGGACAAAATGTCCAGCATATAGCTTGACAAGGACATGATATGATGAGTAAAGAGTTGTCTGAAAAAAAGGGTATAGTAAGCAGGGTTACATCAGGCTGGCAGCCAGTCACTAGTGGGTTTCTGTAGAGCTCCACATTAGCCAGTTCTCTTCAGTGATTACATAAATCATCTGGATATAGGAGTTGAATGAACACTAATAAAGTTCATGGGTGATACTGAATTAGGAGGAGCTGTGGGCTCTGTCAAGGGCAGAGAGACATTGCAGAAAGATTTTGACAGAAAGAAAGTGCTGGACAATCATCAGCTATATGGAATGTAAGATGAGCAATTGCTGAGTTCTTCTTCTGGGACAGAGCAATCATGGGAATATGACCACACTGGAGGATAAAAGGTTAGAGAGGGGTCTGGGTGTTCTGGTTGATGGCAAATTGGATCTGAGACCGCACTGCCTTGGCAGTCAAAAGGGCCAATGATATCCTGGGGTGTACCAGGCCCAGCACTGCTAGCTACTAACTTGTAATCGAAGAAAAGTAGCAGGTGACTGGAGACTTGCTAATACGGCGCCTCTCTACAAGAAGGATCAGAACAAGGATCTGGGAACTACAGGACTATCAGCCTGACGTCTCTATCAGGGAATGTTAGGGAGCAGCTCATCTTGACAGCAGTTATGCAGTGTGTGGGGGGCAACCAGAGTATCAGGCCCAGCCAGATTAGGCTCATAAAAGGCAGGTCTTTCCTCCTTCTCTGGTGAGGTGACCAGACTAGTAGATAAAGGAAATGTCATGGCTAAATTTACCTAGACTTTAGTAAAATTTTGGCACTCTTTCTGGCAGTGTTCTCTTGGACAACCTGGAAGGTTGTGGCTTATTAAAGTGTACTCATTGCTAGATAAAAATCTGGCTAGGTCACCAGGCCCAGGGAGTGATGATGAATGGAGTTAAATCCAGCTGGTGTCCAGTCATGAGTGGTGTTCCTGTTTAATATCTTTACTGATTATCTGAACAAGGGGATTGAGTGCACCCTCAGTAGGTTTGCAGATGACATCTAGTTGATAGAAAGTGCTGATTTGCCTAAGGGTAGGAAGGCCTTAAAGAAGTATCTGGATAGGCTGGATGGCTAGGCTAAGGTAAGTTGCATGAAGTTCAACAAGACCAAGTGTCAGGTTCTGCAATTCCATCACAACAACTCCAGGCAATGTTACAGTATTGGAGCAGAGCGGCTGGAAAGTTATGTGGCAGAAAATGATCTGTGTGTGTTGGTCAACACTTGGCTGACCATAAGCCAGCAGTGTGCCCTGATGGTCAAGAAGGTCAACTACATGCTGGAATGTATCATAAATAGCAAAGCCAGCAGGACTAGGGAAGTGATTGTCTTCCCTAAAGGGAAAGCCTTCTTTCCCTGCTGCTGACAGTTCCTTTTAACCCAGTTATCCCAGTCTCCTCTTTGGATGGGTTGACTTTGTCTTGCAATAGGCTATTGTCAACTCAGCACTGGTGCACTTCTCTTGTTCACTTCCTTTCTGGACCAAAATGGTTATGGTATTTCTATCTAAGATGAGGAAAATTGACTATTTAAATAGATGTCAGGCTAAAAATTATTTAAATGTCCTTCATAAAAGAGTGTGGGAATGTTATCTTTGACATTGTTTTGCTTTTTTGTTCCTTCCCTCATTTGCTTCAGTTTTCTGTATTCAAGGAGGGTGGTAACATTGCACGTTTGCAGTAATGTGAAATCATATTATCGTATACTCGTCAATTTGTACAGAAACATTTAAGCATTTTTCCTTGATATTTGACTTATCTAGGTTAAAGATAAATTTTCAATAACTGAAATTATATGTCCAACTAGATACAATGAGAGGTGACTGTTGACATCAATGGAACTGCTATTACTGCTGTTGTTAGAGGTGCTTCTTTCCCTGTCAAGATTAAGATTTATTTGCAAATAAAAGATAACGTTCCACATGAAGAATGTCTCCTTTCTCAAAGGAGAAAACTTTTAAAAGATTATAGCCTTTTCTAAAAGCCATAAATATACTGACTGGAAAACTAATTAGTGAAGTTTATTTTTCACAAACCAAAAGTGGTTGATCAATTTGTGTTGTTTTGATGTGTGTTTTTTTCTTTTTAACACAAAGATCATTTTTGTATGTATTGTAACAAAAACATTAAATCATAGAGGAGTTTGGAAGACTAAAACGTCTTAAACATAAAACGTTTAAAGTAGAGCTGAAACTTTTATTTTTTTAATATCAATGACAATTTCACAAAAAAATAGATTTAGAGACAAACTTTTTTTAAAAAAAGAAAAAAGCGACTAATCAAAACAAGCCTTGAACTTCATAAAATCAAATGCAAGTTCTACTGATTGGGGATAGGAATGTTTATATTTATATATGTAAGCAAATAAAATCTACCATTTACGCTTTATTCTTGTATGGGAATCCTCTATGTCTCCTGTAACTAACTATAAATCAAGAAGTGTATTGGGAAGAAATTGTCCTCTGTCAAGTGTGACTTTTCTCTGGTGTAAATCCCATGAGCCATAGCAATAACATCACCGAAGCACTATTTCTGCTTTCACTTTATTTACCAGAATAAAATATTTTCAGTTGAGGATATGAAAGGAAAATCAAACTTTTCTTTGAACTAATTTCATCATGCTGTAAAGGAGATGGGGCTTTTAATCATGGAAGAGGAATTGTGTTTGGCTTCTCAGACTTAGCATTTCTCATATAGGAATTGATTTCTACTGGAGCTGTGCTGAATGCATTTGCAAAAAAGGCCTGAAATGTGACTTGAGTGATATTACTTACATTAATACTCTATTGGAACGCTTATGCTATAAACTAATATGTCAACAACATGTTGCAGTCTTGCATTTGTCTTGGATGCAATGTCGGCAATCAGTTTTCCAGGCCATGGATTGTTCCCACTTATGAGAGAACAATGTCCTAGAAGACACTTTGATGTGTTGACTTGATAAGAAACTCTACAGCCTACCCTATCAAGATGCGAATATACCCTGTAGAGTGTGGAAGAAAGCCAAAGATTTCCACATGCTTTCACTTGACTCAGAGCTGTTTTTCTCACTCCTGCAGCTTCTTGTGGGATAGAATGGAATTGTGTGTGAAATTAACTTTTTTTCGATGTAGATATACCTTTTGCCATTTGAAAGAGACATATTTCAGAATGAATTGTTAATAAGTAATCTATGAATTTAAAAAAAAAAAAAATCAAAGGCATTTCTTTAGTAAAAAAGGGTTAGAAAGTATGTTAGTTTACTTTAGTATGAATGATTAAAGGTTTGTATTCTACATTAAAATAGCACTTGTTTTAACCCTGTCCACTTTTGATGGCTCGTGATCTTTATACATACCCTCTAGCAAGGAGGACAGTATGATGTTTCCAGTTAAGAGAGGATGTTATATCTACTTGTTTCAGGTCCAGTGAGGATGAGGTGGACTACCATGTCTCTAGAGGAGATCTGTAATGATTAGAGCAAGGCAGAGTTGCCAGTACTGACGCACATTCTATTCTCCCTGTGGCACCAACCTTGCTATACTTGGGAACACACAGAGAAAGTGTAGATGATAAACACTGGCAAATGGGTGCATCTTTTCATTACTCTAGTCACAGTATATATCAGCTGAGAGAAATCGTACTAGAATGCGGGCTCAAAATGAGAGAAGATGTATCTTTAAAAGACTTATCATCGTGTCATCTTAACATTGTTCTATTAGCAAAAATAAAATAAGTCACGCACAAGCAACTATATTTGAAAGAACCTCTTTCAAATGCATGTTCCAAATTGCTCATGAATTTTAAATAAACTGTACTGGGTGTTACTGATATTAACTTCTTTGTTGTTACTGTATTTTCTGTACTGATAGATTGTGATAGTTCCTTATATATTTAGCTATAGAACTATATATTACGTGCCTTCAAATTGATGTTAATTTAGATATAGTTAACAAGTTAATGCATATCCTATTTCCATTTTGATTTTTCCTCTTCTATTTCCAATCACTGCAGTTATTTAAACACTTACTGCCTTGCAGACACACTGAAGGGATTAAAACAATTGAGTAACTTGTTGGAAAAGTATGAAAGTCTTTCCTCCTTTCACGCATGGCTCTCAGTAGGAGATGTTCAGTTTGTTAACAGAGAGGTAGAGCTAGTGCTTGTTGTGGTGGGGAATGGGGAACTCATTGCAGTTCCTTAAAACTATGTATGTCAGATCTTTATTTAATTGTGGCTGTGGTTTGTCTTAAGAATTACATAGCTGTATGAATGTCTTCAGAGTACAAATTCTAATGAATCATGTTTTGAGGCTTCGTTGACAGGACCCTGAGTTATGTCATAAATTATTAAAAAAAAAAAAAACAAAAACAGTGCTCTATCTAACCACATGCATATTCTCCAACAGCTCTGTTCCTTTGAGGCAAATAACTGTAGGCTTGTTTTTAGAAACAAGCTGGATATATAGAGAACTCTTCTCTTAGTTCTGATACGGTTATCAGTGATGATAAATATGATAATGTATTTTGTTCTGTGGTATGCTCTTATAGTACATGCATAATTCAACAAAAAAAATGAGCTAAAGTAGATTTGAGATTTAAAGATCAGTAGGAAAGTTGTGCTCTGAACCTTGGTGGAGGTGAGCAGAGAAGTTTGATTTTGAAGCTCACGCAATCTTGAGGGAGTGTATGGTGGTCAGTATGGGATAATCGCTACCTACTTTAAATCTAATGATGCTAAAAGTAAAACCTTGTCTTCTAGACAAGGAATTTCACACAATCCTATGAAGGTCCCACAAAAAAGACAGAAGGAAAAGCGTTTCATCTAATACTAACTGTAAATTGAATTAAAACAACTTGCTGGATATTTTTTAAACCATTCTATAATTTCATTGAAGCAAAATACGCGCTTTATATTTCTGATGCAGACAGCCACTGTAACAGTAGGATATATATATATATATATTTTTAAGCCATTGGTGACATTTTTCTGATGTCATCTTAAAAAAAAAAAAAATGTATTCACAAATAATTGTGAAAGGTGGGCTGTTCTTGGAAGCAGGAAGAAAGTAGAAGTGTCTAACTTTAGTGAAAGTTATTTTCTTCCTTCAATTATCTTTCAGTGGTCTAGAAAAGTCCCAGTTGACTGGAAGCTGGCAAATGTCCCAGTTTTCAAGAAGGATAAGAAAAAAGGCCCTAGTAATTACAGGTTTGTCAGTCTTACTTCAGTGCTTTGTAATATTATGAAGATTATCCTGGGAGTTTCTGAAAAACACTTGAAAGATAATGCTTTGGTCACAGCCAACATGAACTAATGAGGGGAAAGTCCAACTTAATTTCCTTTTATGTCAAAACTACTCATCTAGTCGACCAAGGGAAGCCAGTTGATGTAATCTTTTTGGATTTCAGTAAAGCTTTTGATTCTCTGTCTCGCAGCACCCTATGCAGAATGTCCAGAATACAGCTGGACAAAAGCATAGTATGATAGCATACAAGTCAGGGTCAAAGGGCTATAGTCAATGTGATTATATTGTGCAGGCAGACGGTCATTAGTGGGGTTCCTCAGGGCTCCATGATAGGGCTAGTTCTCATCAATGATTTTATACATGATCTGGATACGGGAGTTGAAGTTTGTGGATGATACTCAATTAGGAGTAGATGTGGACTCCCTCAAGACGTCACTGTCTCTGGTGACAGTGATAGATCCTGAGGGAACAGCATGAAGCTGTATGAGGGGAGGGTCAGGTTAAGGATTAGGAAAATGTTCTTTACTGAGAGATTGGTTGAGCACTTGGAATGGACATATGATATGATTTATAATGGGCATATTTTATGATGAAAAATGCCCATCATACTTCATTATGAGCATGTTTTATAATTCTATGATTCCAGTGTTCTAGTGAATCTGAGAAATTATCTGAAGTGTGCTATACATACATTAATCTTACATGTTTTATTTGGAAAATATTGTCTTTTTCTTAAATTGAAACTGTCAAAGTTTTGAATACACATTTTTGCTTCAGATAAGGTCTTAATAATCAGACGTATAAATTGTTTACATAAAGTTTGCTGTCAGAAGTAATTCAGCAAGCTAGCAAAAATGACTTCAAATTAAAACTGGGGAGACTTAGGTGATAAGTTAGGAGGAAAACCTTTGCTCAGAGAGCAACGAGGCCCTGACACAGCTGCCCAGAGAAGCTGTGGTGCCCCATCCCTGGAGAAACTCAAGGCCAGGTTGGATGGGGCCCTGGGCAGCCTGAGCTGGTGGAGGGCAGCCCTGCCCAAGTCTGGATGTTGTTACTAGATGGTCTTTAACCCTTCCAACTCTATGATACATTCTATGATAAGGATAACTAGTTCTTATTTACTGCTTGAAGTAAGTACGGATAATTACAATGATTAGCAGACTTTAGTGGTCTGATGAAAATCAAGTAGTTAGCAACTTTCCTATCTTAAAAGACAGTCACCACTGCCTATGTGTAATTAAAATACTAAAATTACCCATAAACTATTATGTCTTGTTCATTTTATGATATACTTTGAGATTAATAGCAGCTATTAAAAAAAAAAGAAGAAGAAGAAGAAACAATAAGTACTGAAATTACATTATTTGTAATTTATTTATTTATTTATTTATTTGCTATTCAAAACATGTGGTTAAAGAGCAAAAAATGAGATGTGCTCTGCTTCTTGATTATAGAGAAACATTCAAAACTATTTAAGAATGTTAAGGACTAACCAGTAGCTGGATTTAATGATGTGGAACATAGGTATGGTTTATCAACCCTTTGATACTGTCACTAGGCTTTCTGCCTTATTTCAGAGTCAAAGAAATGTGTTTTCAGGTATTTATGGTGCCATCATGTGGAGATTTCTGAACATTGAAGTCCTTTTCTTGATTAGAGTAAGGGATGGAGTATGATGTCCAAACTAGTGCTTATGAGCTTGAAATATAAATAAAGTTCTTACATGAAATTTTAGCTCATCTCATAGTTGACAGACTTCTGACCATCCTGCTGTCATTAGGTGGGCTCTCATGGACATCACTCTCTCCATCAGACTTCACTTTTTAAAAAGATGTCTGCCTGTGAATTGTTTTAATGTTTGTTGTTTCCTTCAATGGATAATAATGTAATTTGCTCTTTGCCTAACATAGCTGAGTGAAGATAATGCTTATTTTCCTTTCCTGAGATAGTTAAATAAATATTAATATGAATAATAAAAATATTTTTTTCGAAGTCCCAGTACTGGACAAAGTAGTATTGGGTTAAGTCTTCATCTGCATGAAGTCTGGAAGGTTTTACACAATTATATTAAAAACACCAGGCCAAATTTTTAGGTATCTGGACTTATTTGGGTGTAGAGAAGCAGTTCTGCTTCTTTGCATATCATTGTAAAAGACATAACAAAATTTTCAGATGATACTTTAGTTTTTTTCTCCATTTCAAAGACAAGACCATATAACCTGTTTAAGTAGGCCATGTGTGTTTATATACATATATTATTATTCCATACTTTGAAGATATGATCTTATAATAGTTCCAGTAGCACCTTTTAATTCTACTTAAGTTGGCCTGTGCAGCTGGCTGTGACTCACTGTGAGAACCTGTATATGTTATTTTATTAGCTCTGTAGGAGAAGTTGTTCTCTAACAGTTCTTTTGTGAGCATCCCGTTGGATGTCTCTATGTATGCAGAATAAGACATTTTTTTCTAGACATTTTTTTTTCCCCAGGGAAAAGGAAAAAATAAGCTCTCTAATTCTCCAGAAGATTTTTTTTCTCTCTTATCTGACGGGACTATTTCATTGTCTTCACTTTCTTTATAGAATATAACACTTAATCTACTGCTATTTGAAGAAACAACTTAGTTACTTACAGTTGATTTCTCATCAGTTGGTTATCAGTTTCTTAGATCCAGAGGTGAGATGGTTTGTCTTTGAAGAAAATATTTTGTCATTCAGTTTGGATTTTGAGACTGGATTTGAGATTAAGAAATCCATTTCAAAATGTTTCCAGAAGTTTATGCAAGGAATATTTGTTTACTTATTCTTCCATGTAACTCACAATACTGTGAAAAAGTAACTTCTAACAATTGTTAATCTGAATAAGTTCAAGACATGTATCTTATGGTCCTAAGTATTGTGGTGCAGAAAGCCTTGTTTTAGATACTAAAAATGTATTTTCCACATACAGACTTTAAAAGAGGTATCTGTAATCTGAATAACTGACATATTATGGAAAAATCAATTATTTAGATGTAGTCCATCTGCAAGATTTTTGTAACTTTAAACAGATTAGCAGAAGAGGAAGATTTATGTAAAAGGCTGACAGGCAGGAATTTTGTCTCTATGAATTTTTAATGGAATTTTGATGAAGTGATAGATAAGCCTAGAGTGAACTGTGCAGGTATTTCTGTATGTGCATATATTTTATTGCAAATATAGACTTTGTATCGTCCATCTCTTCTTCTCCTGGGTGTTAATTTTAAAAGTTGATGTCAAGATGCTGAGAAAAGATGTAGCATAGTAAGTCATATTAGAAATAGTTTGTGCCTTGATAGAGGAATCCAGAGAATGGAGCAAAAATCAGCGTTGTAGACAGATTGCAAGATAAAGTAGCTAAGAAACAAGAAATAATCAGGAAAAGAAAGCAAAATACATGATTTGAATATAACTATCAAACTTATTTATTTGGAAAGGATCCTTTACAAGTAGGTAACAAGTTAGAACTAGGCTATTAAAATCCTAAACCTGCTTTTTTTTATTTTTTCTTTTTATATATATTTTTTTTCTCCAGTACATATTATTCTTTTATAAAAAGAGAAATGATTATTGAGTCCTGTGGGCCTGATAGAAGTTGCACAGAAAATTTATTGTATCATTACCTCTTAGCCTTGAGTAGCAAGAAGAATTGGCAATCTGGGGAATTGTAGTACATCACTGTATCGTAGAACAGATATTTACTGAGCTGTATGACTTTACAGTTTGCAGGGTTAGCATTATGGTAAAAATAAGGAATTTGTAATGTGTGGCTTTATAGTTAGCTCAAGTGGAGAAAGAGCTATAAGCATTGTGTTTTTTGGCAGTCTAAGACATAAGAAGGGAAAGCAGTTTCCATTTGACTTTAATTATTGTGCTGATAGGATGAATTTGGGGCAGAAAAAGGCTTTGCCTTTCAAATGAGATGTGTGTACTCAGATCTGCGTCAGCAACTCAGAAGTGTAATGATTAGGCACCTTCAAACTTTTTTGAAAATAACCTATTGAGTTTCACTTCAAGTCAATGCTTCTTTCAAATTATAGAGGAACAAATTAGTATGCTTTCTCTGTTGTTCTTGTCTTGAAGTTGAGATTCTTGGGGAAATATGAGGGATAGAGATATTAGGGTTTTTTCCTCTTCTTTAAAGGAAGTTAAGATAAACTTCCTAGAAGATTACTAATGCTGAATTATTGTTTTATCAGTGCTTTTGAGTATGCTTATGAACAACTGCTGGTTGTTCATAAAAATGCATGATATAAATGCTTTAAAATCATCTGCTTACTGGATGTAGGTAGACAAGTTAGATCAGAGTCAGGATCAGAATCAGAATTAAAAATTGCTACCCTGACATTTATACTGTGTGGATGTCAAAAGTCAACAGTTTCAAGTAGCTGCTGCATAAACACTTAAACAGAGATGGCGATGGCCACATGATTGAAAGTCCAAAATATGAAAGCAGCACAGCAACAACAACAAAAACCAACGAAAGTAGAACCAAGAAGAAACTAGGTAGTCTGATTGTTAATACAGACTATTTGGGCATTGACCGGAGGGGTGGTAAGCAATTGCTTGCACTTTACTTGTTATATACATTCATATATGTATGTTTGTCATAATAATTATCCTTTTATTTTTATCTTAGTAAATGCTTTTTTAAATAATTGTTTCTTTTTTTTTTTTTTTTTTTTTTTTCTTCTCACCCAAGACTTCTAATTTTATTTTCTTCCCAATTTCCTCTCCCATCCCCCTGGAAAGGAGGGAAGTGAGTGAACTGTATGGTACTCAGCCACTTGCAGGGTTAAATTGCAGCACCAAATATAATGTTAATACTTTTCCATTTGTAGTTTCTTCCACCTGAGGACTCTATAAACCACTGTTAAAAAGTTGTTGAGGACTCTCTCATAATCCTCAGGTGGCTTCACTCACAACTGCCATGTGGTACAGAAGGACACAGAAGCTGCAGCAGTGTTGTGAGGGAAAAGAAGAAAGTTACTGTATCAGAACTGAAGCATCAAGGTGCCAACAAGTACTGTTAGAATCTGATCTGGGCATGAAAGCTAACAAGAGAAGTGGAAGTCCAACAAATAGGGATTTTATGGCAATTCTGTCATGAATACTTAATTACTGCAAAAAGCCAAATAGGTCTGCAAAGAGAACTTAGAGGAAGCTTTTGTGATCAGGTCTAGTGAATAATCCCATGTCATTATTAGGCTCCTCTTCATCCCAGAAAGCCTGAAGGTTAACTTTTAAAATAAATATAATTTCAAGCAGTTCCATCCAGTCAGAAAATTGCAAACATCAATTCATATTTCCACAAATCATTCCCATTTGTATTTGCATTATGTCAAATGAGCACAGTAAATAGGCAATAAGCATTTAGGTTTTTTTTCCCTTTAATTTCAGGCAAATGAAAGAAGCTGAAATGATAGTGAGTGGAGGTGTCTTTATTTATTATTATTACAACTCTTGTTGACTTACAAAGTACAGCATGAATGAGTGAATACATGTTTTTTGAAGCAGCACATGTTTCTCAATGCTTGGAGATCGGAAACAGATAATCTCTGTGGGTTAGAAAAGAGCAATAAGAAGGCATTTATCCAACATTGTTTTAACACCAAAAACCAGTTCTAGGTCAAATTTATCAACCCTGCTGAGTTTGTTGAAGCCTTTAGACTGATTTTATACATTACAGGAAATTAAGGAGTAGATAATAAAGCCAATTTTGCTTTAAAAAAAAAAAAAAACATTTTATGCAACATTTCTTTTAGTAACATTTCTTTGTAGATAGGCTTTCTTTTCACAGAAATGCCATTTCATAGTCATTCCATCCATTTCAGACTAACAGCTGTGCACACTAAAGAAGGAAGAAAAAAAAAACCCTCAAACCTTATATCATAGAGAGGGAGATTTAATAGGAGAGCTTCATTCCTCATAGTTCGCTACTTGCGTTCTTAATTGCAAAATAGCACTTCATTATGTCTTTCTGGGGTTTAGGGTTTTTTTTTTTTTTTTTTTTTTTTTTTTTTTTTTTAATTTCAAGAGCTTGTTAGCAAGTTACAAGTGTCTTTGTATGTAATTTGTCAGAATAATAAAAAAAAAAAAAAGGATATCAAAAGCAAATTTAGTCATTTTGGATGAAAAAAGAGTGGCAAGTCATAACCATAGTATTACAACAGTCAATCTGGCAGTGGCCAGTACTGTACATGCTCAAGAAAGCACTTTCCTATCCTTAGATAACTATCAAGTCAATGTGGAAAAAATAAAACAAAGCTGTGAGAAAAAGAATGTCATTATGAAGAATTGATGAAGGACAGAATTTACTAGAGGATGCAATATAAGCTTGTAGTTGTTGGACTCTTCTAATTAAAGTGAGTAATTAAACAAAAAAGTTTTGCTACTCATTTTGCTTTCCATCTAACATGAAATGTGAAAAGATTTTGTCTTTGACTTAACCCTCAGGTACTTGATGTTCCATGATTTAATTTTATATAGTCTCACAGCAAGGGACTAATGGGAAATTTTCTTTATGTGAAAGTAGTTTAGTAATCAGAGAATTCATTTCACAAATATATTCTCCAGTGGTCTTGAAAGGTTTTCTTTCACCTTTGAGTTTTGTCTTTTATATGCACGTAACATTATATCAAAATCAGCAAACCAGTGTACCTACCATGAAGTAACTCCTCAGCTTTGTGTTTACCTCCTGTAGTGAATGCTATTATAAAGCTGTCAGTTACTTCCTCCCTGTGATATGAAGAACCTTTTCTGACTCAGCAGGAACAAGAGATCCTCTGCTATTTTCCAGGCTCGGGACTGAGCAAGCCTCAATCTTCCAATATTGTGAGCTGGCTGGAGAAAAAAAAAAAATCAACATTTGCAAAGGAAAAATTCACTTAGATTGGTGATAGAATGCTTTGTAACAGATGCAAACAAATTGGCATTGTCAAAATAATTTTTGGAGGGAGATATCTTTATTTTTATAATGCACATAAATTCAGAGGTACATGGAAACATTTATCCAACTGTTGTTTTATAAACAAGTCTGGATGCTCAGCCCCTCACAGCTCACTTCCTCGCTGTGGGATGGGGGAGAAAATCAGAGAAGTAACAGAAAATTCATTTGTGGAAATAATGGCAATGTAAGGCAAAAGCAGCACTCACAAGCAACACAAAACAAGGAATTCATTTCTTGCTTCCCATTAGCAGGCAGATATTCTGTCTACAAAGCAGGGCTCTGTCACATGTAGCAGTTTCCTGGGAAGATAAATGCCATTACTCCAAATGTTCCTCTTCCTACAAATGACCATTCCAGGAAGAAAGCTAGACCTTCACTGTCTGATAATTGAGTCTTACCATTGGAAGGTATAATGTGATTGAAGAGGGGAAAAAAAAAAAAAAAAAAGCAACCCTAAAAACTGTAAAGATGTTAAGAGACTATTCCTATATGTACACATATATGAAAAGGACTGTCTTGTTTAAAGTTACTTGCCACTTTCCCATATGTGTGTAGAAAAAAGGAGTGCAAATTAAATTTTTATCCATTATTACAATGTTTTGTTTCCCTCTTAAATTTGTGTGGCTGTGAAGAGTTATAATTGCATTTGCTTAAAAACAAATGTTCACATGAGAGCATTCAGAGACAGATATTTTTCTGTTAAATATCCTTGTGCAAGTGCTAAGTTCTGTTACACAGACTGTCTTTTTAATTTACATCACATTTTCAAGGAGTCACATTTTGAGGAGACAAAACTTTGCCAGCTGGATGTACTTTTTAAAGTCCTTTGGAAAAAAATCTTGTACGTACACTGTCCTTATTGCCTTAGAAGATTTCTAAGGTCTCTATCTTTGTTTCTGTCTTCTGTTTCACTGTGGAAAATACAAAGTTTGTTTCTCTTCCTTCTTCAGGAAGTTACTTATTTGTAAACGATGACATGTTAAGTGAGCCAGCTAAGGATAAGGTCAGATCAGTAGGTAGAGCTTAGAGAACTATAAAGCTTTCCTAATAGGGACTCAGCCTAAATTAGCATTTCCAATTTGAATATGCATCAAAGTCATATGATGATGTCATTATAGTTAGGTTTAGCCATAGTCACCGAGAGTTAAGCTTGGATAAATCACACTTGGTAAGGGTTAAGAGATTTCTCTTCTTAGATTGTGTTAATTATTTCTACATTTTCAGCTTTATCAAAAGATATGACCAAAAATCAGTAGTTCTGCTTAAAGTGGAACATTATTATTACTGAAATTAATAAATGACTTGCAATTGCTTCAGACTTGTCTGGTTGTAACCTTTGTGTTTCTCCATTGATGATGTGCAGTGTGTATCACCATAATAGACACACTACAGGAATTATCTTGTGGCATACTAAAAGCAAAGAATGATTCAAGCAATTACTGAATAGATCCAGAAAACAACAAATAGCTCTTCACAGTTCTGTGTAAGTTTAGCCTTTTATAGGTCTATGAGAAATTCATCTCCGTACAAGAGTGCCTTGCTGAAGTTTTGTGTATTGTGTTGGTATCAGAATAAAATAAGTTAGAGAGAGGCTTTGTGCATGATTTAAATGACTGTCATAGAGAAAATGAAACCAAACCAATAGATATAGAGACTGATGTCTATACATGGTAGCAAGGAGATATCCATGGTTTCTGCTTACCTGAAATATCTGTTCCCAGTGGCCCAATTATCCTTCTAGTATGGCACTAAGACTTGTTTTTTTTTTTTTTTTTTTCCCATCAGAAAACAAGTTTTTATGCTCTGAATTATGCAGTGACCTTATTTATAACATAAACTCCAGAAGAACTTGACAATTCTGTCATGTATTTCATGTAAACCGTTTCAAAAGAAACTAATGCTGTGAAGTAAAGCAGAGTCTTTTAGATAATATATATTGCATGTTCAGTGTTTTTGAAAAAATGACTAATAATAATGTTACATTTCTTAAAGTCATGTATTTTGAGGAAAAAAATATTTCACTGTGAAGAAGCTATAAAATGTAAAAGTAATCTGTTTCGCGGACAGCTATTTTTGGATAGCAGAGCAGCCTCTGCAGCTACTTCTCTCCAAATAAAATACAAAAAAAAAAAAAAAAAAAAAAAAAAAAAAAAAAAAGCCTGCCATCTCTATGAAACGTTATAGGATTTCAAGCAGAGCCATTTGGTTTTTTTTGTCAGTGTGAATAACTGAGTGCAGCAAAATAAATAACAACAAAAAAAGCCAAAAACTTTTTTTTTTTTTTTTTAATTGGCCAAGTAATTTTGTAATTGTGTTAATATTTCAAAGTGGAGTTTTTCATTATATGCAAAATTGGCGTTTTTCAAATGGGTTGGGAGACAGACTGGAATACTAGAAAGTTTCCAGAAGATATCATCAGAGAACTGACGGTGTCATTATTGGGGAACCACTGTATGGCATTTAAGGTCTGGGGTTCTTTGGGATACCAATCGCATCAAGTACATCCTTATTTCTCGGGTGTCAGACTGCATAAAACTAGACTTTTTAGCTTCCTTAGGATAATGCGAAGCATAAACAGAACTAGTACAGGGAGCAAAAGTTAAAACTACAAAAGTTAAAACTACTTGGAAAGAGTGGTATAGCAGGATTCCTAACTCATTTATATTCAGATAACCTTCTCTCGGAAAAAGAAATGGTTCAACTACCTCTACAGGTCAAAAATCAGTTGCAATTTAAATAAAGGAAATCGAATTTAGTGCTTTCAGCTTATATAATTTTCCTATGGAAGCTCTTGAATGAAAACTATTTGTCTAAGGGACGCCAATTATAAGATCACTATGAGAAGACTGAAACTAACACTGTGACTCTTTGTGCAAAACAGAGCTGTATCTGACTATAGTCCGGTGCTTACCAGTTAGTTTTTGTGATCTTTTTGATGGTTTTGCTCTATTGTGAAATCAAGTTACTTAGCTTGACTGTTGAGAAACCTAGAGTTCCAATACAGCACCTGGAATTTACAACTTTTGGTGTTTCTTTCCTCTAGTGAATAGGGAGGGATCACTGTCTTTCTCTGTAAAATGCTGCTTACCTGTTGTCTTGCAAATTAGGCAATAGTTCATTCTGCCCTGATTCATCAGTATGTCTAAGATGAATAAAGTTTATTTTATGAGAAAACAAAAAAAGTCCAGGTTTTTTTAGTTGGATTTAATGGTAGCATGAAAGGTTTAAAAATTGGAAGAAGTTTGCTGCACTCTTTACTAAGAATCCAACAGTAAGATGCTATGTCATGAAGACTTTTATGTGTATTCATGAACACTGCCCAGAAAGAAACCTTTTGAGATTTCAGAAAGTAATACATGTGGTGAGTTTTTAAAAGAAACTAAGTAAATTGCTAAGTAAATTTACTAAGTAAACCCCACTTACAATTTACATTGAGGATACCATTGGTAACTCAACTCGGTAAGAACCCATCAATTTGGCAGGAATATATTAATTTGGTTTGTATATTAAAATATATTAAGATTTTGGCAGGTACGTTGGGGCTTCAAAATAGAGGATATATAAATTCAAAACCATAATTGTGTAATTTGAATTATTTTGGTACCCTTGTATAGAGATTATAATTACATTAAAATGTGCTTCACAATAACTTCATAAAACTAGTAAGGTCTTTCTGTAGGAAAAAAAAAAAAAAAAAACCCACTTCTGCTGCAGTGTACAGAAAGGTTTTTCTAAAGTATCTTGAATCATTTGTAGTTATTAAATCAACTGGGCTGCATCAAAAGCAGCGTAGACAGCAGGTTGAGGGAGGTGATCCTGCCTTTCTGCTTTGTACTGCATCCAGATGCAGAGTCCTCGGTACAGAAGAGACATGGATCTGCTAGAGCGTGTCCAGAGGAGGGCCACAAAAATGATTCAAAAGATGGAACATCTCTCCTACACGGACAGGCTGAGAGCTGAGGCTGTTCAGCCCAGGGATGAGTATGTTCCAGGGAGACCTGAGAGCAGCCTTTTAATATCTGAAGGAGAGCTGTAAGACTGAGAGGGACAGACTGTTTATCAGGGTCTGTTGTGATAGGACAGGGGGAATTGGTTTCAGACTGAAAGAGGGGAGATTTAGATTGGACATAGGGAAGAAGTTTTTTTCAGTAAGGCTGGTGAGGCACTCAGCAGGTTGCCCAGAGACGTGGTGAATGCTTAGACCCTGGAGGCAGTCAAAGTCAGACTGAAGGGGGCTCTGAGCACCCTGATCCAGCTGTGAATTGTCCCTGTTCATTGCAGGAAAGTTAAATGACCTTTAAGGGTCTCAACTTTGAAGATTCTATGATGATTCTATGAATTTTCTTGTTATTTACACTGATATATCCAGTACTTCATTTAAGCCTTGCCGATATAAGAACTTTACTTTTATCCATTATTCTTTCTTCTTAGTTTGTATACAATACAGTAGATATTGTCACTTTGTAACTAGTTAAAAGTTTGAATGTTATTATGATTTTGTGGATCTGAGTTGTTTGATTGTTTTTTAAAATATGTTAGAACTGATCTTGTAGATATTAAGATAGCTACTTCATGGGAAGTTTATGACCTGATGAAAGAGCTGGATTGCAGTTGTTTTGGCTTGTAAGGGCTGCAGATCTTGCTGGGCAACAGCCTAGCACTTCTTCGCAGGCATGTAGCTGTCTTAGAACATCCCTGATCCAAGTGAGGAAAGGGTACTTGAGAAAAGCAAAAGAAATTACACTATTCTTAGTAATTTTAATTAAAGTCTAATTATTTTGACACCCTTTTTCTTTGCTTAATGAGTTGTATTAATTCTTTGGATTTTCTAGTTAAAAAAAAGTTTGGGAACGTCCCAGGAATTAATATAGAATTTCTCAGTTCTGACATTAACATATTCTTTTCATAACCCTCCTAGAGCAAGGCTATAGGAAAAAACTACAGTCAGGGCTAAGAAGAAGACCAGGACCTGGTGCAAAATAAGCTTGGAAGCACTTACCGGCCTAGGCACAGCTGAAAGAGTTGCGTGTAGCCTTTTTAGGCTTTTGTAAGAAAAAGAGAAACAAAGTCAGTGATGAAGTTTAAACACTTTTTTAACAAACATGTTGAATTTGAAGCATTCTAAGACTGTGATACACTTCTGAAAATTCAACACATTTGTATTAAGGTGATGCCAGCATATTAAGGATCTTGGAGAAAATATTTAAAAGGGAACTGTTTTCTATTTTTCATCTTTAAATTGCTTAGAATTTAGCTATCTTTTGAAGAGTTGCCACATCACTGGGAATCTAATTTTAATCACCGAAGGATGAAATGGGAAAATTTTAATCTTGCTTTAAGTGCACATCTCAGTACAGTATGAACTGTGGTTTTGTAACTGATACTTCTGTAATATATTTGACAAATGATGCTGGACAAATTAGATGAATCAAGTATTTGATATGCAGTGAATTTTTGTTTTGGTGATTTTTTATTTTTATTTATTTACTTTTTTTATGTTTGCTAAGGCTATATAAAATCTTGTGCGTTTTTCAAGACTGTAAAGAAAATTAATATTACAGAGATGATCAAGCATCTGAAGCATCTCCCGTATGAGAAGAGGCTGAGTAACCTGGGTCTGTTCAGTATGGGGAAAAGAAGACCAAAAGGGAATCTGATTAATGTTTTAAAAATCTAGTGGGAGGTGGGAGGAAAATATGTGCAGCAATAGCAGATACATAGCAAAATATCTGCAACAAGCAGAACTTGAACAGAAGAAATTTCGTATTAACATGCAAAAGAACTTATTTAGGATAAGAGTAATAGAGCACTGGAACAGGCTGCCCGGAGAGGCTGTGGAGTCTCCCTCTGTGGAGATACTCAAAACCCATCTGGGCACCTACCTGTGTGACCCATTGTAAGGAATCTGCTTTAGCAGAGGGGTTGGAATCAGTGATCTCTTGATGTGCCTTCCAACTTCTGCAATTCTGTGATTCTGTGATATTAAGGTGTGTGCTTTCTGAAGTCTAATTAACAGAGTAGTATAATAATGGGACTACGCTTTTTCATACAAGAGTATCAATATTGTACAGTGCAACATTTAATATCTAAGATGTCTTTTAAGGATGGGAAAGAAGTGAAAATCAAGCCTCTTTCAAGAAATAGATGGTTCACTAATTTGCTTCACTGCATTTACAAATAAAGATTTAAATGTTATTTCTTGTGTTCTCATGCTGTCTTTGTGCAGTCTGAGAATTTTGACAGTACTTGACCTGATGCATGGAGGAAAAAAAAAGACAGCATTATATATAGATCTGTCACATGGTACTATCCCTCCATACCTCCCTTCTCTCCCTTCCACCACAATAATCCCAGACAGGGTTTGATATGATACAGGCTTGGGGCAGAGTGTCTGGAAGACACAGAAAAAAACAGAACTGGAGGTTTTAATTGACCCTCAGTTGAACATGAACCAATAGTGTGCCCAGGTGGCCTAGAAGGCCAATGGTATCCTGCCTTGTATCGGAAATAGTGTTGCCAACAGGAGCAGGAAAGTGATTTTCCTTCTGTACTCAATACCTCAGGTACCGTGTTCAGTTTTGGTCCCTTTACTACAAGAAAGACATCAACACTCTGGAGCATGCTTGGAGAAGGGCAACAGAGCTGATAAGAAGTCTGGAGTGTAAGTCTTACGAGGAATGGCAGAAGAAACTGGAGTTGTTTAGTGTGGAGAAGAGGAGGTTCAGGGGAGACCTTACTGCTCTCTAAAACTACCTGAAGGGAGGCTATGTTGAGGTGGGTGTCAGGCTCTTCTCCTGCATAACTAGTGATACAATAAGAGGGAATTGCCTCGAGTTGGCCAGGGGAGATTCAGGTTGGATGTTAGGAAAAATTTCTTCTTCCAAGGAGTGGTCAGATGCTGGAATGGGCTGCCTAGGAAGGTGGCAGAGTCACTGTCCCTGGAGGTGTTCAAGAAACATTTAGATGTTGTACTGAGGGACATGTGGGGAAATATTTAGTGGGGAAATATTGGTGACAAGTGGATGGTTGTACTTCATGATCTTGGAGGTCTTTTCCAACCTTCGTGATTCCCTTCCTCTCTTCCTTTACTATTATTATTTTAAGCTCACTAAATATTCTGGTTAGTAATTCTGAATAATTTAATACATAAATCAAGATATTTCAAGATAGGAGGGGAAAAGCATGGTTTTGACAGCTTGTCGTATGAAATTAAGAAAAATGTTAATCACTTCAGTTTAAAGGGGGAATTGAATACAGATAAAGGCTAGATTAAATTGCTAATTTTTTTGTTGTTTAAAAAACAGGTAAGTTATACAACGTGTAGGTGGACATTTATCTTTAGAAAGATATCAAAATAGAAGGGTTGGAAGTACTCAGCTTAGGGAGTTCTGAACCCATCGTTATTGCATGGAATTATGAAGTAAATGTAGGTATTAAGGAGAAATTACAAGACTTTGAGTTCTTTTGTTAGTCTG
The DNA here is from genome assembly GCA_037305975.1 of Chrysolophus pictus. Classification (NCBI taxonomy): domain Eukaryota; kingdom Metazoa; phylum Chordata; class Aves; order Galliformes; family Phasianidae; genus Chrysolophus; species Chrysolophus pictus. Next base: position 79,909,360 of record CM074576.1, read on the forward strand.
CCTGAAATACCATGCCTGCAAATTTCAACCTTTGTGTCAAAGAAGTAGTATACTTTGATGTTGCTACTCCTTTGCGTTACTTCATCTGCCATATGGGTACACATATTGCAGTTCTGCACTATTCACATAAGTCGGGGCATTGTTTTGCAAAGGCTATCTTACATTTGTCTTTCTTGGTTATATTTGATTGTTACTGGAGCAGATGTCTGGGGGTGATGAACAAGGAGATTTGACTTTATGTCAGAAGTAAAATCTGTAGGATAAAACAAGTTATTTTGTGGGAAGTGCTGAACGTTAATGCACACAAGTATTTTATTCGTACTAAGTAAGGTCTTTCTTAGCAACTTAGAAACTAACGATGGTGTAGTGGCTTTTCAAGAAAACAAAACAAAAAAAAAAGCAGCAGCAGCAGCTCACAAATTCTCTTTTGAAGTCACATAAATGTCAGAGAGTGCATGGACCATGCTTTAATAACTTATTAGTTTTAGAATGAGTTACTTTGGAAAGGCTGTTCTTATATTCAAATTTTTCTTTTATACTCAGTCTGTTATGGGCAAAAAGGTGACTACTCAGTATGTGAAAGACAAAAACAAATCCCAGAGCACCTTGTTCTTTCTAATCCTGCTCAGAACAAGAGGCAGGACTACATGATCTCAAGAAGTGTCTTCCAGCTTCATATGGTCTGTTGTTTTGTGATTTGCTAAGCTGCATAGCTACACTGCTATCTTGAAGAATTTTCTTTTCAGAAAAAAATATTTCCATTTAAAGCTTTCTTGTCTAAGAAGCAAAATTGTGCCTCATCTTGTCTTAAGGTATTTCATTCGCCAGTGAATGGAGAGGAGGAAATGGTGTCCAGCAATAAGAATACCTTATTTCATTTGTAGCATATGAACACTGTTCACTTCACATGTGATCTTATTTTTCTTTCCAAATCCTCTTATAAAGGACTTGTTGTATCATGGGTTCCTAGTAGTTGGGAATGTCATGAGGTGGATTTATATTCAGTAGGAAAGGAGATAATCAAGATACTAATTCCCTGCAAGCTTTAATTTGTCAGAGACCTTTTGAGATACCAAGTAACAGAAAACCATGTCCTAGTTCATACTCTGATGAAGGGTGGGGGGGAGGGGAGGGGAAAGATGATTTATGTCCAAAGTAGAATAAAAGTTGGAAGTACTTTCAATAACTGTTGGTTAATATCAAGGAGTTTGAAAGGTTTTTGTTTGTTTGTTTGTTTTTGTTTTTGTTGTTTTGTTGTGTACTTGTTGTATGTTTTTTTTATTTTGTCAACTTTCTACTTCCACCAGTTAGGATAATGTGGAATGCTCACTTCGACACCCTTTTCCCCTCTTCCTTCTGTTCAGTTCTAGCCTAATATCACATTGCTTTCCTTTATTCGCAATTATTTCTTTTTCCATAATTAAGGAAACTGATGGGAGGTGCGCTTCCAGATGACTAATAGGTTTTTTTACTTTCTGGTTTTCCAACTTTTTTATTGATCTGTATTTTTCCTTTTGGAACAGATATTCAAGCCCACCTAGTTAGTATCTCCAATTTGTTTTCTTTAAATGTTGTTCCATATTTTGAATATGGATGAGGTTGTTGGAATGTTAAATGATGTCTCCATTTAAAAGAAAAACTTTTCTCTGAGAAAGGGGGTATCACACTTACAGTGTTACTTTTGTTGTAGAATCACGGTAATGTATTTATAATGATCATGTTCTCAGCTGAACATGAGCTGACAGTGTGCCCAGGTAGCCAAAAGGGCCAATGGCATCCTGGCCTGCATTAGAAATAGTGTGGCCAGCAGGAGCAGGGAGGTGATCATCCTCCTGTACTCAGCATGGGTGAGGCCGCACCTCGAGTACTGTGTTCAGTTTTGGGCCCCTCACTACAGGAAAGACTTTGAGGCCCTGGAGCATGTCCAGAGAAGGGCAACAAAACTGGTGAGGGGTCTGGAGCACAAGTCTTATGAGGAGCGGCTGAGGGAGCTGGGATTGTTTAGTCTGGAGAAGAGGAGGCTCAGGGGAGACCTCATCGCACTCTACAACTTCCTGAAGGGAGGTTGTGGTGAAGAGGGGTTTGGCCTCTTCTCCCAGGCAACGAACAGGACCCTGGGAAATGGCCGCAAGTTGTATCAGAAGAGGTTTAGGTTAGACTTAAGGGAGAACTTTTTCTGTCAGAGGGTGGTCAGGCACTGGAATGGCCTGCCAAGGGAGGTGGTGGAGTCGCCATCTCTGGCAGTGTTCAAGAGGCGTCTGGACAAGGAGCTGCGAGATATGGTTTAGTAGCTTGTGGTAGCAATGGTAGTGTGAAGACGGTTGGACTAGATGATCTTATAGGTCGTTTCCAACCTTGTGATTCTATTCTATTCTGTTCTGTTCTGTTCTATTCTGTTCTGTTCTGTTCTGTTCTGTTCTGTTCTGTTCTATGATGTGGGGAACTGATCTAGATATCAAAGTAAAGATTCAGTTCAAAACTGTAGATATCTTTAAAAGACTGGAAATGATTTTACTGCCCAAATCTTGTTTCTGCTTTTCAGTGCGAAGCAGCAATTTTACTCATAAGGTCTGATTTTTGGTTAATCCTTTATGGAGCCAGGAGTTTGACTTAATGATCTCTGTTGGTCCCTCCAACTTGGGAGATTCTGTGATTCTATTATTCTGCATCTTTTGACCTTGTGGTCTCATCCAACCTCCAGATTATATTGTCTTCACTGGTGAAACAGAATTCTACATATTCTCAATTCATGTGACATAATGAGTCTAGTAAAATAACTGAAATACGATGAGGTCTTTTGTATGTCTGTGTATGTATGATTTGTTGCTTGCACCAATCTGTAGTTTCTATTCTAATTTACTGTATCGCTATATTTGTATTTTTTGGTGGATACTAGAATTAGTAGGCAACATCCCAATTCACTGACTAACCATACTACACTGTTCCACATGCTGTGAAACAAAACTTTTCCTACTGCTGAAAGAGAGTATTAGTTTTCTATCAAAAATTTAGCAAGTTCATAGAAATCTAACATTAATTGTGTTGCAGGTTTTATGCCACTGAGAGTATTTTTTTATTATTATAAATTCAACCCCTTTCATTAGTTGTTTCCAAAAATAAAAGACAAAATCCAATATCTGTGCAAGTTTCGTGACTATATCATTACCTGAAAGGTTTAGAGAAGTGAAACAACAGATGTTTTAAAATAGTAGCTCTTGCCTTTGTTTGTGATGCATCTGTTCAGGTAACACTTGTTTAGCAGTGATAGCTTGGCTGTTGTCCAGCAGTTTAATTAGCACTTGTTTACCTAATCTCTTATAGCAGATAATATTACTCCTGAATTCAGGGATTCTGAAAATCCCATATCTGACAAAGCAGGCTCAGTAATGAAAATTGCTATGTTTTTTCCATTGTGTTTATCTTGGCAAGAACACCTACTAAAACACATTTATTCTCCGCTAGGTAGAAAACATGCAGTTCAGGGTTGCAATCCCTGAGTTGTTCACTCTTCAAAAGACAGAACTGAGCAGGAATTAAAACTGAATGAAAATAGGAGCGGGAGTTGAAGAGAAGGACGAAGTGTATAACAGAGCATCATTTTCTAGACAGATGTTAATTTGTTTCTCACCGGGTGAAACAGATCCACTGTAATGTGTTTCTTTGTGGATTTTGAAATGTTTTTGAGCAGAATATCTATGGAGCACTGAAGGTTGACTCCCATCCCTGGATTGGTTCAGTTGCCAGATTTCTTCACGCAGGCTGATTAAATTGATTCTCACTTGACAGCTGCTTAGGGACGATATGTGAAGACATGAAGACTTGTACTCACAGAGTGAAATTGTGTTTTTTTTTCTTTTTCCTTTTTTTTTTTCCTTTTATTTTTTATTTCTTTATTTTTTAGAAGAGAGAGTAAACATGCTTAACAACTAGTTCTCAGAAGCAAAACCATCTTTGTTTTATCTCTTTCCCTTTAGCCATCCTCTGGGTCCTCCTTTTGGCCTTTCTCTGGGGAAAGGATTGAGGAAGTATATTGGTAGTGACTATGTCTGGACCACAAAAGTAAAAGCCTGTAATACAGATTTGCTTTCACTGGGAAACTGATTTTCTCTTTTTATCAAAAACAAAATGTTGGTTTGTTTCTGATATGGTCAAGATCTCGCTAAAAAATGTTGAATTGGATCCTATAGGTCAGTTATATGTCATAATGAACAAACAGAAAAAAAAAATGTATAATTGGTTGTTGTGTTGAGGAGATCTCGAATCCTGCCGAGTAGTATGTCAAGCTTTTAGCTGTAATTCTCAAGCTGTGAAACTATTCTATTTGGAACACAAGGGAAAAATTAAGCAAAGAAAACGTGATAACATATGACATGATTTTTCTATGGTCTATATGGACACTGGAATAAAATTAACAGTTTAAATTGCGGAAATCCTTATAGGAAATAACAGAATATAGTCTGATGGACTGTATTAAGGGAGAACAAAAAAAAAAAAAAAAAAAAAAAAAAAATCTTAAGGATTTATTAAAATCATTAAAGGTTTATTTTTCTAAAGACAAATGTAGACCCACTTGATAGAAGACAACCTGTAGCATCAGTAGCTGAAATAATTATTTTCAGTGCTGCAGTTTTGTAATATCTTCTTTAAAATACATTTGTTCTAAGACTCTTAATGTATGTTCAAATGATTGTTTTGGTGTTTTAACAGTATAATTTCGTTATAAATATGCTTCTTAAAAATATCCCACCTGTTCAAAGGAGACTGTTTCTTCTACCACAGTGATCAATGTATATATCGATGAGTCCAATTTTTTTTTCTCCTTTTCGTATTTCAGATAGACAGAAGAGATGAACATATTAGTTACGGGGCTCTTGCAAATTACTAGTCACAGTTGAGAAAAAATGATAAGATACTCTTGCATATGATATACAAATATACAATATATTTATCTTGTATTTGAAAATATATATACTTTCAAGTAAATATATATATGTATACACGCGTGTGAAAATAGATGTGAACTGATCACAGTCAGTACAGTGGAAATTATATCTGGACTAAGAAATAGTCCAAATAATATTATTATTTGGATAATTTTAAAATCAAAGTGTTTAGAAATAGAAATTTCTAAAATAAATAGTTTGGGATAGTTTAAAAAAATTGAAAGTAGAAAATGTTGAAGCAATTTCCAATAGGAATTTCAGAAAAAAAGGGTTTAAGTGGCATTAAGATTTAGATTATTATATTAAAGCTGTTACGTGCAATTGCATGAAGCTCACAGACAACTAGAACCATTAACTAATCTAATGTTCTGCTGAACTGTGGATTGTTTTAATAAGGAAAAGAAAAAGTGGGAATTATTTCTTGTTTTAAAAGATATTCCTCATAAACTTCAGCAGTAGTTTTATTTTCTTATATAACTTAGTGAAATAGATCTTAGAATCTCAAGAAGTAGCTACTAAAGATTAAAGAAAATAACATATGCAGATTAAATTCAAAGATAAGCAGCTACTGGCAACTAAAAGAAAAAAAAAAGGAGATATTATTTTACTAAATATTTAGTTTCTTATTTATTTTCTTGATGATTTGTATCACCATATGTTTACCATATGTAAGATTTTATTTCTAATCTTTTAGAATTTAATTTTGATGTCTTTTATCTGCAGTGGTTGCTTCATTTACTCTTACACTGTTTAGTATGTCTGCTTTTCAGCAGGACTTAGTTCACACAGGACTTAGTAATTTCACGTTTTCCTGTCTTGGTGGGTCGAGATATTCAAGTAAGCCTTTTAAACACAATAGATTTTCAGGATATTTCAAGATGGAAACAAATATGCAGTACAAAATTATGTTAGTTATTTCTAAAATCATTATTTATTTTTTATATTTACTTGTAATATGAATGTTTTGAGATCCTTATGATTTCCCTTTTTTTTTTTTTTTTTTTTTTTTTTTTTTTAACTGTTTACAATGTTTAGTAACTTGATAGTGTTAGGCGGGATACCTTGAGGAAAGCAAAGAAAACAAGCTGGCTTAGAAAAAAGAGTGGAGAGGTCATTAAGTGAAAATCTTTCATATAAATTAATTTTCTTGTCAAGCTGAAATTTTCCAGTATGCCTGGAAAACATTTCAAAGGACAAGAGAACATTATATTTGTAACGACCTTTTTGCCAAAGCAAAATCCTACTCTGAATCTCATGGGCATATCTTCTACCAGTTTTACTTCTCTTAGTTGCAGTAGGTTCCTCTCTCTTTTAGGCAAATGCATCTTTGCATACCAGAAGCAAAATATAAGACACCAGGGGTGAGATTTCTACCTAGTACAAAATATGAACTTTCTGACCACAAATCAGGTCAAATAGATATCCAGGAGATATCAGTTTAATACTCTATTATTATTATTATTATTTTCTCTAAAAGATGCTATATTCCGGATTTAAAAAACAACAACAACAACAACAAAAAGCACAATGTATTTTCTGAAAATTCTTGTGTTATGGAGAATAATTCAATCCCTTAAATTTGAAATGGAAGGATTTATTCCTCTGCACTTTCAGTCCAAATGTCAACGTGGCTTTAAGCATTAAGATAATAGTAACAGTTCTGTAATTATAAAAAGTCAAGTCATATAGAATGTACATGTAATCATGTAACTTCCTCCAAATAAATTGTGACCTGCATTTTAATTGTGATAATTAAATTCCTACAATTAACAATAGCCCTTCCATCTGTCTTCTATCATTGTTTTATCTCTTCTCGGCAAAAATGGTGAGGTATTGGAACAGGCTGCCCAGGGAAGCGGGTGAGTGCCTGGAGATGTTTAAAAAACATGCAGATGTGGCACTGAGAGACAAGGTTAATGGGTATGGTGGTAATGGGTTAATGTTTAGATTAGGTGATCTTAAATTTCCTAAATAACGATTCTGTGATTGTCTAACATCACATCTGAGGAAAGAGAAAATGAGATTCCTGAGGTCTGCGAAAATCGTGGTATTGATACTTGTGTGCCTCATTCAGTTTATTTACACGATTACAGGTATGAAAAAATATATCATTAGCAGTTAAGCTTAATCTCATCAAATATTCACTCATACTGCAACCGTACATGTTTTAGTTTTGCATTTGTTTTTGTCTTGTTTTTTTTTTTTTTTTTTTTTTTTTTTTTCTAACCTACTCTTCTTGGTTTATGACACACTGAATAACTGATTTGCAGTTGCCATTTCAGGGGTCATGTAAGCTTACTTGTATTTTTTTGTTTCTTAGATTTCTTGTGCTTTTTAGCTCTGGGCAACATAAGATGTTTTGTTGTTTTGTTTGTTTGTTTTTAAATGAAAATACACCTTTAGAAAAATGTCGGAGTTACATTCAGTGGTTTGCTGAATGAAAGAGTTTCCTAACAATATCTTCCGCAGCAGAGTCATTCATATTAATAAGGTCTTTTCAGTAAACCTATAATCTTTCTTCTTTCTGTTGGAGGAATTTATTTGCTATGGTTAAGCCACAGACAAAATCAAACCTTTTCCTCAGGTATGTTTATTGCCATTAAAGATAATACCTTAGAGAAAGGTGGTAATTAAACTGCTGATGACCCATATAGGAGCTTAGTTTACTTACAGACTGCTGCCCAGCAGTATAGAAGACGTTGCTCAGCTGGAGATGATTTCACTATCAAAGACAATTTTCCCTTGATATTAGGAAGACTACAATGAGAAGAAGTACTATTCCTTATTCTGTTTACAATTCCAAGTGTCAAATAGGACTCCAATTTCAAACTGGAGGCACATATGACTTCTCCTACTGTTTGGCTAATGTGTATAAAAATGAGATGTAAACAGCCATTCTGAGTTACTGAACAACAGTAATTTATTACTGTAAAATGGCACAATGAATACCACCAGATATAAAACCCTGAGGGAAGTGTGTGAAAAAATAAATGAGGGGTTGAAATAACTTTTCTGATGGGGAAAAGGAAATAGAAATCATACCTCACTTTGAGATGCCTGCACTGACAGTTGTGAGCTTTGCAGCTCTCCAGACTAGAAGCTGTAATGTGGTTTCGTTAGCACAGTTACTCCCAACCTAAAGAAGAAAACAGTTTATGCACTCTGTACTAAAGTAGAGATGATTTATGTCCAAGCAAGGCTAACCTGAGACAACTTTCCCTTACTTTTTGAATCTGTATATGCTGTTTTTTTTCACTCCAAACAAGTGTGAATATTTCAACAGGATGCAAATAAACAAAAAATCAATGATTCAAAACTATATATATATATATATATATATATATTCATACACTTAATTGTTTTTCCTGGTACTTTTGAGAAGTTGAGTCCTGTTGGAGTATGGCTCTCCTGCTGTATTCCTACTTCAGGCAGTTAACCTGATGGCTAGACACCCATTGAAGCAACTAGAACGTCCCAATTAATTTCACTTGAATGTATAGATACTGCAAGAATTCAAGGCAAGAGGAATACCTTGATTAAGGATCTTGCATTCAGAAGAAATTTCCTCCCCATATTCAAATTGCTAGAAATGAATGTTGCAGTTTCATCTGCTTCCTTCATCATTCTACCAGAAATTCCTCTTCAGAAAGTATTCCTCTCAAGAAAGCAAATAAGACAGAGATATTAAACTAATCAATAATACATGAATGGATATCCATGCATACTCATAGCATTGTGGTGTTCTGTAAGTTGATATATATAACTTACTACAGGAAAGCAAATGGGGAGGTAATGTGAACTCTTCCAGGATCTCCAGTTTTGTTGTTACTAAATTTTACTATAAAGACTTGGATTCATGATGGGAGGGGGGGGAGGAGGGAAGAGCAGGAAGGAGAAAAAAAAAAAAAAAAAAAAGCTTTTTTTGCACTGACATTCGTAAAAACACACAGAAATCTTCATTAACTATGTTTCTTTTTGTCTGTGTTTTTCTCTGCTTATTAGGATTATAAACTCTTATTTACTTCTAATGCCTATAGTATACTTTTTTTTTTTTTTTTCCTATTGTTTCCCTCACTTAATTCCTCTCAGTTTTGTTGCCCTTAGTTTGGGAGAAAAGAAAGAGGAAAGTGGATTCCTTTTTCTGACAGGAAAAGCCGCTAGTGCTTTTTTCTCTCAGTCTGGATACATGAACATACATGCAGCTTTGTCTGCACAAATGATGGGATCTGTGTCTATTGATCTACCTCAGCCATGCCTCCTGTCCTTTGGACAGGAGCCTATGTTTGCACGTTGCATGCGTAGCCTAATGCCTTCAGTACTAGCAGCAGGCTGTGAAACCACTGATCCTCTTCAGTATTCCTTACACTGTGGAGCAAAATTCATCATTATTAATTAAAATTTGTATGTAAATGTGTGTATCTGTGCACAGGTGGACACTGAGTATAGAGAAAAGGTGAATTAGTTACTAGACTGAACAATCCCTGAAGAAAATTTAAATAACCACAGATCAAAGTCTATTTCAGCTCTGTGACCTTATCTCGAAAAATATACCAGCGTTTTCTTTACCTCGGTGCATTTGAGGTAGCAAAAAGACTGCACAGAGATCAAGCAGAATGTAGGATCACTTAATAAAAGTTACTGACAGAGGAATATTTGGGTTACAAGGTGCTCTTACAACCATTTCTAATTTCACTGTTTTTCTTTATAAAAGCATTCATTCCTTTGGTGACTACAGCGATGTACTGTGTGCTTGTGGGTCCTTTCTTTAGTTTAAAATATAGACATAAATATTTTCTTTTCTTCACTAGTTGATTTTTGAGCATGTTAAGAACCTTCACTCATTTATTTTAAAGTGACTCAATTTTTCATATAACTGAAGTACGGCCATCTGATATACAATTCACTAAAAGCACTGACAGTAAGAGATTTCTTAAGACATTTTATTCAGTGCTGTCATGCCTAATGCTGCTCTGGAGTAAAGCAAGAACTTTGGCTTGAGGCAGACATGTGAGTTCTAGGCTTGACTGAAAGTATAGTTTATTATAAACAGTTTTGGTTTTGGGGAGATATTTTGCATCCCAAAGAGAAAAGAAAAACCCTTTCTTTAAAGAAAGAGAGGAAAAAAAAAAAAAAAAAAGAAAGAAAGAAAAAGAGATAGGAGTGAAGGTTTCACCACTGTGTTGTTCGATGCTGTAATTCCTAGTCCTGCTGATTTTGTGTATTAGGCTTCTTTGGATGATATATTCTGTAAGGATCCATGTAACAACTGAATGATGGAATACTAATCTTCTCTAGAAAACAGTAACAGGTCAGCCAAGAAATCTGTCTAGGCCGTGAAAGACAGAGAGCCATGAGATTCAATTTCTTTGAACCAAGCTCTTAGCATTTTCAAAATTGAAATTGTAGATTTTCTACTGGAAAGCATTTTAAAGGAAAGTTTAAGATTCAGGACAGACAAAAACAAATAAAACACAAAGGTTTATTTTTTGCTGCCAGTTGCCAGAAGTTAACTAGGCTTTGTAGCATAAACAAATGTGACAACAGAAAGATAATCTCTTATTTAAAATGTAATGTAAATAATGCAATGAACTGCACATAAGTATAGTACAGACATAAATTGTGTAGGTTAGATATGCAGGAAAAAAGATGAAGTTTGAGAATGTGACTGAGTTGAATTCTTTACTTCCTAACTTGAGAAATGTCAAAAAGCACTTTGCCTATTTTTTACATATGCTGTAACTATGAAGACTGTGTGAGACTCCGTGTAATATATGTATTATGTTCAGAGTAATTTAATGAGATTACATTTTGTCTGCTACATTTATCTAGTCTTAGACTGAAAAGAAGTAGAAACATCTTTTGATGTTGATTTGACCCAATTTGGGGCATTTCATATAGATGTGCATTGAAACAATTCTTGAAATAAATCAACATAAAATTTCATATTTTTCCTGCCTTGGAAGTTACAATTTGAATGACCAAAGTCCGGACTCTTTCTCCCTTGAAACTTTAATGCTGAATGCTGTGTCTATGTATAAATTGATTTGCACCTTTCGTACCTGAAAGGATTTTGTATGAGGTTATTACTAGGATCTGTGCCTGTTAGGGCAAATCTTAGCCATCTGACATGATCACAAAGAAGTAGTTCCATGAAATGAGTCTGTTAATGAAACTCTGATATTTCCAAATATAAAAATTAAAACCACTTTGAGTTGAAGACAATATGTTTTTCCCTTGAAAAAGATCTAAGTCTTTCATTCCTTCAAAAAAGTGTGCTGTATTTATTGAGTCAAGGTTGCAAAAATATATTAGAATATAAGAATGTGTTTTGTTTACCTTGTCTAACAAGTCTTAATCTTGTTTTGGGTGTAATCTGGGGAATAGCATAAGCAGTGGAAGAGAAATGCTCTGATGCGATTTTGCCTTTAAAATTCAGTGCTCTTCAGCATACTTACCTGATCTATAAAGTTACCTAAGGGAGCTTTTTCTCTGAATCCCACAAGATTTGGTTTCCTAACTCAATTAAACCCATTTTGTTTCTTTAGATTTGTTCTAACCCAAACATTCATGGTAAGCTTAAAAGTAAACTTTGGTGAAAGAAGCAAAGTTTTCTCCTCAAATTCAAATGGTAATGATTTTTATTTCCGTTATCTAATGAGATTAAAGTATTGAACTACTATATTACTCCAGTGGCCTCTTTGGTAAGCTGGCTCAACTGTGGCAGGCGTGTGGCATCTGGGAAGAGAGGAAATGTCAAGCTAGGGAGCAAAGATTTACAAAATTTAATATCTTCGTAAGCTTTAGCTTCTAAACTTAATATTGGGGAAAAAAAAAAAAAAAGAGGAAAAGGCCAGATGCTGTAATAAGATGGGTCCCTCTAAAACGAAAGAAAAAGTGTACAGACAGATTTATAATGACTTTTTATAATCCACAGAGTGCAGATTTACTGTAGTTAATATTTTCTCTTTAAAGTTCAGTTAATATTATTGTTTCCTGCTAAGTTGTTCATGAGGTTCCTATAGCCATTAAGCTATCATGTTTCGGACTTCATAGCATCTGCAAGAAAAGAAAATATACCATAAAAAGTTATTTAATTAAAAAATTATTTCTATTTCATCAGCAAATTGTTTCTTTTAAAGCATTTCAATGCTAAAAGATTTCTTTATTGCATACGGACATAAGCTTTAATTGCAGTTGCATGGAGCAAACACTTTTTTTTTTTTTTTTTTCCTGTGGTCTTTTATATCCAGCTTTCAATAAATGAAAGTACTTTTTATAAAAAAGGATGTACTTTAATTAAAAAAAAAAAAATCTCAAATGGCAATGAATAAGTTAATTATTTTGGCAAGTGTATGTTTTTTAATTGTTATGCGGCTGAGCATTGTATAATGTCCTGGTAGTAAGTTGCAGAGTAATATAAAAAAAAATTCCTTTGACCACTGGGGTATTCATACAGAAACATTTAAAGGGCCCTTGGGAATGAAAACAAATGATGAAGTGAAGAAAAATGTCCTTCTCTAAGTCCAAGATACTTGTATATACATAAAATAATGCACTCAAAATCTAGCATTATTAACTGATGTGACTTTTTTTTGCTACTGTTCTGTAATCTCACAACATAGAGTAGATTAATCTGTTTAAACTGGCAAGTATCTTTTAATGTAAATGCGTGCTTTGCCCTCAGGACAGTTACACCAAAGTGAGTATTTTTCTGTTTGTTTGTTTGCTTGCTTTAGATTGTTTTGGGGTTGTTTCTTGCTGTTTATTTTAGTAATTATTTACTCATTTACTGCAGTCTGATGATAGGATAGTGCAGATGCTGGCTTGACCTATCCAGTGGAAAAATCTTCTGGCTCCCAATGTGGCGCTGATCTCCAGTCACACGTTGGAACTGTAACAGCCATAACCATCTAGAATACTCTAATTACTTTCTCAGTTCTTTTGTTACAGTTAATCAAATTGAAGCAGTGATGCTACATGTACTGAAGATTATTTGAAAGTAATCTTTTTCTTTTTTTGGAGAAATGAGTAGTTTTATCTTATGAATAAAGAATAATCTTCCAAAAACTGTTTTACGCTATTAAATGTCATACTGCATTTTAACACTATCCAATTGCAGATACAGATACAAATGTGTATCTGACAGATCTGTATCTTTCAATAAGTCCATCCCTACATTTTGATTCTAGCAGTACTACTTCTGAGCTCTAAATAGTCATCAAAATCTATAGGAGTTGCATGCAGTTAGCATATACTTTGATAAGTAATACTAATATTGTCAGTCTGAGATCACTGTTTTTAATATATTAATTATCTCCTAGTATTTAAAGATTAAAAGTAATGTAGAACAGATGACCAAACAGAAATATGAGTTTTTAATATGTGTTATTGCTGGCAACTCATGGCCTATGTATACTTAATTATATGCTTATAACTTTCAATCTTTGAACTTTTTAAAGTCAAAAATTATCCTTTGATTCAAAGTCTGGTTGAAATAAATTATGTTTCTTTGGGTCTCAGATCCTCTGAAGCACTCACTACAAATCTTTTCATTTCTGCATAGTCCTAATCAAACACTTGTGCTACTGAAGCTTAAGAAACATCCAGTAGCTAAGTCACAGCAGCAAGGTGCTTGCACTCTCCTACACACAGGTCAATTTGATCAACTGTAATCCTCTTGTATTACAAACTAATGTCTGTTGGATTCTCTTGTATAAATTGCACATTTATTGCACATGGAGAGTCTTTACATGTTTAATTATTTCAATGTAGTTGATATTTCAAAACATGATTATGCAGTTATGTTTCTTTGTAGGAGAAAAAGTTTAAATGTGCAGCTGCTACCCAAGCGCTACTGAAATTTCAATGTGGAAGAAAAACTTGATCTCCTTCATAGTCTCTGAAGTGAAGCTACTGGAGTACAGAATGAATTTTTCAGAAGCAATTTCAAGAGTAAGAAGTGCTTCTGGGAAAAATTAAATAATTTGCCATCTGCTATACAACAATACACCAGTACAGTTCAGGGAATCTCTTTTCTTGGAAATCTTTCCAAAATCCATCCTAGTTTGATTTGTTAAATTTTGAGAAATTAACATAGCCACTTGCTATGGTAATTTTTCTTCAGTTTGAGTTAGTATTACATTTATTTGCAATTCCAGCAGGATGTCTAAGATCAATAAGTATCAGGATTCAGATTTCTAAATTATGTAGTTAACTATCAAAGTAAATCTTAACGTGCTTTTGGGGACCAGGCAGGGAAGAGGCTTTCATTCTTAAGGTTTAAAAAGTACCACAGATACTGTAGTGCTGTCACAGAAGAAATAGAATAGTCTTCAAGTAAAGATGTATAGTAAATAAAACTAACAAGAAAATTCATTTCAGATGGACACTGATCATTAATGCAGATAACTATCAGATCAATAGAAATTGTACTAATAAATTAATCATTGTGCTTTGTGTTTATTGATTACAATATGCTGCCACCTTTGTACTGTAAATGTACATAAGGTATCTGTATTGAAAATGAATTATTGGAAGAATGGAGCACAAAGAAGCACAGAAAAAATTAGGTACCTGTTTGCTAGATCTGACTAGAAGGAGTTAATTTTGTTCTTAGCAGTTTGCAAGGTTCTATGTTTTGGATTTGTGACTAGAACAGTGTTGCTAACACCACCAGCGTTTTGGTTATTGCTGAACAGTGCTTGCACAGCATCAAGGCTTTCTCCCACTTTGCTCCCCCAGGAAAGAAGGTTGGTGGGAAGGGATGGATAAGAGATTGTGTGCAGACACAGCCTGCTCAGTCAACCCAAATTGGCTGAATTCTACAACAAATACCATCATGCTAACCAGTAAAAAGCAACAGTTTGGCTTATGTGGTAGCTGTTGCTTGGAGGCTGGCTGAGTATTGGTTTCCTTGTAGGAGGTTGCAAGTGAATGCCTTTGCATTAGTAGTTTTGGGTCTTATTTTTCTTCTCTTTTTATTAGTTAAACCATCTTTACCTTGTTTCATGATTTTTTGTACTGTTTTTCTTCCTATTCTTATCTTCTATACCATTGTAAATGGGGCTTAGTGAGTGACTTGGTGCTTGGGTGATTGGCTGCTGACAGGGGTCAACCCAGCACAACCTGATATGTCAGTAAAGTTTATCATTTAATTTGGCCTATTGTAGGTTAAAAATAATAAAAAAAGGATGACATAAAAACTTTCAACAAGATATCTTGAGTCTGTGTAATCCAGTATCTGGGTATATGTACTTTGTTTAATCTTAGCATAGCATTCTGAAGCCAAAACCTAGAGAATTATGAATTAACTTAAGGCAAACCTTGAGTTTATTTCTCCATTATTTTTCTTCCTGTGGACTTATGACTTTGCCATGGTTTGCGAGATAACAAGTCTTCCACGTCTAGTGCTTCTCTCAGCTGAGACTGAGAAGATTGTAATTTATAGGACCTAGCTTATTTAATAGACAGTATGGTTCAAAATATTTTTTCCATCAACTTCAAATGTCCTTCAGCACCCCCCTTTTCCCTTACTGACATCACGTCATACCAGCCCTCACATAGTTCTAGACAGAGATCAAAATATTTAAGTTTTTAGCTTACAAAGTAGTTTTTGAGAGTTTTATACGGAATGTAAATTGGGATTTCAAATGGAAAGTGCTGTCTCAGACATAAGCGCCACATAGTAACGTGCAAATCTGTAATAGCAGTCTTAGTGAAAAAAGGAAATCATGTATAAAATATATTTTATGTGGTCATTTGAAAACTGTATTACTAATGATAAATACATATTTTTCATGCTTCTAATTTTACACTGGTACTTTCTTGAAAGTACAAAATTTAAGTAGTCTAATAATAGAAGTGACCACACTCTTCTTTCTCATCTTCCCATGCACACTGTATTTTTTACTCTATTACTTCATTTATGTTGGAATTTATTTTTATAGCAAATGAAAGGATACATGAGCCAAAAATAGTGAATCTTTGCTTTTTTTCATAAAAAGAATACACAGCAGAATACCATGTGTTATGTTGCATATAGCAAATAGGCTCAAGTATTTTAGTAAGTACAGACAGTGTAATATTAAGGATAATTATCAGTGCCCATCTGGAATATATATATTTTTTTTCTTTTTAATGCTGGCTCGTATAAGCAAAAAGAAACAACCAGGTTGAAATGAGATAATACAGAGCAGAGTGGAAGTTTAAATTTTGTGATTTTTGATGGTAAAACATTATTGTGAAAACTGTCACAGTAGAATAATTTTGAAAAGAAAGTCTTGTGTATCTCGTGATAAACTTCTGACAAGGTTGTCCATGAACAGCCAATTAATGGAAGTCTATTTTCCTAGCAGATTAGGACTCAGAAATCCCCTCTCTACCCAACAATCTTCCCCACATTGCTGCATTCACTTTCTCTATCGTATTTTATATCCTTAACTATTACCAACTTATTTCTGCTTTCGCTATAAACTTCCTCAATAAATTCCCAGTTCTAAAAACAAGACCTGATGCCTTCTGTCTTATGTACTCATCTTTCACAATTTATGAGATCTATTCTTTCCTGTCCCTTTTTTTTTTTTTTTTTTTTTCCAAATAGTTTATGTGTTCAGGAATCCTGAAGTGGCTGGCAACTGGCAAATAGTAAACTTTGACATTGCACAACTCTCTGTGTAGGTCATTAGGTTAAGAATAGAAAAAAAAAAAAAGAAAAAAAAGAAAAGATAAAGAGGGGGAAAAGAAATAATAATTTTTATTTTGTATTAAATGCAATAGATTTTGAAGAATTTACTGTTACTGTATTGTTATTATAGATGCTTTAGGGTAACTGTTTTCAACTAATGTCAGACCTAAACTGTTTATATTTCGGGAATTCAGATTTCCATCAAAACTTAAGGTAACCTAAGGATCTACATGCGCTCTGAAACCTATAAATTGAATCAAAACTTTTGAATGAAGTCAAGTTTTGGCAGTGGACACAGGAATCAGTATAGTTCTATTTCCTCCTTTTTAAGAACTGAATTTCCCCTTGAAAATTTTGCATGTGATCCTGAAAAAAATGAAAGGAAAATCCCTTTCTGTAATGTTAAATTATTTTGTGTGCTAGGTCCTGTCAAAAATTACAGCCTGCAAGGAGTTTGTTTATCTATCAAACAAACTCATTATTAGGACAGTGATGTAGGTGGTTTACTTCATACCTTGAAATTGCTCAAGGAAATAACTGAGTGAATTATATTCAGCCTGGTCTCTGTGTTGCACAATTATGTATAGCAATAAATGTCAATGTATTAAAATAGAGATCAGGGACTAAAACCATTCTTTTGAATGTTGTTCTGAAATTTCAAAGCTGTTGAATTATTCAAGTATTCTTCAATTTATAAGATAAAGTAATAATAATAATAATAATAAAGGATGCTTGACTGCTTGATGTGACAATTGAAATAAAAACATCTGATATGTCTTGAAGTTAATTTTTTCACAGTTCTTTTTTTGCCACCTTTTTGTTGGTTATTTGCTTGTAGCAGCTATAATTTGAAAAGGAAACCCTAGGTACTTCCTTCAGAAAATACCCTAAAGGAAAGATAATCCAATCAAAACTGAAATGGACCACTGTTAGAATACAAAACCTAACAGAAATCCCTCAATTTATTTAATATTAACATGTCTTTGCTCTTGTCTCTTCCTACTTATGTGGGTAATAGCACAAGTGTTTAATCTCTAACTGCAAATATATATTTTTAAGGTACCAATGTCAAAAGAATATTCCAAATGTTTGTCTGAAAGTAAACTGTACTTTGAATGTAATTGTCTTTGGGTCTTTGAAAAATTACATTCTTAAATGAGTTGGAAATCAAGATTTTAATTTGTTTTACCATACATCCAAGTTACAGCACATGCGTATCATCTATTTGAGCGTTCACAGTAATCTCTTTCCTAAGAACATACCACCCTAATTTTTTTTTTTTCGTTCTTCCCTTGTAGTCAATAGGATTGTGAGCCAAGGGCACCAGATTATGAGGGTGTAGAAAGTGTAAGGTTCTGCAGAACCATGGAGGTTTTGCAGGGGAAAAGAAGGGCAAGAGGAACAAAGAAATAGTGTAAAAAGTTTGTTTCTGTGTAAATTGATGTCAGTTACTGTGTTTGTCTGGCAAAGCCCTGCACCTTAACACCACAGTTTGTCCTCTCTACTTATTTTTCTTAACTGTTCATGCTTGTGTTGCAGAAAATTAAAAAACAAACAAACAAAAAAACAATTGCTCAGTTATCTCAGAAATTACCAGCATTTAACACAAGTACATTTCTGTGTTCTTCCCAGAAAAGTACATTAAATTAATAATGTGAAAATGAGGTTAATTTTTCAGCGATCAAAAGACTACAACTGTTCACTCTATGGACCTTTTTTTAAAGGCAGTTGTCTCCCAGAATGAAACTTACTATATAAGCAGAAGTCTCTGAAGCCTTTGGTAATCTCTTTTCATCTTCTCTTCTCTTTCAGCTGATGGATGCACTGACTGGTCTGTGGATTACAAGAAATATCAAGTTCTAGTGGGAGAACCTGTTCGTATAAAATGTGCGCTCTTTTATGGATATATTAGAGCTAATTACTCCCTAGCCCAAAGTGCTGGACTCAGCTTGATGTGGTACAAAAGCTCTGGACCAGGAGATTTTGAGGAACCTATAGCTTTTGATGGAACTAGAATGAGCAAAGAAGAAGATTCCATTTGGTTCCGACCAACAGTGGTACAAGACAGCGGACTCTATGCATGTGTTATAAGGTATTATGTTTTAATATATTGCATTTAAATAATAGATATATCAAACATGGCTCTTAATAGTGGGACTTTTATGCGAAGAAAAATGTTTTTTGAATTTTTCCTTTTTCTTCTTCTCTTGCTGTTTCCTTCCCTGAAGTTTTTTACGCTTCATTAGAAATTACAGTTGAATGTTTGGATATTTGGGGGGGGGGAGGGAGGGGCAAGGGAAGTTATATAAATTTATTTATTGCAATATCCAACATTTATAAGGTGGGTAGAACTGGATATGTAAGTCTTGTGCTGCTGCTTCTGATTCTGGTTTAATTCCTATAATATTTTTTCTGGAGTTAAAAGTTCCTTTTTCATACTTGGATTTTTTTTTTTTATAGGAGTTTTGTCCTTTGGTTTCTTTTAATTCCTTTTTTTTTTTTTTTTTTTTCCCCCTGTAAAAAAGTGCTATTTGATGTAAAGTTTGAATTTGCATAAATGCAAATAGAGTATCATTATGGAGAAGTTTCAAAAAATTTTATGGATGTACATATCCTAATCGCAGCTGACTTAACCTGATAATGGAGGCTGGATACCAGATGTCTTTCAAAGGTATTTAAGCTTCAAAGTATCAAACCTTATCACCATACCTTGGTCTAGATTCCAATTTCTGCTTTCTAAAACAGATATAGAGCTTCTTTCTCTACATTTATAATGTTTTGCACTGAGGTATTGCTTCCAGCCCTTCAATTCAATATTATCTAGGCAATTTCTTATTTTCTAGCAGATTTATACAGGTTTTAACTTGATTTGAAATTACGCAAATTAGAATCACAGCTACAGAGTTGCTACTAATTGTTGTTTGATGTTTTGAAATGTTTGGTTCTACTTAGGTGAACAGATGAAGCAGTGTTCCACTCTTTCAGCCTATTTATAAAAGCAGTGTTGCTACTCACACACCATAGAGTAAAAAAGAAAGAATAAAGCAGCTGAGGGACTAGACAAGAAATGCATAATGAAGCTATTCTGATGTTACAAGGAAAATGAGAAAGCGCCTGAAGAGTCCTGTGATATTTACTATCTACTACTCTTCCTTTTGTGGGGGTTCAGGGAGGCAATGCTGTCTGAATTGTGTGTGGTGAAAGATTTTTTCACTAAACGTGATTTTTAACATTTGTTTCTGAGCTCTTTGCGTAATTTGTGAGAGATTTTGTATTGCCTCATTTCTTCAATAGTATTTTCAGTTAAGTTTCTTCTTCTGATCGGGATGGTTTTAAGAAAATATTACACATTACACTACTTAGGGGGAATATTTATGCTTAGATTAATGTTTTGAAGTGCATAATAGTAGCCATGAAAATGGCAACACTTTTGTCAGTTATTCCATAGCTCTCACTCTTTAGACAAAGAAAACTTCGAATATCTGATTTTGAACTTTCTAAAAGTTATAGATAAATGCTTCATTTTGATAATCAGTCATTCTTTAAAATTTGTTCATCATTTCAGCCTGTGTTAATGTTTTATCTAAGCATATTTTTTTAAACTAATTAAAACTTTTTCTAATCTACTTTAAGCTACATCCTGCTTTTGTAGCATGTGCTTAATTTCCAACTATCAGTGCTCTTATGTGTTGAGAGAGGAGAGATTATAAAAATAATAATGATTAGCTTGTGATCCTGAATACTCTTATGACAAGATTAAAAAGTCTTATCATTTTGAGGAGATCCATTGGAATAAGCAGGTATCAGTTGGAGAGTACACAGAAGACTGCCTAATGTTTTATATCAATGTTTCAGATATAGATTTGTTTCATGTAACCTTTCAATTGTATGATCAAGGTGGTTACTGGTAGAAAACAGAGTCTTCATCTTCATCTCAGAGTGTTTTATGCTTACTGTTAAAGATTACTTGGAAATAGTTTTGGATGCCCACTTACAATCGAGTTTAAAACAGAATAATTTATGTTCCTGAGATAAACATGTATTTAGTATTTTTATCAGAAATAAGTAAAATAAATTCCTCAGCAATGTAATAGTTTCTTTTTCTTCCTTTGTTCCTTCATATTCTTACACTATATACTATCTGAAAAAAAAAAAAAAAAAAAAAAAAAAAAAAAAGAAAGGAAAGGAAAGGAAAGGAAAGTAGTGGCTGAATTGATGCCATCAGGTAGAATTTATGTATTCTATCTGCTCTTCCAAAGTTACTGTTATAGAAATATCTAGACAACTCAAATAACTTTCTTCTGATGCTTATTGCTCTCATAACTGAAATCAGAATATTCAGCTCTACTATCACTTTTTAGGCTTTAATATTGGTAGAATATATAGAAGAATCTGAAGAAGGATTAGAGATCAAGAACTGTTATTTTGTCAAGGATTGTGGTGAAGACAGCAGAGATGAGGTTTAGTAATTTTTTTTTTTTTTTGCACATTATAAGTTTTTTTCTTATTTTAATGAAGAGAGCTTTATATACCTTCAGAACGATATTGTGAGCTATTTAGTTTTGAAGACTTAGTTGAGAAGCACAATTAAAAGTCCGAGTAAAAAAAACAATGTTCATTGTGGTTTTTGCAACAATTTGAGTAGATCAGGAACAAGAGAGTGGTTGTAATAACAGACAGTAAAAAGCAAATGGGGAAAAGGAAAACTGAGCTCTGAATAAATGGTTCTTCCTCCAAGGTAACACAGTCAATAGTCCAGCTGAATTGCCTCCACACCAACCCACACCTCATAGGAAATAAGTAGGAGGAGATGGAAACTATGGTGGAATTAGAAAACTATGACCTAATTGTTATCACAGAAACGTAGTAGGACAGGTTGCACAACTGGAATACATGGCTGAGGTCTACAAGCTCTTTGGAAGATATAGCCAAGGCAGGAAGGACTGAGGAACTTAAGAGGTTGCCTTCTATCTTAAGAGGTAAATAGAATGCAAATTGCTGCCTCTGAGAAACAGTCGTGAGCCTGAGAAACCCATGGTTGGAGAGCCTGTGAGTTAAAATAATGGTGAGACAAGGAGGAATGGTTTAAAACTAAAAGAGGAGAGATTTAGGTTAGATTATAGGCAAGGATTCGTACTTGAAGGGCCATGAGGCCCCTGGCACAGCTGCCCAGAGAAGCTGGGGTGCCCCATATCTGGAAGTGCTCAAGGCCAGGTTGGATGGGGCCCTGGGCAGCCTGAGCTGGTAGGGGGCAGCCCTACTCATGGCAGGGGTTGGGGCTGGGTGGGCTTTACTTTTGCTTCCAACCTAAGCCACACTATAATTCCTGGTTTCCATTTCAGATCTGCTTGGAGGGGTGAAACAGTCCAGTACTTGCTTTTTTTTTTTCTTTTTTTTTTTCCCCTCAGCAACTCCTTTCACAGTTCTGTGCCTTTGCTGCCTGTGTCAACAGTAAGGAGAAGAAATTGCAAAGGAAATGTGAAAAACAAACAAACAAACAAACAAACAAACAAACAAACAATGAAAGCTAGCTGTATGAAAGTAAATGCACATATTAAAAGACTAGTCAGTGCACCAAACTAGTTTCTACAATGAGTAGATTGCAGTTGAAACATGAGGTTTTATTGCCTAGAGGAGTTGATATTTTTAGAAAAATTAGTCTGAAGGTAGTAGTAGCTCTTTTTACTTCAGAAGCAAAGAAATAACTTTAATCCTTATTCACAACTGTTTGCAGTACTCTCATATTTAATTTATTATCCCCACTGTTCTGCTGATGAGAAGCTGATTCAGAAGCTGAAAATTCAGAAAATCAGGACTGAGTTCTTATTATCAAGGAGCTGGGGTACACCCATAGCTGGAGAAGTGAGGGCAGAAATAACTTTCAGCTTGCAGCTGTCAATACAAGGTCTAATCTAACTGGTAGAAAATGTATGAGCTTACATAGTGCTTCAAAGAAAGACAATAATGTTCTTTGTTTCAGGCACCATTGTATTAAGTCTTTCAGTGGTTATAACATCACACAGTTGCTTGCTGTGTATAGGGGCTGTAGCAAAACTAGATGAGCCACACAAAGAGAGAAAGTATATATTGAACTTAAATGTGCAGAAATTGTTTATATAAATACACGTATACACCTGGCATAGGAGTCAGTGCATACTAGTTTCTGTCAAACTTTACCTCCTTCAGTGCTGCAAAAGAAAGTTGAAATATTGTCATTCTGTTAAACTGATATTATCTTACAATTTTCATCTTTTTTTTTTTTTTTTTTTCCCTGCCTCAAAACTTTTATAACAGCATGTCCAATAATGCCCAAATACAATAACAGCTGATGTGAGCGGAGCCTGAGAATAAGGCGGGAATCAGATTTATATTAAAGTGCTACAGTGATCCGTAGTGCAAATAAATGAAATAGGTTTTTATGATTCATTCAGATAGGGTTTTGCATTGGTATGTCAGTTAGATAATGCTTAGAAATCATCTTTATCACCTCATACAGTGTATGTAGGAATTCAGGTATCTTTGGGAGTTGAAGATGCTCTTAGTAACTAGTGAGTTTGTTCCTTATCAAATCATGTTTTATAGTAAGGTTTATTTTATAACTAGAAATTCTCCTTCTAAACATAATGTATTGTACCTTATACACTGTGACCTTAAATGATATAATTCTCCTTTGTCCTCTGCTTATCCTTAATAATGGTGGTTGGAGTTGGTTGGAGAATTTTATCTACTTTTCTGCAGTCTAGTCTTTGTAAAGGCTTTTGTTTTTAAGTGTTTACAAATATAATTGCTGAGATAATTAGAGGAGAACACATACAAGTGAACAAGTCCTGTTCAGATACATGAGAGTGACTATAAACAAAACATCAGTTCCAGAAAGATATATATAACAAAATAAGTTAAAGTTAACAGCCATGATTTCACCAATGGTGAAGGGAAAAAATACAGTTAGTTCCTTATATGAAATACTTAATTCAGCAGTAAATCATGTACTTTCAGACACTTGAGAAAATAGAAGGCTAAGGCAAATAACTGAAACAGCTTGTGGATGCTTTTAAAACTATTTTGTTTCCAAACATTGTTTTTAGATTTTTTTGTCTTGCTTTCAGTCAAGCCAGACCTCAGAGGTGCTTTAGGCTTGCTAAAAGTAATAAAATAGCACCTGAATACTTTGTATCCAAAAAATGTATCTCTTCCTTGTTCTGTTATGATAAAGTGAGAGTTTACATGTAAACATAATCTAAATAAAGGTGCATGTTGTGATGACTTTATTTCATAATGAATTTTTTGGCCAATTCTAATGGCGAATGTAGTCTTACATTGATGGAGTTATAGATATATATTTTATATCTTCCAGGCATAATGTTTACAAGCCAATTTGGCAAGTCAAACTATTTGTAACACTGAAAATAATGTTATGCAGACAATCTCTCTATAGAGAAAAACTAATGCTAATTGCATCTTGGTTGCTTATTTAGTGCTGCCATCTGTCAAATTAGCACTGGCTGCTAATCCTGGCTCTGCTAGTTTCATAGGTGTGACTGACCCAACAGGTCTGGAGGTGTTTAATTGCAAAGGGTGAAAAGGTGATGATCAGACATCAAGATTTGCTCCATGATTTTAGTTCAGCCTTTTAATGCAGGAAGGATTATGATATGACCTTTGAGTACTAAATTTAGACTTCACTTGGAAAGCTAATCATTACTGAACAGTGAGGGGGGCTCCTATTTTCATTTATTGCAAGATGTACTGTTCACATGTAAATATGTCCATAAATACATATGCATTTGTAAACACATGACAGCATATTTATACGCGCACAGTGCGTAAGGAAGAGAATTAAAGGAGTGAAGGGATAGTCTGGTTACCTGTAATGAAGATGTGCTTGACAAAAGGGTTTAACTGCTGTCTGGGGCAGACTTCTTGTGTGAATATAGCCAAGTCATGTGAGCCATTTTGGCCCTTCTGAGGCTACACTGTGGATTTTATCCACTTGCTCTGGGGCTAAACTTTGTTATCTGTAGGGCATACTTTCAACTTTTTCAATGATATCTGATAATAAAAACTCGAAATTACACTTGTCAGTCTGCAGGAAATCTTTGTAACATGTTACATTTTTTGCATTATTTTGGCATTTATTTTTTCATCTTTGCATGCTAATCTTGGCATAAGCAATTTAAAATGCTCTGCAGCATATAAAGAGATAAGATTGTTTTTTGGTCTAGCTGCTTTGGATTCAGTTTTATATATATACCTGCTGCCAGAGCACTAAAATGCTCCCAAAGGGAAGCATTTAATGGACTTGCACAATGAAAATTAATTAGAGGATTGTATATAAAAGTAAATGAATGAACTTTCTGAAAAGTAGTCTCATAAGGAAAATTATAACAATTGTGGTTCTTTTTGCTTAATATATTAGGCTGCTGTATGGCAAGCAGAAAACATTTTTTATATTCCATTTTCATTTACTTAGAATAGGTAAAATTTACAATAGGAAAAGAACAAATAATAGACAGTTATGCATGTTTCCTTGCATAACAAATCTTTCTGCTCTCAAAAATAAGGTGAACTGGAGAGATTTAACAACAGGGAATAATAAACTACACAGACAAAGTTATTTCTGTGATGCTGAATATCTGCGGTTAAGTTGGATGGCTTCTAAGGCCAAAGTGTACATATTAAAGTGTGTCACTTTTAACCAAGGCTAGTAAAGTGACAGACATTCCTTGAATGAACATAAGAACTAATGCATTTTCAATTATATTTTCATGGCATGCCTTTTTGGGGGAGGTCAAGCTTGTGGTCTTGTTTGTTTGTTTATTTGTTTTCTTTGTTTTGCTGTCCTGAAATGTGTGTGTGTGTTGTCTGGATTTTATTGTTAATGGACATAACTGTGAGCAGCTCAGCTAAGTGTTTGGGCCCAGATATTCTTTTGCCTCAGTATTCACACTAACTCTCCTGTGTTTTTTGAGAAGTTTTATGGACTCTGTAGCAAGTAGGCTCACACCAAGGACAGGCAGCTTGGGTTTTTTGTTATGATTATAGTAGGGTTTAAGATTATATATTCAATCCCAAGGAAGCTAGACTTCGACAAATAATATGTCTATTAAATGAGACAACAACACCATATCTCTCGGATTTGCTGTGTCTTACCTTCTTAAAAAAATTCAGGATAACTGATGGGACAATGTTTTGATAAAGGCATGTGAAGAACTGCAGGGAGAAATGTTGCAAGTCATATGCTATTAGGAAAAATATAAATTATTTCCGTTGTATACCTAGGCCAGCTTTAATAAGGACTTGAGGAAGAAGACAGAGGGATGGTGCAGGAGGGATAAGTGATGCTATAGATAGCATTTTATAGATATTCAGAAAGAAATATAAAGTTTTATTTGTCTGTTCAGAAAGAAATGTTTTGAACACGGAGGGAAAATTCAGGAAACTACAGTTTTCAGTTGCACATAAAAGCTACTATTGATCCCCCTTCAAGTTCTTAATGCGTTTATTATTCTGTAGTCTTGTATTTAAGGCTCTGCTCACCCATTCAGAAAGCAGAATTGAGTTACTGTTACTTTTCCTGGTGCAACAGGAATGAACAATTTCTGGAATTGTTGGAAAAAATTTCTAGAAAATAGCTTCTAAATATTTCCCTAGTAACCTGAACACATCTCCTTCATGCATAGATCTATGTATGTATTTGTATTTGAAGATATGCAAGTTGCTCCAAAAGTAATCCCTCCATTTTTTTCCATGGAAACTACAGCAGATACAGAGAGCACAGTGTCATCGATAGAGCAAATTCTCAGCAACAAAACACTATTTTTCAACATAGTCAACACCACTGACTGATTTTTTCAGATGAGCTGATCAAAACAGTTTTCATTTCATGGTGTGACAACTGTGCATGGCCTTGGCTTGTCTTGCATATTACTGTTGCTGTCACCACTGCTGAAACAAACCACCCACTGCTCACTGTGCTCACATCCACTGTTTGGTCTTCTCAGGCATTCAGCAAGCATTGATTAATATCAATATGTACAGGGTTTTTTTTTTTGTTTGTTTGTTTTTTGTTTTTTTTTTTCTGTATGGAGGAATTCAATGACACGCTTCATCTGCACTTCTACGTCAGACCCATTTTGTCAGACTGCCTCTCTACTGTCATCTGTCACATGCTAATAACATGTAATGGGATATTGGTGGGAAGGTTCAACCCCTACTGCCACACCACCAACCGCCTCTGATGTCATGGGTCAACATAATAAAATAGTGAGTCATTACTTTCAGAGTAGCTCTCACATGTTCATTATACTTTCAGTGTTGTTTCAAGCATGGGGATTGTTAATACAGTACTTTAATGTCAAAGATTTGCTTAAATGCTTTCAAAGGGGTATTCATTATTCGTTTTGCATAGTAGAAGTAGCTTTGCTAACATCTTTGTATTTGACTGTAGTTTGCCTGTATTGTTCTGTTTGTCATTTCTTAGAAAAAGACAAGTTTTTATAAAATATATCTAGTTAATCATTTATTTCACAGTGAGTGTAAATGAAAAATCAAATACAAAACCTTATCTTTTAATGGAAATGTGCTTTCAGTTACCCTTTTCATTCAGTGCTGAGGGAAAGAATAATAAGGTGCTTAGATCCCAAGGCTTTGTAGCCATCCAGCACATGATCAGAGAAAATCCTCAGTCCCAGTAAGCACAAGGTCTTTCTACTGGAATGCAAATGAAGGATACATAGCATGAAGTGTACTGCAATATGTTGCTGCATAACACTCACATAAAAGTTTCAAAATGAAACTTCTAAATAATCATATGTGCTCAAATCACTACAGCAGCACTTGATAGACAATGTTCTAGGACTGACTGCCATTAGATTTTTCAGTGCCACTACTCGCAGATGATCTTGAATACCGCATTTAGAGATTGTTCATTTAAACTACTGCTGAGAAAAAAACAACAACAACAACAACAAAAAACTTTAGGAACAATTCTTTTCCTGGAAAAAAAAAAACTATTCTCTCATCAAAGTGCAGAAAATACCTTTCCATAGAGAGCTCTTCACTCTCAAAGTTTCTGAGTTTTGACTGAGATTCTTATTTATGGTCTCTGGGAATGGGTTGATAACTCAAACAAATCCTGAATTTGCAGTTATTATCTTTTGTAATAAACTGCAGAACTGTTCAGCGCTAGGAAGATATTCTTTCTGTTTAACTTAATTTCCTTTTATGACAAAGTCACTCACCTAGTTGACCAAGGGAAGCCAATTGATGTTATCTTTTGGATTTCAGTAAAGGTTTTAGTTCTTTTTCTCACAGTATCCTTCTGGAGAAAATGTCCAGGATATGGCTAGACAAAAGCACAATGCAGTGGGTGTGCAATTGGCTGATGGGTCAGGCCCAAAGGGTTATAGTAAGTGAGATTACATTAGCCCGGTGGACAGTCACTAGTGGGGTTTCCCAGGGCTATATTTTGGGGCCAGTTCTCTTTAATGTCTTCATAAACAGGTAGATGTAAGTCTAGAAGGTATTTTGAGCAAGTTTGCTGATGATACAAAATTAAGGAGAGCTACTGACTCCATCAAGGGTGAAGAGGCCTTGCAGAGACATCTAGACAAATTAGAGAGCTGGGCAATCACCACTTGAACTTTAAGAAGGGCCAATTTCTGCAGCTGAGAAGGGCAACCCTGGTTATACATATGGATTGGGGAATGAGACTCTGGAGAGCAGCCCTGTTGAAAGGGTTATGAAGGTCTTGATTGACAGCAAGTTGAATATGAATCAACAGTCCAGGCAGCCAGGAAGGCCAGCCACATCGTGGGCTGCATCAAACACAGCATTCCAGATGGTCGAGGGAAGTGATTGCCCTTCTTTACACTGGTGCAGCCTTACCTTGTATAATGTGTGCAGTTTAGGGCACCACAGTATAAAAAGGACATAAAACAATCAGAGAATGTCCAAAGGAGGACCACAAAGATGGGGAAGGGTCTGAAGGGCAAGGCATGTGAAAAGCAAGTGAAGTACCCTGATTTGTTCAGCCTAGAGCAGGGAAGAGTGAAGGGCAGCGCTGAGCTTTGCTCTGTGTGACAGTGACAGGGCCCGAGGGAACTGTGGAGCTGTGTCAGGCGAGAGGCAGGTGGAGGTGAGGGAAAGGGTCTGCACCAGAGGGCGGTGGGCATGGAACAGGCTGCACAGGGCTGTGGGCACAGCCCAGAGTGCCGGAGTTCAAGGAGTGTCATGACAGTGCTCTCAGACATAGGGTTTGATTTTGGGTGGTGCTGTGTGGAGTCAGGAGTTTGATTTGATGATTCTTATGAGTCCCTTTCACCTCAGGATATTTTATGATTCTATGATTCTCTTCTACACTTAAGTGTTTTCATTTGAAGTATAATTTGAGTGTTTCTGGAAATTTATTTGTTAAACTCTTAACTTGATTGTAGTGAGGGGACTAAGCTCAGTTCTTGAATTTATGTAAATTGCATGTGGAATAAGATAAGACTTTTAGCTGATTATTCCATCTGCATATCTTTTTAAAGACAATTCCACTTAGTTAAGATAAATTTGAGAACAGTTAATCTGAAAACAGAATTTTTCTGTTACCTCTTCAGTAAAACAAACAGATCTTTATTGCTTGTCTAAAGTTTTGAGCAGAGGGATAGAAAAAAAGAAAAGAAAAAGAGTTTGCCTGGGAGACTGCAGTCAAATATTGTGGTTTGAAAGGTGGAAGGTTAATTAGAACCTTTGATAGGGCACTAATAAAATTATATTCAAGCTTATAAGGAAATTAAATCCTTTGCATTCAATTCAGGATATGAGTAAGTAGAATCGGGACCTGCATGCTGAGTGGTAAGATAGAAAGTAAAACGAGATCAGAACATTTACTGGGAGTTGTGCATTGATCGTACCAATTCTGTCTCCACTGTACCATTTAAGAAAAGGAACATGCTTATTGAAGAAAACATTGGGAAGGAAGAAACGTGCTCGTGATATGTAAGGATAACATTGTAATATAAGCACACAAGGTGACAGGATTAAGGAAACTTTAATAACTCTGTTCCACTGATCTTTTTTTTTTTTTTTTCCATTACATTTTTTTTTTTTTCCATGTACCTTAAATCTACAAATTTGATGCTTGTTAGAATTATATTGTTTTAATTTTAATGGAGCATATATATACTGTTACAATTAACATGTCATCTGTGATTCTTCTGTCTTCTGAATTTTATATTTTTATATTTTATCCCAGGCTGTATGGCATACAAGGTAGAAAAGTCATTAACAAATTGTACAGGTTCAGGTTTACATGAAACAGTATTGAATCCTCATCCTTCTTAAAATCATTTCTGAAACAGTGATGAAGTGTAATAGTTATATGTTCAGCTTCCTGATTTCCAGGTTGTATTGCTTTCTTAGGCCACCTTGTAAGACTCAGTGGAGACAGTGCCCTCAGGCAGGCAGTTTGAGGATGGTGGTGACACAGGATGCATCACATTTCCCCTTGGCAGAATGCTGGCTGCTTCACCCTCTGCAGTAATATTTCTTTTATAGTACTCTTGCATCCTGTCCCTTTTTGGCTCACAACAATGTTAGTTTGATTCATTTGCCACTTTAAAGGGGAAAAAATGCCTCAGATAAGAATTAGATGTACGAGATTATATCAGTAAATACTCCACTTGTGCTCACTGCAGTTGCTGATTTTTATATTTGACTCTCAGGTGCTGAAGCCAAAATAGAGAGCATGTTTGTTTCTGGGCCCAAGAAACTTCTCATCTCGAGTCTATTCATTATTCAAGGAATGTTACACCAGAACAGTTGTCTAGCCTGAAACATTGTCCTTTGCTTTTGAAAACCTATTCAGTTTTTTCACCATTAACAGTTTTCCTTAACAAAGCAAATTTTTGTTTATTTTTGTGAGAATGTTTATTTAACTTTAGGGGTTCATTCTAAAACTGCACAGGTCCCAGCAGCAGGCTTTTTGGTCACAGGGAGTCTTCAGCAGGAAGTGAATGAAAAATAGGGACTCTTACCCTCTCATGTTGTTCACCAGAGAGAAAATACCTAGTTGTTAATTAGAGCAGTAAGCCATCAGTGTATGTAATAATGTAGGGTTTGTCTAGAGTGGTAGTTCTAAGCTGTACTTTCCCATTCTTTATGAGAAAAATCCTCCCACACATCTTTAAATCTTGTGGGTGTACACTGCATGAGGGAAGCTGGCAAAGGCCAAATGAAACAAAATCAGCTAAAATAGAAGAGTTCAGAGGGTTTTTTTGGGTTGTTTTTTTTTTTTCTCCTTTCTTCTAACATGCTTATATTCAGAATAATAATGCCGATCAGATTAATTGTGAGAGCGATATACTTTCATTGCCAAATGAAAGATATGACTGTATGTACAAAATAATAAATTATAATCCAGATATTTCTGGGGCATTCTTCAGATTCTCAAAATCATTCTGATTGCGTATACATATATTTGCCTTAAGGTCAGCATTTTTTTAGATGCTGGTCCTACCATTGCAGCACTGCCTGATAAGTGTTCTGGACAAGGGGGTCCCTGCTGTGTGTCATACTTGACATAAAGTGATTTAGATAAGACAACGAGTGTCATATGTGGGGTATATGGTAGCTATCCATGTGCATCTTTCTTCTAAGACAGTAGAGTGGGAAGTAAACAAGTGGATAATGCTCTGTAGAAGACCAAAGGCTTAGCATTCTTGCACAAAGCAGAACAGCAATTATGGCATGAAAACACTAACTCAGGAGA
This sequence comes from Chrysolophus pictus, assembly GCA_037305975.1. Taxonomy (NCBI): domain Eukaryota; kingdom Metazoa; phylum Chordata; class Aves; order Galliformes; family Phasianidae; genus Chrysolophus; species Chrysolophus pictus. The sequence continues at coordinate 79,940,741 of CM074576.1, forward strand.
CTATAGGAAATGATATCACTTTCTCTAAGTCTCATTCAAACTGTAATATAAAACCACCTACTTGCTTTTTAGTCCCTTGCTGCCAATGATGTTGCAATATTGTGATTAAATGTAGGTGGTTTACTCATCCTGCACTACACCGTCTGGATTTTTATATTTTCCTATTCTTATTTGAAGTCCTGAAGGGTTTATTTTTTAAGTCATTCAGTCTTCATTAATTAACAAGTTACCACTTCCTTTATAAAAAATTCAGGAGATTTGACATGCAACATGTGACAAAAAGGTCTTTCCATATTTACAGTATTTGTGATTCTGGCTAGAGAATAAACTTTGTATGAATTACTGCATTTGGCTAAGTAGTGGATGGAAAAAGTAATCTTCACTTTTTTTTTCAAAATGTGCCAAAATTCCAAAGATTAAAAAAAAAAAAAAAAAAAGGTAAGTTAATCATCTTTTCTGAGAATTCTTATGTTTCCCACTGTATCTTTGTGGCAGACTGCATCTTCATAGGCTGAAATATACCATTTTCTACACTAAAATGGTGCCTCCCCTTTTAATCTGTTGTGACTCTGAAAACAGACAGTGTGCACAAGCATGGTTTTGTTTTGGAAATATGACAGGATAGCTTCTTGCTAGTAATAAATATCTTCAGCTGGATAATTGAGAAATCTTTTCCAACAGTAATTTAAAGTGTTCTCTGGATGAGAGGAGGCAGAGGAGGATACAAATGTTAAGAATATGTGCATTCTAGAGCAAATTCATCCAGTATGTATTACTTGTATAGAAGATGATTTAAGCAGTGACTTAAGTGACTTAAACAATTTAGAGACCACTGCTTTGTATAATTGTAATGTTTTTGAATACGCTTTAGGTTACACTAAAAAAAATTACAATTCATTCTTAATCATGTCTTCAGAATCATTTTATTTTCAATAATGAATATAAAATAAAAATATCTGGTTAAACATCTGGTAATATAATGTTACCAACGAAGTCTGATCATTTATATGATGCTGTTTTGAGTAAAGAATAGTAGTTCAAAGTAGTGTAATATAAAAACTATTTTAAAAATCCTGTCTGTGATCCTCACTTTTCTGCCATCCTCTGTTGTGCAGACACTGCTATAGCCACCATTATTATAAACTTGAAAAACTGGCAGATAAGGATTCTTACAACTCAGCTGAAATTTTGGTTTTCAGGAAGTTTATATATGTAGACAAGACTGTAAATACATAGATATTTGATAATTATAAATGATATCAATATATCTCAGTAATTATAGTTTTTAAAGGGGGGGTAGGGGGGGAAGTAGTCTCCAAGTATTTATCCAATCTTTGACAGAGGTAATTAATAAGCAAAATGCCTCCAGGAAAGCATGATGACTGAGGCTTCGAAGCTTTCGAGACAGGCAGCTGTCAGATGTAGCCCTACTTTGTATCTGTAAGCTATCACTTAAACATTTCCCTGTCAGTCATAGATTTCCATTTTCTAGGGAAAATACAGTTATTCCTGGAAGATTTATACAAGTGAGACATTGGGCAGATGATGAATTAGATAGCTGTATATAGTGATTTTGAGCCTCATAATGCACAGCAATTCAGCAGTGTGAATATTTAATCCCATCATAAATCAATTAACACTTCCAGAACTGAGCATTCACAGAGGATAAGGAATTCTGCCTAGGAGTGCAGCAATTGTAAAGGTTGGTGGAGTCGTAAATAATGCTCAAACATGTTTCTGCTTTGTTTCTGCTATTACACTAAATACGTGAGAGAAGAAAGGAGAATGTTGTCCAGTAGAATGCTGAATAAGTTCTGAGGTAGAAAACAAACTACTTATAGGATAGGAGCATGATTCTATGATTTTAAAACAAATCCTACCGGGAAACTTAAAAAGGAATTTTGATAGACATTAAGAAAGTAACAGCATACTGCTTTGAAATAGTTATTCTCTTGCATTCTTTTGTTAAATGAGTGTTCATTGTGACCAATAGCATTATCAGTAATTCTTTCTCATTCATCCTTCATTGTTCTTTCATACCTTTTTTTTTCTACATCTATGTAGTGCAGTGTAGGAAGACGTGATGTACATATAACATGAGAATTTCAGTCACAAAAGATGAAAAAGAATGTTATAAACAACAATAGAAAAAAAATGCAGGAATTTTCAAGATGTAGCTTATGTTCCCATACATCATTTGAACAACCTCGGAAGTTTTAAGGCAGATCCTTGCAAATATTTGCCACGTGCTGAATTTATACACGTCTAGCATTGTCTGTTATTTGTGATCTGCTTTATGTAAGAAGAGACAAAACTGTGTAGATTATTTAAACATGATGCTTAACTGACATTAATGACAGCCTGCCAAGATAGCCTATGGATTTCTGCAGTGAAACAAATAATGTCAATGGAAAGAATGAGGTTAATTACTTGTCTGAAGTTGTTTTTTTTTCTGCATATGAGAATAAGCTCTGTGAAAAAACGATGTGTGAGGAACAAAAAGAATGTGAAATTGATAAGGAAGTCTCGTGTTCAGACAGATTCTTTTTAAATTGAATTGTGAACCAATTGTGAATTAAGGACTATGAATTGTGTCACTATGACATCACGTTTAAAGCTTTGAAAATAAGAGTGCTTATAAGACATGCTGTTCATAAATGACTTATTTTTGCTAGAGTAACAGTTACATCAATGACAGTGGAATGTGCAGGGAATAAAGGGTGTTATGCATCGATTAAATGTTTTGGGTTTGGTCTGGTATTTAATCAACTGCCAGAACAATTTATTCCCCACCACACCCAAGCAACATGAATAGTATTGCTTCATCTTGCAAGAACAGATAAAACAAATACCAAAGTTTCCAGATTTAGCAAGCTAAAAACCTCACATGTTGTAGTCAGTATATTCATTGCTTGTGTGCACATACATTTGTCTGTGGACTATCACAATAAGGAAGATAATATTTTTTCTCCATATGAGTGGTTCTTTACTACTGTTATCTTGTCTCATTAGGAAAGTTAGAACAGGTGGAAAAGTTAAATTCAAAAAAAGTCTCAAAAATCAGAGTGTGTTCTATGTAAAGTAGTTTCTGGACGGGAAGATCCTTTTGAACATTATTTTCATGATTCTATTATGAAGTCAGCTTTCTATCCCATTTCTTACTACATTTTTTAAAATTAGTGATCAATTGTATTTGCTGGTTTAAACTGGATCTTCTGACACAGTAATTATTGAATTAATTTTGATGATAAAAGATGGGGCACCCATCCAAGTATTGAAGCATCAGTAATGTGAGATACAAGGGCAAAAATTAAATTAAATGGCAGCTTATCCTCTCTCATCTAGAATAACTGAACTTTTTAACTGCTCCAAAGTTCTCTAAAAAAAAGATATATAGCATGGATCATTGAAATTAACGCATGATGTGCCAAAAACTGACCATTAATGTTAGACTTCATTTCTCTTGCACTTGCACATACAAACTGCTGACACTGAACAGTTTCTGTTTAGAACAAAAAGATCCTACTCTGCTAATACTAAACACTGTGGCAGCTGATGTGTTACACCAAATGGGAGCCTCACTCAATGATAGCCTTGATCTCAAGAGCACAAGACATAAAAAATAAATAGATAAAGGTTTAACATTAAAAGCAAAAGTAAACTGACTTCCATGTAATAAAAGAACAGGTGGAGGACAGTTAATAGAAACTACATTTCCAGAGTCCAGATGCAGTTTCATATCCAGTTTATAATGCTTGAATTGCATTAAATAAATAAATAAATAAAGAGCAAAGTTCTGTTATTGTAGGGTAAGTATTCCTGTGAGTCTTAATAGAATATTTAGCAGCTCAGGCTTTAACGATAGCATGTTTTTTCCTATGCTGTATTAAACATTTGCTTAGATGAGAAAGTGTAGAGTTGATGTGAGTCAGATTAGTATTCTTTGGTGGTTTTTTTGTTTGTTCTGTTTTGTGTTTCTTGGTTAGTTATTTGCTGCTGTTTGTTTTAGCTTGGTTTATTTTTAAGAAACTGGTAAATCACCATGGCTAAATGTTTTCTAGGTAAAATAAACTTGAGATTGTTTCTCTTCCCTCTTCTATCAAGTGAAGCATCATTATGTAAACCTAAGATTTAAACAGAAAATTATGTTCATATTATAGAAAAACAACATAAGTAGGACACTTTAAAAGAAATGCAAAAAAGTGTCACACCAAAACTAAGAATTTAAGTGCATGAGAATAGTTTGCTGGAATCTCCACTTAAATTAGTAAGTTTGCCTAGAATAAATGAATCTTTGCATGTTTGCTTTGTGTAGAGTTTTTAATGGGATGAAGCTAGTTTGCAGATTTATCATTTGTTAAACAAAATAACTAAAACAATATCATCCTTCCAATGCCCGCCTTTTATTTTAGCTTGCAGTTTCTCAATATTTTCTTCATTTGTTAGTCAGAAATGCTCTATTCTTTCTGTTCCTCTTTCTTTCTCTCATAAAAGCTTAACTCCACGTGAAAGAATGAATTAAACACATCCCATCAATCCACATGACTTTAATGCACAAGTACTTTACTTTAATAACATAATTCTAGCTTTCTTTGTCAGTAGCTAGAAATCACTGGAAACTGCAAATAATCACTTTTGAAAAAATAAAACAGGGTCATATCATTTCAAAAATATTATTTGCTTTGCACCATAAAGTTTTACTAAAATAACAAGCATGAGCTAATAATTCTGCTTTTGCATCATCTGTCTCTGATCTCAAGACTGCAGCATCTTCTCTGATCTTGTCTCTCTGATCTTTGGGCTATGTTTCCCAATAAGGACTTTCATCACCTTACAGTGAAGTTTTTTGGAAGACATTACAGAAGTAGAAAACATGAGGAAGAGATGTATTCAGAAGAAAGCCAGTAAAATTCAGGATTAGTTTGGACAATATTGGGTGTTTTAAGAAAACTAACCTCTAAAATGACATAGTAACCACTAGAACTAATGCTAACCAACATGCAAGTGGGTAGGAGAAAGGGTTTTTATCCCCAGTATGTTCAGTTATGATACAGTCAAACAAAGTGATATTCCCTCATTTGTGAGATATTACATCTATTTCTGTGATAGAAGCACTTAAGAGTTTTAATAGTTGTGCAAGTTACAGTTTCTAAAGCTAAACAATCTGTTTAATACTGTAAGTTAGTTAAAATCAGATTTCACCAACAATTTGTAAATGATTTTTTACTCTTGCCGATCTTATGGGTACTTATCTAATAATCAGGAGACACGTGGATGGGACCAGGCTCTTTTCAGCAGTACCCAGCAACAGATCAAGAGGCAGTGGGCACAAACTGGAACACAGAAAGTTCCATCTGAACATGAGGAAGAACTTCCTTACTTTGTGGGTGACAGAGAACTGGAACGGATTGCCCAGAGAGGCAGTAGAGTCTCTGTAGAGACATTTAAAACCTGCCTGGACATTTTACTGTGAAACCTACTGTAGGGAACCTGCTTTAGCAGGGAATTGAACTAGATGATCTCTAGAGGTCCCTTCCAACTCCCGCAATTCTGTTATTCTGTTTCTTGGGGTTTTTGTTTGTTTGTTTGTTTTTTGTTTGTTTGTTTGTTTTTTTTACAATTTGGAAATAGCTTGGTTTCCATTGCCAATTTCATGTGCACAATATCAATCAAATAATTCTTTATAATAACTTTTAAAAGCACTTTCTAAAATAAAGTGGAAAAGATAGGAAAACATGATTTTTTTTTTTTTTGTTTGTCTTTATTATCCTTGCTTACAAGTAAGTGTCCTAAACTGCAATTAAGAGTATTCCAGTTATAGAAACATTCTAAACAAGGAGATGGAAAGTGAAACACACTTACTTTATGAGTGGTATTTTGGTGTCTGATTCATTAATTTTATTAATCCTTATATTTCCTCTTTAATCTTAATAAGACAAGAAAAAATCTTTTTATTTCACCACATCTATCTGTCATCTTCCTATTCATTTTTTTTCAGTTCAAAAATCTAAATGGCAACCAGCAGTTTGTTTTAAGTAGAGAATTTCTGAATTAACACCAACACTGTAATTCAGTATTTATTAGATTTCTAAATAACCATTCAATGCAATCACAAAATATCACTTAAAAAACTTTATTAGGGGAATTAGGGAACACTAAAGGTTTTTGCATGATGTCTTTGGCTCAAAATAACCATAGAGAAATAAGTTGGTGAACCAGCTGAATTACTGCGTAGAGAGACTGACTTTAAAATGAGAGAGAACAGCTCATAAAATATGTTTTCCTCATGACAGTATGACTGAAATCTAAATGAACAGTTCCAGCACCTTTAATACTAGACTTGAACTAAGAAAGTAAATAACATTTGTACATTTTAAATCTGCCAAGTTGCAATGTCACTGTATAAAAGATTGGGAGATTATTCAGTCATACAGGAACTGGCTCAATCATTGTCTGGTTTTGTGCAAAGTTTTAATGTCATAAATTACCGTTAGTTAGTGTTGACAAATGACTACAAAAGCAAAGAGTTAAGCTGTATATTTTAGTGGTTTTTTTTTTTTTTTTTTTTTTGAGTCAACCAACTTTCGGTAGGGTCAACAATCGATAATTAAAAATAGAGGGAAAATTAATACTGATCTGTTGGATTGCTTTGTGGAAATTTGAGTTCAAATTAGAGGATTCTACTACAGTTTCAAGAGATGAGATTTGATGAGTGTATGAAGAGTACTTCATCAGAAATCAGTATTTCTTTATGTAACTAAGCACAAAAGGAAACATACTGACATATTCTACATTTTTGCTTTTAATAAAAATGTTGTCTACAAGAAAAATATTTTAGTGGAATGAAATAACCACAATAGTCTATTCTCTTTTCTAAAAGAACTATAAAAGAAATATAAAAGCTCTCTTTTATAAATCATAGAATCATTGAGTTTGGAAGGGACCGCTGGAGATCATTGACTTCAACCCCCTGCTAAAAGTTCCCTACATGAAGTTGAGCAGGGAATTGTCCTGGTGGGTCCTGGTAGGTCCTGATTCTCTCCAGAGAAGGAGACTCCACTGCCTCTCTGGAAAGCCTGTTTCAGTGCTCTGTCACCCACACAATAAAATTCTTTCTTATATTTGTGTGGAACTTCCTGTGTTCCAGTTTTTGCCCGTGGATATTTGTCCCGTCACTGCATACCATTATCTCTTTTGGGTAGGCTAAAGAGTGCCCCTTCACCTACAGAAGTCTTTTTCAAGCTGGATCAAACCACCCAGTGTTTTATCGTGTATCACATATTCTGGCTTCTGAGACATTTTAGTGTTTCTCCACTGGACTCACTGTAGATTGTTAATGAAGAAGAAATCATAAAATACTATCTTGTTCTAATACTATGCATTAATATTTATTTGCTTATAAGACATTTCCATAGTTTCCCAATATCAAGGCCTTCATGTAATGACAAACAAATCAGTGCAACTCCAGAAAAAGGAAGGTAAATTGTTAACCTCTTATTGATGAGTGAGAAAAAATGTCATAGAGAAAGTGGGAAATTTTGTTTGATGTTAAACAGCAAGCAGAATCCAAGACTTTGGAACCTTTTTTTCCCACTAATCTTGTATTTTCAGTGTGAATTTCAAATATTTCAGCACTGATGAATAAATATAACTGACTTCCTAAACTTCCACATACTATGCTTTACAGAATACTTTTATTTTCTTGCAGCATTCAAGTAAAGTAATGGATTATCTTCTTAATTAGAAAAATAATTACTTACTGCCTTCCTATGTACAGTGTAAGAGATTCAATGTGAATCTCTACCCTTTTCCCCTGTTGAGGATGAACAAAAGCATATGCTATTGTTTCACTGTCCCCTCTCTTCAGAATATGTTCAGGGGCAGAATTAAGCTTTTTTATTTCTAGTAGATATTTTGGCAAGTGGACTGTGTGTGTGGAAGGGTTTTTGGATGCATGCTAATGTGTACACATGGTGTTTGTATAAACACAATTTAGGTAGCAGTAGATTTTGATTTCTTCATCCTTATTAGTTTATTCCTTGCTGTTTGAACATGATTTTGTATGCATCAATGTATTAACTGTTGATTTCCAACAAGTAAAAATATAGTTTATGTCAAGATATAATTGCTATTAGAACTTTTTTACATTTCACTGTTATGGCTAAGTCTCTAAAGAATAGCACTCTTTAGTGCTGTTTCCAAGGTCTATTGCAACTAAGTAGGAAATTCCAAAATGATTATATGTATTGGCTTTATTGCAGAAGAGTTAATGAATTTTTTAAATGAACTTTTCTTATACATATTTTAGTTATTGTTTACATAAATCTGCAGATTTCAGGTCTTTTGTAGCAATTAGAAAGTTGTTCGCATTAAGTCAGATAGTATGATCATAGAATCATAGAATGGCCTGGGTTGGAAAAAACCTCAGAGATCATCTATATTCAACCCCCCTGCTATGTGCAAGGTTGCCAACCACTACACCAGGCTGCCCAGAGCCACATCTGGCCTAGCCTTGAATGCCTGCAGGGATGGGGCATCCACAACTCCTTGGGCCTCAGAGGTGTGTTACCACCCTCTGAGTGAAAAACTTCTTCCTAATATCTAACCTAAACCTCCCCTGTCTCCATTTAAAACCATTCCCCTTTGTCCTATCACTATCCACCCTTGTAAACAGTTGTTACCCCTCCTGTGTATACGCGCTCTTTAAATATTGGAAGGCCACAATGAGGTCTCCCTGGAGCTTTCTCTTCTCCAAGCTAAACAAGCACAGTTCCCTCCACCTTTCTTCATAGGAGAGGTGCTCCTGATAATATAAATATTCTTTACTCAGACCGTCAGAATAGGCTACAAAGGGCTTTTATTGTACCCAGAAATAAATGACAGTCACATCTTTGCTAAGCTCTCTGTTATTTAATTTCATTTTGAGCAAGGGGTTAGACTTGGTAATCTCTGAAGGTCCATTTCTGCCTGAATTACGATGATATGAATACATTGAGAGTTACAGAGAATATGTCTCCTCTTCTACATTCTTAAAACAAAGATGTTTGCTTCAAGTTCCAAGAATTCTGCCTTGCTTTTTTGTGGTTTCTCAGATTTCTCAGTTTCAGTTTTCTATGATCATTTTAACCAGTGGTCAGCTAAATTCCACTACAACCACTCTCTGGCTCCCCCTCCGTAAAGGAAATAGTGCGGAGAAAATATGAGGAAAAGGGGCTCAAAGGCTGAGATAAGGACATAGAGATTGCTTGCCAATTGCTCTCCTGACCAAAACAGACTCAGCATAGAGAAGTTGATATAATTTATTGCCTATTACCAACAGACTGTAGCTATAAAACTAAAAGCAACCTATAAAAACACCTCAGCTCTGGCAGCAGCTGGTCCCTTTGGAGCAACTAAAGATGGCTCTGCTCTGACATGGGGCAGTGCTGGGTTCTGCTTACATAGGTCACCCCTACAGACCGCTGCTAAGAATACCTTGCCATGCAATTCCAATACAGTTTTGTAAGTATTTCTAAATGCTTTTAAGATATTATGTCTGACTGAACATAATGTAGTGCCATAGGGATTGATGTGAAAAGCAGAACAACCAGTGCAGTGGATCTGACTTTTACATTACACATATTTCTGATGAGTTTTTGTAGCCCGTATGTAGTCTGGAACCTTGGATTGACCTTCTGTTGGTTGTCAGGGTGTATTAAGCATCATCCTCAAGCAATCCTTCTGTTTAGCTTTCTCTGAAATAGTCTGGTCTGTACAGTCTTATGCTGAAACATGGATGATCCAGAAATTATCTTTGAAAGAGCTCTCTTGATCCAAATTAAAATGCTAATGTAGATTTGCTGTTCTCCTTTTCTTATCTGTGACTCCTTTTCCACATTTTGATGTTTTCAGTTTTATCTGCTTTAAGCCCTTCTGACACACTACTGCTGCTTAGTTCACTGTCCCAATTATACCACCACCCACTTCTCTTTGCTTCTTCTAAACAATATACTGCTTTTGCTTCTCTGACCTTGCACTTTTTAACCATGTTTTATCTGTCAGATTTGCTACTAAATGAGTCATCATTTCTGCCCTGATGTAATTGTTTACCTGTGTTTGTGCAAAGCAACACTCTCATTCAAAAGTTGTATAGTTTCCCTTCTCTTTCCAAAACCTTGTCAAAACTCATGTGTATAGTAATGCATACTGTAGCTTGTGGCTTAATTAGGGCTAGATAAGTGACAAGCTAGGCTTACTTCACATTTTCAAATACTGTTTTATAAAATGAATGTAATATTCATAGGGAAAATATGTTTTTAAATGATCTATATGTGCCACTGTGAGATTTATCATTTTTAATAATTTCTTGTTACAGCTGGATTTGCAGCTGTATGAAGGACTTTTTCCTCTGACAACTTTTCCCGGAATATTTTCAGCTGAACTGAGTTCAACAGTGGGTGGGAGATTCTCAGCTTGTTCTTTGAGCGTGTGTTTTTCCACATTGCCTACAGTGCTGGATATTGCTTTCAGACAGAGAAGCAGTCTATTTGTGTAATGAGTTTGATAAGAAATTGTTCTGTCCTGTGGTAGAATTAAGAGATTTTATTTAAGCTCTTCTGCTTTGGTTACTGCTCAGATTTAACATAGCATGTCTTAAAATAAGTCCGTTTGGTAAGATAAAGCTTTCTTGTTTTTTAATTCTCATTTTCACAGTAATGCATTTTCTTCCATTTTACTTAATGATTGTTCTTTAGGAATACCAGAAACCCACATACTTCTGTGCTCTGGCAGCTGACAGCTTCCTATTGATAGTGTTTCAGTGATTATTTTATTTCTGTTTGTATTTTTGCCCTTATGAAGGAAACAAAGGTTTCTAGCTGTGATAGTCCTGAGTTGTAATTCTCACTGAGCCCACATATGGGTGACTGCATACAAGCCACTTGACCTCAGTATGACTCAATTAACCCAGCAGCAAAATTGGGTAAACATCAAAATCTCATTCAAAAGCAGCTGCTGCACCTAAATTGAATTGTCTAAAATTGCATTGTGATAGTAATGCCATTGGGTCCCTGAAGACCTGAATTTTAAGTATTTTGCATCATAATGATACATGAAAAGAGTTCTAAAAAGTATGCAAGTAATGATGTCCCCATAGTTTTTCAATGGCATTACCTGTATAGTTAATGCAGACATTTAGGACAAATCTATAAAGCGACTATGATGAATTCTCTTTACATTTTTCATATTTTGTAATAACCACTTACATGTATCTTAACTTGAAAGGGGTATGTGTTTATATAAATTTGGATCAGATAGCAGCAATTTCATCTTTCATTCATTAAGCAACCTTAAGAAATTGATTGATCTTGAGAGCAATATAGAAAACATGAAAATTAAGACAAGTTTTATGAGTTTTTGAAAAATGAATGGTATTGCAAATTATCCTATGACAGATATTAGTTTTTCCCTTGATTTGAACACGCCTCTTTTCAAGTATGCAATCTCTGCTCTTTCAAGGATTATTTAGACGAGGTGAGATGTCCTTCACTTAAGCTGTTTGTACATAGCCTATAAGGCTACAGTTAACTATGTACCTTTTTTCCAAAAGTGATGGAACCCATGCTTCTGAAGTCATAGATGGCCATGTCTTTCTCTCCTGACACATTCAGTAAAAACTTTTTGACAGGGCCTTAGTTAGTTAACACCTTAATTATTTTTCTCATCATGTGAAAATGTATTTATTAATTTATTTGTTTATTTAAATGCATAATCGGGCTTAACTCCCTCTTGCCATTGTTCTATGGGATTGTAATTTAGGATTTAACAGCTACTTCCCTCAATATACTGAGGATCCTGTATCTCTAGGCTCTTTCAGTCACTTTGAAAGTAATCACTGTTACTACTGATGACTCCAATATTTTTTATTTATTTATTTTTTCATTGTAGTGCCCAGAGCTTCAAATGTTATTATTGAATTATTATCATTCAGTGTATTGCATAAAAATAATTGCGTGATGGAAATGTGATGCCTGTTTCAGCAACAACTAGCTTTATAATATGGAACTGCCTCTGTGTGAAACACAATTTACAATCATTTATCTACTTAACTATATAGCAGCAGAGAGATTAGATACTTTTTATGTTCTAAACGTTAATCAATGTTTCTAGTTATGGAAATTAAAGGGCCAGCTTGCTTGCACCTAGCTCTGCATAACCTCAATTGTTCTATTTACTCTTCTACTGTTTTTACTTTTAGAAATACTAGTAGTCCTATATTCATAGGCATGTGATATTAGCAAAAATAAAACTATATCCCTGATAGAACTTCCCAAACAGATTTTTTCTCAAATGTAACTAATATTAAAAAATCAGTATTCTTGTTATAATGGATAAGTAGAAAAAAGAGATTTCTGAAATTGCAGGACAAGAATCATAAACAAACTATTTTATTTAGTAATGCAAACAAAACATAGAAGTTGCTATATTCAGCATCCATTATTAGTTACCATATATTGTGGATTGGATAGAAGAGCAATATAGTCCTCTGGCAATTTGAAGTTCAAGTGTATTCTTGACACTAGTCCTGTGTCTAGCAGTACAGATTTAATAGGTAATCTGATTAACTACAAATATCTTGTTAAAAAGATGAAAAAAACCACAAGGCTTGATTTGACCTGAATTAATTTGCTACATGAAGCCATTTACCTTGACCTAAAAACATGCTTAGGGGTATACATGATAAAAATTAAATCCAGCCATGAATCTATGCTCTGCATGGACAATTCTTGTAAACTTTGCTTTTCATTTTCCCCACTGTGTGATATATATTACTGTGAAGAGCAACAAAATGACCCACAATCCATCTTTCCTATGATGAAAACTGTGAGCAAGGGTGAAGATAAATGATTTTAGCACATCAAAGATGGAGCAGAAAACAGTTTATTTTCAGACTGCTTAAACACTGAAGACTTACAGTTAAGATGATGGTGCCTTAAAAAGGCTTAGTAGGTAATGATATGCCTATCATCAATCAACCGATTGGTTGATCTGTCATCATACAATCATAGAATCATTTGGGTTGGAAAAAGACCTTCAAGATCATTAATTCCAACCATAATGATCTATCTGTCTCTTCCTTTCCTCCCTATCCATAATGGATCAGACAACTAAGAATAAATGACATGAAAAGCATAAAGCAATGCTTTATTTTCCATAAAAATTTGAGACCACATTTCTCTCTTTTCTCACATCCTTTTTCAATATAGAGACTGTGAGCACTGAAGATGCTTCCAAATCCCCCCACCCGTTGTGCTGAAACATAGAGACCTCCTTGAATTTTCAGTCCACCTCTGTACCTGGGATTTACAGGGGAAAATATGTCTCACGAATGCCCATGGGGCACATAAACTTCTTTAACTAGTGACCTGACACCAGTCAGGTCAGCTCCCAAACGGTCATTAGGAAATGCCTCTTCCATGCATGTGTGGGTCCATTTTTCTCATGTCGGTGACCCTCTCATCCAAACACAGGTCCATTAGTGGGCAAATTTGTGCTGCCTATGAATGCTGTGACTCAGGGAATTAGCTAGTTAGCTCAGGAGCACAAAATAAAAAAGTTTTTTTGGAGCAGTAGGTATAAACTGCTGGTATCACTCACAGGGTCTCCTGACTGATGCCCAGACTATTGTAAGAGGAATATTCTGGTGCAAACGTCTACTGAATACTTTGTTTCATAATTCCTTGCTGAATTCTGAGACATCTTGTTGTTTCTTTGTTTTTCTTTTCCCTTTTTTATTTATTTTTCATTTCTCTTTCAAAGCTCATCGTCTCTTGCATCTTTTCCTGCTATTAAAAAACTGACTCACTATAGCCCAGTAGAGGAAAAAGATATGAGGACAAGAGTGGAGAGATTCCATGGTCCCTAGGGATAATACTCTGTACTCATGTCACATCTTTAGGCATCCCTTTTTTATTTTTGACCCTCACCTGACACATATATGTATATACATATAATGCCTTCTACAGGGACTTGATTTCCACAAGCTGCTTTCGCTTTCTCTGAGGAATGAGGGGAGATGATTTAATACTTCTGTGTACAGCCTGAATCCTGTCCCTATCTGGGAAAATCAATAGGAGCTGTAGTCACAAGTGTATGCTCAGGGAAGAATAATGGCAAGAGAAATTATTTTCATTGAGCTTGATACTCAAGAGCACAGTTTGATGTATATGGGGAGCTCAGACTTCTGCAAAATTACACGACAGCCCAGTCATCAAAGCTTTTTCTAATGCTGGTGACATTCTGTTGTTATGTAAGATATCTTTCACAATTTTAATTGATACTAATAGTTACTTTCACCTGTCCTAATGAGTAGAACCAGTCTGTAGCTCTCAATATGTTTGCATTACTATTAAAGAAAAATATAGTGGACAAAATTATTCATATACTAATTGCTTTGTTGCTTGGTATTCTAGGCAATGTAATATATTCCCAAAGTTTTAGTTTTTGTAAGTGAATACTAATAATTAATAACTCATCTCAATTCAAATAATCTTTAAGAGCTTTTATTAAAATATATAAATACCAGTGTGATCAGACTGCTCAGAACTGCTCACTTTAATTTTTTTTGTTTATTTTTTAGGAACTGAAAAATAGCAAATACTTACTGTTTTTGAAAACACTGTAGCACAGCTTTCTCAACAATTTTGTTTAACATTCTGGATACTTAATGCTGCCAGCACCAATTGTCATCAGTAATAGCAATTTGTGTTATACAACAATTTTCAGATGAGGATCTGCAAGATTTTTACAGAGAGTAGTTCACTTGTGCATGAAATAGATAAACTGAGTTAAGCAGATACATATGTTAATGTCTCTGTATTTTCCTAGAGAAAAGTGAGATGAGATTCCAGGTCTCTGTTTTTAAATACCATGAAAATTTCAAGTACAATGCATAACATGTGTGCAATGCAGTTGAGCTGGAGAAATATCGTTAGGTAACATTTAAGTCTTTTTCTAATCTTTTGGTTATCAAGGATCCTAAATCCTATTTATTTGTATGAACCTTGGATACCTACACATTTAGAAGTATCTGACTGAAGTAGTTCAAAATCATACAGAAAAAATATGATAGCAGAAGTTGAAAAAGCCTCCCTTTTTCCTCCTTCTCAAAAGTCTTAATGAGGAGATTTATTTTTCAGACTTTTAAGAAATATTATACCTTTTCATAGTAGTGCACTTTCTCTTGAAATTGTTAGCTATTATTTTCCCAGCATTTATAATTGGTTTTCTCATATGACTTTAAATGACATACTCTCTCGCAACTTAAAACAATTTTCTGTGTAGAATTAAGCCAGAGTCTCTCAGTTGCACTGCACCAAATTGAGTGTGGATTAGACAGCTGAATCTAAAGATGACAAGGAGCTCCAAACAAGAAATAAAAATCAGAATATGATAACAGAATATTCTGTCTAAACATCATGAAGCACTTCTTTTCTGTGCAGTTAATGGAGCGCTAGCACAGACTGCCCATAGAGACTGTTGAATCTCCTCCTTAAAGATCTTCAGAAGCCTCCTGGATGTGGGCCTGAGCATCCTGCTCTGGGCATCCCTACTGAAGCAGGGATTGGACCTCCAAAGGTCCCTTCCAACCTCAATCTTTCTGTGAAATACTGTGTAACATAATTTCCTCTGCAAGGGATTACTCACAGCTGAGGAAAGAATATGTTTCGAGTGCCTTTTGGGGTTCCTAGTGCAACATTCCATCTGGGAAAAAAAAAAAAAAGAAAAAAGAAAAAAAGAGTTTCTTTGTTAAGATACTTCTGCTAAAACTCTTCAAGCATAAGACTTTGTTGATCTATTTTAGCTTGTGAGGCAAGGGGCTCAGATGAAGTGCATTGATACCAATACATGCAGCACTGGCAACAAACAAAAGGAGCTGGAAGCCATAGTATATCAGGCAAACTATGACTTAGTTGCCATTATTGAAACATGGTGGGATCACTCCCATGGCTGGAGTGCTGCAATGGGTAGCTGTAAGCTCTTTAGAAGGTTTAGGTGAGGATGGAGGGGTGGTGGTGTGCCTCTCAATGTTAGAGAGAGTTTTGATGTTGTTGAGCTCAGGGATGGGAACGAGAAGCTTGAGTCCCTATGAGTAAAGATCAGGGGGAGGGCCAACAAAGCTGTCATCCTGGTGGAGACCACCTAAACAAGATGAAGAGACAGATGAGGCATACTATGAATAGCTGGTAGAATTTGCACAATTGCCAGCCCTTGTTCTCATGGGGAAATTCAACTTCCCTGATATATACTTGAAATATAATGCAGTGGAAAAGCAGCAGTCTAAGAGTTTTCTGTACTGTGGAAGATAACTTCTTGATGCAGCTGGTAAGAGAACCTACTGGGGAGATGCCCTGCTAGACCTCCTGTTTATAGAGAAGGACTGATGGGAGATGAAGAAGTTAGGAGCTGTCTTAGGTGTACTGGCCACAAAATGGTAGATGTCTCTATTCTTGGCAAAGTCAGGATGAATCACAGAATCATAGAATGGCCAGGGTTGGAAGGGATCTCAAGGATCATGAATCTCCAAACCCCTGCCACATGCAGGGCCACCAACCTCCACATTTAATACTAGACCAGTTAATACTAGACCAGGCTGCCCCAGGCCCCATCCAATCTGGCCTTGAACACCTCCAGGGACGGGGCATCCACAATCTCTCTGGGCAGCCTGTTCCAGTATCTCACCACTCTCTCTGTAAAGAATTTCCCCCTAACATGCAACCCAAATCTACCCTCCCTCAACTTAAAAACACTTCCCCTTGTCCTGCTGTTATCTACCCTAGTAAAGAGTTGATTTCCCTCCTGTTTGTAGGCTCTCTTTAGGTACTGGAAGGCTGCAATGAGGTCACCCCGCAGCCTTCTTTTCTCCAGGCTGAACAAGCCCAGCTCCCTCAGCCTGTCCTCATAGGGGAGGTGCTCCAGTCCCCCAATCATCTTCATGGCCCTCCTCTGGACCCTCTCCAAAAGCTCCCTGTCTTTTTTGTGCTGGGGGCTCCACACTTGGACGCAGTACTCCAGATGGGGCCTCCAAAGAGCAGAGTAGAGGGGGACAATCACCTCCCTGTCCCTGCTGGCCACCCCTCTTTTGATGGAGCCCAGAATACCATTTGCTTTCTGAGCCGCAAGGGCACACTGCTGGCTCATGTTAAGTTTTTCATCTATCAAGACCCCAGGTCCTTCTCCACAGGGCTGCTCTCAAGGACCGCTCCTTCCAGTCTGTAGGGATGCCTGGGATTCCTCCAGCCCAAGTGCAAAACTCTGCACTTTGCCATGTGGACCTCATCAGGTTCACCCAGGCCCACCTTTCTAGCCTCTCGAGGTCCCTCGACGAAGGGCAGCAGAACTGACTTCTGGAGGGAGGACTTTGAACTATTCAGGATACCAGAAGGAAGGAATGTTAACATAGCCTACGTAAGCTTCAGCAAAGCCTTTGACGCTGTCTCCCACAGTAGTCTCCTGTGGAAGCTGACATCCTGTGGCTTGGATAGGTACACTCTTTGCTGCATAACAAACTAGATGAAGGGCCTTGCCCAGAGATTAGTGGTGAATGGTATTAAATTCATCTGGTGCACTGTCACAAGTGATATTCCCAAGGAGTTGGTGTTAGAGCCTGTTCTATTTTATATCTTTATTGTTGACCTGTGCAAGGGGATTAAGTGCACCCTCAGTAAGACTGCAGATTACACCAACTTGGGAGGAAGAGTTGATCTGTCTAGGGATATGAAGGCCCTGCAGAGGGATCTGGACAGGCTGGATTGCTGCGCTGAGGCCAGTGGAATTAAGTTCAGCAAGACCAAGTGCCGGGTCCTGCACTTTCCCCAGAACAACTCGAGGCAACGCTACAGGCTTGAGTCAGAGTGTGTGAAGAATGTGTGGAAGAATGGACCTGAGGATGTATGTTGACGCTCGGCTGAACACAAGCCAGCAGTGTGCCCAGGCAGTCAAAAAGGCCAATGGCATCCTGGCTTTTATCAGTATAGATTTGCTAGCAGGAGCAAGGAGGTGATTGTTCCCTTGTTCTCATCTCTAGTGAGGCTGCACCTGAAGTATTGTGTTCAGTTTTGGGCCTCTCACTACAAGAAAGACATTCACACCCTGGAGCATGTCCAGAGAAGAACAATCAAGCTGATGAGGTGTTTGGAACATAAGTCTTTAGAGTAGTAGCTGAGGGAACTGGGATTTTTCATTCTGGAGAATGGGAGACTCAGGGGACAAGTTATTGCTCACTACAACTGTCTGAGTGGAGGTTGTGGCAAGGTGGGGGTTTGTCTCTTTTCCCAAGTAACTAGAGATTGCCCCCTGCACCAGGGGAGGTTCCAGTTGGATATTAGGAAAAAATTCTTCTTCAAAAAAGTGGTCAGGCTCTGGAACAGGCTGCCCAGGGATGTGGTGAAGTCACCATCCCTGGACGTGTTCAAGAAACATTTAAATGTTGTACAAAGGGACATGGCATAGTGAAAAAATATTGGTGATATCTAGACAGTTGGACTGGATGATCTTAGAGGTCTTTCCCAACATTGCTGATTGTACATTTTAGTGGTTCTAGTTATTTGAATTGAACAATACTGAAATCATAAGCCTGCCTCAACCAGTACCAAAGCTAGAAATTCTGTTCCAGATACATTCACAATATTTTAACATTTTTAAAATGAAGAAATGTTTTTCAAAAGTTCTTCTGAAATACGAAAAAGAAAAGGAAAGTTTGTAATTAGAATCTATGTCTGAACTTTCTTCATCTTATGATAACAGTAAAAGAGCTGCTCAAAGGAATTTAATTTCCCTTTTACTGACCTTAAAAGAGAGAGCATTTTGTTTTACAGGCAACTCCTTGCATTCACGAGGTATGTGTTTTACCTCTTTAATTATTTTTTAATAGTCCCTAAGCAGTGGCATTTATTCTTATGATCATTTTTACATTGTGATGTAAAAGGATGCAGATTTTCAAAGCTGGAGTGAGCAGAGAATTTTCAGTGTACGGATAGGAACTTTATGTTATAAAATGAAAGTACAGGAAATGTCTCTTAAACTGAGATGGGAGAGGTTTATGTTAGGTTTTAGGAGGAAGTTTTCCACATGGAAAGTGGTAACACACTGGAATCAAGTTGCCCAAGGAGGTTGTGGATGCCCCGTCCCTGGAGGCATTCAAGGCCAGGCTGGATGTGGCTCTGGGCAGCCTGGTCTGGTGGTTGTCAACCCTGCACGTAGCAGGGGGTTGAAACTAGATGATCTTTGAGGTCCTTTCAACCCAGTCCATTCTATGATTCTATGAAATTAGGTAATGAAATATAAGGATGTGCTATTTGAATAGTCTTTATGGTTATTTTAAGCTTTGAAGAACCATATTTATCTTCTAAATAGGTATTATTAATGAGAGTAACATGAAGATGGTGGGTTGCCAAAGAAAATCCTCAGCCAAGGTATTACGAGCCTTTCCTAGGTTGTCATTTGAGCAGATAAACATGAGAAGATTATTTGAAACTGGAACAACTAAAAAATATGATTTATGCTTAATTAAGCTTTCAAGCTTGTAAAACTCTGTATTATCTGTCATTTGTAAATATATTTCTATTTTATATCCTGTAAAGATGTAATAGATTGTTTTGACTTAACAGTGTTTGAAGGAAGCATGATTTCTGAGTAAGCAAAATAATCCTTATGTATCCTATGTCCTAAAGGGTATGACAATCCTTAAGTGTTTAGATACTAATACATTTATAATGCACTTTGTTCAAATTTAAAATAGTTACTGAATTCCTTAGTCCTACAACAGTGCATTATTTAATAATGAGTTTATTTGATCTCCTTTATTATTCAAGTAGATGCTTGTACAGTTGGCAGCATTCTGCTCATTCAAGGACTGGGTAATCTATAGTGGCTGGTTATGGCTTAGAAAGGCTACTGTTTTATTTAAAAACTATTAGTTTTTTAGTGAACAGCATGTAAACATGATTTATTATTTATACCATAAACTAGAGTGATGCCATAAAGCATATAATGCAAAATATGTATCTATACCAGTTTTTAAAGTTTATGTTTTATTGTCCTATCCATTAAAGTTTATTAGTCACGTTACATAAGCATCATTATGCTTTTGCACTGCATTCTTATATGTTTCTTTTAAGAAGTTGTTATGAAAGGAGTAAGATGCATTGACACCAATATTAATTACTCTGCTTTGTATAATAAAAAAAAAAAAAAAAAAAATGTTTTTCAAGATTTTATTTTTGGAAAGTATAATTAATGCAGTGATACATAGGATTTGTATTTTGTATCATTAGTTTCTAACACTACACTCATTTAACAGCATGGAAATTGTAAAAGATTCTTAAAATGTTAGACTTAGCAGTAAACTTGAGGCACACTAAACAAATTCATCTACTGAAATTGATTAGGAATTATCTTTCCCTCCCCCTCCCCCCCCCCCTCCTCCCCCATCATTGTCTCCAACATAATTGAGAGCTCTAACAAATTCTAGAATTCCCAAAGAGGTCTGTGAGACCACATTTGCTATACCTTGATATATTTAAAAGCCATCTCTTAACTGGCTTTAAGAAACATTAGGCTCAGGGATTCAAAAAGAGTTTGGGTTGTATGTATGCGAGTCCTAGGCCCTACTAAAACTTTCTAACTAATGATTAATATTATATTTCAGTAGATTTTTTACATAGCTATATCAAAGAAAAAGTCTTCTAATATCCAGTAATTTCTTTTCTCTGTAGTTTTCATCATGTTCAACAACTGTACTTAAGGCTCGGCAAAACACATTCTTATTTTTCAAATAAGAGTATTTAAGTTCTGAAAAAAAAGTTGTTATCACTACAGACACTGTGTCCCTAGCTGATTAAGTATTTCACAAGCTAAAAAGTTTCCAAATCCTTCTGCATTTGGCAGTGTTGTAAATTGCTTTTCTTTCAGTATAACCCATTCCGTAATGCTACTTGAATTTGTTTCATAAATTTTTTATTTCCGTGAACATCTTTGGAAGATTAAGCTTTAATACAACCAGATCTTGCTTACATAAACAATAGTATTATCCATATATCCTTGGGAAAACTGTAAAGCAAATTGGCACAGGACATCTTTGGGTCTGTATCTTATCACCTGAAGACATACTGGTTCCTGTACCATTTGCCTACTTGTTTGTACTTTCAATTTTTGTTCCATAGTTTTTATTGATTTCTGAGTAGTTCCATGGCTGAACATCATGGTTCTCATTAGTACTTTAATCACAGGTTACTGAAATTATCCACCTTCCCCACAGGTGGTAGCTTCGGCTGCAAATGGTGGAAATGTTCTTTACGCAGGTAACACTGAAGCACATAGGAGCGGTTTGCTAATGAATAAAACAAAAACAAAACTTTACTTTTGCTCACTTCTTTTCCTTGGAAGATAGTACGCTTGCAATCCCTCAAGACTGTTTTTTATACTATGTCCTGCACAATTTTGTGCCTGATTTCACAACTGCTTTTTGGAGAGAGAGTAGGGAGGAATTGTATATTGGCATATGGGTCTCTGTTAGCTTTGCTTGTTTTATATAACTTCAAACTCTCCTCAGCTTTGATATATGTACTCTACTGAATTGAAGAAATAAATGTTTCTCAGACTGTCAAAATTACATAATGATGCAATGTACTATAATATGTCTGAAGAAGCATATTTTTTCCTGGCACCATATGTAAGAAATTTGAGTAACAGCTGCTGACACAGGCAATAATTCTCAAAGCGATTCTTTTTCTCTGCTTTCAAAGCTGTTTTGTTTCACTTCTCTGAAAACAAGAAATTGTATAGTCACAGCATTTTTACTAATGTGATACAGAAATATATTTAAAAATATATTTCACATAACTTGGCTATCCTGGAATTTTATTTATTTATTTATCTATCTATCTATTTATTTCTTTATTTTGCTGTACCTTCCCTGTATTCTTTTTCTCGTTTTATAAAAATACTATTCAGAAGTATAAATCTCTATTTAACCTGTGTCTCATGAGATGCTGATTTAATTATAACAAACATCCAGACAAATATATATTTTCCTTCTGTTTGCTGGAACACATTGTCCATGACATGTTGCAGTTATTCCTATCCGCTTAGAAGATATAAGTAGCATATAGATGTTTATGCTCTGCAGCATCTTTACTTGGATTTGTTTTATAAAGCAATTTAATATAACTTTAAGGTTTTTCTTTATTTTTTTTTTTCTTTCCTCGGCTTTTCAGACAAAAATACTGTTGGAAATGGGGATATTATGTGTTGGCTTCTAAATTCTTGGACTGCAGAAATAGTTTCCTTAAGAATCAGATTCCCACACACCACAACAATTCTAACAAGATTTATTTCTCCTCAGGATGTTGGAAGCACCAGATGAGCAATTTGAGAAATTGCCTCCAAGAGCAGTCCTAGGGCACGTTTGTGTGCTGCAGTGCTTGTCCATCCCTGTGGTGTGTGAGGATGTGAGCCTTGTCTCAGAGCAGTGCTGGCAGGGCTGCGCCCACGCTCTGGCATCATGAGGACAAATTGCAGAGATGACTTGGGAAAGGGAAACGTTATGCTTCTCTTTCCGATGCTGGCTCTTGCAGGGTCAGCTGAGGACACTGGAAGTCTAATTAAATCCTTGTGAAGACACTGACTGACTTCTTACAGAATTTATTCCATCTTTCCTTCTTTCTCAGGAAAGAAACTTTCCAAAAAACAACCCTGATCCAAATCTGTTGAACTAAATTCCTGTTCACTGCAGCTGACTTTAGATCAGGAACAAAGTGACCTTAATCTTTTTCTGTGATGCTTAAGAGATCACTTATTACAGTGTCTACCTTTCTCCAGCCCTCCCTTCCTAACAGTTTTTCTGCCTACCCTGCCTACCTCCTGCTTCTCCTCAGGATATGAACAATTTCAAACACTTTTTTTCATTTTTTTCTTACTGATCTACCTGTCTCCACTTACAGTCTAGGCACACTCTTCCTTAATTACTTTGCCATTTTGGAAAAATATATACGTATATTTGAAAAAAAATAAGTGAAAAAACATATGGCTTTGTATCTTAAGCACCCTTTCTCCTCTTTTTGTAAGTTCTTTCTTAATGTAAGATTTTCAGTCATCTTATTTTATGTTTTCACACAGAAACTTAAAAAGGGAGCTATTCATTTTGACTGAAGCATTTTGACACTACTAGAATAAAAGTAGTGTGTTACAATTTTAAGACTTGGATTATAAGGTAAACATAGGATTTCAGTTTCTTCTCAGTAAACAGGCATTTGTGAGAGGGGGTTAAAACTTTAAGAGAGAGAAAGATTTATAAACTCTGTTCATTTAAATGCACTTACCATGGAGCATTTCTTTCCTACTAAATAGATCACGAAGGTCAGCCTGCTTACTGAAAAGCAGCCATGTTCAAGTCGCTTCAATTAGGTAGACACTGAAAGCATCTAAAACCTTAGTTCAAACTTTATGACTCTTACTGTTTGTTTCAATGCTGAATTATATGTCCCATTCAGCTTTCCTCACTAGGGATCTGGCTAGATTTTTTGCATTCAGTGTAACACTGCTACTTCTTGGGACCCAAAGCGATAACAGTTCCATGCTGGTCCTGTCTACAGTAGCGCTTCTTGTTGCTCCATAGCTCCATTGTTAGAAGTGCATTTATTGCAATTCTTGATTTGTACTTTGTGCTACTTCCCCATCAGCATTTGTGTTTGTGCTACCAGCATTTTGCAAAACATGTGAAAGGTACTACTGAAAAAAATATGTCATTCTACATTCATTTTTCTGTTCATCACATTACACGTTAGATGAGGATTACATTCAAGATGTTTTTAGTGTCGATGCAATGTAGGTTGAAAAGAAAATAAAGTGAAAATGTTGAATCATAGTCAAGATGTGGCAAACACATCTTTCAGAGGCTATATATGAAATGAATTATTTCCAGTAGAGAAAAGAACTCTGGCTTCAGCCAGCTGTAGGTAATGATGTATTTTGAAGTGATTTCTTAGTCCATTGTGGCCCAGCATTTGACTTAAGCATTTTCTCTTGCACTGCAGTGTTATCCTAGTCTTTTTTTGAAGCCAGCTTTCCAATTAAGCTAAATTTTATGGTCTTTTTCTGCCATTTAGTATTCAAAATTGTAGTAGAATACATGGTATGGTACAAAATGATGTTCTTGTCTAGTCTCCAAAAGTGATGTTTAAAAAAGTGGTAGTCTTGCCTACAATTTGTGCTGGTTGTCTCCTCTATTTTTCTTTAACACTACAAAAAATCATGTAAGACATGTCTAATTGAATAAATTTAGGTCACTCCAAAAGTAATGCCTCCTATTTATTTCCATAGAAACTACAGCAGATACATAAAAACACACACAATAATACTATTTGTTAAAGTAAATTCTTAGCTATAAAACAATTTCTTTCAACAGTCACTACCGTTACCTATACATTTTCACCTGTGATGAGCAAGGGCCTGCACACCCCCTGCATGTCCTATGCAGTCTCATAAAAGTGAAGCCTTTTACTGGTGGTGTCCGGTCAGACTGCCCCTCTTCTGCCATCTGTCACACGGCAACTACATATAATGGAATATTGGTGGGAACGTTCAACCTCTACTGCCATATCACTAACATGCTCCTCTTGCATTGTGGGCCAACAGAACAAAATGGGAGGCATTACTTTTGTTGCAGCCCTCTTATTTTTTGAAGAAGTTCATATATAATAGCCTATTTAAAGTCATTTTTTAATGTGTGAGCATACTGTCCAGAAGGACAGTAAGACTAATAAAAACCCTTTAGAAACTGATCAGTATTGAAAATTAGAATTTTTTTTTTTTTTTTTTTTCTTCTCATACACTTGAGATTCAGAATGATCTGAATTGACATTGGCAAGCTGGTTGTGGGTATAGCTATTTGCTATACACCTGCCACACCATTCTCATACTCTTTCTCCTCAACTGGATATGGGAGAAGATAGAAAACCAGTTACCATCATTGGCAAAACAGACTTATTGGCAATTAAATAAATAGAATGGGATGGTGACAAACAAAGACAGGGCCTGCTTTTGTGGGGACTCTCCATGGGCTGTGCCTCCTGCAGACCTTATCTGCTCATGCCCCACGGGCTCCTCCACAGCTGCATGTGGAGATTTGCTATGTGCAGTGCCTGCTGGCTGCAGGAGAACAGCCTGCTCCATTGTGGGTCTTTCCTGGGCTGCAGGGAGCTTTGTTCAATGCTTGGAGCACCTCCTTCCTTCCTTCTGCACTGACCTTGGTGCATACAGTGCTGCTTCTCATTTTCTCTCTCACAACTGCCATGTAGTGTTTATTAGCCTTTTGTAAATAAGTTATCACAGGACCACCACCCACATCTCCCATTGATTCAGCTTTGGCTAGCATCAAGACATCTTTGTATCCACTGGAGACAGATGAAATTGCTGTGTTGGACCTGGGGTAGCCCCGTCCTTTTCTCACAGAGGTCACCCCTTTAATCCCTCCTTTTCAAAGTCTCCTCATTTAAACCCAGTATAGCCTTTTATTGTACCTGGTTCTTCTAATCAGTATCCTGATGTATTGCTCTTTGACAAAGGTTCAGTCACCCCCTACTGAGGCTACTTTGGTCTTAATTTCACTTCTGACATTTTCCTGATGTTAGCACCCTGAATTTGATGTTACGCATTGCTATGAAAAGCTTTTGTTAAATCCAAACAAATGTTGGGAAAATGATAGTTACAAGGACTAATTGACTTGATATGCTAAAAATAAAATGGGAATGTAGCGTTTCTTTCCTTTATTCTTTCTAGCTCGTGATTCTTCATCTAGTAATGTGGTAAATGATGTTGTTTATAGAAGGTAGATATCCAGAATTCTCTTTATTTTTGTGATATTTAGCCATATTATTCTCTAGGAGGAGTGGCGGTGAAACCTTTCCATGTTAGTTCTTTCTCAACAAAATAATGCTTTCATACTTCATGGATTGTGAGGCAAATGTATTACAGAGTATTAAACACTTGGCTGTCTTTGGTTCAGGTCACAGGAAAATACCTGGATTGGAGATGGATGAGTTTTCTGTGTGTGACAGAATATGTCTAGTAGCAAAGTGCATCTCTCCTACATTGGTAAGGTCTTTTCTACTGGTGATCGTGATCAGCTGCTCACTATGACAGCATCTTGTTCATTATTCAAGACAGATGATTAGTTAATTATTTTGTGTGTTATAGTCTGTTTTTCTTGATTGGATTACTGGAATGGTTTCGGAACAAAACAGAGAAAGATATATCCCATTTATTTTATATGTTTTGTGATGAGGCTTTCCTTTAAAGGGGGAAGAGAGCTGTATGAAAACGTATCTGAATTAAAGTAGTTACCAGATATCTGTGTGATCGTATTCTCACTTTCCTGAGTGTTTACACATAGTAAATCAAAAAGGGGTATTTTTTTTTTTTAAACAGTCAAATAGAACAGCTGTTTTGAAATCCAAACTGAATATTCATAACTCTCTTCCTGCCTTATTTAGCTGATTTGAGCTTTCAAGTCTAATATGACTTCCTCAGAAGTTGTGCTAGATTGTGACTAATAATCTTCTCATGTTTATACAACATGCAAACACACACATATACTACCTATGCAAGCATTATCCTAATATTGGCTAGATTTCATTGACAAAAAGATGATAGATAATTCAACAAACATATCATTTGCTGATTTTATTGCAGTTTCATAAGAGCTGCCGTTATAAAAAATGGGTATGACATTTGCATTTCTGCTTAATTGCTGTGGAGTGAACATAAAAAGATAAGAGAGCCAAGAGAGCTTATTAAAACTGAAATGAGGGCAAGTGATAAAAGAATGATATTTTAGTGGTGCTGCAGTCATATCTGTCATTCTGCCCACTAAAACATTTTTTTTTTTTTAATTTCTGCAGAGAGAGGATATAGGCTTTATTCAACTACTAGTTTTCTTTCAAGCTATGCTTGATATACAGGATTTCTCCATGCCTGTGCTTTAACTTGTGGTGCAAGGGCCCTCAGTGGCCCCAGGAACTTTCTGGAGAATAACTTGGATTTTTATGTTTCATGAAATGTCTTCTTATTGTCTTTTTCTTTCCTTTTTGTTTTTCCTGTGTTATAACAAGTTACAGGTAGGGATTCCTTATGCCTCACCATTGTGTTGCTCATAGCCGTATCTCAGAACTCCAGTGTGTCGGATGAGATTACTGTTTGCATCATCTTTTAGATGAATTGTTAAAAAGAGTGTTACATAGTTTGAATTGCTGAACATTTGGCTAACCTACACTTGTCTGTACATGAGCTAAGTTCTCAGTGAAAAGTGCCTTCAGTTTACTTGGCAGTTTGCACAGGCGGGGCATACAGGGAGCCGTTTTATCTGCTCTGAAAGCAACACACTGTAACACACTTCATGCAGGTAGGGTTCTGCACCTTGCTTCCAGGTTCACAACTGTGGGAAGTGCTCTTGATCTCCACCACTATGGTACTGGGCACCCACCTGAGGACCAAAACCAGTTCCTTTATAGGGAAATCTGCAGAGAGGTCTGATACAGGAAACTGTAGTATCAGTCTGCATTGGGTATCACAAAAAGAAATGCCGTGTGTTTATAGTCATGACTCCATGTTTAAAGGCAGAAATACATGTATAATGTATATCAAATCCTGACTACATATCTGGTGCTGTCATGAGGGTTCTTTTTTTTATAACGAGGAGCCTTTCTAAGGGGATTGTAACCGTTAGGAAGGGTTGTTATCCACATGTCCAGAAGAGACAAGGCAATCTCTGGCAGCAGACTGCCTACCTAATGAGGTGGTCTTTGAACTGAAGAACTTGAGAACTGGGGTCTAAAATGGCAATGTTCCCACCATTGCAACCAACTGCGTAATAAGCCAGGCCAATCAGAAAAGTGGCAAATGTTCCTTGGCCAGGTACCTCAAGGGCATGTATAACTATAGGGTATCTTCTTGCATCTCTCTACGGAAACCTGCATTCTCTGCTCCCTTTTTTTCTCTGTAGTGCCTGTATACCAACACATACTGCATGGGGAATAAACAGGAAGAACTGGAGATCTGTGTGTGGTTGAAGGGACATGATCTCATTACAGTCACAGAGACGTGATGAGACTGCTCTCATAACTAGAATGCTGTCGTGGATGGCTGTGTACATTTTAGGAAAGACAGGCCAGGTGATGGAGTTGTTCTCTATGAGAAAACAACTAGAAAGTATTAAGCTCCACCTGGAGATGAATAATGAGCAAGTGGAGAGCTTGTGGTGAGAATTAAGGGGCAGGCTTGTATGGGTCACACTATTGTGGGTATGTACTACAAGCTGCTTGATCATGAGAGGAAGTTAATGAGGCCTTCTGTAGACAGCTGAAAGACACCAGACACTGGCTCTCAAGGGGGACTTGACTCACACTGGTATTTGCTGGAAAAGCAGCGCTGTCAAGCACGCACAGTCCAGGAGGTTCCTGCAGTTCTTAGTGCATAACTTTGATACAGGTGATGAAGGAGCCAACGACTGATTGGAAGAGTTCAGAAAGTTACAATGTTATGAGGGTCACAAGAGCGGTAAAGTCTAATTGGAAGCCAGCAGCTTTCCCAGGGGATCAGTGCTTGTTCAACATCTTCGTCAGTAACCTGGATGAAGGGACAGAATGCACCCTCAGCAAGTTTGCTGGTGATACTGAACCGGAAGGAGTGGTTGACACACCAGAAGGCTGTGCTACCATTCAAAAAAACCTGGACAGACTGGAGAGTTGGGCAGAGAGGAACCTGATGAAGTTGAACAAGAGCAAGCATACAGCCTTCCATCTACAAGAGGAAAAATCACATGCATCAATACATTAGGTGGCAGACCTGCTAGAGAGGAGCTCTGCAGAGAAGGACCTGGGTGTCCCAGTGGGACTGCAGGTTGACCATGAGCCAGCAGTATGTCCTTGTGGCCAAGAAGGCCAGTGGTATCCTTGGGTGCATTAAAAAGAGCATGGCCAGCAGGTCAAAGGAGATGATCCTCCTTCTCTACTCTGTCCTCTTGAGGCCACATCTGGTGTGCTCTGTTCAGTTCTAGATTTCTCAGTTCAAGACAGACAGGGAACTTACAAATAGAGCCCAGAGTAAGATAGGTAAACCTCAAAAATTATTAGAGGTCTGGAGCATTTATAGAAGGCTGCCTGAGGAGATAGTGGAGTCACTGTCCCTGGAGTTTTTCAAGAAATGGGTAGATGTGGCTTTGAGGGATGTGGTTTAGTGGACAGGGTGGCAATGAATTGATGGTTGAATCTGAACGATCTTTTCCAATTTTATGATTCTGTAATCTCCCTTATGAGGAAGGATATATGAGATCTGGGAATGTTCAGCCTGGAGAAGAGGAAGGAGACTGAGAGGAGCTCTTATCAATACATCTTAAAGGAAAGAGTCAAGTGGATGGCTCTTTTCAGTGCTGACAAGTGACAAAACAAGACGCGATGGGTGCAAACTGAAACACAGCAAGTTCTGCTTGAACTAGAGAAAGAACTTCTTTATTTTGAGGGTTATATATAGCCTTGGAATAAGCTGCTCAGGGAGGTTATGAGGTCTCCTTCTCTTGAGCTTTCAAAACTCACCTGAACGCTTTCCTATATAACTACTCTAGGGAACCTGCTTTATCAGGGGGAGGTCAGACTAGATGTTCTCCAAAGGTCCCTTCCAACACCTACAATTCTGTGATTCTGTAATCATAATTTCTGTAAGCTCTATGTACACAGTTATAAAGGTACACATGAATAATCAAATTTTTGCACTAAAGTATTATAACGAAGGCAATGCTTTTAAAAATAACTTTGTAAAATTATCCTAGTTTTAAAATATTGAATATCTATATATAAATATACATATGCTTCTTGCCAGTGTAGGGACTCCCTTCATCTGTTCCTGAATTTCACATGCCACCTTGCAGTCTGAAACAACATAGATGATGTATTTGCTAAAGTCACAAGAGTAACTACACATAAACTACCAGCAGGAAGATTTCTTGCAGGAACTTGTGCACTAGAAAAGGTGGTAAATCTGCCTAGGCATTTCAGCAGATTGCAGTAAAATTCTGCTTTGTCAGCAAAATAAACCCAGTTCTCCCAAGTGTTCAGTACAACCTTCAACCGCAAAGAAATGATGAGCTGTCAGTGAACTGATATGGAAAACAGAACTCTCTTACATGACTTTTCCCACAAAAGAATGTTTTTTGTTCTGTTCTCTGCATGGAGATCCATAATTCTCTATGTGAAGCTGTGTTAACTTGCTACAAAATTGAGAAAAGCTACTCAAATAACTAAAATATACCCCTGTAAGACCTTTTTTGTGTGTTTGTGTTCAGTCTTGCTGTTCTAGAACTGATAGCTTACAGCAACTTTAAAAAGGAAGGGCATTCCCTGAAATTCAAGAGCTTTCTGGGTCTAGGTAATAAATACTAATGTCCAAGGCCATCTCAACTATTTCTAAGTGTCCACAATCTGGCCTTACCTTCCAACATGCATCTTGTTTGATTAATTGTACATATGTATGGTCTGAAAGAACAAATTCAGAAAACAATAATTTCTGCTATTAGATCATCCTAGCAATATAGTTTAGCTGCATATGAGCTGAAATGAGAAGCAGCAGGAATAAGTAATAATCAAATATTCTGTTTCTATAGAGCCTCTGTGTTACTGCGACAACTAATACTCATATGCTAATAGCACTTATAGGTGCTTTTCTTGTTGCTTTTGTTTGCTAGTTTGATTTGCTTGTTTGCTTGGTTGTGCTTTTGTTCTTCTTGTTGTTATTTCCCTTGTTTATTGTGAAAGAGTAAAATCATTAACAATTATAGTAAAAAAGCAGTAGAAACTAAAAAATACATATGAAGCCAGGAACACCATTATCATAGTATGTTTTCCTAAGAGTGTTTTTTATTCTGTGAAAACATCTTTGGTTTTGTAACTGTTTTTTTCTTTTTGTAATTATAGACTGGATTGCTGTCATGCTAAAGCACTCTTGGGTAATACTGATGTTTATCAGAGCTATCATATGTTAAAATTGATGTTTCTTTTTACACTATATATTTGAATATATCCTTCAGTTCCAGCCTTCTTTTGTAAAGCTGCCATTTTTCGGGTGTTTTGACTGTGTTATCTTAACCAACTTATTCATTAGTAGATTCAAACATACGTAAAACAGAAAGTATTCATTGTTCCACTTTAGGTACCGTATACTTTATTTCTGAGGCAATTAACATTTCTATGTACATCTATACATATGTTTACGTATTTCACTTAATAGCTACGTTGTACTAATTTATGTATGAAGGGCTAATATTCAAAAAACAGATACAATGAAAATGTTTAATACAATTTCAGAAAAAAAAAATATGTATTTCTATAGGATCCATACAGAACGAGCAAATAAATTCTTAAGGCATTAATACTTCTGTTATCAACATGTCTTACAGAAGCATACTAAATATGAAGTTCTTGTCACTAACACCAACACTTACATGTATAAAGGAAAAATGTGCCTCTGTAGATTGGAGGCTGTAGGACTTTTGCTACTGATCTCAGCAGTAGCAAGATTTTTTCATAAATTTCAGAAGAAGCAAATGGAATATAATATGAAGTCTTCAAAATCATGTTCCTCCAAAGCTTTGTGTTGCATTAGTTTTCACAATTCAGCAAAACCCTTTCCTTGCATACTTTCCTTGGTGTACTACAAAATGTGCTTAGTCAAGATCTTAGCATTTTAATGTTGTTCTTTATCTTTCAGTAATTGGAAATTGAAATATTTATGAGTTATTTTTCTGTTCCAAAAAGTAGAGGAAAGGGAAATAAATTGTACAGAAAGTTTCAGTTTTACAAAGTAGCAGTTACTGTTCCATAATTATCATAGAAGCATAGTATCCTTAGTGCTGGAAAGGACCTCTGACAGCCATCTAGTTCAACTCTTCTGCAATGAACAGGAACACCACAGCTATACCAGGTTGGCCCAGGGCCCTCATCCACCCTCACCTTGAAAGTCTCCAGGGACAGGGCATCAAGCACATCGCTTGGCAACCTGTTCCAGTGCCTCACCACCCTCATTGTAGAGGATTTTTTACTTGTACGTAACCTAAACCTACCCACTATGAGCTTGAAACTATTTCCCCTTGTTCTGTCACCACAGACTCACCCAAAGAATCTCTCCTCTTCTTTCATGTAGCTCCCCTTTAGATAAGGAAAGGCTGCTAGCAGGTCATGTTGCAACCTTCTCTTCTCCAGGCTGAACAGCCCCAGCTGTCTCAGCCTGTTCTTGTAGAAGAGGTGCTCCATTCCGTGGATCATTTTTGTGACTCTTCTGTGGATGCACTCCAACATGTCTATGTCTCTCCTGTACTGAGGACTCCACATCTGAATGCAGTACTCCAGGTGAGACTGGCCGTGCTTCTTTTGAAATCTTCTGCCTTATGATGGAAGGTTTCCCATAACAATCACTGGCAAAAAGGAAACAGACAAACAACAAAAGAACCCAACAAAATTCCTCAGATTTTTTTTCTGAAATGTTTTATAATGTTCTTTGTGTCTCTCCTCACAGTACTTTCTGGGGTTCTTTTTGGTGGCATTTATAGTTACGGTATCTCACAATATCACCTGGCATTTGAATTAGTATTTTATATGTATTTCGTTTGTAATATTTCCAAAACTGGTTACCTTAGAAGATAAATAATTATATTATTTTCTTGGCCACTGTAAAAGGAAATGTTTGGCAATTTTTTGAAACATAAGAAAGTTGTATTGATATTGCAATGAATTCTGTAATGTAAGAAAATACATTTTGAAATACATTAAATTGTGTGTACAAAGAAAGTCATAAATTTGAGAGAAAAATCCGGAACAAACATTACCACAAAACTGAACATTAAGCTATATTCACTAAAACAGAAGTTGCATTTTTATGTTGTTTAGGAATATGCAGAAGCTAATTATATATTTTGTGTATATTTGCCGGAAATTTTTGGAAAACCACAGAAAATCAGTAGACAACAGTACTACCAGAATGGTATGGATTCAAAAGTAATAATGATCATGCTCATTTTTTAAAATCACTTTGAATGGATTTTGAAGTTTTCAGATTGAATAGTACAGAAAGGACAACTAACCTTTTACAGAAAAATACAGAGAAAATTGATGCGAGTATTGTCCTGGAGAGGTGGGACCAGGGGAGAAGAAGAGACAAGCTAGAAACAGAGGTGGGGAAAGACCCAGCTGGGAAATAAAAGTGCCTTGGAACAAACCTGAGGCCTTTTAAGAGTGTTACTCTGTCCCATCCTTAAGAACTAGTTGAAAATCTTCAGTTTTAAAATACATCTACTGGTACATTTTCTACTCCTCTTTGTGTGGTACAGTTAGACTGCTTAGTGCCTAACGCTGATCATAGAAGCATTGTTAAGGGTCAGGGGAGCATTGATTGGTGAGACACATGAGCTGTGGGTGAAAAGTCACCCAGTGTAGTCATCTGAAGAGTCTCTGTGTCATAAAGTAGGTATGTAGGCTGCTCCAAAAGTAATGCCTTTTATTTACTTGCGTAGAAACTACAACGGATACAAGAATCACAATAATACTATTTGATTGAACAAATTCTCAGCTACAAACCACTGTTTTTGAAGATAGTCATCACCATTAGCTATGCATTTTTGCCATCAATAACCAAGAGCCTGCATGCTGAACTCAAAAATTTGCACCGGCAGAGATGACCCACTGTTTCACAGCTATTATGATGGTATCATTGCTAGGAAATGTTACCCACACAGACCATCTCTCATCAGCCCAAATAGATGGAAGTTAGTAGGCAAAAAATCCATACTACACAATCAGTGTGGTAGTAGAATCCAGCTAAGATTAGCAATGTGCTCCACAACCTTCAAACTGGTGTGGGGTCTGGCATTAGTATATTGCAAGAGAAAAACTGTCTTCTTCCACTTCAGATGCCATTTTGTCAGACTGCCCCTTTGCTGCCATCTATCACATGGCAACAAATAACAGAATATTGACGGGAAGGTTCAGTGTCTACTGCCATACCACCAACATCCACCTCTGATGTCATGAGGCAACACAGTAAAGCAGGAGGCATTACTTTCTGAGCAGCCCTTGTACTTCAGGCTAAGGGATTTAAAGGACTCACTGTGGAATGCTGTAGGGAGTAGGGAAGCATTTTTGGATTATTAAAAAAAGTATGGTTAAAAGTAGGAGATGTGTTACATTTTCAGGGGACCATGTAGAGGAAGGACGAAGATGAGAAAAAGCTCACATATGGGAAAAAAGGAAAGAGTACAGGGTAAAAGAAAAGGCATAGGTGGAAAAGGAGATAAAAGGTTGTCCAGTAAATGGGCTGGTGAGGAGTATTTTTGTCTGAGCCCTGTAGTATCATAGAATCATTAAGATTTGTAAGACCTTTAACATCATCTAGTCCAATCATCAACCTGTCCTCACCATTACCACTAGCCATGTCCCTCAGTGCCACATCTCCACAGTTCTTGAACACCCCCAGGGATTATGACTTTATCACCTCACTGGGAAGCCGTTTCAGTGCATCACCACTCTTTCTGAGAAGAAATTTTTCCTCATATACTATCTGAACATCCCCTGGTGCAACTTACTTAAGGCCATTGCCTCTTGTCCTATCACTAGTCACCTGAGAAAAGAGACCAGATAAGTAACCTCGTTGTAAAATGGAATTAAATCAGTTGAGCAGGACTTTCCCCTCACAAACTTGTATTGGCTATGTTTTTTTTGTTTGGTTGTTTTTTTTTTTTTTTTTAATTTGGAATCAGTTATCTGATATAGTCAACTTTCAGAACACATTCCTTGAATGGGTAGTTTAAAAACAGATATTTCATTTTCTTCAAAAGCTGGAAGAACAAGCTCTTGTTTTTTGAAACATAAAACCAAATTGAGAATAGTTATTTTTGTTTTATTATTAAGACTTACATTACACCAGGCACCCATAGGAGCTGCAGGCAGATAAACAGGAGGGAGCTGTAAAAAGCCTAGGGAATGTGAAAATGCGGTTGTGCCAGCCAAACGCATCCACGTGTGTATTTACTTTAAAAGAACAGAGTTCTCTCCAAAATCAGAAAAAATGTTTGAGCCCTTTCTTCACTCAGCAATTAATGTATCTACCATGGCAACAGATTTCAAACTTAAATACATGTAGTATATTTATTGTTCTTATAAGCTTAGCAATTATTTGTCTTTCCTATATCATATTCACAACAGATGTTTTTCACCCTGTACAGTAATTATTTGTATTCTATTCTCATTAGTTACACAGAGGAAAATGATGTGGTTACAGTATAGCAGCTTTTAGCATGAATAGCTCGGAGGATTCTGTTCTATAAATTTCTAATCACTGCATCATGGTAAAATGACATGGAGTAAGTGCAGAGTTGGGGCCAAATATCTACCTATGTGCTGGGATTGACAGGCTAAAGTATTGCTCTGGAAGTCAGCATTAATTTCTCAGTCCCTTGCGTGCTGTAACACCAGTGCTGAGCAATCCCCCAGCCAATAAAGGAGTAAGAGGCCCAGGAGGAAAAATGCCAAAGTGGTCTGCCAAAAATGAATGTGTTATTTGCCAAATGAGAGTTAGCCAGCTTTTTTGGAGTTCTCATAGCTCCTTCGTCAGCAGCCTAAAATGGCTGCATGGAGGTGCTTTGCTACTGCTGTGCTCCTGAGCACAGAACCTTTCCCTTTCCAAGCAGAGAGCTCTCCAGCTCCAGCAGCCCTCCCCTTCCCATGGATTTCCTGCCATAGAAAAGCACAACATCTAAGACTTGGGCAACATTAGAGGACTTGGACAAGTCTTATAAAATTGCCTTTCAGCCTAGATTTTCTTCTCAGCCTCAGAAAGTCACTAGCGTTCCCATTCCTTCTCCTTCCTTTTGTAAATTATGTTAAAGATATATTGCATATGTTTCCTTTCTACATAACCAGCAATATTCCTGAAATTATTGCAATACAACTTCCTCCAGCTGAAAGCAAATTGTGTGCCTTAGCTATTCCATCAGCAAGAAGATTATTTTCCAGCAGTTGCTCTCCCTTGTCAGCCGTGCTGTATGGAGGTTGTTTAATGTGGAGCATTGGATACTCATTGCAGGGAACCCAAAGCCAGAGGTGCTCTGTGTGCCTGTAACTGAATAATACAGATGTGGCCAAGGAGCCTAAAGCAGAGTGCTTCTTTCTGTTCTTCCTTTCACCTGTTTATCGTAGTGTACAACTTCTGTCTTCTGCAAAAAGCCTGCTCCCAGTGTACCTCTTCTATACATGAAGCTTGTATAAATCTGCTCAGATTTAGAGTAAGTAGAGTAAATGTCCATTATTTTTAGTGATAGTGGGACTAAGTATACAATGTTGCCACTGACCCTACTGCTTTGAACTCAGCAAAGCTAAAGCCAAGGGTTTCAGTGTAGTTATTTAAATCGAATACCAGCTTCTGAATTGGTTCTGCATTGAAAACTGCATGAAAAACTGCAACCCAAAGTTGCTCACTGTCTTATGTAGCTCTTACTTCACACTAAGTAAACAATCAGTCTGTATAAGAAGCATGGGCAGGGCTTTCCTTTGCACCTCATTTCAGTTCATGCACCACCCAGCCACCAGAACAGCCCTGAGTCCCTAATCCTTCTGGCCTCTGTTTGCCTCTGATTGTTGAGCTTAATGCTGGGGGCACTCATGGAACTGCAACAAGGAGGAGAGTACCAACCTCCATTAATCAAATCCAACTCTGTACTCCAAACATTTCTATTTAGATATTACTTTCTAGAGGAGATGTGAGTCTCTTTTATAGTGCCCTTTTATGCAAATGTTTTCAAAAAGTAATGACAGTTCATCTGTCTAGTCCTATGTGTTTTTTGTTGTTGTTGTTGTTATTGTTTTTTATACAACACAGCAACA
Source organism: Chrysolophus pictus (assembly GCA_037305975.1). NCBI lineage: Eukaryota > Metazoa > Chordata > Aves > Galliformes > Phasianidae > Chrysolophus > Chrysolophus pictus. Next base: position 79,977,694 of record CM074576.1, read on the forward strand.
GTCCTGAGAAACTGTATGTTCCATCTTCTTTTTATATGCTGTTTCTGTCTTCCCTGTGGCTGTGTTGTCTACATTAAGTGGGTGCAAATGCACTTGAGTGAACCTGAAGCTGCTCTGGTTGGCAAGTAGGTTAAGATGCCTGAGCACAAGCAACTGACAAGCCTTGTGTGCTCAGGTGCCAGCAACTGGAGAGAATAGGGCACCTGAGAACAGCTGGACTGGAGTTACCTGCAGTGTGGATTGATACTCCATGAGCAGATCTCAGAGTTGATCAGCTGTTGCAGGTGAACTGTCCAAAGCTAGAACTGCAGTTTATGCAAATAATATATATATATGTAGGTGTCTGTCTTTGAGATTGGATGTGCATATGGGTGTGAATGTGAAGATACGTATGTGTGCTCATCTTTTGCGTGCATATGCTCATCCTGGTTGCTGGATGAACATGAGGCACAGAGCTGCAGCAGCCTTTCATCTGCCTGGATGCTGGGCTCAGCTGCCTCTAACTAAGACATTAAGCGTGGGAGAAGATACTATGTATCTGAACAAATGGAAAGAAAATAGCTGTCTAACTCAAATTGTTTTAGTATTTAAATAGTTGTAAATAGATCAGAATTCATCCATGAAAAAATGTGGCAAAATATATAATTGATACAGAAATTTACAGATTCCCTTTGTTCTCTCCCCAGTTTGAAGAAAAAAGTTACTGAAATAGACTGCAAAAAGAATATTACATAACGGAAACCAGCGCATAAATGACAATGCAGGTTAAATTTTCTATTCAGGAGTTTATATATTCACTCAATTCTCTACCAGCTATACATACTAATGGCATTGTTCTGAGCCATGGAGACTTTATGAAGTGAATTAAGCTGCTATTCCTATGTTTAGATAGTGAGAAGCTTGGGCATGAAGTTAGGTCACAAGTAACAGCAAATGATTAAGCTGGCAGCATCAGACCAATTACAAACACTGCCCTGCTGCAGAATGGAGCAGCCAAACAAGCCAGTGTAGAGATTCTACTTTTCTGACAAATAAAGCTGACTTTTCTGTGAGACCACCAAGAAATAAGGTGAAAGAGCTGACTACTACCTCCCATGTCTGTGTCAAACTGTACCAATACAGACACACATAAAGACTGGGCCACGGTTCAAGTGAAAAAGAAGTGCAAGTGAATTTAAATAATCAGAAATATATTTAGATTTGTTCCGTTTATCTTTCACATTTTAGTTTGAATTAAAATCTACAAAGCAAGATTTATTTTGTCATACTAAAAAAAACCATGCACTCTACATACAGCTTGAATTACATAAAATTATTCAAAACCGTCTGCTTTCTTACATTCATATTCCTACTATTCACATGGCTTTGGATTTTCATGTCTGGGTATTTTGGATGATTCATGCTTCTGAGTCTGAGAGATAGCAGCAAGCTTCAGAACTAAAACAAGAAATGAAAATACGTTATGGTGTCTGGCACCTGTCTGTGCTTTATCTTCATACATCTCTGTCTGTTGGGACAGCTGAAAACTGTAGCCTTTTTACTTTTCACCTCAGAGTTGTTTATTTTGGTGGCTGATAATTAAATGAAATGAAAGTATACAGTTTCATAAATCTGAAACTTGAAGCTGTGCTGACTTCACAAATTCTGACTGGGGCCTGCCAGTGAAGGTAGAAACATGGCTTTTGAGGGCAATAAAGGTATGCAGCTGTCCTTGTTTTCATCAAGCAAAGAGAGGGAACAAGGGAGAAGCCATTCAGCATCTTCTTTATTTCCAATAAAGCTTTCAGTTTAGGAGTATAAAAGAAGGTGCATTGCATTTGCAAGAAGAATGATTTGCTGGTAAAAATGTTCCAGAATTTGATGACCTTCTGAGTCATCAGGATGTAGTAACACCCAATTGTTCCTGACAGCAGAACATTGCATAGGCACAGCTGCTAGTTCATGCACCAAAATGGTAGCCATCAAGACATCATTTCAAGAGCCTCTGGCTTCAATGCCTCTACTTTATTATTATTATTATTATTATTATTATTATTATTATTATTTTATATTTTTTCATTCTCCTACAACCTTTTTTTTTTTTTTTTTTTTTTAAAGTATTTTATTTTAACAGTTCCCAGCCCACCTCCTGCATGGGAAAATAAAATAAAAAATAAGAAATTGAACAAAACAAGACCAAAAAAATAACAGCTAGGAAACAAAGCACAGCCAGCACGTCAAGGGAGTAATCCTTCCCCTCTCCTCAGCACTGGGTGGGGCCACATCTGGACTGTATCCAGTTTTGGGGGCCCCAGTACAAGAGATGTGGTCATACTGGAATGATTCGAGTGAAAGGTCATAAAGACAACCAAGGGACTGGAGCACTTGCCTTATAATAAGAGGCTGATAGAGCTAGTGCTGTTCAGTTTAGAGAAAGCTCACTGAATTTATATAAATACTTTAAGAAAGAGTAAAAAGAGGATGGAGCCAGGCAGTTTTCAGTGGTACCCAGTATTAGGACAAGAGGCAGTATGCACAAACTGGAACACAGGATGTTTCATCTGAACATCAAGAAACAATTTTTATGCTGTGATTGACAGCACTGGCACAGTTACTCAGAGAGGTTGTGGGATCACTCCACTTGGAGATCTTCCAAAGCCACCTGGACGTGGTCCCGGGAAAATGGCTCTAGACATTCCAGCTTGAGCGGTGAATTTGGACTAGATGACCTCCAGAGGTCTCTCTCAACCTCAACCATTCTGTGTTTCTGTGTTTATATAAATGGATCAAGTGGGAGGAATAATAAAACTCTTTGAACTCATCAGTTCCTAAGGAAGTATTAGTACTACATTTCTGCTATTCTGGCTTATGGTGCTAAGTTAGGTTTTAACTATACTCTCCTTCATGATCACATATATTCCAACAGAAGACTGAATTATGAGGTGGTAGAGACTACCTATAGGGTATTAAGTATTATCCTACTGTATTTGGAATTGATGGAAACCAGAAACGATACTAATATGTCCCTTCATAATTCTGTTTCCTCTGGGAAAATATATCAATCTACCACAGAGAAAACATTCAGTGTCATTCTGACACTTCTTCATTTTAGCACTTTCTGACTCATTGGCTCAAAATTTCTTCTCTAATGATCCCAGGAAATCAGAAATGAGTAGCTAACTTAGCACTACATTTGTAAGCAGCATTAAAATATTCAGTATACTATTAAATGCAGACTAGTAGTTGTCCATATTGTACTCACCATATATAGTCTATGAATTATAATGTTTTTTTGATTGACTTTGGTCTTTTTAAGATCAGACCAGATCCAACATGTAATCCAATGTTGTGTTATTCCCTGAAGGAGTTCACATATCACATACATTCTTAGAAACTTGTTTTTATAATGTGGCTTTCCTCGCAATACCTATAAAGCATAGGTATAGTATTATATAAAAAGCTTTATGTAACTGTACATGACATATTTCTTATTGTATACTATATATATATTGTATATATATGTGTATATATATAATACATATTGTATATATTGTATGGTTAATTGTATACAATTGTCCTTCAATATAACTGTAAAAGTAAAAGTTTCTGGTTAAGGCTATTGCCATAATTTCATTCAAGCACGTTCTATTAAGAAAATGAGGTTTTATTAATTTAATGTGGAAATCAATGTTAAATTGATTCCAGATTGAAAGGAATAAGTTTCACTTAGATTTTAAAATAGTCAGATAATACAGAATATTCTGTAATAAAAAAGTGTATATGTCTATTTTTTTCCTAACTCATTCATAAAAAAAAAATCTTTAAGGTATTACTAGATAAAAATATTAAATTCCCTTTCTAGAGACTGATTTCTATTTCATTTTTATTGTCAAGAACACCAATAAAAGGTCTTTCACAACAGTCAGTAGTTCTCTCTTACATACGGAAAATGTTATTCTAATAACAACTTTGTACTTCCACATTTTAATGGAAAAGGAAATATGGAATAGTAGCAAGTACCAAACATGTTAGAAGAAGTTATAATGTATAAACTTTATGCTTTCAAGGATAGAAGACACTAGGAAAGATCAATATTTCCTGATGTGGCTAATTTGAACATATTAAAACAAGTATCTTGCAGAGCATTGTTATTAAAATAGTCCTGGAGCCTTGTGTGAATTGACTGATTTCATAATATCAAGCACATATTTAGGCAACCCTTGAGTGTAGAAATCGGTGTTTATGTAATTCAGTTGAGGTAACAAGCAGTTTTCAAACTGGACTGGCCCTCGGGGCTGTGGAAGCTGGAGATAATTCCAAAGGTGCAATGGAAAATTTCAGCTGGCAGCTGTCTGTCTCCCTTCACTTTTCCTCTCTTTCTCTGCTCCCTCACTACTAAACCAGCATTTACAGGTCTGTTGGCTCTGGAAGCTTTGTGAAAAATGCAATTTGTGATTTCAGCTAAGAGAGTGAGAGCCAGCCATTCCTGATCTTGGGTCAAAAAACATCAGCAACAATAGAAAAAGATTAACCTTAACTTTGCGTAGAAAGTTTGAAGTGCTATACTGAAAAATGATTTGAAAGCCACAAACTGCTGAAAGTATCAAACTCCACTGTGGAGAGGACCTCACTAGGTGGTAAAAGTTCTGGCTGCAGTATGATACCTTGGCCTTCCTCTCTTGCTATGTGGTCAAAGGCTTAAAGCACATCCTCAAACAATTCCACATCTGTTTAAAGGCAGGAGGTTTTCTCTTGAATGGAATTAATCATTTATAAAAAGTGGGTATTGTTACAAGTGGCCAAGTTTACATAAAGTAATTTAAACTACTGTGAAGAAAAGACATTTCAAGATTTTCTTTTTAAATGCAAATTTCTTGAAGAGTTGGAAATAAGATAACATTCCCAACACATCTTGTGTGATTAGGGGAAACATAAAGAGAGAGTGTTGGGGCTTTTTGTTCCTGTTTGCTTTCTTCAGTTTCTTTGCCTGGGTAAACAGTAAAATACTGTACTAAACTCGGTGTAAATAACTAACTTCTATTAATGCAGAGCTTGATATTTTTTTTCTAAAAATGGTACTGACAGGGCAAAAAAATGAATTTGCTGTCATGGTGTAGGTTGAAGAAAAATTTCTGTTCTGCAACAGGTTAGTTTCCTGTTAAGTCATTTTAGTTAATATACTCTTCAGTAAGCCAGTATCATAACAGGCTGTGTACTTCAAGTGTAAACATTCCCTTCAAATGAAGGAGAAGTAAAAAGTATGCACAGGATTGTCAGGGCAATCCCAGATCTGAGTACAAACTGGGAGATGAACTCATTGCAAGCAGCTCTGCTGTGAAGGACTTGGGTGTTCCAATGGACAAAAAGCTGAACATGAGCCAGCTCTTGCTCACTCAGAAGGCCAACAGTATCCTGCACTGCATTAAAAGAGGGGTAGCAAAAGTGAAAGTGAGGGGACTGTCCCCCTCTGTTCTGCCCTCATGAGGCCCCAGCTGGCTGCATCCAGGTCTAGGACCCCCATTACAGGAAGGATTTGGAACTGTTGGAGAAATCCAGAGGATACCAGTGGGCTGGACCACTTCTCCCATGAAGACAGATTGAGGGAGACGGGCTTGTTCAGTCCGAGAAGAGAAGGCTCTGGTTCACCTCACTGTGGCCTTTCAGTACTCCTTTCAGAGAGCTTATGAAAAGGAGGGAGACCAACTTTTTACACTGGCAGATGGTGATAAGACAAAGATGAATGGTTTTAAGCTAAAGGAGGAGATTTAGATACTAAGAGGTAATTATTTACTCAGAAGATGGTGGAAGCAGTGGCACAGGCAGCTCAGAGAAGAAGATAGTGTCCCATCCCTGGAGGCGCTAATGCCAGGTTGGATGGAGCCTTGGGCAATCTGAGCAGATGGGGGGCAGTACTGCCCACAGCAGGGGGTTTGGACTGAGTTATCTTTAAGATCATAACCCAAACCTTTTTATGATTCTACAATACAGTGAATACAAAGAATGTAGCCTGTTGTTTTATATGTAAAGAGTTAGTGGACATTGCTGCATTTGATGGGTTTTCTTATTACCCTATGATTCTATTACACTCGGAGCTGCAGAAAGATGTTTTAGCTGCAGATCATCAATGCCAAGATCAACAGAGGTCTATTTTCCCTCTTAACTGCTACTTCAAATGCTGCCATTTTTTACTAAATGAAGACGGTGTCATCCTACATAACTCAGATGGAAGTTGACTCTTCACATAGGAAGCAATTTGTGGCTATACTGTTCACTACTAAACAAAATAAGAGCTGGCTTAACATTTAGGGAGGAAGTGGAGATAACTTTCCAAAGAGCACGTTCTTTCTAGTCTCAAGAACTGTAAGTTTTCAGTATAAGCTATATTCCCTTGCACTAGCCTCCTGATGAAGGGAATGCATGGTAAAACAACAGAGTGGGCAGTGAACTGTTAGAGTCTCAGTTTTCCAATTTCTGTGAGGAAAAGAAATGATGAAGGATCCTGCCCTGGGGAACACCAAGCTGCATGGATTCACAGCAGAGTTCTAACTAGTGAGGCTGAAGGCAAGATTGCTAATTACCTGTTTGTATTTATAACCAATGCTGGAAAGAAGAGCAGTTTTATAAGCGTAACTCATCTAGACCTATTAAGAGATCTCTTTTTTTATAAAGAAATCAGGCCGTACCTAATCTTTTAGGCAGTTCATTCAAATGCAATATCTATATTTTAAGAATTTAAATTTAAAGAAGCTATTATTCTGTGTGTTCTCTTATCTGTTTCTCCCCTTGTGCCTCCTATACCTCCTCCTCCCTTTTTTTTTCTCTCTGAAAAGTTACCCACTAATTTAATTTTGTTCAGAGAAATTGGATTTAAATTGATTTGCTGTCTTAAAGAAAAATCTCATTGTATCTTGCTTTCTATTGCTGTATTATGTGTAAGATCTGAATTTTTCTGTGCTTGAAAATCTGTTGGATGAAATAAGTAAATGAAAAGCTTAACTTATATATATGGCAACAGGTACAATTGATTTTTGCACTTCTCTTTAACATTTGTGACTAGGTCATCAACAGTTCTCATTACATCGTTCAGAAAAAAATAAAAGCAACTGATTGTATCATGTGATCAGCAAGTAGACTGATCTGAGATTAGACATGATGGAAAAACATTTCTTTCTCAATACTAACTGACTTTTCCTATCCCAGAGGGACTTGACTGCTACAAGAGAAATTTATCAGTAGATGGTCCACATTGTTGCTCTAGGCTCTTTGAAATATTATGGTCCTACAGGAATGTATCACATAAAGGAGAATTAAAGTTAGTATACATTTATGTGTGTATGGAAAAGTTATTAGTAACAATCTAGCATTTGAACTTAATTCAGATGAAATAGAGCTGTTACTGCTTTAAATTGGATAAAACATTTGCTAATGTGGTTCAGCTATCACTAGACAAAGGTAATTGTTGGAACAAAGCCTTTTAGGAATGTTAGCAACTGCTAGTATTCTGCAATGACTGTATTCCTTATTCTTCTGTATCAATAATGAAATAAGGTCCATTTAGATTAATTGTTCTTTCTTCTACTCCTAGCCACCTGGTTAAGTCTCTCATGTATTAGCAGTAATAAAATAGTCAAACTTGTTATATCTGTGAGACTTTCAGCACTTCTACTACCTCCAACTTTTCTTTAATTTCTTTCTGCAATGGCAATTATATTGGCTTTTAATTTCATATGCTGTATTATAACATATTATACCAAAGTTATTTACAAGATTGAATATAACAGTAGGAATTGAGTACAATGCAGGGGCAAAAAGATGATGTGAAGCCTGGAGGCCTGGAGCATCTCCCATATGAGGAAAGACTGAGAGACCTGAGATTGTTCAGACTGAAGAAGAGAAAAATGAGAAGGGAATCTCATGACTGTGAATATCTGAAGGAGTCAAGTCAATGGAGGCAGACTCTTTAGTGCCATGCAGTAATAGAACAAGGGGCAACAGGCAGAAACTGAAACACAGGAAGTTCCATACAAACAGAAAAAAGGACTTTATGGTCAGAGTGACAAAGCACAGAGTGAATGCGATTCATTGTATTTTCACATTGTGTAGTTACATTTCTGTATTGAATTAACTGATACCACGTTGGACTAAGTACAGTAATACACATATAAATGTATGTCTGGAATTAGTATATTTTATCAAAACAACAAAACCTTTTGACGTAATACAAAGAGGGCCTTAAAAATCCATGTCAAACTATGTAGAAATCTCGATCATATTTTATGAAATATGTTTTGTACATCAGTAAAGCAGGTGACTGAATATCTTCCTACTCCTAATAAAGAAGTTTGTCTTGTAACAAAGGCAAGGAAATATATATAGTTCTAGTATGCTCTCCACAATGTATTCATAACTTCTGAGATTTTTATTGCCTGAATTTTATCTAAGTAGCTGTTATATATATTAGAAGTTTTGAAATGTAGCTGTGTAGTGCTAACGGTTCACAAATTGGACCACACTGGAGAATGAAAGGAAGAAAACAGTTTGTTGCATTTGCTCTTAATAGGGAATGTAAAAATGCTTCCAGTGGTTTATAAAATTTTCTTAAACTCATGATATAGGATTTTTTATTTGCTTGTTAAATATAGCGCCTCCAGAAAGAGACATATGGAAAATTTCCTGAACTGTAACACGCTAACATTTTGACCCTCTTCAGTATGCATGCTTGCCAGAGGGATCTGCTCTGTGCTGCAGCTTCTGAGATCTGAAAGGCTTCACATGCACTGCATCCATTATACTCCAGATGTAATCAGCAAACTTACCTCGTCTTTCTCCTTTTAATTTCCACGTAGGGACTGTTTCAGTTTTCTCTATTTTTCTGTTATGTGAGCCTATTAACTTTGTTTTCTTCACTTGTATTGTCGTGTTACTCTGGCTTTCATACCACTCTTTTTGAGTTCTGGTTCATCCGAATAGTTTTGGTTTCTGACAGAGTTCCGGAGGAGCCGGACTGACAGTGTAGTTGTTATTTAGAGCCTCTGTGCCACCTAGGGACATCCAGAGTGTTAGGTTCCTTGGACGATACTTAGGGCAGTTGAGAGAAAATTCTGCTAGGGAACTTAGCTGAAAAGTATCCATCCAAATTATTTCACTACCATATACACCTGACAGGTTAGTACATAAGTTCAATATGTACAGGAGAGGTGTACATATGCAGTTCAACTTCGGTGTACAGGAGACAGGTATACAATGAACACACTTCATTAAGTCATTAAATAAAACCATCCTCACAAGATAACAAAATCAAAGAATGCTGATGTTGGAAAGGGCCTCTGTGGGTCATCTTGTTCAACTACAACTCTTATGCAGGACCATCTAGAGCTACTTGCTCAAGACTATGTCCTGATAACTTCTGAAAATCTCCAAGGAGAGGGACTCCACAACCTCTCTGGGCAGTTGTGCCAGTGTTCAGTCACTCTCAGAATAACTGATTCATGGAGTTGTTTCTCCCTCAGTGTAGGACTTCACATTTCTCCTTGTTATCTTCATGAAGTTCCTGTAAACTCTTTTCTCTAGCCTGTTGAGGTCCCTCTGGACAGCAGCACAACCCTCTGGTTTATCTGCCACTCTCTCCAGTTCTATGTCATCTGAAAACTTGCTGAGAGTACACTTTGCCCTAACATCCGGAACATTAATGAAGATCTCAAATAGGACTGCACCCAGAATTGATCCTTAGGATACACTTTTAGCTACTGGCCTCCAAACAGGTTTTGTGCCACTGATTACTACCTTCTGTGTCCTATCCATTCAGCCAGTTTTCGGTCCCCCTCACTGTTTGTTCATCTGTCCCCTACATCAACAGCTTCTCATCAAAGATCTTCAAGGAGACAGTGTCAAAAACCTTACTAAGATCTAAGTAGACAATATCTACTGCTTCTCTCATCTGCCATGCCAATCTTCCATTGTAGATTATCAAGCTGATAAAGCACGACTTCTCCTCGGTGAATCCATATTGATTACTCACTGTCTTTTTCTTATCCTTCATGTGCCTGGAAATTGTTTCCAGAACTAGTTGCTCCATCACATTCCCATGAACTGAGCTGAGACTTACTGTTGTTTAACCAGGCAGGCAGCTAAGTACCACACAGCTGTTCACTCACTGCTCCCCAGTGGAACTGAGGAGAGAATTGGAAATTATTAGAGGCATCCCAGCATGTTGACAGCCTGACAGGGATTTGAGGGAACATGATTTGGGGGAACATAATTTGGGGGAACATAATTTGGGGGAACAGCGAGTTTAAACAGTCAGAGATATTCTCCTTTTATAGAACCAGCATCCAAAATTACATGTGGTAAAGGACATTCTGTTGCAATGAAAACTTGAATGCTCCTCAGAAAGATTTCTGACTCTAGCATTTCACAATGCCACTATTGCAAAGAAGTGTTTTAAGCAAACTACATAAATTAGAATATTAGGCCATTTTCCTCTGAATAGTGAAGGAAGACATATGTATACTTTTTTTTTTTTTTTTTTTTTTTTTTTTTGCTTGGTCCTTTAGAGAAATGGAATTACACTTAAATATTTGCCTGATTGTTTGTTTTCCAAAATCCTTCTAGGAATTTTAAAATCATGAGATAATATTTACTTGTGATTATATTTATGTCAGTATTTGAATGTGAAATTAGCTAGTCAATACCTTCCTATGTATTACTCACAGTCATCCAATTGTGTGCTCCTTTCTCAACCAAGAGATTGATGGATTGTTTACACTTTCTTCCTATTTCCAAGGGATAGGTTTTTCAAGAAGACGAAAATAGATCATTATGAAAAAAACTGACTTAGGTGACTTTCAGTGAGGTTCTCTAGCCATAGATAAATACTCCAAGGAGAATCTTTCTGGAATAACGTAATGTACAGTACTAAAAATGTTTTCATTGACATACTGGATGGTTTTGAATTGCACATACAGGTAAAAGTGGTGACTTGCTCTTGAGCAGCTTAAAACGAGCAAGAGTGATCCATATGCAATGGATACATTCTTTGCTTTGCATCACGCTTAAACAACATTCAGATTAAACAGAGGGGTTCTTGAATGAAGCAATGAATTATAACTTTATTATAAAGAGGCAGGTTTGATTGATTTCCTTAATTTCCTTGATTGTCCATAAATTAGCTGGATATCTAAAGTCATTTCATTCCAGAATTTACATTTCTAAGAATATTTGACAATTTCCTAGTTACTTTTATCTTTCTTCTTACATCCGTGTTTTCTCTAGAAAATTTGACTGTAGAGTTTTTTTAATGAAGTTTTTCACTCTTATTCTCTGCTCTTAAGCATTTCTGTGACCTCTCCTGTAAAAGAAAAAGGGGACATATTAGAAATCTAAAGAAAACGAGAAAAAAATCACCATCTTCGACATCTTGCCATTTCTGATACACATAAGACTGTTGTAAGTCAGCAGTCAGCTCACAGAGTCTGAGAAATAAGAAGAGTGTTTTCTCACTGCTCTCTGCAGGATCCTCTTTCAGCAGATCAAGGGTCAAGTGCATTTACAAAACAGCAAGAGATACAGCTTTCATTGTCTCACTATATTCCTGAGGAGTGCTCAACTTTACAGACCCACTTGCTGCCCACTTGGAAACCCAAATGCAAAAAAGTAAACTAAACTAAACTAAACTAAACTAAAAGCCTTTCATGTAATTTTGTCTTTGAGACTAATTAAAGTTCATAGTGAAATGTAGGAAGCATAACAATTTTCCCTAGTCTCCAGCTGTCTGATGTATCAGCAGCAGGGGAGGTAATGAATTTCAGGATGGAGCCCAAACTGATGATAGTTTCAGGTAATGCAGAAGTAACATTTTGGCCTTGGAGTGTGGGGAATGCAGGCTAAGGTAAACAATTCAGCAGTCTGTTAGCTTAAAACACCCTTCATTCTCTAATTGGAAGGATCATAAGATTCATTTTAGTAAAGGTTGCAAAAAAGGTTACCTATTCCACCTGAAAGTATGCTCAAATCTGCCAAGCAGACATCTTATGTTGCTGTGCAAAAGTTTCCCTTTTGTCCTATGGCATTATCTGTTCACCACCTGGAAAGTGCTGTAATGGTTTCAGTCAGCATATTTGTTATCTAGTATCACTGATGAATTCTTGGAGATTTTATTGCATATGTGCTTTTGCTGTTGTCCTCAAATATCCAGTTAGGACAGTAATGTCAGAAGGAGTTTAATAAAATGGAGACAGAAACCTTCAGTCAGAGAATAAGGCTGACACATTCTAAAAATTGTGTAGTTAGTGGTAAAATTATCATGAAGAGCTGCAGAATACATAGAAAATACAGTGTTTGGTTTTCTATCTCTTGCTTGGGATGAAAATTATGACTTAAAATCAGTGGTATGTACATCGGCATTTTTTTTTTCATTCCAGACTTTTATTTCTATTTTTATTGCATTACAGAAACTCAACTTACTGTATGAAAGTGTCCATTTCGCTGACGGTGGGTGAAAATGACACTGGACTCTGCTACAATTCAAAGATGAAATATTTTGAAAAAGCTGAACTTAGCAAAAGCAAGGAAATCTCATGCCCTGAAATAGAGGACTTTTTGTTTCCGTTTAGGGAGCCTGAGATTCTGTGGTACAAGGTAAGGAATGCAAAAAGTTTTTGCCTTCAACAATATACTGTCAATATTCTAATGATTTTCATGATCTAAATATTATGTGAAACTTTCACTGTTTTAGACATTCTTAAGAACGGGTAGAATCAAAGATACAAAAAAATGAGCTAGTCCCTCTTAGATGAAGAGGGACTCAGCTGCTTCCTTTGATACATTTTAGGGCTGCAAACAAGTATCTGGTAACAAAAGAGATAAAGAATAATAGTGTTATAGATCCAGTTTGGTTTGATATGTTAAGGTAAAGCCATATGGGCTGCATATACAGCAATTGCTTGTGCTGTATTAGAAGAAGCACTGAAGGGTATTTCTAGAAACTTCAACATAAAATCTGGTTAGAAAAATGGGAATTGAATAACTATGTGCGCATTTATCTGAAATAATGACTTGATTTAGCAGCATAAAAACCAAAACTTTTAAAAATTTGATCTGATATGTTAGAGTTTACTTGGAATTACCAGAGATTTGGTAGTCGGTACCTTTATTTCAATATTGTGTTCTTATTATCGGATTGTTACTTAAGGGTCAAGTCCCAGGAAAGGTGTTGACTGTTGGTGGCTCACAAGAGCCTTCCTGAGCAGTCTTTTGAGTTCTGGATTTCTTGCAGTTGGCAGGAAATACTCAGTGCATTTGTGCTATAATGCATACAATTTAACACCCCCAAACAGTTAAAATTAGTAAATCTGAAAATTAGGTAATGTATATTGTGTAGCAGGCTTTGTATAGTAGAATATCTTGGTACGACTATATACTGATATGCATTCTAACTATGTTTTAAAAGTCTGATAATTCACTAAGTGTAGTGCACAAGCATGTGTTATCTAATAAACAAAAACTTGTAATCTAGAAAGTTTCTGTCTAAATTTACTAGCAGCATATCTAAGAGGTACGTAACCATTTGCTTATATTCATCTTGGATTTCGTGTGTATAATACAATACATACCTGAAGATTTATCAAATTTAAAACTGTATCTGGCTTCTAAAAATATCTCAAAAGATATTTGATTTTTACAAGTCATTTACAGCATTTGTATGAACAAGTTGTAACATACTTTGTGACAGTCCATTGAAAGATATTATGTCTGATGAAAAACATCAGTTTGTTTTTCTGACAGCTTACAGATGTATTGCTTATCAAAAAAAAAATAATAAAATAAAAATTTTTTAAAAAGGCCTAGAGACAGAAGAAAACAAAATTCCAAGAAGTTATTTTGATTATCACCTAAATTAATGAAGTGAAAATAAGTTAATCGCTTCAAGGAGTCAAAAAACATGTATGAAAAATGCCACTAATTTGACATAAAAGGCAATGTTTAGGTACTAAAAGTTGGAATACCAATTTTTTGTTTGTTTGTTTTAGTTATGAAACTTACTAAGATTGTAAGTTGTTTATAGAAAGAGGTATCTAATCTATCTTCATTCCTCCTTATTCTCATCTTCTGCTTTTCTACTTTTTTTTATTCTCATTTTGTTTAAATAAAAAGAATTTTTTTTTTCTTTGCAATCTGTAGCTACTTGTGATATAATGGTCATACATTACATACATAAATGTAAAGGCAAATAATTAAACGAAATAGGAGACCCCCGATCAAAAATAAAAGCAAAACTATGAAATAAATAAAATCATTTTCTTTTTCTCGTCAGAATGAGAAAAATATGATAGTTGATAAAATTTTACAGTATTTTTTTCTTTTAAAATTTTACTTAACTGAACTGTATTTTGAGATATTTAATGTACGTAAAGTTCGTAACTACCTCTTGTCTGGTCTTCCTTTCTTTGAGCAGCATTATCAACAGTGGGTCAAGTGTTAAGAACATAGTCACTGACTTGTTATGTTATCTTTAAACAGGAATGCAAGTCAAAGACATGGAGATCAAGTATTGGGTTTATAAAGGACACTCTTGTCATTCGGGAAGTTAGAGAGGATGACATTGGAAATTACACTTGTGAGGTAAAATATGGCATCTTTGTTGTCAGAAGAACTACGGAATTAACAGTTACAGGTAATCACAGGCTCTTACTACATCTTATGTGTAGAAAAAAAAAAAGTTTAATTTTGTGATTAAACAAACCTAACTATTCTGTCATTCTGTAATTTGAGTTGTGTGTATTTGAATCATTCTACCTACATAAGCCACTCTAGTTCAAAACTTTGCTGAGTATGTGAATGGTTGATACATCAAAGTTGTCCTGAACACAGTAGTATGTGCAACTTGATGAAATCTGTTTTGATCTACTGCAAAAGCTTCTGAATAGGTCATGTTTTTGAGTGGGAAATGTGGATAAGGAACAGGTAATTTCAGGAAGCGCTACCTCTTAACCAAAAAATAAGATCATTAAATTCATCATACTTTTCCTTGTGGTTAAAGGCCTTAGCACATGAGAATCTCTGTAGCTGCAACCCAACTACAGCAGCTCTTATTGCCTTGGGGCATGAGGTGAGCTGTAGGTGTAAACCAATATCCCAGAAAGATCTGTGCAGCAATGTAGTATAAATGTGGGTGTAGTGTTCAAATAGTAGCATTTTTTCACTGGTATTCTTTCCCAGCTTTCTATGATTTATAATTCAAGAACTTCCTCATCTCAGTTGTCAATTAACTTATTTTCCATTAGTCCAGTTATTTTTTTTAATTATTTATTCTCAGCTTTAAAATTATTATGAGGTATCGAGTTCCAGTGTAATTATGTAACGTAAATAAATTGTATCAACTCACAAGCAGCAACTAAATAAAATGCATTTAATATTATCACCATTTAAGACTATCTTACCAATATGTAAAATCCTTCGTAGCTGAAAACATGTATCGTAGTAGTAATGTGCACTACAGAAATATATGAAGATAGAAGCTACAGAATTATATGAAGAACATCAGGTTTTAAATTCCTCACTGCATTGCAAACCCCAGTTTTTCAAACACAGAAAGAATATAGCTGTATTTTTATGTAAGGTAGAGAATTAACCTCTAGAATTATGGGATGGTATTGGAAGACAGGAAAAGATTGCGATCGATACAGCATAGTGAAGTTCTATAGAATCTTCCCTGAAAAGAAAGGCAGAAAATGTATATCCCTGGGAAACTGAATGTGACATAAATTTGTGTGGTTCACAAAGATGCTTGCAGATATAAGCACTTGCTTAAAGTATAAAAAAACAAAAACAAAAACCAAAACAAAAAACAGGAAACAAATCTTAGAGAAGGATTTTGTGGGCTATTCTTGACTATTTAAATAAATAAAATTGTTCTGTGTGCTGACAATTAGTAACCACGGTTATGTTATTTAACAGATTATTTGTATGGTAAAAAGTTTGCTTTTGTGGTGAAAAGTTTGCTTTCTGTTTTGATGTATCCCATTTACTCTACATTATCAGAAATTAAAGTGAATTATGGTTTGCAATTTTCTTCTATTAGATCAGTCTGGAAATCATATTGTTTATGTTGTTTTGAGAGAATTCTGGTGATCAATCATATTTATTTAAATTCAGTATCCAGGATCTCTTCATAATTTTTCCATTGTATGGAATTGATTTATTTGGTCAGTACAGACAGGCAATTACTGTTTAGTGATTAAGCTCATGGTAAACATCCATATCCATATAGAGTCCTCAAGAATTTGATTTACACCAGAATGAGGTTGTCAATTACCTTCTGCAACATATGATGTATAGACTAAGGGAGTACATATTTCTTCAGTCCTCAAGTTACCCTTCTGTCTCTGCAATTGGTGCTCTACTGCCCAGCAGTATTTCAAGCAGACTTAAGACTGAGAGAAAAGAAAGAAAAGAAAGAAAGAAAAAAGCATTGCAACTAGGTGTTGCTATCTGTAGTAATAGTTTCAGAAAAATAATTCAGCCTTTGTAGTGTAGGTAGGAGTTCAGTGATTAATGTTTAACTAGATAGAGACAGAAGGAGACTTGGCTGATTTTAATGTGTTAAAAATAAGTGAATGCATAATGAGAGAATTATATAGTTTCCATCATTCAAATCCTAGCAAATTCAAAGACAACCTCCACACAAGTAAACTACTCAAATAGCACTGTAGTTCTTCATGCCATTTTTATAATATTATGGGATGAACTGTACAGTAGGTTTTCCTCTATAGTGCAGATTTAGTAGCTATGTTTTAGATACGAGTGTTATAGGAAGAGATTCAGGTCTTATATGCTTGCCTTATGCTTTGTCTCTGTGCTGAAATACAATTTGAATTGCATTGGAAATACATTGAGGAATGTACAGAATAAATGGATTTCAAGATTTATTAAAGAAAAAAAACTTGTTAATGGCAGCAATGGTGCACTCACATTATAAATAACACACAGTACCTTCAAATGTTGCATACCTGATCCTTACCAAGAGTAAGTATACAGTTAAATTCCATTCCAAAATATGATTTCTTCTTATAATATGCATCTTTCAGATTTTTGTTGTTGTTCTTTTTTGTTTGTTTGTTTGTTTTAGGATAAATCCTTTTTCTTCGCTTTTCATTCTTTTGAAAATCAGAATCTCATATTGAAAATACACGATCGTCTGTATGATTTAAATTAGTTTTCTTATTATGCTATTATCTGACTTAGAAAATATCTGGTTTAAAAAATACAAACTACGCACTGATTATTCTAGCTAGTAGCTAAATTCAAAGAACCATCATAATTGGTGGTTCTTGGATTATGGCTATATAACTACATACTTTAAGAAGTCCTAAATGCACTAAAACATTTGTTGATATCTATACCTGCAGACTGCCCAACATTACCAATTTTTTTCTTTTATATGTGGAATTTTAATTAAAGCATACCTGACATTCTTAATTATGGGACAGGATCACATTTTAACAGCATGATATCAGTATTAATTTAGTCACACTGAACAACATAGGTAAAAATAATTTCCAACAGTGATTAATTTTCATTAAATACTATGTCTAATATATATATATATATATATATTTTTTTTTTTTTTTTTGTTACTTATACTGCTAAAACCTTCACAAGGACAAAGTTTTGGTAGATTTTCATTCAGGTCAATTTTTTCATTCTGGTCCGGTCTTTGTTTAAGAGTGTATGTGTCCTCACTGCAATATCACACAGTGATACTCTTCTGGATGAATATGATAAAGCATACTGACCCCATCAGACTTATTTATTCAATTCATCCATAACTTTTTTGGTTATAAATATTTGAACATTTTTCTTTTTCATTCTGTTAGATGTTAGAAGTTCTTATGCCTTGTAGAAGTGTTCAGAGCTAATCAGTAGGTTCCTGTACAGAGATACCACTTACTATCTTTACTCATTGATTGCTCTTCTTCAACATATCTCCTTCTGGAATGAGTACAAATTTAGATTTAGAGGTTAGAGCATCTTCAAAATCTAAAAACAGTAAATTTAGTATGAGTTGATATGATCATTTTTTATTATTTAAATTTAGCCTATTTGGTTTAAATAGGTTTAAATTGGTTTTCGGTAACAACTTTGTAAATGCTAGTTAATTATTTCCCATTTGCTATTTGTAACTTTCTTCTCTAAACTTTTAGACAAAGGAGTGCTATCGGTCTGCTTCACAGGATTTCTTAATGTTTGGGATTCGTTGCACAAGCTTTGCCTTTTTTGCTTTCTGACAGAATTATTCTTTGTTAGCATAGTAGAAGATCTTAAATGACGATAAATGTTTATTGCAAAATGCTTGCACTGATTGTTTCCAGTGCTGTTGCGCTTTCTCCTTCAAAACATTCAGATACAGAAAAGGTGCGGTAATAAGCCTTTGCTTCTTTATTTTTAGCTGGTGCTAAGTGCAAAGAGTATTACAGAACTAACAGGATTGTTTTCCGAGCATTAGAGCTTGAGAACAAACTCTGCTGGGTTTCTGCAGTTAATAATAGGGATGAACCATTTTGGATGCACCGAGCCCCTCTTTGCTAGAGCTGATCCTAATAATTATCAGAGCTGATGTTCCTTCCTTTTGTTCATCATAAATATAATTCAACTCTAGAACATATTCAGGGTGAAATTCTATTTACCAGTATTATTCTGTGCAAAGCTCTATATAAAATATAAAGCAAACAATAGATTCATTATGAAAGCATCATGTTCGAAATACTGACCAAGCATTTTTATAATATATAAAATCCTTAGGCTTAACGAATTGGGTGGGTTAGGTGTCGGGTTTTTTTTAATTAGAAATGAGTGATCTTCTTTTATAGTGGAATCATTTTTGTGTGGCTGAAAACAAGGTTCTAAATTAATCACCTGGGTGCATTTGAGTAATAACAATCAGAATATTTGATTAAAACATTCTCCATAAATGTTCATTTAAGTTATTGATTATAAATGGGTTTAGTGGGTATTTCAAAACCATCCTTAACTGACAACAGCAACAAGAAAAGCTATATGGGTAAAGCTAATTCATGCATAATATACCTTCTATAGCATTTTTCATTATTGCTATGTTTTTCAACTTTTTATAAAAATAAAAAATTCCTTCAGGATATGGCTAGTATTGCTAACTCTCCTTATACAAGTACATTTTAATGTGTATTTCCCTTACTATAACCCAGGACTTCTTCTCTGCCTGGTAGAGTATCTTCAGAAGAAGAGGAAAGATCAACCTCTTGTGGCTTTTTTATTTATTTTTTCTGATATAGAAATAGGTCAGTAGCTATAAAATTCTAATATATAGTAAAAATCTTTGTCTTTAGCACATTAAAGTAAGATTCAGCCTTAAGATGCTCATTTTAACCACTCTTGTTATTGTGTATTATGATCCTGTGTTTATCTGATAGTGTTAATGAATAGAAAACATACCTAGGCTTTGTAATATTTGCTTAGACAGTTGCTACGACACTATTTAATTGATGCTGCAGTCATGACTTCTGTTCCGTTACAGTCATGTACATCCTATTGAAAATACGTCAGTGAAAGCTGAGAGTTTTTAGCAAGCATTCATTGATAAATTCTTCTTATTTGATGATGAAAACAAATAATTTGTTGAAATTAGCTACTATTTAACAAGTATAGCGTGTTCCTGTGTATACTATTGCTAAAATGATGCCATTTCTGTTTTTTTCTGTTCATTATGTCATTATTAGAAACCTGGTGACTTTTTAATAATTTATATTGAATTACCTTGTTTCAGATGTTTGGATTTTCTGTGGCTTTGTTTGTAAGGTTCAAATCTAATATACAAAAATAATAACTCAATAAAACCCTATTTTAAAATTAGTTGAGAATAATTCGGAGAAATGCCATTTCTTGGTGTGAGGGAAGTTTGTTTGAGTCAGTTTCCCCTTCATCATTAGTCATATCAGAATATTGAAATACAAGCATTTGAAGTAGTTGTTGTTACCATGGTGTTGCTTCCCATTGTTTTAGTTTGATATGATGCAGTTGTTAGATGAACTTCATTCTACAAGGAAAAGGAAACCATAGAAGAGAAAGAAAAAGAAAAAAAAAAAAAAAAAGCAACAAAACATTAAATGTTGGTGAGTCCTAAAGAAATAAAAGTCCTATAAACCCTTAGCTCATTAAGATTTTACAAAAATTAAATAAATCCATTCTTAAGACACCCAAGATACTTATTAAATAACCTTTAAAATGGTGGTTAAATTACATTCAGTGTTAATGTTTCACATTATTGCTATGGAATCAGAAGATTTCATTTTACTTTTACGTTACCCTCGAGTATGTTAAATCCAACAATATTGTCCTAACCTAGCATTTATCATTTCCGTAGCATTTCGTTGAAAACTTTAGATAATTTATGTGTACAGTGGAGTCTTCTAGCATGATATTTTAATAAACTATAATACAATGAGTAGAAGTGAAATGTAGATAAGTAGAATGATAACGTAAGGAACTGGAGTTTCCTCCATCCTTAAAAACAGTCTGTACATGTCCTTAAAAAGAGTCTGTACACAATTACACTAAATGAATATTCAGCTTTAAAATGGAGAATGACATTAAAATATAGTATATTAAATTTATAGTACAATTAACTGGCACTTTTTGGCATATGAGATTTTGTATAAGTTCATTCTTTACATGTATCAGTTTTAATATACTGACTCTAAAATAGAGTTCAGCATTTTGTATCCAACTGAAACTATTGTTCACTGTGATTTACACAGTGGTAAACTGGCTGATCCTGTTTTTATTGGAATCAGTACGGCTAATACACCTATTGGCTTACTAAAATAAACTTAAAGCAGTCAGCAGAATAAAATTATATCCTAGGGAACTGTATCTGAATTCTTTACGAATGAATGATATATGAAAAGGAATGGGAATGAATCAATCAAAATAATTTTTGATATAACTTAATTTAACTTACAATGTTTCACTTATCTGTATGAGAGCTTAATATAGGAAAACAATTTTCCCAACATATATTTTCTGTGAGTAGGTGATAATACATGGTAATTGTTTGAATATGAGAAAGAAACTGGAACCAGAAAGGACATTTTTTCATTTATTTAACTAAGTTTTTCTTTTCACTTTGGAATATTATATTCACATCCAGAACTGCATTAATTTAAAAATATGAACTATAAGTTCATAGAAACAAGTCTGAAGAGCGATATAAATCAGTGGATTTACTACATTTTTTTAAAAAAATATAAAGTGAATACGTGAAAAGTAGAATGCTTGTAAGTTTTCTCTTTCTAAATCATTCTCTCTCTCTTCACTGCATCGTTCCCACGTTAAACAAGATGTAAATTCTCCAGGCACGCAGAGGACAAGAATCATTCCCCTTCCTAAATAACTCCTTTATGGATTCAACAGTCCCACAGCATAATTTTATTCAAGTAGTGAGAGGTTTATTTATGGTGAGTGCATATCTGTTGAGTTTTTTTGTTTTTTGTTTTTTTTTTTTTTCTCCAGGTAAGATTCCTCTCACCTAACTTTCATATTTATGTCTGTCTATGTATGAGCTGATGGCTCTTTACAGCACTTGTAAGGCATGACTTGTCTCCTCCTAAAGTCAATGTGTAAAATATCAGTTGAGTTATACAAATTCCTGCTTTAGTCTTGCGACTATCAAAGGAGCTTTGGGTGACAAACACAAATGTAGAATTAT
Organism: Chrysolophus pictus; assembly: GCA_037305975.1. Classification (NCBI taxonomy): domain Eukaryota; kingdom Metazoa; phylum Chordata; class Aves; order Galliformes; family Phasianidae; genus Chrysolophus; species Chrysolophus pictus. Next base: position 79,999,412 of record CM074576.1, read on the forward strand.
AATACAGAAGTGAATCCTACTTTACAATTTTAGAGTTGTTATATTCATAACCTTTGGAAAAGGCAAGCTGGCTTTACAATGTATTTTGCTGTTATCAAACAACTCCAAAAATTAATGATAGCTTTTTGAAGAAGACAATAACAAATCTGTAGTAGAAGTTTTATCTGTTTTTAGACTGAGCTGAAAAAGAGCTTTTGGTTATACAAGGCTGTCTTCAGACCTCAGGGGCTTAATGTACCAGCTGGTCTAATAAAATATATTGCTTCTACCTTGTTTTGTCTAAGCCATCATGTCTACAACAGCATTATTATTACTGTTTTTCATGGTATTTAGGTTTTCTTAGAATGGAATCACAGCATGAATTTCTTCAAGCATTGTGCAAAATATATATACTCTTTTTTATTTAAATATCACTGATTCGATTTGTTTTGGCAGCTAGCATATACTGTGCTTCATAGGTAACATGGGCTATACCCTTTTCCATTTTTTTTTTAAATTTTAAAGTGATGCTTGTTTTCACAAAACCACTGAAAACTTTCATATTTTACTATTCTGAACAGAACCCAAATTAAACATAACGTAATTTGAATCCTCCCTGAAAACTAAGTTTTTCATTTGGGAGCAGCAGTAAACAGAATAAATGTTTTATTAATAAGTAGGCGAGAGACACTGTTTCAGTGTAGAGAATGGTACATTTATTTTAAACTACTATGTTTGTTCACTGCTTAACTACATCTTCTAACAGCACATTATTTATTTATTAATTTATTATATCTACTGGCATTAGTGCCTGTGTGTATGAATCCTGGGTGTATGTATCCAGGGAGGTGGTTGAGTCACCATCCCTGGATGTGTTTAAAATCCGTTTGGATGTTTTGCTCAGGGGCATGGTTTAGCAGAGGGTTGTTAGTTAGGGTAGTATGGTTAGGTCATGGTTGGACTCAATGATCTTTTAAGGTCTTTTCCAACCTGAGTGATTCTATGAAAAACTTCAGGAGGGAAAAGACTCTCATTTTGTTGTTGCACAGTTCTGCCAGGAGCCTCTGGCTTCTGGTCTATTCCAGACACCGTATGACAGGCACTCACCTCCTGCTTCCTGTGCAGCCCTGTGCTCCATGCTGTAGCCCAAGCAACAGCTGTCCTGGAGCATCTCATACAGAACGTCTCCCAACACCTCCCTTCCCAGACCTTTCACAACTGGAGATTTAAATGAGCCAAACAGGCCTCTCTCACTTTGCCAAGTGAGCCCTTTGAAAGCACAGGCTGGCTCTGGGCATATCTTTGGTGATGCCCTCAATGGGTGGTGGCAAGGGAAGCTCCCAAGCAGCCTCACTACCTGCTCACAACCACTGATGGAGGCTGCACGAACTGCTGCTTCTTTGGGGCCAAAGGGAGCCCTCGCCCATCAGGGGCATTATCTCCATGAGGCAGCAAAGCCTTGCTGAAATTCTGTTTTGATTTTTCAGATTTCTTTTTTTCCTTCCAAACAATTCCATTAGGCTTTCAGAATTTTTGAGCTGATATTCAGAATTCAAAAAGCCACTCATGTATAACTTTGTGAAGGACAGATAATGCATTGGGATAAGATAATTTAAATAGAAGTAGGCTTATTCACAGAACGGCCTGGATTGAAAAAGACCACAATGATTATCTAGTTTCAACCCCCCTGCTATGTGCAGGGTTGCCAACCACTAGACCAGGCTGCCCAGAGCCACATCCAGCTGGGCCTTGAATGCGTCCAGGAATGGGACATCCACAATTTCCTTGGGCAACCTGTTCCAGTGTGTTACCACCTTCTGAGTAAAAACTTCCTCCTAATATCTAACCTAAACGTCCCTTGCCTCAGTTTAAAACCATCCCCCCCTTATCCTGTTGGCATTCTTTTGTGTTGTTTACATGTAGTTGTTTGTTTTCGATTTGTTTTTTGTTTTGTTGTTTGGTTGTTTTTTTTTTTTTAATTGGTTGATTTTTTGCTATATCTGGATTTTTGTGAGCAAATTCAGTTTTCTGAAGAGCTAACTGTACACATTCAGAAAAAAGAAAAATCAGTCTATGTGAACTTTTTTTTTTTTTTTTTTTTTTAGAGACAACAATATTTAGACTTTACTTTTTGGTAATGATAGTTTCTTAGGATGAATGGAATGATAGGAGCAGAGTTCGGGGAAGAACAGACACTTCCAAAATATGGATAACATCAATATTATTGGAAATTATGTGATCATAATAATCGCATTTGGTTTTCCCAAATATTTTGCACAAATAAGCAGCCACACACTTGAAAGAAAATAGTCTCATGCAGCTACTATTCTGACAAAAACAGGCTCAAGAGATTGAAGGAGAAAAACATTTGGAAGAACTTTTCTGACTTATGAAAAGTCAAGGACATTTCGCAGAATGTTTGCATGTTCTCTGTACTGCCTAACTCTACTAATATATTATAAATGCTGGTTGGCAGATTACCTCTCATATCTTCAAAAGCTTAATTCTGTACTGTTCTGCTCTAGGTGCCTTCTTGTCTGTGTGGCTCACGAGTACCCTTATGATCTGTCAGAGCCTATATGAAATGCACGCAAAGCTGTGGGAATTATGATTTACAAACTCTGCTCAGGAAGACAAACAGATACTATGGGTTGAACAGGAAGCAGAAACTACTGTAAATTTCTCACATTATGGTGCAGTTAATGCAAGTTGGAGAATTTTTTATTTATTGATTTTACATACAAATTGGGAGTACTGCTGTTACTTCATAATTCCATAACAGACATGATAACTTCCTTTAACTTCCTTTAGATGTCATTTTGGCTTTGGTACTCTTTTTTTTTTTTTTTTTTTTTTTTTTTTTCCTATTTTCCTTATCCTTATAGATGTCTTTTTTAAAGCTGTGGAAAAAGTTACTCAATTCAGCAAAAATAAACAAATCAAAGTGATATAAATGATACTTTTAAGCCTTCTAGACCTAATTAAAAAGACTTTCATGACTTGAAAATATTCTTTGAATACAGTGTTCTTTAAAAAAAAAAAAAAAAAACATGCCAGCTGACCCAGTTTCTTTATTAAACAGCACACTTCATGGTATCAAAGGACAGAAAACTTGCATTAACTTGATTAAAAAGACTATCCAAAGTCTACAACAGTGATTAATCTAGTCTTGGGATTTTAAGAGGATTTTGTGAGCAGAAAGGAGACATTTTTAATAAGTAAATGGTTATAGATGTGCAGAAAGTTGCTTATAGTCCTTTTTTATGTTATAGAAGTATAAATTGAAGGAGGGGGATAACGTAGTCATTGCTCAAGAATTAAAATGCAGTGGGTTCGATTCCTTTTGCAATTCTTGTTATGGTAGTTGATAACATCTAGTTAAACTAATTTAAATACTAATAAACTCTAAGAATGTGATGTATAATCAACAAATATACAGACAGGTTAGGTTGGTATCTACAGATCGTATAACTAGCAAGATTATCACAATGGAAAGAAATAACCAAAAATAAATAAAAATGCTCACTCATATCCTGATCTTATAGAACAACTCCAAAGATCTCCAGAAAGAGATCCTTCCTGAGGGGCAGTCAGCCTTTAAATGGGGTCTAGGAAAGGTGCAGCCAGGCTCCACCCCTTCCGGTCACACAGCTGAATTGCCTTCACCTGTGCTCCCCCGGTGACTCAATTCCTCAGGTGATCAATCAGTGGTTCAGGTCGTGATTCAATGGTTCCCATACATACAGATTGTTTACTCATTGTGCAAAAGGGTGATTATTCTCTCAGACACTGTTCAGCATTTTTTAAAGGATAGGATAGAAAAAAATGTATTCTGCAATTTCTGACATTAAAACAAAAGATAGGACACTATTGGAATAAGTATGCCATAGACTCAGTGTATCAGAGTGGGTTTATGTTCTCACTGTCTGTATTTTATCTTAGTCCCTATAGGGCTTCAGAAAGAAAAATTTAAAAAATAATGATTCAGTCATTCACACTGCACTCATGAGCTATTATGTTAAAATATTTGACAGGAATTGATACGTGTGTTCATCTAAGCTACTAGGCACTTGATTATTTTTTTACATATTCAAGTATAAAGCATAATCTTGTGACTTTTTAAGTCAGTTTTACATGCCAAGTTTTATGCCTATAGTAATGCACAAACTGTTTTCCCTAATTAAGATGCTAGTTTTGCTGTGGGCAGAGAAAAGCTGTGATTTTAAAATGACACTGGGTGAACAATGTATTTCTTTGAGACAAACACCTTTATTTCTACCATATAACAGTAGCTTAGAAAGATTTTAATGATACATAATTGAGTCATAGAATTGCAGAATAGTTTGGATTGGAAGGGAGCTCAAAACCCACGCTGTCCCAACCTCTGCCATGGGCAGGGCTGCCTCCCAGCAGCTCAGGCTGCCCTGGGCCCCATGCAATCCAGCCTTGAGCGCCTCCAGGGATGGGACACCACAGCTTCTATGAGCAGCCATGCCAGGACCTCACTCCTCCCTAAATGAAAAGTTTCCTCCTAATAATTAGATCTCCCATCTTTTAGTTTAAAACCATTCACCCTTATCCTATCATTATCAGATCATGATTGTTTATATATATATTTTTTCCACACAAAGAAGTAGTTCTGTACCGATTTTCACTTGATGGTATTGATACCAAAGACTGTGCTGGTCAGAAGGCAGGAACACATTTATGCAAATATAGATGTGTCTGCTACCATGAACGTTTACTATAATAGCAGCTTCTAAAATTGACTCTAGCAGTCCATGGTACAATGGAGTTCTTCAGAAGTGAAATAATGATTGACATTCAATTAAAGAAAGCTATATAAGTGAAATGAATATGCTACGATTATCAGAGATATGCATTCATGCATTCAGATGGTGAAAAATGTGCCCTATCTGAATCTCACTGAAATGATGCTTCTATTTTTGCTTACTGCCCAAAGTTTGTATGTTAAATAATATTGTGATCTAAGTACGTAAGTAATATCAGAGCTGTGATTATTCTTTTAGAGATGAAAGTCATGTTCAGTGTGGCTCTATTAAACAAAGAGCTTGTCAGAGCCTGTAATCCCTTCATCTTCCCACTCCCACATAGAAAAAAAAGTCCAGCAGTTTAGCAAGGCAAAATGAGAAGCATTTTTTATTTTCATTAGTAGAGCTAAGGTAGTATTTTTGCAAATAAGGATAACATTTTTTAAAAATAATCTTGACTGGCCTTTGGAACTTGATTGCATGTGTTTGGTACTTCTGCAAGGCATTGATATAGGGATTAGACAGCAAGATTCAGTACATGTAAATGTGACAATGAAGCAACTCAACAATTAGACAAGCAGTAGAATTTTTCTAATCTTTTTTCATATTTCATCTTTAAGAAAGTTAACACATTATAAATCAGGCTTTATAACGTTGCTTGTTAATATATTGCTTGCCTTCAAGGACATTTATTTTTCTCTGACAAAGCAGGAAAAATTAACTAAAATTATATTTAGATTGTTTTTGTCTAATTCATAAGCCAATTTTTCATTTTCAATGAAATATGAACAAAGCAAATGAAAGAAATACTATAATAAAGAACTTAAATTGTGTGAAAGTGATGTATCCTATGTTAGAGATGCAGATACTGAGCAAATGAGGCTCACAAAATTTTGGCAATACCTCTAGTGATTAATTATTAGGATCTATTTCATTAAAGATCCCACTACTTTGTCAGTAAGCAGAATATTTTCCTGAGCAACATAACACAGTTACTTACACAATGGTTCCATCAAAGGACAACACTGTGAAAGATATTTCTTCAGAAATGAGAATCAGAGAGGAAAGGATAATATGAAGAAAAAAAATTACAGACAACTTGGTTCTGTTTCAAAGGTCATTTTTTCCAGCCCCAACGTAGTACTAAGGGCAAAGACGGAGGTGTTTTCTAAGCCTTTGCAACACCAGAAAGCAGAAGGGCAGTTTGACTAACCTTTCCACTGTCATATGAGGGGAAGAAGATGTAGTTCTAGAAATGGTCTGGGATTCACTGAGGAGCTAATGAAAGCTTTCCTTGAAGGACGATATCAAGGAAGGAACTTAAGCTTCCATTAGTATTCATGCAACACCTACTTAGTAAATTAAGTTGTAATAAACTAGCCCTTCATATCTTTCCTCTTGTATGCCTGCAGCAGTTAAGATAAAAATGATATTAATTCAAAATGCTTTATTTCTCTGAAATAGTTGGCTTAACTTTAAAAAATGTTATAGCTCTAAACCATTCAAGGTGATGCTATGTTGTGAGGATGTCCATGTGCTGTTTGGAACATAATAAACTTATGAGTCTAGCTGGATTCACGGAGTCTGAAGTCATATGCTGAAGAATTTTCTTTCCCCCAGAATCTGATCAGAAAAAAATGAATAACTGGAAAAACAAGCACACAGAGAAATGTTGCTGGTCTGTATGTGTAACAAGAAAAGTTGGAAAAGCTTTCAGAAAAAAAAAAATCTACATTTTACTGAGTGTGAAGTTAATGGTTAGCTCAACACTGTCACATCTAGCCTGTCTCGATAAAATCTACAGGTGACAAGAAAATCTTTCTTGAAACAATCTACTCTTGCCTGCCAACACCATTACTTGAAGTGTACTTGTTGTATCAACAGCGTAAGGCTTAACAGTCATTCACAACTGCATATGGTGCTCTTTTCACTGTCAGTTTGACACACTGTCTAATCTAAAAGCACTGGCATCTTTCGATAGAGAAAAAATTACCAAGTGGGTCATACTGGAAAACATTTCACACAGTTTGTCTTTGAGGTGCAGGCCTGTGGGCAGCCTGAGAATCTGCAGAGAGAGAAATGGGGTGCAGCACAGGAATATTACAGTTGAACTTTTTGGAAGGTTCCATGTCTGTCCCAGTTCAGCATTCTGTTTTCTAATAGCATTGATTAGATAGGAACAGCTGAAATACAAGGCAGCCATGAATTCAAAGGCAATTTCTTTAGATTTGGACAAAACACTAGCAGCAGAGTACAAATATTCCCTTTAATTTTTGGGATGAGCAGGACATGGCAACACTGATGGTTACCCTGTTTGTTCAAAGTAAAACTGTCTTTCTGAATGCTAATATTTAAATTGCCCTATAAGCAGCAGTTAAACAAACAAACAAACAAACCTAAAAATTGAGTAAAGGAGTTGACAGTTTCATCAGTTTAGGAAATAAAATATGTTTTCATCAACAATTATTTCATAACAACTGTCTAATGTTTAATTTTAATCCTATGAAATTATTTTGTGAAATAACAGCTCACAGAACCTCCAGAGAATACCCAGTGAGGTTTAGAATCCTTAATACAGAAATTATGAATTTCAAACATAAATAAGAAAGACTGGTCATCCCTTCAGGATATTGTTAAGAGTTGGTTTACTAACTAGTACCTGCTATCAGCTTCTAAAATGTGTGGCTGTAAAATACAGCTGAGCTGAAGGAATTTCTTGCATTGACAGGGGAATCCTGCAACTATTTTTGCTCATTTGGAGTGATTGATAGGCTTCGATCTAAACAAAATTTTAATACGTATCTGAATTAAGCATTAGAGTTACTTTTCCTGAGCTGCAGATGAACTAACGAAAAAATGCTTAGAAAACAGCCCATTTAATTTCAAATGAAGTAATTCATCCTGAATAGTTAAGGGTCACCATACTGTGAACTAAAGTACCTTATGTATCTTCAAAACTAAGAAGCAGAGAAGTTTTCTCGACCCCTCCTTGGCTATATTATAAATGACTAATATACATTTGGGACTCTTTCTAATAGTGAGGCTGTTATCTCAGCTACCAAAGCTATTCAAGTCTATCTTCTTTGCTGAGATTACCAGTGAGGGTGCCAATTAGTCCTGGCTACAGTGGCTTTTTTTTTTTTTTTTTTTTTTTTTTGGTGTGTGTGTATGTATGTGATATAGAGTTCTCAGACAAGAATCAGAATGAGACAAGTTGCTTAATTTATAAACAAAAAATTAGTGTCTTTTTGTCACTGTCCTGTATCTGTTGCAGATAACTAGGAAATGAAAAGTGCTTTCTTTTGCTCATGAAAAGTTTCATCCTTTTTGTAACTTTTGAGTGTTTGAATTCATTAGTAGTGAAACTAAAGAAAAAAAAAAGAAAAAAAAGCTCCAAACCATAAACTGACCAGTCTAACCTAGAAATCTCCTGCCTATTGCTACCGTTGTAATGCAGTATATGTTTAGAATATGTTTGACTTTTTGGTGAAAGATTAACAGACACTTGCATAGATAGGGACATACAGATGCAGATGCAAGGAAGTAAGAATAAATAACATGGTTTGTAGAATCATTGAAACATTAAGGTTTTCCACATAAGCATTTCCAAAAAAATGTTCATTACCACTGAAACTTCGAAGTATATTAAAGTAGTACTGATAGTGTCCAATAGAGGGGGAAAAAAGGAAATGAGTCTTAGTGTATAATATTACTTGTACACACAAAAAAATGACATTTGAACTGACAAAATAGTACGAAGTAGTATGGTACTGAAGATTATTTGACAGGTGTTTCTTAATACTACTTCACAGTACCTGAGAAGTAATGGTTCTTTTCTTACTAAGCAATGAAAGTCAGTGGGGTGTTTCATCTCCAAAAATGAATTGAAAGTATTGTCTCTCCAATAAGCATATATTAATAGCACATTTTATGAAGGAAAAATCAATTTCAGGTAGTAGGACAATGGTCTGGCAAACAGAACCTCACTAGTGTGACTAATGGGTGGCTCTTCCATGTAAACATTGAAATTAATTACTACATTATAGTATATTTAAAACCACAGGATCTCACACAGGGCACTAGTTGTGATTTTAGATAATGATTAGCTATAAGACAGAAAAAAAAAAATACGACAGTATTTATGTAGTCTATGCTGATACACTACAGTTGTCAAGTTTTATTTGATGTTTTCAGTTCTGTATCATAAAAGCTAGCCAGTTAGTAGTCCTTCACAGCTTTTCTGACTGCTCATGATTTTATGATAGCTCCCTCTCATAACTACTACAAAAGATTCCTCTATCTTATTTAGGATAAAATAAAATAAGAATATACATAGTACATAAGACTATAAATACCTACTCTCTCTAGGCAACTATCTTGACAGGTCAATTTTACTGCTCAAAGACTAAGACTCTTGAAGGCATGTCAGTTTAAAGCTGGTATTTATGATTAGTACAAGCAATTTGGAGGAAATTTTGTATACTTTAATAAGTATTGTCAGTGACTTTATATTCTGATGTAAGTTGTTGAAAATCAAGAACAAAGTGTTCATTTCTCTCTTACCTCAGTTTGGGGAGACTGTATTCAATTTACATGGATGCAATTAGTGAAATTATATATAAGCAGAAATCATCAGTCATTTTCAGATGACTAAAACTCATACAGTCAAAGAGCAAACTCGAGGCTGAAATTTAGGTGTTCTCAAGCTTTTGGCATTTTGATATATTCTGACATTTACCTTCTTTGTACCTTTGTTTTCCTTTACAAAAAGGACACAACTACTTTTCCTTATCTTGTCAAGTAATATATCTTTTTAGATTGTCCTTAAAAAAAAAAAAAAAAAAAGTTTTTGAGATCTCTATTACATTCTGCAATATAAATACTAAATGACAATTTTCCCTATCACATACACTGGATTTAAGATACAATGACTTTCTTGGAAAGCATCAGTATCTCACCTAATACTACTTCTTTCCTTCCCTCCTTGCTTCCTTGTTGCCAACCCAGAAATAGGACAGCCAAGTAAACAGGAAGTTTCTCAAAGGAAATTATTCAGATTAATGAATGTCCAAATCTGTGAAATAAGCTGAGTTATTGATGCTGTTCTTGGGAAAGGATTTCAAAGTGATCAGTATCAAATGAGAAAAAAAAAAAAAAAAAAATGGAAGAGCAGGAGTAGTTTTGGAGTTGAACAGCATCTTCTGCTATGAAATACAAGAAAACAGGACTTGAGAGATATTTTTTATTCTGCTCAATGTACAATATATTTCACTTTAAGTTCCAATACCACAAATTCTGTGCTCTCGTTAATTAATCAAATGGAATTATGAAATTAAAATTTAAGTTGAAGTTCAATGAGTTATGAAGTATTTCCATTATGTTAGTACTATTTAAACACATATTAAATATTTTCTCTAGTAATTGATTTATAATTATGATAATGGTTTACATACTTGCTAATTTATTATGACAAATGTAAAATACCAGGTGACTGAAAATATCATTAAATTTGCAGTACCAAATACACTGTATGTGATTTTCAGAGAACGTAACAGTGAGTCCAATAGAGCTTGTACCAGGAATACTATATGCATCCAATGTAATACTTTCTTAGTAACATGATTTATAGTGGCATTTTTAGATGGAAGTTGTGACCATTTTTGAAGCTATTTTAGAACTGTCTGAAGAAAAAGGTGGTCTTGTTTAAACAGAGCAGCATAACTCCATTTCTGTTCTTAGAGAGGGCATGCAGTCTCCAGTAAGCATCCGTAATTGTTATGATAACTCAATAAATACTAGTCACGAACACAGCAGAGCTGAAATCTACCCAGAGCACTCTGCCATATTTTTAACTGAGTCTATGGCATCCTGAAACATTTCATGTATTCTTAAGTCATCCTTCTTGAATTTGCCATGTAAAATACTTTTTACTTTAATCAAGTAATTTTATACAATCGTTACAGATGTATTTTGCAGTAAAATTCCTGATGCTTAAGAATAATGCCTAGAGGAGGAGTTTACAAACTCATCATCTATTCCTCCCCACCCTTTATTATTATTTTTTTTTTATTTACTATCCTGCTTTTATTTTCATCTCTCCTACTTAACCTCCTCACAGTGAGGCTGTTCAGTCTGCAGCATTTCTCTGTTAGGCTGATGACTGGAAGTGTCCTTCATTGGAACTGTCTTTTCTTACACTTTGTCATACCGATAATGATGTTAGGAAGAATGGACACTGTTACTATAGTTCTACAACACTTCATCTTACCATAAATACATTATCATATATTCACATGGGGCAGCACATAGCCTACTCCCTCCTGTATTTTCCCAAAGAAAATCCTGTCTCCTGGAATGGAAAGAAAGGCTTCCCATATTTTGTTCAATTAAATATTTACTTCCTTATGGGCACTGTACAGTTCTTATTGTATTTACCTTTGCCTGTGGTTTTTAAATAAACATGATGATCTGGAATACTGCATCCAAGTGTGGAGCCCCCAGTACAAAAAAGACAGGGAGCTTTTGGAGAGGGTCCAGAGGAGGGCCATGAAGATGATTGGGGGACTGGAGTACCTCCCCTATGAAGACAGGCTGAGGGAGCTGGACTTATTCAGCCTGGAGAAAAGAAGGCTGTGGGGTGACCTCATTGCAGCATTTCAGTACCTAAAGGGAGCCTACAAACAGTAGGGGATTCAACTCTTTGAAAGGGTTGATAACTGCAGGACAAGGGGAAATAGTTTTAAGTTAAGGGAAGGGAGATTTAGGTTGGATGTCAGGGGGAAATTCTTTACAGAGAGAGTGGTGAGGTACTGGAACAGGCTGCCCAGAGAAGTTGTGGATGCCCTGTCCCTGGAGGTGTTCAAGGCCAGATTGGACGGGGTCCTGGGCAGCCTGGTCTAGTATTAAATGAGGAGGTTGGTGGCCCTGCTTGTGGCAGGGGGGTTGGAGATTCATGATCCTTGAGGTCCCTTCCAACCTTGGCCATTCTGTGATTCTGTGATTCTGTGAAAAGGAGATGTCTGAGATATGATTCTATGTACATTGTTCTTACATACTTCAGAACACATCAGTATTTATACTTTATAAAAATCATTTCTATCCCTTTACCTTTATCATTACTCCCCAAATCTATTTGTTTTTGTAGAAACACTGAAGCATCTGAGATTAAAGGCAAAACAAATATTGGGACTTAGTACAGAAAATTATGCAGGTACTTTTTTGATTTTATGTTTTTCCTGGTAAATGCAATATCTTAACACATGAATAAACCCTCAGGTATCATCTAATGAATATATTTTGTGGTGACAATCCTATTCATTGTTCATTAAAAATATTCTTCTATTGCAGCAAAAAAATGAAAGAAAATTCATAAAACTGTCACAGTATATTATATCTTGAGACCAAATAACATAGAAGTCCTTTCCTTTATGAAGATGTTTTACATGGAAAAACAGAGAAGTTTGAATAAGTTATTGTATATATATAATTATATATATAAAATCATCAGTACCAACAGTATTTTTTCATTACAGAGTGAAACAAAGTTACAAAATTAACAACAGAATGAGTTATCATGTATATTAAAAATTGAAATGTACAGAACTGTTATATACAGAATGTTTTTATGCTGTAGCAAAATATTCTGATGTTTTTATTGACATTGCAAAGGAATTTCATTATTATAGACCTATTGCTGCTGTTTCCAGACTGTAACAATTGAGTTGCAGCCAGTTCTCAGTTGACTCTACAGGATCAACCTTGTTTCTTATTCTTAGAAAATAAAACCAGTGTTAGGCTTGCTGATACAAGGGGTGCATGAACTTACTGCAGTGCACCAAGGGAAGCACATTCTGCAGCACCTGTCATAAAGAGAGAGGCTTTAGAGAGTGGAATTGCTCAACTGGGAGGAGAGAAGGCTTAAGGGGATTATGTCCCTGTGTATAATTGCCCGATGGAGGAAAACCATTGGAGGTAAACTTTCCCAGTGGTGCCCAATGACAGGAAAAGAGGCAATGGACATAAACTGAAACATGGGAAATCTCGTGTATATCTCTGATCATTTATACAAGAATATGTTTCTGGTTTTTTGTTATTGTTTTTTTTCTGTTTTTTTTTTTTCTGTTTTTTTTTTTCTGTTGTTTTTCTTTTGTTTTGTTTGGTTTTTAATTATGGAGATATCCATACACTGGAGCATGTTGCTGGAGCCTCCATCCTTGGAGATAGAAGAAAAGACTCTGGACATGGCTCTGAGCAACCAGGCCTCTCTAGCTTGGACCAGAAAACCTGCACATACGCATTCCTATCTTGGTTGTTCGATGAATCTTTGAACATCTTTTAGTGAAAGAAAAGAGAGACAAAATGAATAGCTGTGGGTAAGGAGTGCCAGTCCAAGAATCCCGCTGTGTCATGCTTCATTGTACATGTTTTTTGTAAAAATTCATTTAAAGAATTTTTGCTGCATCAGGTGAAGTGAAAGTATGCATAAATGGAAGTAGAAAAGTACGTGACTTTGAATTTTATCTGAACTTATCTTTGCTTATTTAGTTCACAATTACTCTACAATCATTAGGTAGTCATACAAAGGTCAAATAAGACCTGAATTTCTTAACAAACAATAAATGACTTACAGCTGCATTCTAAAAATATCAGATTAAAATTGGATCAAAATATAACAACACATTGAACTTCGGTGATACCAGTAGGAAAAAGAGAAAGTTATGTGAGAGACAGCGTTTTGTATCTGGACTGAAATTATCCATCAGCTGGAGTGTTTAGTAGCTGAAGCACATTTTAATTGTGACAGCTATCATTTAGCCAGACAATGCACAAAAAGGAAGTACGGGGCTGACAAAAAATGAGAAAGAGATGAGGTTTTATCAAGGCCTGATGGAAGCTGATGATTTCTTTTGTACTGCAGCATCTCTGTGATGGGCTTTATTGGCCAGGCTTTTATGGGTTTATCGCTGAACTTCATTGGCCAGGTTTTTACAGGTCTGTCATTGAGCTCCTGAGTAAATAACTACTCAGATGAAGGCCAGCATTCAGAATAGCCACGCTGAGCATTTGCTCTTTGCAGTCAGCTTTCAGACTGACTGTGCTGCTAGGTGGCTCCTCTGCTCTGGACGGATTCCAGTATGCGTAATTGCAATCTGCTGAATGTAATTATCCCCTGTGCTTTCAATTTGCTGTAATATTCACTTCTGGCTTTGTGCAATTCTATGAACTGTTATTAATTATTTCTTTTTTTTTTTCCAGAAAATGCTATATTTTAGTAGAGAAGGAAATGATTTTTTACTCTCTTCTTCCCTTTTCCTCTTCTATCTCTCTGGATGTACATTTGTGCACACTTATTAAAGCAATTGGCTACTTTTATTACAAACTATTGCTAAATAAAAACTGAAATATTGCTTATCATATATTTAAGATACACAGCTTAATTCTTTTCATTGCTGTTCTGCGCATTTCAAAGAGATTTAGAGTGGCAAGTAGAATAGTTAATACCTCTCCTCTTTGGCAATGTTTCAAGTACATTCCATGATTTGAGAGGCATACCTTAGCTGCGTAACAGTTACAGCAAAATTTTTCAATTTTGAGTTGATGAAACTGATATTTTAATGAATAGAGCCTTAACAATACTGCAGGTATCTAGGACATCTGTGTACCAAAACAAATATCAGACAAAATGCATTTTCCATTCAAGATAAGATTAAATCATAATAGCAGATGATAGAACATGTAAATCAACCACTGGGATGAATGTAGAGAAGGTTAGAGGGGAAAAGTACTCTGTACCTTCAAGCCAGTTGAAACTGCATACTTCTGATGAAGATTAGTTGAGAAAAAATTGAAAATGTAGTTTGAGCCTAAAGATCTGTTCTGAAATTTGCCTGGGTGCTTCCTCCCATGTTTCAGCTTGAGTTTCTCCATTAGAGTTCACAATAGAGTCCTTAAACAAAGAATACTGATTTCACTGGAAAAAACACCAGTACTTATTAAAATCCATAGTGACTTTTTTTTTTTTTTTTTTTTTTTTGTAATTTGTCAGAAATAACTCGCTCTTATTGACACTATAAACCTCACTTAGTTTTCTTTGCTTACCATGTTTCAGATCCCCAAAGTTACTGAGAAGTCTAACTTCACAGACAGTCTATAATTACTGAGACACTTGCTTAAACTGAGTTGAGCATTAGAAGCCTATTTCATTTCAGGATGAAATAACTGGTTATTTAAGAAATAAACTTCTAAGCTGCTATTTTGTTTTAAAAGAAAAACAGCTGAGGATACCAGGAATCTTTGGTGTTTCATCCAGACATTTGCAGTTCTTCTGTAAATGCCTTTAATCTGAACAAAAATGTGAAAATACATGCATTGATTTTAAGATCAATTCTTAAGAATTAAGATTAAAGTTAAACTTTTTAACATTGCTTTAGCACCAAAGTGCTATCATGCTTTTTCAGCAAGATTTATAAATGTTCTCCACTTTCACATGAAACATAAGTATGCAAGAGAGCTCAACTTTATCCCATTTATGACGCTAAAAAGAAAATGTCTGAAATAGATTTTGTGCTATCAACCAGACTGGATGGATTACTTGATTTGAAGGAAGATACTTGTTGTAATGTCCTAGTCATGTCAGTGAGAAAAAATTGTTATACCTGGTCTTCAAATGTGAGAAAAATATACGAGAGCTGTTCTGAAAGTAATGCCTCCTATTTGATTATGTTGGCTCAAGAAGTCAGGGGTGGATGGTGGTGCTCTTTGTATCTTTTGTAATTTCCATGGAAATTACTTTCATAATGTTATTACTTTCAGAATGACCTACATGTATATGCTGGTATGCAGTGTTAGATAACACTATACTTCAAGTTCAAGTTCAAGTGAAGAAAATACTAACAAATGTTTAATTTGAACACAAAGGACAATTACTCTCATTCTCTCTTCTACTTCTAAATACTCACATGCTACTCTCCTGTGATGGTCTTCTCCCCCTTGCTTCTCCTTAAGCCTGGCCTTTATGTCCAAGGCCTTGCTTAGGACTGATTACACTGTTCTGGTGAATACTAACACTATGACTCAATCACTTACATCCCATAAATAGTAAGCAGCCTGAGAATCCCTTGAGCTCTAATTCTCATAACAAGGCTGCATGTAATCTCCCCAATTCCTTTTAAATATTGTGAAGCTTGAGTGACTGTAGTCATAGGGTGGATTATGTAGAGTCACCATCAGAAATGACTTATTGTGATATTCTCCTCTTAAAAGAAGAAAAGCATTGGAGAAACCTTCAGTGGAATGCGGTGAATATGCAAGAAGTCTGTTCCTTGACCCCCAAGCAACAAACCTTAGACTGTTAGCTGCACCAGGGGAGTTTGAACTGCTGACTCTAGGAGATACAGCTCAGTGAGGTATAAACCTCCATGGCCAAAATCTGTGATAAGATAGATTGCAGTGATGGAAACTTGGTGATACTATGAAACTGTTAAACTGCAGAGAAGTCATCTTTAGTCATCAGCTTTTCAATTTTCTGTCATACAAATTGCAGCAAAGATAGATATGTTTACAGTCACTCAAGCTCCACCTTATAGTAATAAAATAAAATAAAATAAAAATGGCTTAAAGAGTTAAGGAATCTGAGGGAAGATTCCATCACAGACAAATCAGGAGAACACTACAGACCAGTCAACGGGTTGAGCCTCTCTTATCCCCTCATAGGGACACCTATTAGGTAAGATTCACACACTCAGTTCTACTGAACATTTCTCCCAGAAACTTAGAATCAACAAAATTATTCTATAGTTTAATGCATTTGCAGTTAGTCTCATATTTTTCACATTGATACTCATATGTGCTCTGTAGACAGTGTATTTATCAACATCAAATTCAAAAGAATTTGTGATCTATTTCCCCAATAAAGGTCACTATTCTATAAGTCCTGAGAGTTCTCATTGTGCAACCACCTCTTGAGGGTGGTTGTATGAGTCCATTTGAACACGGCTAGATGAAGGTGCTCTCAGCTATGGGTTAATCTGTAATCCTAGGAGATTGCATTGGGCGTGCTCAATTTCCCTAAGATTAGCAATACAAGTCCATTCTAACGTGACTGGACCTTTAGCACCAAAGTGGGTATTTATCCTTTAACATAATATCTACTTACATATTTTATTGTTATGTACCATTTCACATAAGGCATTAAAAAAAAAAAAAAAAAAAGCCAACAAAACAACGACACCCTTCTTGTGGCATGTAATGCAAATAATAGCATCCTATATTGCACAGGTATAGAGTATAACACTAACAAGGTAATGACCTTTATGCATGTTGCTGATGACATTTGGTGTCAGATTGTTTTCTCTTACTGTGGTTAATGGGTAATTCGGATAGATCACAGAGGAAAATGTCATGCTTTGAATGCAGTTTGGAGGTTTGCTGTCTGATTGGGTGTCTCTGTCATTTTATCAAATTTCTGAGTACATGACTTCTTATGACAAGTATTCAGAAAGCTCATTAACACTCAAATACTGTTGATACATATTTTAGAAACTCCCATTCTACCGCTCAGCATCTGTGTATGAATTAGCATATGGAGATATGGGTAATTGTTTTAATGAAAATTTCACCTCTTGAACCACATTTCTCTGAGTTTATTGTGAATATAATTAAGTCTGCCATAGTCCTCTCCCTGTGAACCTGCAGATAAGGCTCAGAAAAAAAAAATATTTCTTCTGCTTTAATCCTCCTGCTTAAAGATAACAGGGAGGCAGTGATGAATTTAATACCACTAATGTTTTCTTGACTAGGCTCCTCTATATAATGAAATATCATACAATGTCTTTTTTTTTTTTTTTTTTTTAAGAAAATTTAGTTTTTTTTACATAAAGATGGAGTATATCTTTTAAGCAAACACATTATACTGGACTCAAAATACACGGAAAAACATATCCCAGTTTCTTCAGTTCCACTCAGGCAGGAAATCTGGCATGAACTACATTTGACCTTTCATTAATAATGATATAAAGGAATGTGTATTCTCTTGCTGTAGCCTCTTTGTTGCTGTTTTGTAAAACCGTGGTTAAATGTTAAATGCTTAAACCATGGTTTAAACAACGGTTAAATTGTTTTCTTTATTTGAACAATTATAGAAAGATTTTAACCTTGAAATGAATTCACGGATATATTCCATATATATGTGAGACTTAATTTCATGAAAAATCTCCCAAGAATTGGGAGAGTGTAACAAGTTCTAATTTTAGCACCACTTACTTAATGGACATTAATGTTTTTGAGCTTTGGCTGAACTCCGCGAATGCTCATCACTTTGTCATGTAAAGGTGCTTTTTTTCAGAAAGAATTTTTTTTTTCAAATTGGCATCTCTAACTCCATATTCTGATGATAGAAGTGACACTGACATAAATGGAAATTCAAATACAAGAATATTTCAGAGACTTTCCAAGTTGCAAGATGTCCTGCAAGATAAATATTCTGCTACTATAGAGCATCTATTTTACTGGCAGCATTATTAAACTTATATGAAATGCTCCTAATACTGAAGGAAGTGACTCCAGAAAAAGAAATGTTGTTGGTGCAGTGAGTCTAGAAGTTTTATTTTACAGTTGTTTTTGATGCACTGTGTGTGCCGAGTGTCTATAAAGCACAGGCAAAGCAGAAAATATTTATAGGGACACTGAATGATTTTCAGAGTTTTGGTGAAGCTATAGCGATGATGTTCTTGGAAAGCTGGCTGAAGGAATATACAAGGAATTATGATTTTATGAAAGACAAGGAATTATGATTTTATGAAAGACAGTTTACTGGTTTATCAATGAAATGCATGCTGAATGCAAAGGTGTACACAACTATTGGAACTATTCTCACCAATACTGTATCAGAAGGTTACAATGAAACATTTGGATCATCGTAAATTAGGATTTCACTCACATACCCCAACAAGGAAATACTTGCTTTTCTACAGTTTTGTAAATTGTAAGAGTAACAGTTAATTACAAGACAGTTTATGAGAGCAAATAAAACAGGTGAATTACACAAAAAATACTGGAAGGTATCATAATTTATCTGGTTATGTTATTCAGATATATCTGTCATTCTTATTTGCTGTACAACAAGTCTTCCTGAAGGGAACTTATTTTTCTGTTTATTGTAAATATAAGCTACCTGATCCAAGATCTCTGGTCAGCTGGTACTATCAATTTTTCACATAAAGCAGGCTAAGTCATTTGAGTACTGAATGCTCTCTGGAGGCTGAAAAGGTCAATTTCTGGCAATTCTAGCCAATTAAATGAATTGGATGCAGGAATATAATAACCGGGTTTTCAGAGCAGTTGCTCAACTAAAATATGCTAATTCAGTGTAATCTCAGGAAGATAATGATCACCTCATCTAACCCCATCAAAAAAAAAAAAAAAGGCAAGATTGTGGGAGGTCAAGCACTAAAATTTGATAAAGGGAGAAGACTCCACAAAGACTCTACAAGAAGAGAATATGATGAACTGTAATGATGGAAGGAAGGTAAAAGCATGGAGTTCTGAATCACAGAATCACATGATCGTGGGTGTTGGAAGGGACCTCAAGATATCATTGAGTCCAACCCTGCTGCTAAAGCAGGTTCCCTACAGTAACTCACATAGGTAGGCTTTTGAACGGATCTTGAATATTTCCATAGAAGGAGAATCCACAACCTCTTTGGGCAGCCTGTTCCAGTGTTCTGTCACTCTTACCACAAAGAAGTTCTTTCTTGTGTTTGTAGATAACTTCCTGTGTTCAAGTTTTAGGCCATTACTCTGTGTCCTGTTGTTACACACCACCAAGAAGAGTCTGGCCCCATCTATTTGCCTTCCACCTCCCTTTTGATATTTATAAACATTTAACAGATCCCCCCTCAGTCTTCTTTTTCCCAGGCTGAACAAACCCAGGTTACTCAGTCTTTCCTCACGTGGGAGATGCTCCAGGCCTTTTATCATCTTTGTGCCCCTCTGCTGGATTCCTTCTAGGAGGTTCCTATCTTTTTAGAACTGGGCAGTCCTGAACTGGATACAGCTCACTGAAATCATTATTTGCACAGATAAATTCCTACACTATAGGAGTATAATCAAGGAGTTGGGAATGTATAGTTCATTATTTCTGAAAAACTGCTCCTGTAAAACTTGTTTATATATCTATATAAAGATATATGACAAGGCCCCACTAATGAAAATGTGTGCTGAGAACAAGGAAAGACACATTTACTAACTGTATATATATAAGTATATTCTTTATGTATATATACAATTATGCACACACATACTCACGTGCATGTGAAGGCTGTTCCAAAAGTAATGCCGCCTATATTATTATGTTGGCCCACAATGTCAGACACAAATGTTCTTGAGACAATGGGAGAGGAGGGGTGGAAAACCATCACTTTTTAAGAAATCCTTCTTAGAGACAAATGAAAGTGTATATTTGAGCCAGCCAAATAATGATTCATCAAGATGCTTTTGATTGAGGCTGCTTGCATTCTATATATTTTTTGTATTTTTTTTTTCTTTACAAATTTTATGTATTTCTGAGTAATTGTACAATCATTTTAACTGTACAATTGTAAAATCATTGGAATTTAGCTGGTAAATCTATGCATGCTTCTCAAAACTTGTGTCATCATAATTCACATGAGTATATCTCTAACAATTATGTTAAATGATCACTTTTAACCATTTGTTTAATTTTCCCTTTATCAAAAACAAAAGCAGTTGAAATTGAATATTTTTTACACATATTGTGGGACCCCTGTTTGTGCTTTGCAAAGATTATTATGCTTTTATCTATTTAGAAAAAAATAATTCTGAAAGCCAAATTGATGTCTTAGAGAACTCAAAGTGGGATATATGGTCTGTGACTTCAGGTCATGAGTTCAAATTCACTAAGGTCAGTTGCATCTGCAGATCAATATTATTTAGTAGCTCACTAAGATAGGAAAATCATACTACAGTGGTTTTGGTTGATAAATAGAGGTCTTCAGTTTCCATCACATTTATTCCACACTTCTCATCCTCTCTGAAGCTATTGCATCCATGTCAGAACCAAAGTCTTTTTTAATCGTCCACTTTGTCATGCAATCTGTCTTCCCTATCCTCAAGTTCTAGACATCTCTGAATAACGTGTCTTTATTTTCTACCTTCAAACTGACTTACGTGTCCCTACAGTTCGTTTGGTTGATTAAGGGCCAACATGTTCAATATCACAATGGAGAGCACAGTCCCTTTGCAATTAATGAGTTTCAGCTCCCATACTTACTTTGGAGAAGCAAAGCAGAAATACTAAAATACTGTAGCCATTATGCTTATTCAGTAGCTATATTAAAAGAATTAAAAAAAAAAAAAATCAAAACAAAGAATGAAAAATAATGCTGAAAGAAGGTATAAGTAACACCAAAGATTTTTTTCTTTACCTCATAATTTTTGAAGTTACTTAGATTTTGAATCTGGAAAAATTTGTCATTTTCTTTTTCTGGTTTGTGGTTTAAAAAAAAAAAAAAAAAATGGCAGATTAAAGACTACATCATGAAAATTAAACTTATGTTTTGTTTTGTTTTGATTTTTTTTTAACCCCTAAAAAGAAAAAAACCATCAAAATAATTAAGGAAAATATTCTCTTCTGGCACTCTCTTTGTCATCTGAAAAAAGAATGTGTTTCCTATAGGGTAGAGTAACATGATGTATTATTGCTCAATATTTGTAATTACTGATGGAAATGAAGCCCTAAGAAATTATATCAAAGAAAAGCACAAAAGTTCATGTGTGTTATCAAAAGTGAATATTATAATTCAGTAATGGGATTGTATAATATCTCCTGTGTATGTATTTTACTGTTATACAGTGCATATAATCAGAAGGGAGACTTAATAAGTATGTGAATCATTACTCTCACAAACATCATTCTTTTACTGCTCATGAGTGATTCTTTGCCTCTAACAATGTATGTTTAAAAGATATTTTGTATTTCATTTTGAAATCTGAATTTGAAAGTCTTTTTCTTTGGAATGTCATAAGAGACTGTCACGGAGTTAACTAGATAAATCTATGCCCGTGACAGGAGGGCAGTAGGCTCCTGCCCCCCACCACCCCTGGCCCCACAAAATGAGAAGGAAGGAAGGGAGGGAAAAAAAAAAAAAAAAAAAAAACAGTGGCAACAAGGAGGTAAACTTATTTTACTAACTGTGATATTGGAATGCAAGATAACACAATATAATACAATCTAATCGAAATTGAGACTAATAAATCAAATATGGTAGGAGAGAGAGAGCTCCTGAGACCGAGTCAAACCTGAAAAGCTTGGTACGGCTAGGAAAGCACCCTCCAGCACCCACTGTCAGGCAGTAAGAGACCGCCCCACCCGGAAGGGTCAGATCCCATGACTTCCGTAATGTACAGGGGACAGGTACCTGGAATTGGAGCATTAACACTTTAACTCCCACTGCACTATATGATGTTATGATGCGGAATACTGAAAACCAAAAATCGTAAAACCATGACAGAGACTTTTAGCAAATAGCTATTAGTAGATTGTAACTATTTATAAATATTGATAAATGAGCTCTAGTACAAAAATGTGAAAACCTGTTCCACATCTTTCTTTGCTTAAAGAACATATATAAAGGGTTATAAATATTGTGGAGAGCATTTCAGCATGTCTCATTAGTCTATCCATATTAATCCATCTAGACTGAGAAAAATGCAGTTATATAAGTGAAGTACTTACAAATAAAACTTTTTCATTATTGTTTGTATATTGTTTGTATTGTTAAAGTTGGGAAATGATTTTGAAAACTGACGTTACGAAGATTGACAATTATTCCTATATGTGAATCCACAAGCTCATGTAAGAGGGTATAACTGTCCATTTTTTTCTTTCTGGTCTCCTGGTACTTAAAAAAATTGCACAGGAGGCTTTTAATGAGCAATTCAAATACTCTTTTATGTTCTTTCCAACCCTAGTTTTTCAGGTAGTTGATTTCTGGTAGGGGTTGGGGAAAGTGGTTGAATATTAAGTTAAAAAACCTGAAGTGAGTATTCTGTTCAGGAGCCAAATTGAGGATTAGAAGCCAGAAGACCAGCTGTGAAAACAAATTGTGATGCGGATAAAAGTTACTTTATTTGTATAGTGAATACTATAAACAGGAATAAGGATTAAGGGATATCCTTATCGTTTTAATTTACTAAGAGTTTTCAAACTGCAGGTTGCAAGGAGTCATTTGTAATCAATCATCAGTTGTTTTTTTTTTTTTTTACAGTTTATCTGAAAACCGAGAGACCTGTATGTTAAATTTGATATACCTCCTGCCTCCAAGGTCCATCCCCCAGAGACAGATTTTATAAGTTTCACAAACTACTCAGGAAATTGTGTGAGGGAAAATACCAATTGATTTGTTAATGTTATCTCCCCCTACTATAGAGATAAATCAGATTTGCATAGGTATCCTCTTCCTCATATCTTAACAGATAATTTTTTTTTTTAAACCAGCATTCAGAAAATAGAAACACATCAAGATACCCTTCAAGAAGGGTATTTGAGGTCATAGCTTCACTTTCTTTTCTTGTTCTGTCTCAGTAAAAAATGTCAATGCCTCATATGCCTTATACAACTATACAACCATGTATAACAGCCATATCTGAAAGCTGTGGCCAACCTGATCTAATGCTGGCACTAGTTGGTGATGGTCTTGCTCTAAGTGAGTTGAATAAGGTGACCCTCCTGAAATCCCTTCCAGTCAGCATTTCTGTGATAATAAGACTGTGCTCATTTCTTGGGAAAGCCAGATATAGTGACTTCTCACACTAATGTTAAAAACACCCCAAATAGGAATATGATAGTGCACTGGGTGGTACACATCTTCATAGTTCTTGAAAAAAGTAGGAGTCATGCTTTTTCATTGGTCAAAGTGTTTTGCAGACCATCATAACATGGAAGTCCTGATTGGCAGGTAGAGATGAACAAACGGGATAAGAGCTATCTGATCTTACTCACATACTTGACAGTCCTATTGAAAGTGGGAACAGATTTTTTTTTTTTTTTTTCTGTTGTCAAAAATGGAAAATGTGTTCACTACTTCTATTTCAGTAGTAATAAAATTAGGATGTGTTAGTACAGAGCCAAGAGATTGATCCTGAATATGCAGCCCATTTGGGGATATTCTGCACTTGTGAATGGGAAGTGGAGTGTAAGCAAGCTGACTGAGAGTGGTAATGTTAGGTGGTCTTTTTTTTCACCACCAAAAAAATTCCAGTGATCTTTTCTAGAGGCAAAAAAAAAAAAAGAGAGAATACTTAAAATAAGTAAATAAATAAACAATAAAAAGAAAAGATAGCGGTAGCTTAGAAGCAAATCTGTATTACAGAGCTGGGTGTTACAGATGCTACAGCATATAGCAGAACTGGCTTACTAGTTTAAACATGAAAAGCTAAACAAAAAAAAAAAAAAAAAAGGAGTTTCTGGATGATAATTAGCAAAAATGTAGTGAAAGAGAGGTTTTGATTGACATGATTAGCAATAGGTAGTACATACATGCAGTATGTAGCAGTATATGCATAATTGTATAGCAATAGTTTAATTGTGACTTGAAATAGGCAGTATTCCTTAATCTCATAAATCTGTGAACATGGTAAGCATCAAGCTATTAGGTTAACTGCTATTAGGTTAACTGTCTTCTCCTGTCTAATCTTTGATCAAAATTGGGAGGATGAGCTTGACAGTGACCATCATCTTTCTGAAATGTAATTTGACATTTGGTAAGCAGAGAAATTCTGCCTGACTTGGTCTGGCTCAAGTGCCATCTATTCAGTAATAGTGTCTATATTTCGACATTTTTTTGAAAAGTTCAAGTGAAAAGAATATATTTGAATGTTTTACAAGAGACTCCTGTGTCGTGAAATGTGGATCTTCAAATTACTGATATGTAAAGGCTAAAGTGTGTATTTACCGTATTTTCCAATCAGCATTCTCAAAAAGACAGAAGATTCTAAGCAAAAAATTCCAGTGAAGCTTTATTTATTTCCTGTCTCTCCAGCTGCAGCCCACTGGTCTTCTAACAGATTCTTAGAGCAATATAACACATTTATTCTGGAAAGAACTTCAAACAGCATGTGATGCTGAGAATTTTCTTTTTTTCCTCTGGTGTGAAAGTAAGACAGTCAGAATGATGAGTCAGCATGATAGATGCTTCCAAGGGACGATAGCAAAACCCATTTGGTATAATAACCTATCATTATAATCAATTTGTAATCCCAGCATTTTATCAACTTTGCAGTTATACTTCATTATAGGCTTTACATCTCCAAAAGATTAAAAAGGTATTCACAAATTTGTTTAAACCTAGACATTTTAGAAACTTTTCCATGATCATTTATATAGATTTTGTAGTTATCGAGTGTAAAATAGTAAAAATTATAAAATGAATTATTAAACTTTACAACAATTTACTTTGCAATAGCAGAAACACTATATGTTAGAATGAAAGGAATTGTGTGCTTAGTCCCTACACCTGAAGTGGAAATTTAATGGGTGCCAGAATAGCTTTCTCAGTATCACAAGAATATGGTCAGGTCATAAAAGCATTACTGTATTTGCTTTCTTTTAGAAGTAGACAGGGAAGAATAAAGAGTGGACAAAGTCCTGGAGTGAAACCATGCTTCAGCACAAATTGGAAGCTTAGACACGTATCAGGTAAAGTATTGGAAAATTTAACCTAGGGAAGGCTGAGAAAATTTAATTTCTGTTTAATATTTTTCTGAAAGATATCTGAGCTAGGGAAGTCCAAGGCAGGCCAAGATTTCATGGAAAAATTGTTTGAATAAAAGGCACATTTGAAATTGAAATCAGAAATTTAGTTTCCTGAACAAAAAATATTTGTTGTTTCATGCTATCTACAACTGCCTGAAAGGAGGTTGTGCAAGGTGGGGGTCGGCCTCTTCACCCAGGTAACAGTGATAAGACTAGAGAGAATGGCCTCAAGTTGTGCCAGGAGAAGTTCATGTTGGATATGAAGAAAAAATTCTTCTCTGAAATAGTAGTTGGGGTCTGGTACAGGTTGTCTAGGAAGGTAGTGGAGTCACTGTCCCTGAAGGTGTTCAAGAAATATGTAGATGTGGTACTGAGACGTGGTTGAGTGGGTAATATTGGTGATAGGTGCATGGTTGGAGTAGGTGATTTTAGAGGTTTTTTCCAATGTAATGATTCTATACTTCCTTCTTAAATGGTAATAAATATGTATATATATCCATTTATATATATATATATATGTAGATAATAAAAAATAAGGTAATTCCCTACAATTCTATTTTCTTTAGCCATGTATCTTATCTTGCAAAGTGTTTTGTTTTTTTTTTTTTTTTTGTCGACTAAATTTCCATCAGAAATGATCACTTGCTCAATAAATCCAATTTGGAACAAGTGTTAAGCAGTCATTTCTGTGACAATACAAGCTGCAATGAGATAAGAAGATCAGGTCATATTTGCATTTTGACATAAATTATATATGATATATATTCAAAAACGGAAAATGAAATCCAGTGCATGCTATGTCCTAAAAGGTAAACAAATATGATTTAATTTATTTTAATTGCCTAGTGATAGTTTGGTGATATGTAGTAATAGTGACAGATAATGACAAGAGTGATAGTAAGGGATTAAACTAATGCAAATCATTCCATTTTAAAACTTGAAGTTTATAAATATATTTTTAGAGGGAACTGTGCCTCAAAGAACTTCTTTCATTGCATTTTGGAGAAATTTCATTTTTGAAATTCTGCTTTCAGATATATGTTCCTTTTCCTCAATGTATTTATTCCTCATGAGTTTATGAAACAAATGAAATTTTCCAGTTCAGCATAAGTATTGTGATGAACTTAGAACAAAATTATTTAAAAGGCTAAAATTCCTGAGCAATCTTTTTCTTTGGAAGTGAGATACAGGTCTCAAAAAAGCTGGACACACAGCTTCTCAGTAAGTGGGTTGGAGGGGAGGGGAGGGGAGTAATTCTCTTTGTCAGCAAAGTCTTTCAGGTGTTTTCTCTTGTTTAGAAGTTTTTGCCTTTTATTTCTGAAAGATGACCTTTTTTTTTCTTTTTCTCTTTTTTTTTTTTTTTTTCCTTTGTCTTCATCAGTTCAGTAGTTCTAACTTTTGTATTCAGAAAACTATTTGTTTTCAGGGAGTTAATATTATGGATGCAATATAGCTTTCATACGTTTATGGAAGGGCTCACTATGAGAGCAATCAGTGCCATTTCAAAGTATAATATTTGCGAAGTCTTTCCTTTTCATTCTTTTCAACAAAATGGAATATTAGGGACCTATAAACCTAAGGTAGAAAGTCAGCTTCAAAATAACTGTCTGCAGGATTAAAGTAAAGGATATATGTGATACATAAGGAAGATTTAGACTCTACATTAAAATAGTATGTTTGGAAAAAAGGGAGAAGATGTGATTTAAATTATTATGTGCTGACATTTAGATCAGTATTACTTATCATTTTGCTGTCTGCTCATACCATCCAGCAGTGGGCAAAAATAAGACAAAACAAAACCATATAATGAATATAGCTATACTACAAATTTTTCAAAGTAATATTAAATTATTCTGATTCCGAAGATAGTGTTTTGTAGTCAATTGAAACACAGAGATTTGATCCTTTAGGTTGCACTGTTTTTTTTCCTATTTGTTTTATTGTTACTATTATTAACACTTTTCTATTTCAGTTTTGGCAGAGAATTATTAGCATCCGTCATTCTACATACCTTTTTTCTTACAAAAACTTTCCATTTTACTTACCCATGCATACCTTTTTTATGCTTAAAAATGTTAGTATGTTAGTTTTATAATGTACTGAAGGTAATTAATTAATAAGGACTAAAGTCAAAATATGTTATAAGTCAAAGAGTTGTTAAGGGTAATTTTTTTCCTTAACTATGTTTCACGTGTGTTATAGAATTATGTTCTCCAATTTTTTATTTTTATTTTTTTTTTTTAAGATTAACTCTTAAGTTCGGTAATTTGCTTGACAAAAAAAACCCACAACTGTATATCCCTGCAATATTGTTACACAATAAACAAGTAAACTCAAAGTATTTATTTGATTCTGGTGACGTGTAAAACTAGCCAAAAGTATTTCACTGTGAGATGGTTTGTTTTTTTACATAGAAAATGGAAATGCACAGTTATAATCTACTGAGTATGCACTGAACTGAAAGTGTTATGTAAATGCAAATGCAATAATGGAATTTCTGTATTTAGTCTTTAGTATCATATAAACGTAGATACTGTGATGTGCTCCATTTGAAAATCTATTAACATTGGTGGATATACACTATGGGTGTTGAATCAAGCACAGACCTTAAAGTCTGGGAATCATGGAATCAAAACAAAAGTTACTTTTTAATTTTTCCAAAATACTTTAGTCCAAATAAAATAGAATACAATTCTGATGTTATTTAGTTAAGTGTCACAGTGATGAGAAAGACCAAGAAAGAAAATATGTGAGGATCTTTGATCTTACCTAAAGACTTTCAAAGAGTAGCAGTTTTCTCCTTGCATTGCATGTACTAATGCACTACAGTTGTGAATGATCATTCAATCTCTGGACTTAGAATAGGGTGGTTTTTTTTGTGGTTTTAAAAGGGCAGTTATTCACACATACAAAACAAAATCCTGAAATGATTATATAGCAATGTCAGGTCTTAGCACTGGCTGTTTTATTCAACAACTCTCCTACTGTCTATCTGTACTATATGTTGGAGTACAGATGTGATGACTGCCTCTATTATTTTTATTCAAGATACATAATGTATCCTTTTTTTCACAATGAAATAAGTATATTGGTAACTTTTGTCTGCAGTCTATAAGATTTTGATTGCTGTTATTAATCTGCCAAAAGATAGACCACACTGATCAGGCTGATTCTGATTATTAAGTATTAGGTTATATCTCAGACATATATCAGCTAATTTAGTAATCACAACCAGAGAAGTAAAGATTTTTCTAAAATAAAAAAAATACATATACATATATATTTATTAAAAAGAAGATTTCAAGAGGCCATGATCTATGCAAATCCCTCTCATTATTTAAAAGAATTTGTCTGTTCTAAATGGATTCACTGTAACATCAGTTGTCTGCTGCACATAATAGTTGTCTAACACTTCATTTTATCCCTTTTTTTTTTCTTGTTGTTGATTTTTTCATTGAAAGCCCTTGAAAATGCACTTACTTTATGTTCCATTATACAATTTATCCCCCTTTCAGAATTCCAGATGCAGCATCAGTCTGGAAATACAAAGCACTTTCTCCCATATCATCATCTGCATACAGAATGTTTTCCCTAAGCTAATTTACACAAGTAGATCTTCTGTGGGTCTGTTTAACACCCACTTCTCCAGACTGCGTTAATGAGTGTAAACGCATCCTTACATATAACAACAATTTACTCTTCACTGAATATCTCTGTGGTTATTACAGTTTTTCCCAAGCTCAAATAATGCTTATCCCTCTGCATAAATTACTACAGCAGTGATCCATCCTATATTTCCAGATAATGGCATGCTTGCCAAATCTTTGATTTTTTTTTTTTTTAAATAGAAAAAAATGAATTACATTTAAAAAATGAATTATCACAGCGAGGTTTTACTGTCTCCTTCAGTAAGTGTTGATAGGACCCCCAAATATTTTATATAATAAGAGTATAGTAAACACTATTTTAGTAAATATACTAAAGAGTGTATAATGCATTTTTGAGAGTGGGGTATTTTGCACTAATACTGTTATAGAAATTTATTACTCTGAATATTTAGAGACTAATTTTTTACATTTGTATTTCAAATATATACGCAATTAGGAAAACAAAATACTAGGTTCTTCCATTTGCCATACTGTATGTCAAATGTTGCTAAAATTAGTGGGAAAAGGAATAATCACAACAATTAATTCAACAGAAATTTCTGTGTATTGTTGAATGTTTTTGCTCTTGCATTTTCTTCCAAAATTTTGTATGGCAATTCAAATTATTATTAGTTGTACTAGTTCTCCCAAATTAACCAAGAATGAAAGTTGATTGCAAAGATAATTACGCTGCCAGCAGCTAGGCTTTACATTAATCTAAGCAGTTTGTATTTATATTACATCACATTTCTAATACTTTGATTGAAGCTTATTATGCAGACTTACTGCACAATTTCCTAAGGAATTAAAAATATTCTTAGGTTGTTGCACAGTATTTCTATATTTGTGTTAAAACTTTTTCCTCATTAGGTAAAAGTGATTACAGTTTAGCACAGGGCAGACTGTAAATGAGAGAACAATCAGACATACCACATCATATGTTGGCAAGGATAAGTGACTATTCTGTGCATAGGAAAGGATTTAATAGCATAAGATGAGGTAGTAGAAGATAACATTTATAGTAATTTAGTAATTTCCGTTGTTGTTCTTAGCAAACTGATATCTCTTTTAAATAATTTTGTCTTACTTGACATTCTATTTTGTGTGCACTGTTGGCTGACTTAATGATTCATGAAACTCTGCAAAATGAAAAGATGGATAATATAATGAAAAACACCTTCAGCGAATCATTAATAATTTGGCCCATTTGTGTTTATGTTTAATATCTTTGTTGCACAAGAAAACACTATCAGTGTAAATAAACTTATTAAGATTATAAGAATTATTTTAATTAATAAATAGCTTCATAGGTCAAAATGAAAATCAGGAAACTTGTTTACTTTGTCCCCTATTTATATATTTTATCTAATATACATAAATTAAACTTTATGTTGTACTACTATTAAAAAAAAAAAAAGAAACAGAAAAGAAAAATGATTGGCTTTAATTCTCAGTATTGTACTATTTCAAAACAGATGTGTTGAAAGACAAATGAGGAATAGAAGCTCAGACTTTTTATTTAGCATATAGATGGCAGTGTGTGATTGTGTCTAAGAATCCTGGGACAGGTGTGATGGTGGGCATGGAGGTGGGCAAAGAAAGGGGCAAAGCCACAGCCCCGGCAGTCAGCAGCACAGCCAGGGTCTAGGGACATGAGTCTCACCCATGAGATGTTAGAAGTAATTTCTTTGTACCAGGAAAGGGAAAAAAACATGGGGCTGTCTGTTGGGCCAAATGGCAGAGAGGGCTGTCAAGAAGGGAATGGTGCAAAATCTTTGCTCGCTGCTCTGTCTTTTTTAATGGCTTTAAGTTTCTGTTTTGTTTGGTTCTATTTGAGAGCGTCATAGTTTTGCTCCTTGGTACCTACTGTGAGCTTTTAACTTATCTTAATGCTTTGGTTAGGATAGACATAATTCTCACCTTGATGTTTTGAAGCTAAAACGTTTTTAGTTTTGTTAATTGTGCCTCATTATAAATGTCTGTATAATTATGTGTATACTGGCACATTTCATTAAAAATTATGTTGTCTATATGATAAATAAGTAAACTTCTAGTTGGTTTAGTTTAGTTTAGTTTCTTTTAGTAGCTAGTTTCTGCATGCTTTCTGAACCTTCAGCTCGGGAGAGGTGTAAATTAGAATTCTAGCATACACAAAATTGATTTTACAGAGTAATCATTTTTGAATATTTATTTTAACTGGCAGAGAATATTTTATGTAGAAGTAGTGGCATGAAGAATACAATGAATCTAGCTAGACTCAATCAAAATATTGAATTCTTGCAATTGGTATGAATTTTCCACTGGAAAGAATAGTAATTAGAGCCTTATATATTTATGCCATTGAAAGGGTGATTTGTTTTTTTAGTACATTCAAAAGATACTTTTTCTTTCAAATGGAAAGAGATGCAGCAAAGTCTCCTGGCCTGTATTATGCAAGTAGTCTAATTACATTATAGAAAATATTGCTGTCTCGGTTTTTAATAGAAATATATATACTCTATTAAATTAGCTTTGTTAGTTCATTGTTTGATCTTGAGAGTCTGGAATGAGTCTGGGTTTTACTCCATATGAAGACTTTGAAAGAACAGATGCATTTTGAAAATAGGTGTTTTTTTTTTTTTTTTTTTTTTTTTTTTTTTTTTTTTTTTTTTTTTTTGTGCAGAACATGGTGATACTCAGGGTCCTTCTTGCTCTCTTACTGACAGAAACATTGTACTCTGCTCCATATGAAATATAAAGGTTGCCCCCTGTGCTCATGAGGCTTCATGTGGGTCAACAGTTTCATTATTCTGATGGAATGCAGCAGAAGGTTACAAGAGGAGAGATGATAGCTGCCATGGGAATGGCAGCTACCACAGATGGCTTTAGATAGCAGAACAGATAGATGGAGCTGATCTCTGTATTCATCTGGGAGAGAGTGTGCAGAAGGGGGGTTACTGTTCTCATGGTTGCTAAGCAGATGGCCTTTTGCATCTTATGTTAATTGTGACTTTTCTTCTAGATGGGTGCTTTCCTACCTGAGTGTACAGAGCTGCAGTAATCAAGCCTAGAGATGCAAAACTGTATGAGCTCTGGGCCAGGCTGGGGCTATTTTGCTTTCTGGTACCTAAATAGCCTTCACTGGTGCAGAACTGCGAACCAAAACCCTTAATGTATCTTGAAGGTGTCACCAGGAAAGTGTAGCCATAACCATCTTAGAACAGTACACAGTGACCATAGGAGGTGCTCCTTAGTCTTTCCCCATCAATACAACCACAGTTTGCTGAAGTTTTAGCGCTTTTCTAGTTTCTTATTTCCTAGAGCCTGCTTAGGAGCTGAGAGGAAGCTGAAGATACATTTTTGTGATACAAGTGGATACAAGTCTATATGGGATGTGCATAGTCTGACATGACAGCTTGTTCTAAGATCTAATCAGCTTTCTGAATATTGGCTTGAGCTAGCAGATTTTTTTTTTTCTTAGTCAGAAGACACTTGTTTAAAGGAATACAAGATCAAAATCATCTGTAAAGATAATTATTTTAGTTTTCTGGGTTTCGTGTGTGCTTTGCCCTCTGCAATTATTAAATATTGCAGGCAATGGAACTTCTTTCATTTCTGTACAGGGACTTTTCTTTCACAGCATTTTTTTTCTTGTCATGTTCAATATTTCCAGTGCAAGCCAAAAGTGAAATCTTGTGGAGTATATAAAATCTATATATAAGTGAGTAAAATACATCCATACGTAAACAAACGATCTTTCCTCATCATAGCAACTCAAATTAATCCACAGAAAAATATCCTCCAGCAATATATGTCTCTCAGTGGTATTAATATTTGGTAGTAGAGTTTTGCTTTTGTTCTGTTGATTTCAAATGTTTAATGGAGACCCTGTGCTTTCAGAAGTTTGTTTGTACTCAAAGATCGTACATATTCCCAATGACAGCGCATTTTGCTAACAATAGTCTGTGGCTATTGTACATCCCAGTCCAGAAGGAAATGAAAATAGTTCCATCATTTTATCTAATGCTGGTACTTTTGTACACATTTAAATCACAAGCAACTTTGTAATATTTATACAGTTTTATTTTTTAAAGTCTACAATGAGAAAACAAGGCTTCTATTTTAAAGTAGAAACTCTTCTATACTCCAGCTTGTTTGGAATGCAGGAGCTCCTTTCATTCTCTCAACACACAAGATAGAGTTTATTCTTTTGTTTAGCCAGAATTTTTTTTTTTCCACATTTCATCTGTGAGTCTTTGTGAATCAGTGAAAGACAATATGGTTCAATACACAGCAGTCTGTGTGTGTTAATAGAAGATATTTAATACCAGTTAAATATCTTATTTATGACTCTGAGTCAGCATTATGCCCTTGAGCCCAGGAAGGCCACTGGCATCTTGGCACAAATTAAAAAGAGCATGGCCAGCAGATCGAGGGAGGTGATCCTCCCTCTCTACTCTTGACCAGCTGAGGCCACATCTGGAGTGCTGTGTCCAGTTCTGGGCTCCTTGGTTCAAGAGAGACAGGGATCCCTAGGAGTCCAGTGGAGGGCCACAAAGATGATAAAGGGCCAGGAGCACCTCCCTTATGAAGAAAGGCAGAGGGACCTCGGTCTGTCCAGCCTGAAGAAAAGAAGACTGAACGGGGAATCAGATAAATGTTTATAAATATCAAAAGGGAGGTGGGAAGGAAATGGATGAGGCCAGGCTCTTCTCAGTGGTGTATAGCAATTGGAAAGGAGTAATGGCCTAAAATCTGAACATTGGAACTTCTGCACTAACATGGAGAAGAATGTCTCTACAGTGAGGGTGACCTCACTGTAACACAGGGAACACTGAAACAGTTTTTCCAGAGTAGACTCCCCTTCTGTGGAGATATTCAAGATCCATCTGGATGCCTACATGTGCAATCTATTGTAGGGAACTTGTTTAGCAAAGGAGTTGGACTTGATGATCTCTTTAGTTCCCTGCCAACCCCTGCAATTCTGAGATTCTATAGCTCTCTATAAATGATAATCTATAAAAATCAGGATGATTCATGTTAAATGTTCCTTTAATGTCATCTTAAGTATTTGAGTCTTCTTTAAGATTACAGGGTAATTCCTCTTTAAGCTTGATTTCTTCCATTAGCTCATCACAATTCAGGTAATGTACTTCACCTGCCAGCCTCTTGGAAAACCATTTTTAGCCTGGCTACTTACACTCTTCTTCCCCTAAACATCACTGGTGGGTCTGCTTAGCTGTTGTATCAGGGTGAGACTGGATCTTACCTGGTTTCCTGAGAACTCTATTTCATGTGAACTAAGGCCTATCAGTCTCTGAATTGTATCCACTGCATTCCTTTGGGTTTCCATGGGCTCTTTAGCTGCAGCTATTATTGTTAGTAGGAATTTGTCAAACTTGTTCTCCACATAACAGCATATCATATTTGATCACTCCTTTCAAATTCTTGATACAGTTTAAGGCTGATCTGGAACCCACAGAACTTTGGTAAGTAATAATGTTTGCATAGAGATTGTATACAGTTAGTGTAATAACTGTGTATGTGTTTTTAAAATATTTTTCAATGTGCAAATTTTGCATTCAACCCTGAAATTTACCATGTTAAATGTGGCAGACAACTCTGTAGTTCTAACCAATACATTTATACTCTGTTATTATCTTTATTTCTATACTAAACCAAACCCCAAACTTCTGTTTCTCGTAAACATCCAGGGAAAATCTCCCTAAGGATTAAACTATGATATTCTTAACCTCTTCATGCCAGTACTGTAGAGAACTTTTAAGCAAATTAATGTTAAATGTATTCCTTGTTGCTGTTATTTCTTATATAATAATGTGTACATGCATTCCTACATTACCATCTAATGGTCATCACAAACTATCAAAAAAGCTGTAGCATCTCAGAGATATTATGAATTTCTAATGCCTAAGTTTAGGATGACATTTCATTTAATTAGATAGCTAAGCAAGCGCAACTGATTGGAATGCAGTGCATTTCATTATTATTAGCTAAACTTCATCTGTCAGATTGTGAAGAATCTGAGTTTAAAATTCATGTCTTATCATATTAAGATGATAAAATATGAGATTCAGCATGAATGGTACAAGCTATTCCATTTACATGAAATTGTGCAGCCTGCTTGGGCTAGCGTTATTTCACTAAGGTTATGTGGAGAGAGGTATTCAGTCTGTTGAAATAAAATCTCTGTCACGTTGTTGTAATGCAATGTATATATGAAAATTCTTCAAAACCTACCATCATATTGACTCGTTTTCAAATGGTTAAAAATTATAGGAGGAAAATTGTAAGATTTACTATTAAGAATGACTTCATGACATTAAGAACAATCAATAGATCATGTTGCAGTCATATTGATGACATTATTACTGTTGAAGATGTTGGAAGCAAAGTCTGGAAGGAGGTTATCAGAAAGAAGGCTCTTAGTACACAAATATTTGTCATACATGTTTCATATGAAGAGCTTTTCACTCAAAAGATGTAACAGTAAAGAACTAACCCAACAGTAAAGACATTGTAATCCTGTTAAGGCTTCATCGAAAACTGAACTCCTCCAAGTAACTGGCTTAATTTGTGTTCTTTGTTTTATTTATAAAATGCATAGTAAAATTTAAAAGTCCAGCATGGAAATTCCGTCCATAAACATATAACTTTTCTGTAAACTATCTATACATCCAGCTTCAGAACATATGAAAGCAAAATGCTTTCTGAAGAAAAATGCAGCGCACTCATCTGCTGACAGAAAAGCCTATTTACAATGATAGCTATTTGTTTGGAGTTGCAGGATCTTTTCCTTCACCTGAAGCAGCAGAGACTTTTAGAGGTGGCTAACTGTAAGATATTCTGAAATTATTGTTGCACATGAACTTTGAAATTTCCTGTGGAAGCTGTGGAATCACAACCTTTTCAGTTGTTTGTTAATGCCTTCAGATTTCTTCACAATGTAGCAAGGCTGAGGCTGTTTAGAGACAGTGTGATTTATGAGCTTTAATAGTTTTTGAAAAATTGTTTCTTAAATAGGAAAGATGTTCTTAAGGTTGAGGGCAGTAACTTAGGCTTCCCCCAGAGCTTGTAACCCAGGAGACATTCAAGGTCAGACTAGAGAAGGCTCTGAGCAACATGGTGTAGCTGCAGGTGTCCCTGTTTGTTGCAGGGGAGTTGGACTAGTTGACTTTTAAAGATCCCTTCCAACTCTATGGATTCTATGAGTCTATTGAACATTTATGTATTATATAGTGTAGAAAAGTATGATATGTAGTAAAAATAATAATAATAATAATAATAATTCAGGTCTGATTTGTGTAGTAGAAGTTGAACATACAGAATTTTCTATGTTCCTCAATAGACCTAAGAACTAGGGCAACCTAGTTTTTCCCTTATCTGGATCAAATGCATACTGAATATACATGTAAACAATGGGGTTTGCATTTTTTAATCCCTGCTAGCATATACAAGGAATTTCACACAAACAGGCAAGGTTAAATAGCTCAGTCCTGTTGACACAATTTTATACAGATGTGGTGAGATATGTTATGGGAGGGATGACATGCAATGCCTTCTATTGTGTCTGCCTGTCCCCCACCTCCACAGGTCTAAAAGGTATCTTGTAAAGTCTTAGAATGAGTTTTAATTCCCTTGATAATTTTTCACCTAAAAATCCTCTCTACATACCAGCAATTTTCAGTGTCCATCTAGATCCTCTGCTCTAATAGTGTTAGCTCCTACAGGAAAAACTGCTGTTCTTACACAGTTCTAAAGGCCTACAGAGCATTGTTAAAGCAAACAAATGTTAAGTGTTAATCTTTATGGGTCTGTGAACTTAATCACGCATAACCAGAAACTGCTTTTTTTTTTTTTTTTTTTTTTTTTAATTAAATCTCCCTCATTCATTATTTAGGTTATCCTCAGTGGAATATCAGTGAAAAGGGTCAAAGTCTGCTGGACCACTTGCTGTTTGTTTGAATTAGCACATCTTCTGAT
The DNA here is from genome assembly GCA_037305975.1 of Chrysolophus pictus. Lineage (NCBI taxonomy): Eukaryota > Metazoa > Chordata > Aves > Galliformes > Phasianidae > Chrysolophus > Chrysolophus pictus. Next base: position 80,036,560 of record CM074576.1, read on the forward strand.
CAAAGGTGTGCAAAACGTGAAGATACCTACATATTAGAAAAATGGGTTTCTTCTGAATGAGAGAATGAGATCAGGATTTCTAAGAAAACCATTTGTCTGCAGCCTGTGTTTGTGAGTAACATGCCCATTATTTTGTAGTGCTTGGCATCTGTGAAAATTCTGAAACAATAAAATGCCCATTATTTTATAGTGCTTGGCCTCTGTGAAAATTCTTAAACAATAAAATGCCTGTTGCAAATTGCTTTTAAAAAATTATATAGGCTACTGTAATAATATCAGAAGAAACAGTTGTCTGATATTCTGATAGGAAGGAATATCTGAAGTTTTTGTAAATTCATTAATCATCATCAGATTTGTATAAAGGTTGTATGAAATTTTCCCTGTGTGTGATGGAAGGCAACTTAGTCCATCCAAAGAACACACTGGAAATTTTTGGTCATGCTAATTTATAGACATGATCTGATGGAAAACCAGACAAATTTCTTCATAACTTCTTTCAAGTTAATCCTGTTTTTTTTTTTTTTTTTTTGGCAGTCTGAATTATTTCTGTAATATAAGGCAGCCAAAATATATATTTAAAAAAAAAAAAAAACAAAAAAAAAACTGTAAAGCAGCTTCCAGTTAATAAATTGCATTCTAGCACAGGGGAGAAATTAGTAATCCTTTTTTGTTCAGTGAAAACAAAAATCATAATTTGAAGAATAAGTCACTAATCTCATTTAAGATACCTTTCTGTCAGGTACAAAATATGGAAACATATGCTTATTGCCCTGGTAGTTTGTTTATACTTTTTTTCCTAAAAGTTTTAATTTGCCAAATATTTACTTTTCTGTTTTACTTGCTAATTAACTGTCATCCCCATGAATGGTGTACTTAGTATAAAGAGAATTATAAAGAAAATTATGCTGTTCCTTATTAGTCTTTTTTAAAGCCACGCCAAAAATATACTGATACTTGGATGATGCTTTGTAATCTTTCAGAAGTATGTTTGCAGTTTTATTGATTAGTTTCTACCACCAAAGAGAAGCAGCTGCAGCTCTGAATAAAATTGTGCTAATGAAGCTTTCAAAGTGGTGATCAAAAGAAGACTTTGCTGTTTCAATTGTATGCTTTTCTGAAGATAACTAATTGTGCTGTTTCAGCAAAGCATCCATATCAAAGCAGCTGAATCATACATTGCAATTGGAACTTTAGAACATCTAACACTGTGATGGCTAATCTTTGTGACATTTGGTCTGTCAGTTGCACAAAAGTAAAAAGTGATTAACTGTATTTTTAGCTCTAAAAATTGATTCTGTCAGAACTCTATTAAGGATATTCTATATTTGGTCATAGAAAACTATATTTACATGTCTATGAAGACAAGTCCTAGATAACTGTTACCTCATGCAACAGTTTTGATGAAGTACATAAATTCTATAACTTCAAGAAGAGTTTCAGTCTGGTGGACAGATGACTCAGTGTTTGAGGGATTCAGGCACAATAAGGTCTCATGCACCCTAGAATAGTCTGCTAGAAATGAATTCCTAACACACTAAGACATATGACATCTAAGATGAAGCCATGTACAGTAAGGAATTTTCCTTCAGGCAAAAGGCAAATTGTTTCTTATATTTTTGTACTAAATTCAGAAGACAAATTTTGCTGCTTATAGTGAATTCTGGGCCACCATTTTTAGACCTATGTTATTCGCCCACCTACTTTACTCTAGTTCCATCTCAATCTGAAGCACAGTTCAGTCCATTCCAGAGCATAGGAAAACTTATACAGTGCAGGGGCATGCTTTCTCATGCTAAAAACTATAGTAAAATTAAAAATATAGGAAAATCAAAAACATAAGCAAAATTAACTGATTGAAAGATATATTAAAACAAAAGCAAACAAACACACAAAAAAAATCCCTTTGAAGTAAATGACACTTCATATAATTTTGAAAGTTGAAGTTTTGAAAGAATAAAATTATGTGAATGCAGTTTTCAGTACATGGAGCAAAGAGGCTGTGGCAGACCTACTCATCTCTCCTGACAAACGATGTCTGTTGAGCAGTTGTTAATTATCCTTTTGTAATTAGGGCTTTTGTACATTTAATTCAAATTATCAGTCAAAGTAACCAGTGTTCCACAAAATGTCCAGGGACTTTGTTAGGGATTTCAGGTTCAAATTACTAGGGAACGTGTAGTGACCTTATCAAGCAGCTTTCCATGTGGTGTATCTAACATAATAATGTCCTGACAGTACTTTGAATGATAATGAATAAAATAGCTCCTTTGAATGACAAGGTTTTTCTTTTAATGCAATCCACTAGACGTCATTACATTCTTTACCTACTACATCTTCTTTCTTGATGTTCAAAATGTAAAAAATAGTTAAATTTCATTTTGACCCCTTTTACTGTCAACTATAAAAGTATTAGGCTCAGTGAAGTTGCCTTAGGTTGTCACAGACATGACACGTTATTCTAAATGGTTCCAAAAGTTTGTAAATGTTGGCTCTTGAAAAGACAATACATAAAATTTTGTTTTCAGGTTTTGTATTGCTAGAGGATGTCTGTGAAGTTTGATAAAAAGTATTCTGACCTTTCTAAATGTTTATCAGCCCATTAGGAATTACAGCCTCCGTGGAAAAGACTTTTTTTCCATTCTGCCTTCCTGCTGTCTCAATGCTATGTATCTTTTTGAACCAGCGTTGTTCAATTCAGTGAAATGACATGATTAAATCCTTGTTGCACAAAAGTAATCTTCTTGATTGTCTGTGAATTATTTTAATCACAAAAGTAATACCATGAAGACAGATCAGAGAAGGGTCAAATTCTTCAAGTGTCTGCTAAATTTGCTTAATCTATGGCATACTCAAAGCCACTGTTTTTATTTCCTGTTCTTTACCAATATAAAAATTAAGTTGAAAATTTCCCTCTATTAGCAAGAATGTTTAACCAACATTGCTTTCAATTCCTTTTTGTTCAGTATCAAATAATACATTCCAGTAATCACTATTTTAAGTAAGTTGAATAGTCATATAAAAATATTTTTAGATTAAGTATGTATTTTCAGAGTGTCCAAATTTTTTAGACAATTAATTTAGAAGATGCAACCTAAATGTAATCATGGTGTCTGAACTTCTGAAACAAAATATTCCATAATCTGAATAGGGAAGATAAAAGGAAGTCCATTATTCTTGTGTTATTTATTTATTATTTATTCTGTTTTGTTTCATCTACAACTTGTAAAGTTTTCACATACAACATGTCCAGTTGAATCAACTTTTTTTTTTTTTTTTTTTAAGTAAGCCCTCATTATTTTTTTAAAAGTATGGATACTTACACATTCAATTCTTCTAACCATGGAAATGTATAAACATAAGCTAAAGCAGTGGACACTTAAGAGGGAATTTATACAATTAATTTAGTTATAGACATGTGCTTTCTATTTCTGATTCCAGCACTATAAGTTGATTTATGAGAGTAAAATCAGGAAGAAATAGAGATCAAGTTGAATCTGGATGCCAAATTTGAGCCCAGAGTTATTAGTCTTGATTTTAATTTTAAAATCTTGATTTTTAAAGGTACACTTAAGTATTGCCTCTTATTTTATCTCTTATTTTTCAGTTGTTAATTGAAATTACTGATTGCTGTAAAACTTGTCCTTTAGAGTAATAGTCATTCAATAACGGTATTTCAGAGGTATTCCTGTACTTGTCTTGTAATCCATACAAAGTTTTCCTGGATTACCTCACTGCTCTTTGCTCTCCCTTCACCACTAATATGATCTTGATATGATTTGTTAGTCATACGCAGAAGGAGAATTGTTATCTCAGGGTTCCCAGTGGGTAGGCAGCTATACAAGCTATTATTCCCACGTAGAGTTTTTATCTCATACTGTATCCCATTACCTGCCTACCTCCCTCCCTACTTTCTTTCATAGAATCATAGAATGGCCTGAGTTGAAAAGGTCCATAAAGGTCATCTAGTGTCATCCCCCTCCTATGTGCAGGGTTGCCAGCCACCAGACCAGGCTGCCCAGAGCCACATCCAGCTTGGCCTTGAATGCCTTCAGGGATGGGGCATCCACAACCTCCTTGGGCAACCTGTTCCAGTGCATCATCACCCTGTGAGTGAAAAACTTCCTCCTAATATCTAACCTAAACCTCCCCTGTCTCAATTTAAAACCTTGTTTTATCAATATCCAGCCTCGTAAAACAGCCATTCTCCTTCCTGTTCATATGCTCCCTTCAAGTACTGGAATGCCACTGGAATGAGGCCTCTCTGGAGCCTTCTCTTCTCCAAGCTAAACAAGCCCAGTTCCCTCAATCTTTCTTCATAGGAGAGGTGCTCCAGCCCTGTGATCATCTTAGTGATCCTCCTCTGGACTCGTCCCAAGAGCTCTGCATCTTTCTTGTACTGGGGGTTCCTTCCTTTCTCCCTGGCCATTTAAATATCTATCTGTATATATATACATATATAGATATACATAGATATAATATAGATACAATATATATGATAATGGATATATATCATATATACATAATGGATAGATGTGTATATAGGTAGATATAGATATATGTACAATTATGCTTATATGCTTATATTCTTATATGCTTATATTCTTAGAGATGAACCTTCAACAAAAAATCTAAGACTCCTTAGGATAGTGTATGTTTTGTGTTCATACTCAAAGCTGTATAAACAAAAAAATGAAGATTACAAAGTTATTAGTAAAATGTGTTATTTTCTCAACTACTCTTTGAGGGCACTTAATCTAATTTTACTTTTTCAAAATGTATTACTGTAAGCTTTTCAGATCTCAGCTTAACCTGGAGCAAGCTGAGTCTGGTGAAATACACATGAGATTAAGAAAAAATTCAAAATCCACATCTTAACAAATAGTGTTATTTGAATGTAAAGACATTTTCTTGACATTAGAAAGCAAAAGAACAAAAACATACATACAAAGATGTCTTCCATCACTCCAGTTTCTCAAACCCTGCCACTAGAATTTTTCCTGGGGCTGTTGGTTGATGCTCGGCATCCTGGCCTGCATTAGAAATAGTGTGGCCAGCAGGAGCAGGGAGGTGATCATCCCTTGTACTCAGCACTGGTGAGGCCGCACCTCGAGTACTGTGTTCAGTTTTGGGCCCCTCACTACAGGAAAGACATTGAGGCCCTGGAGTGTGTCCAGAGAAGGGCAACTAAACTGGTGAGGGGTCTGGAGCACAAGTCCTATGAGGAGCGGCTGAGGGAGCTGGGATTGTTTAGTCTGGAGAAGAGGAGGCTCAGGGGAGACCTCATAGCACTCTACAACTTCCTGAAGGGAGGTTGTGGTGAAGAGAGGTTTGGCCTCTTCTCCCAGGCAACGAACAGGACCTGGGGAAATGGCCACAAGTTGTACCAGAAGAGGTTTAGGTTAGACTTAAGGGAGAACTTTTTCTGTCAGAGAGTGGTCAGGCACTGGAATGGCCTGCCAAGGGAGGTGGTGGAGTCGCCATCTCTGGCAGTGTTCAAGAAGCGTCTGGACGAGGAGCTGCGAGATATGGTTTAGTAGCTTGTGGTAGCAGTGGTAGTGTGAAGACGGTTGGACTAGATGATCTTATAGGTCGTTTCCAACCTTGTGATTCTATGATTCTACGATTCCCCAAAAAGTCTCAATGAAAAAAAAACCAAAACGCTCATTAGTGCTTAGGAAGGTAACTCTTCAGATCTACCTCTGTGTTAAAGAAACAAAACAGAAGCATAAAGATTTTTATTTGATTTATTTACAGCCTCCTTTTTTTTTTCTTTCTTGTTTTCCTTTCTGTTTTAGAAAAGGAATCAATTGTTGTTTTCTCCTAAATGTACTTCAAGGTGTTTTCTTTCTCTCTTTTTTTCTTTCTTTTCTTTTTTTCTTTTTTTTGTCTTTCTTTCTTTTTTCTTTTTCTTTTTTTTTTTTGAATTAAAAAAAAAAAAAATCTATGTTGTTAACCAGCAGTCATTTTGCTAAGAAAGTACTTTTAAAATGGGTTGGAAAAGAATCTTGGTGAGAAAGTCTTACATTCCTGCTGTTGTTCATAAGAAAAGACTATTCATATACAGATAAAGTTATTTGGGAAGTCTAATGAGAATAATGTTTTATATGCCATGGAATTAATAATACTTTTGCCTTATTTCTTAAAGATGAATAAAAAAAAAAAAAAAAGTTATTACATAGTTTTTTTATAGCTAATAATTCATTTCAGAAATTAAATGCAGCTTTAAATTAAGTAGTATATAACAGTTCCGGGATGATACCTGGTGGAATTCCTAGAAAATATATAGAAAAATTACATTCTACTTTAGAAAGACTGCTCTTTTCAAGGTCTCCTACTCAAATCCTTTATTAGGATTTCTTCACCCTTCCTCTTATTGACCCACAGGTACCCCTTGCTGCTTTCAACCTAATGTTGAACAGAATCTTTAACCAGCCTTCCCACCTCACAGCATTAAGGAGAGGCTTCAAAATCACCCTCTTCTCACAGATACAGTATTACCGTAGAGGTCCATGCGTTTATATCTCTCTGTAACACTGGGTCAAATGGCCACTACAACAAAATCCACATGAAAAAAAATATTAAAAAGAATGGTGCTGAAAATGTTAACTAGACAGATGTGCTGTGTAAAATCTCATATCTTTGTGCATTAAACTGCTTTTGCTCATGTCATGGTGGAAAATGTTTTAAATACCAGCAGCAAGATACTTGATGCAGTGCTGGGCACTGTTTTTTTTTTTTTTTTCCTCCATGAAAGAGTGCGTGTGTTATCAGACATTCTGGTGTCCAGAAGGGCTTTCATGGTTTTTTATAGTTGCACATTTCTGCCTCTGTAGAGACTTCTTCAGTCCTCTTTCTTGTGTCTGCAGTTTGGGAAAAGCACCCTGTTATCTTTATTATACCTGGACTGACAAAGCTGTATGACTACTAGTGATCAAATACAGCAATCACACAGTATGTCACATATTACTAATTATGTTTTCAAAGACTGGCAACAAGGTTTGGAGAAGTTACTCAACCTACGAGGTGTGACTAAAGGAACTGGGGCTGTTTAGTCTGGGGAGACCTTATTGCTCTCTTCCAGTATCTGAAAGGTACTTACAGCAAGAGTGGGGTTGGTCTCTTCTCACTGGTGACAGGTAACAGGATGAGGGGAAATGGCGTCAAGTTGCACCAGGGTAAGTTTAGGTTGGATATCAGGAAACACTTCTTTACATAAAGGGTTGTTAAGCACTGGAATAGGCTCCCCAGGGAGGTAGTCGAGTCACCATCCCTGGATGTGTTTAAAAACCTTTTGGATGTGGTGCTCAGGGACATGATTTAGTGGGGGGTTGTTAGAGCTAGGGTAGTATGGTTAGGGTGTGGGTGGATTTGATGATCTTTAAGATCTTTTCCAACCTGAGCGATTCTATGATTCATTGTCTATCTTTTTTTATTCCTTTTATCTTCAGACATCCTACATTCCTAAGAGTCTTTTATTAGTTTTTCAGTACTTTTTCTAATCTTTCTGAATAAATTATTTTGTTAAGGTAAATCTTCAGTATCCTAGATTAAAATCATGCTGGGACATGGCCACACAGACCCGTAGAAATAGAGTAAGATTACTGAAAACTTTGTACCAGTAAGCACAGTGGAGTTCTTTTTTAAAGGAATGTATTTTTGTGTCCCTAACTGCCAAAGAGAACATGAAAGTGTAGTAGTGGCTAAGTGAAAGACAGATGGAGGTAACAGGCTGTCCAGTGAAACCTTGGCTTAGTTCACTTCTTATCTCACTTGTTCCTTCCCTCCCAGGCTAAGGTGGCACTCTTTGAAAGGCACTTCTTGAAAGCTAGCTTCAGTTACCCAGCTGTGCCTAATTTCAGGAGCCTCAGGTGCAGTGATTCTCAGCTTGCACAAGCTGAGTTGGACACTACCCTGGGAAAAAGAGGGAGAAAAGCGAGGTTTTTTTCTTTTTTTTTCCCCTGTTCTTTGCTTCCCTCTTTTAATCTTAAATGAGATAGATTGGGAGAATCTGATACTTAAAATCGTACTGATTTGATGTCAAAAAGAAATAGGGAGTTTTTTGCACAGTTCTTTATTTTTTTCCTGATGAATGATTTAAGGCGTATGTTTCAGTACTTCTAGTAATTTTCTAGTCCAGTTCTCTTTTCCCAGTCCAGAGTAGGGCCCAATGTATCCAGGGTCTGTGCCAAGAGGGTATAACATCTCATGTGCTGTTACCATATGCCATGGTTTAATCCTGATTCAATGTGACAGTAAGATCTTTCCCCTTCTGTCATTTTATTCTGCCTGCTGATATCACTCTGTATCCCCAGTCCACCTTTCCTTTGCAGCAGTTTCCCGAGCTGCGTAGGTATGTGGCACTGTACGCATATTACCTTGCAGCTGGAAGCAGCTGTGTAACCTCTTGTGATAGGGAAGTCTTCCACCCATTTCTGGGATAAAAGTGCAGGGATACAAATGTTGGAGGCTGTCTTCATTGAATTTCACTAGTGTGTGATCTTTTTTAATATTTCTCTTTCGATAAAATCTGATGGCAGTTTCTTTGCAGTGTTAGTAAATCTGTAATATCTTTGGTTAGTGCAAAATTTCTGCTTGTTTCTGGCTGCTGAACCTATTACCAGGCTTTTTATAGGAAAACTGTTTTCACGTTCATTATATTTTCCATTAGAAGATTCCTAGTTACAGATTTAATTTTTTTTTTTTTAAATAGGTACAATAGGATCATCTTGAATACAACAGACGTGTCATACCTGTCACATGAGAATACCTGTTTATTTTTTCTCTCTCTGTTTTTTGTTTTCTTCTACTAAATGTACTTGACAAATTTCCATCAAAGATTCATGGTTACATGTGCTTTCTATTATGTTATGACCAAAATGAAGAAAGTAGACTCTCTCTCCACAGTGTGGAGGAAAAAATACAAGTAGATTAGTTAGTGCTTAATTGAATTTGCACATTTCCTGTACTGGATATTTGGTTAGTAGTTAAGGCATTATGCTGAAAATGTGAAATATCTCAGTTTCCAGAACTCCAAAGGCATCCTTTACCATCTTGAATGCATAAATTAAAGTCTCTGAGCTTTTTCTCTTTACTTACAAAATGAGAATTTCTTACCTCATGAATTAGATAAGGGAATAAATATATGGTGTTATGAAGTTCACTGGGCATAGGATAGAATTAGTATTTGATTCTGTTTGAAATATTAACCAATTGTCTCTTTTCTCAGTCTGCTGGGCTAAAAGTCTTGTAATGATACCTCTGCGCTGAAGTTCAGCATAGAGAAAATACTATTATCCTGTGCTCAGCTATAGCTGGCAGTTGTGCAAATCATACAAGCAGCATTAAACTCACTGATATACCAGAAGGGTTATTTTTAGAAGACTTATCTCTGCCTCTGCTTTTTCTTCTTCTTGTTCTCTTCCCTTCATCCCTATATCTCCTCTGAACATCCTTTTTACATATCTCCCAGTTCTTTTGACCACCTGAGGGTATCTGACCCCCTTTTACTGCCTTCCCATTCTATTGCATTCCGGCTGCCAGCACTGTTCGCACTGCTCCACAAACAGGGATAAGTCTTCTGCCCTTCAGTTTCATGGGCATACGTGGCATTTTGTTGTTGCCTTCTTGCCAACTTCTTATTCCTGCACAGATGCCTCATGCAGCTTCTGCCCTTCTATTGATCCTCTTTGATGTCAGAGTACATGAGCAAAAACAGCATTCTCCTTGTCCTGTGCTTGGAGTTTGGGTCATAGGTGTCTCTCCCTTCCATATCCAGCAACATAAAAAGCTACTAATGCTTTATATGACTTGGGACTAACAGGATGTTATGGTTTAACCCAGCAAGTGGTTGAGCATCACACATTGCTTTCCCCCTTCCTAGTGCGATGGGAGAGGGAATTGGGGCAAAGGATTAGAATTCATGGGTTGAAATAAAACTATGTACTAAGAGAAAAGAAAAAGGATAATAATTATGACTGTATTTATAATTGCATATAACAGGTACTGCACAGGAAATTGCTCATCATCTCCCTAATAATGCCAAATAGTTCCCCAGTGGAAGAGGGCCAGGTGACCTCCTACCCTCTTCAAAACTCCTTCATGATGTCACATGATATAAAATATCCCCTTTGCCAGTTTAAGTCAGCTTTCCTAATTCTGTTCCTTCCCATCTCCTTAGTCTCTTCAATATGATTGGCCTTGGCTCTATACAACACTGTTCAGCAGCAACTATAAACATCAGTTTGTTGTCAAGAGTATTTTTCTCCTAGAACCTAAACAGCAACATACCAGAAGAAAACAATTCCATCTCAGATGAAAGTAAAACTCAGGAATTTTTGTTTTCCTCTCTGTTTACCTGTTGTTACTCTCATGTTGTTAATTACCTAGGAAAAAACATTCCACTAAGTTGAAACTAAGTATACAAATCTCTGCTAAACAAGGAAAATTATCATCTTGAGATTTGCTGTGATTGTCTTTGTTTTTGTTGTTTGTTTTTTTGTGTGTGTGTACATGTGTTTGGCTTTATTATTATTGTTTTGTTGTTGCTTTGTTTTTAATCAGAGTAGTAGATATTTCATACTTTATAGACGATTGGCCCCCCAGTGGTTCATTCTCATCATGAGATACATCTAGGTTACTTGTTTGTATTTGTTTATTTCACTTGGAGGAAAAAAAAAAAAAGAAAGAAAAAGAAAAATGTGCATAGTCATAAGTGAAGGCCCCTAAGTATAAATTTTCTCATGTAGAAACTTGCTCAAAATGGAAATACTTTAACAATATATAATGTTTGGATCTAATGTTTTTTAGGAGAGTGAAAGGAAAGTGAATAATTTTCTTGAATAAGGTACTGAGAAATATTTGGTTTTTTTTTGTTTTTTTGTTTTTTGTTTCTTTTTGTCAAAACAATAATTGTTATTTATCCCTATTAAGTTTTTACCTTTTAACTCTAAAATGGATAGTACAGGAGAGAAGGACACTTCAGTCAAGGAGGATTCCTTTCCCTCATCTGTCCTTTTCTCTTTCAACAGGTTGCAGCATGTCTTTCTGAATTTGCTATTATTTTCTCATTCCTTTTCTGGTTCCTAGAAATATTTAAATGGATAAGAATTGTCACAGTGACATCTTTTGTCTTGGGCATGTGGTGTAAAAGCGTGTCACTCACTGAGAGCACTGCAGGTCTAAAGAGGAGCCTTCCAACCAAAGGGAGTTTCTCTGGTGTGCCATGAGAATAAGGCTGTATTTAGAGATTCGCTTCATCTCATCTTTTCACTGTGTGCTTTGTATTTTGGGGTCAAGGATTACAGCTAGACAGGCTATAGAGAAAGCACTGCTTTTATACCTTTCCTAAGATTTGGAATATCTCAAATGCGGTGCTAATACTTAAAATCTGTAAAGAAGCAGACCTGCCCACAGTGATTCCATATTACAGTATTTATTTGTAGATACAGCCATGACACTGAGCCAAATTATCATGTCTGCTATGTTGTGTTTGTCATCAGCATAAGCAAATTTTTCAAGTAATTTCATGAAGCATAACAGTTACCAAAAAAAATCAGACCAGAAATAACAGGCAGTGCATCCTGAAGTTTAATGTTTGATTTATATTCAAAAGCAGGATGGACCTTTTGAACAAACTGGCCAAAATTAGGCTTCTCCATGTTTTCATGGTGCTTCAGTCATTCAATTTGATCTTGTTCAGAGTTCATTCCAATTCTCTGTTTAAGACCAAAATTTTATTTACCTACAGCGATACTGAAATAACAGCTGCTTCATCCATGAAAGGAACAAGGAGTTGGTATAATCTCCACAGCTCCCAAGCATGGGGAGATATAATTGCTTGTGAGCAAGTGATTATTACTATCCTCCAATGTCTTATTGGAGAAAAGAATGTTGAAGCTCTATGCAACTATGGAAAACACATCATTTTGGTGTTACTTCATCAAAAATTTATGAAACCTTCTGACAGATGTGAAATAACAGTCATCTCACATTTTATTCATAATGGGAGGTTTATAAACTACTGGGACCACTTTTACTTTCATAATTTCTATGTAAAAAGACAGAGGAATATCTAATGACAGAACATAGCAGTGAAGTTATTTCTCTACAACTCCTAATGTACTTCAACAATAAAAGGAAGCTATATGTTCTGAGAACTGAAACATCTTCTTCAGCTTAAAAGTATGAGGGTAAGGATTCATTCTTGTTGTGCTTAACAGTCCTCTTTCAATCCCTTAGTAGTATATAACTGTGATATTATTCATATTAAATACTTTTAATTTCTATCTATTTATTTATTTATTATACTGGTTTGTAGACCTCACTCTTGCAGTGTTTTGAACTCTTAATTTTATGATATTTCTGAATATAAGCTATTTACTGTGGTATAGATGAATGATATGTTTTCCTGTGAAATCAGAAGATATAACAAATTTTTCCATTCTCTTTTTTTCTATTTACAGTCATTAAACTCAGAACTGTTTACGTAAGTTTAATTAGTATACTGCTATGTTTTAAATGAACTTAAGTTGATATTTGCATAGCCAAAATATCTGTGTAAATCTGTGTAACTGTCTTTAGATACCCTATGGTTAAGTGTGCAGTGTGGGAAATGATATACGTACATCTTTGTGCAATCTGAGATTTGCATTTATGAAAAAAAAAAAAAAGAAGAAGAAGGAAAAAAAGGGTACATTTCCTTCAAGGTGAGCTCTCCAGAAATACTTCTAAATGTACATTGCACAGACAAATAATTTGGGAAAATACTTCCTGACTTAATTAATCCATTGTAGTTATTATTTAAGTTATGTACAGTATTTTCATGTTTTATATTTTTCATGTAAATACAGCAGTAGTGAAACTTCTTATTAGTTTCATTCTACTCATAAGTTGTCAATTGTGTTCCTGTAAATAGTCAACAATAGTTCAACACATCTTTTAACTACATATGGGTGAAAAATGCTTATCTTTAGAATCATATAATCATAGAACAGAACTGTGGAATCACAGAATAATCGTGTCCAGAACTATATGGAGTTACACTGGCAAGCCTCCAATCCCCTGCGACCTCTTTGTGCTGGTAGATGGCAGTGCTGGTAGATGGCAGAAAATGGTTTGGCTATCACCTCCTCCAGCTACCTCAGTACCTTTGGGTGAATCCCATCTGGCCCCATAGAATTGTGACTTTCCAGTTGTAGTAGAAGGTCTCTAACTGATTCCAATATATATATATTCCAATATGTAAGCATATTCTGCTCCCCATCTCAGACTTCAGGTCAGGGAGTAGAGTATTCCAACAATAACTGGTCTGACTATTAAATGTGCCAAGAAGGCATTGAGAACCTCAGCCTTTCCTACGTGGTCATGCTCTTCTCTAAATCCTGTGAAGGATGGAGATTCACCTTATACTTGTAGATTTTTTGTTGTCCTTGATGTTTAATGTTATTTAATCAATAAGAAATGTAAAGATAGGTGAGTCATTAGTTCCATGTGTGTGATTACAAAGAAACTTAGAGACTAAGGGAGGGAAAGTACTGTCGATTTTTTAAAGGTAATTTCTGAAAGCTCGAAGCTGTAAACATAGCATTGAACATTTTCTTCTCTTTTCTTTCATTGTTTTCTTTTTCTTCACTTCATGCAAAGATAACATCAAATAGTTTTCAGTTGTTGTTTAGTACCTTGTACCATTGCACTTTTGATATTTTAAAGTAAGGACTGCATGTGCAAATGGTGTTCCAGTTTGAATATTAACTAATTCCTATAAAATATCAAGCTAGTGGGTTGAGTGAAAAGTTTTTCTCTCCCGAAGACAGTTTTCTAATTTTGGACATCTTAGCTGGATAAACATGTTCATTGTTTCCATGGTTATTTATGCGTATGTATCTAACTTTTCAGGAGGGTCTATCCAATTTAAGTGTTTGAAGGCAATTTGAGTTTGCACTGAGGACATAGCAATGTCATTAGCTTGTAGAAGACTTTAATGATTGTTATTTACCAGAGTAATATATAATCAGCACAGGATACATTAGACAAAGTTTTTTTTGTTTTGTTTTGTTTTTTTTTAATTATAGCTTAAGTCACAGAAGTGTGAGAATTAGATCTTGGAAAAAAGCCACTTATTCAAAATGCGAAAATCTTTCAGTGATGTTTCTATTTTCTTTAATTATCAGGATATCTTACTTTTGGATATTTCTGGTATACTCCCTCAAATCCTGCTTCCCTTTCATATGTTTCCAAACAAAACATTATTCAACGTACACCCTGCAGGTGTATTGGACAAGATTCATTTTAAAATTTGTGGAGAACAGATGTTCAATTAATAAAAAACTTGAAGTGAAAGAAATTAATCTCTACGAGTTACTACTTGCTATTCTTCCTTTAAGTCTGGACTTACATTTCTGTCTTCCTTTTACAAGTTTGAATGGAAAAACTTCAGAGTGTTTTTGTTTTTGTTTTTGTTTTTGTTTTTCCCTTGACTTTCTTATGTGTTGAAACAATTTTGTTTTCAAAGACTGAAGCGTGAAATTGGCAAAAATATCCCATTCTGGGATTGCAGCTCAAAGAAGAGAAGCAGACATATTCCAGATATTATTGAGTGACAATCCTGTTTTCATGCCAATTTAGTCTTACGTCTCTCCAGAGACAAGATGCTGCAAAATACATAGTGCTGAAACACGTTTAAATTTAGTGACTTAGCTTCCTTCCTTGAAAAGCTGAGAGAATTCTCAAGAGAAGTCTCATGGCTCAGGCATGTCTTGGTTAAACTGCATTACCACAGTTGCAAAAAAAGCAGTACAGAATCAACACAAAGGGATGAGTCCAAAATGCAAATACTGAACTGGAGAAGACAAACTTAATTAAGAAATGAGATTGCTTATTATTAATTATGAAATTGAAGGAGAAAAGAAAAATAACACAAGCAAGCAACTAAAACTTTTCTGAAGGGCAATCTGAATTTCTTATTGCTCAGATTATGACATTTTAGTTTTATTTTTTGTACTTTGTTGCCAGATTTTATTTTTTACAACATCACAAGCTAAAAAATTTCTTCATCAATATCAAGCAGTAGGACAGATTAAATTATTGAGTACTTTGGCATGAGTTGATTTCACCATCCTTCCAAGGCAGATATTTAGTCTTGCTGGATGCTGAGATCATGTTAGCACCTTGTGCTATTCATATGAGCTGTTTAGTTTGTTTCTTTTCCATTTTGAACTAGGTTCATGAGAGTTATATTCATGAGAATACTATGGTGATCTGATAGCATATGGACACTTTATCATTAGTTGTATCTGATTGTATCCATATCATTCTAAACCCACTGCTAAGAGTATCATGCTTCATGTTCCTATTAAATAATAAAGATGTCTATATATTAAGTGGAGGTTTTGTTTGTTTGTTTGTTTTGTCAAAAGATGACATGCAAAATCTTTTATGTTGGTTAAAATCTAATTACTGAAGTCTCAGGATTCTCATATTGCTAGTTTGTGTTGCTAGTTTCTCTCTGCTTATATGTTGCCTATGAAAATGTGTTTGGAAGCTGTAGCGGAAATTCTAAGTCGTGGCTTGAAACAGTGATTGAGCACCCGGTAGGAGGGCAGGACCAACCCAGGACAGCTCAAGTGCATGCGATACACCTGAGTGACTTGAAGGGGTGGAGCCAGGATCCACCTATTCCCAGACCTCATTTAAGGGTTAGTAGTGGAGATAAGGGTATCTTGCTGGAGATTTCTGCATGTTTGAGGCCTTCTGAAGGCATGCAGCTTCTTTATTTCTTTGCCCATTGGTGTTGTATTTGAGCAAGTCCTCACTTGCTGCAGTCTAGGACCTTGCTGCTCTGCTGTTATCGCTATTACAGGTAACAAACTGCATTTAAATGATGATTCAACAAAATTGCACCTACTTAAATCTGGGTCCAAGTGTGAATAATATTGTGTTATTCTTCATCTTAACCTTGTTCTTGCAATTGTCTAGTGACTTGAGAAGGGTAAAAAGAGGCGGAAGGTCTGGTTTTGGTGTTTTATTATAATTTCACATGACTTCATTTTTCAACTATTCTTCATCTCCGTAGGGTGGTTGAATGTCTTTGTACTAATGATCTCTCTTCACTTTCTTGTACACTACCAACGTATTAGTGAGTAAAAGCACCTTCCATCTTCTCTGGTAGATATCCATTAAGAGACAGGGAACGTTTAACAGCAGTGTTGATTGTAGGCTGAAGAAAAGGCAAACTATGTCAGTGTGAACACATTTAGTGCAAAATATGCTTTTCCAGTTCATGAAAATACGGTAGAAAATCCACATATTTTGTACAAGATGGAAGAAGAAACAGTGCATTCTGGTAAATATGTAGTAAAACATACTGAAAACTATGGGTCAGAACTGTCCCAGTGCTGATGCTTTCCTGTTTCTGGTTATTCTTGTGCTGAGTGTTGCAGTGCAGGTCGATCCAGCAGAGGAATATTTGATTGTACAGTATAATTGTGAATTATGTGCAAATAAGATCCTACTCACTGTACTGTTGAAACAGTGCATGGTATGTGTGTATAGGCATCATAGTATAAACCCTAGTTAAAGGTGTAGGTTTCCTGTTTTCATTTTAGAAAACTGCTGTGTGCTGTGGCTCCTAAGCAGCCCCATCGTGAATAGTGTGAATGTGTAATGGATAAGTCATGTTCTTGGCAACAGCATCTGCAATGGGAAAAAAGTCTTAATACAAGCAAAAGTTTGGTACATCTGTTTCCTTTTTCTATTGATTACGTTTAACATTCTTTTTCTGTCTATTGTAGTACCTTTATTTTGATGAGGTCCAAGTAAAGTCTCTATGATTAAAGGAGACAATCTTGATTTGGTTTAATTGATTTGGAATGAATTTTCACAAAGAATTAAACTATTTTTGTTCTCTCTAATTTAATACTTTCTCATCTGCTTGAAGACATTTTTTCACACAAATTAAAAAGTTGAAAGGGCTTAATAACTTAAGACAAGTTATATGCCAGTTTTCCCGTTAAATCAGTTTGCCTGTATTTGCATGCAGCATTTTTAAGTCGTGCTCGGCAATTTAAATTGAGTACTGCAGTTTGGTAATATAAAGATGATATATTGTTATCTGAATCTAGAAAAGGATAAATAATCCTTTAAGTGTGTTGGCCATGGCCATCTTTTGACAGTTTGGTTTGGTTTTGTTGCTGTTGTTTTTCTGACACTGTTTTGTTTCAGTTATTTTTTTGTTGTTACTAATCATGTGCTTGATATCATATATTCTTGCCTCAGAACAACTAAGTGCCAATTATTTTTTTTTTCCAGTTACTGTATGGATTGACTTCTTATGAATCCTGTAAGAATAGAGGGTTTTGGGTGGTAATCCCAGCTCTTGAATGATGGTAATGAACAGTGGAATGCCAGAACAATTTATCTGACAGAGGCAACTTTATAATTATATAACTTCAAAGACTTTACTATTTATTTGTGGTTCTGAACAGTTTTTTTGTTTTGTTTTGTTTTGTTTTTTTATTTGCCATTCTCCAGGCCTCCTTGAAATACGTGAAGTTGTCATGTCAGATAGAAGGTGGTAATATTAGTGCTTTGATCAGAATTTTCATTACTTTGTCCAAGGAAATGTAAATCAATATTCTTATTTTCTACACCCAAATGTTTTCTATGCCCACAGCTCATACTCAAAGATGAATGTACTTTTTTAATCTTGCTGTAGCATCCATTACTCTCAGTCAGTATCTTTGTATTATGATTTCCATATAGTTCTGAACATTGGATGAATTTCCTCTAGGAATTCACTGAGTTTTAGAACTCTGATGTGAAGCTTTTATTTCAATTTTCACATTTCTGTTCGTCCTGACACACATGGACTTATGTGTCTATTTCAATGTTGTTATTTTCAAGTGATTATCTTATGTTGTAAATAGCTGACAAGTGTGTAAAATCTGAAGACTTTAGGTTGATTACAAGCAAAATATAACAACTGGTGTCTCATTACTTTCATATTGAAATATTACATTATTCTTGGATATGGGAGGTTATTTCTTATTGAGCTTGAAAATTATGTTATTAAGTGGTAAATTGCAATTCTATATTTTGTCATATAACATAAATTCAACAGTAGTTGTAGCTGGAAACTGATCTCTAAAATAAAGTCACTAGGAAATTTTTGATGTAAGTTTAAGCTATTTAAAAATAATTGACTAATGACCGAAGAGCTCATAAATCACAGAACTGGAGGGGCTGGAAGGGACCTCTAGAGATCGTGTCCAACCTCCCTGCTAAAGCAGGTTCCCTAGACCAGGTTGTACAGGTAGGTGTCTGGGTAAGTCTTGAACATCTCTATAAGAGGAGACTCCACAACATCACTGGGCAACCTGTTCCAGCTCTCTGTCATCCTTACACTGTGTAGAAGTTCTTACGCATACTTGTGCCATTTCCCCTTGTTTGATTGCCACGCACAGCTGAAAAGTCTGGCCTTGTTACTTTGCCTCCCCTATGTTAAAAAAAAAAAAAAAAAAAAAAAAAAAGTTAAACGCTTGAGTGCATAATGTCTTCTGATGGGAAGTTTAGCATTTGTTTCATTTGTTTCCATTTTACATGGATTGGGAATATGTTAAGTATATTTACTTTATATTTACAAAAATGTAGTCAAGACAAAGCTTTGTTTAAAGTCATGTATCTACTTAAATCAATAATTTACAAGCAGCATGAATGTGGAATAAAACAATTCTGCAAAAAAATTGTCTAGGAAAATCTTTTCCTAGTTTCTTATTAATGTTCAAATAGTTGTTACTGGATAATATAAATACATTCTTCAATATAATACCTTCAACAGCCTCCTCCCAATTATTGCTTTTATGGTATTAAATATCACACATTCCAAAAATATTAGATTAATATTTTCTAATTATTTCTAGAACTACTAAGCACATTGAGGTAGTTATCAGTAACAAATTCCTCAGCAGTGAGGGGCAAAAACTCCTTCTATTTTCAATGAAATTAGTCTCTCTCAGACAGTGTTATAGCTGGTGTCCAGTTACTAACATGATAGGGTCTGAGATTTTGATATGCTCCTGCTCACATTTCCTATTCCAGTCATGATGCCTGGATTTCTCTTCCACATTCCTTATGACTGCTCTTGAGTTGCATGTAATAAAAATAAGAACCTTTTCTATCTCCCTCTTCATATTACAGATGGAAGTGCTCATCCATTAAAATAAAATCCCATAAAGCAAATATTAGTAGGACTCTAATTGTAAATTGAGGAAATCCATTGCTTTTATTAAGTGGGAAAGACCTAAAATAAAGGAATGGAGACACATTAAATCTTAATTTTGCCCTGCAGTGATACCATCAGAGAAGAAAATGAACAAACTTGCCATTAAAAATCAATTCAATGAATCTATGGCAATTATTTACTAATCACAATTACTTATTAATTTAATCTTGTAGTCACAGAAAGGAAGTTATACAGCTATCAGTCTCATTTGCTATGTCTTATGCTTGTGTAACATACATGCTGATGTTGACCATCAGGGAGTTCAAAACATGCATAGCATGAGTCGTGTAAGTGGAGACAAAGAATGTTGCTTTGTCTATGAGTTCATATATCATCCAAATGTATTTGGTAATGTTACTGAGGTGAGGATTTATTTATTTACTGAAGTGCTTGCAACATGCAGAATTTGGGGTGTCTCAGTTCTTGAAAACTGTTTAGAAAAAAAAATCAATACCTGCACGCTATTCTTTCTGTTTCCTTCAAGGAAAAGAAAAATGTAATAATACTTAATTAGCTTTCTAATTTCACTGAAGGTTTTATAAGTGCTTGATTACTTTAATTTTCACAGATAGCTCCTTCCAGTGGAATTTATTGGTGACTTAATTTCATATTATCACTGTAAAGAGGAACTGCAGCCCTGGGCTCATCTTTCTTCATTGATGAATACAGCATAAGCTAACATAGGTAGTCATTCATTATGCTATATGGATTGCATATTCGTTATCTCATTAAGATTCCATCAACACCTTAATGAAGCACCCTTACTGGACAGATCAGACTGCTAGTTTTGGCTTGCACACACTGCAGTGCAGTACCGCTTTGGCCCTAGGTGTCAAAGCCTGATCATGGCTAACATGACATTTGCCATTTTGCCGACCTTTAGGAGAAAATACACAGCACAAAACCATGTAACTAGTGCTGGTGCTCCAGGCAATCCTATAGCATATGTCTATGTTCTGGAAAGATATGTAGCTTAAGCTTGACTCTTTTGGAAATGTACAGATGGAGGTTTTCTTCAGCTTCTAGCATCTATGAAAATAGAGAATAAGCCCATGAAATTCTGAATAAAATGATTTTGAAATGCCCCAGAAGCTGTTACCCCTTAAAATACCTGCTGTGTGTAACTTGACATATTTTCATAACAATTTAATTAACTGTAGCAGAGAAACCATATTAAATTGTATTTTCCCCCATACTCAATTTCTGTTCTGGTCACACTCAGGTCTTGCAACTACCTCAATGCGAATGAAAAGCTATGAGCTGTATTTAAGTAACCAAATGGTATAATTGACTTCAGGGATGAAACAAACAATGCAGGCATAACAACTTTGTTTAATAGCAGTTTATTATAGCAAGGTTGATTACAGCATAGCGTGACTGGTATTTTTTTTTTAATGATATGGTAATGCAACTTGAAAAAGATGTATCTTATCTGAACACTTTAGAACAGATTATTTGAGGATTTTGTATTGCCTCACTTACTAAAGGTTGTTTTATGGTTCAGGAGTTGGGGCACAGTTTTATCTAGATAAACTGCAATAGAAAAATTACTATCAAAGTCAGGTTATTATGTGGTAAACTTTTGTCATGCTAGCACCAACAATTCCTAGCATAAAATTTTATTGTTTAGTTGTAACAGAGGCGTAAAACTGAGTGTGTCACCTCTTGTTTATCACTTACTCTATTGAAATTACTTAGTCTGCTTCCCACAACTCCCCTGTAAGATTTCATCACTGTAGAATTGTAGGAGCAGGCTACAGGTGGAAAAAAATGCTACAGAGAACTGATAACATTTATAAAACTCCACTGCGTAGTTTCTTTACTAACAACCTTTATGACATTTTGAATTTACAAAACAGTGAATTTACAAAAATTAAAGTAGAATTACATTTTGTTTTTGTAACAAGTAAAATAAATCTAGAGTCCGTGGGGCAAAAGGATATATATATACGTGTATAGGGATGTGAACAAGGTGCGATTACTTTCAACTGCAGCTCTTATATGCCACATTACTTGTGGGATTTCTTTCCTGTTGCCGTTGTAACAATAGTTCTAGTCAGGCTCATTCTTTTCATTGCTGGCATAGAGATAAGAAAAACAATGCAGGATGATATAAAATTATATTGGATTCTCATGGGTACTTATATCCATCACAGACTGAAAATGGAATTAGAAACAAAGGCATTCACAATTTTGCAGAAAAAAGCCACATTATTTGTTTTTAGAAAATGATCATGTTTTTAATATACTATTTTCTGATTTCCTGTTTCCTTAAAAGTTAGAACAGATAAATCATTTATTTAAGAAATGACAACTGTCTCTTGATTCTCTCCTTGTATTCTGTATGAAGTCTGACCTACGTTTTCCTTCTGTTTAAAATATCAACAGCAGCAACAAAAAGAGATCTAAATTAAAAGTAAGGAAATAAACAGCCTTTCCAGTCCCACTAATCTCACTGATAAATTTCTAGTTTATCAGATTCACTGATTATAGCTTCTGGTTTGTTTGTTTTTGTTTTTTTTTCACCTGAGATCTTGCTTCTTTGGAAGATATGCTTATTTAATGCATTAATTAGCTGATGGGCTGGACATTGTTTGCTTTTGCCTATGTGTGTGAAAGGAGAAAAACGAGTTTTCTCTCTTTAATTTTATAAGATAAATTTGACTGACAGCATAAAACCTGAAGAAAAGGTTATATTTTGTATCTTTTTCATTTACTTTAATCCTTAGTTTATAGATGCATCCTTTAAAAATATGCTAAGTAAAAAAGCTTTTCTAGGGAAGAGTCTTAAAGGATTTTTTTTTTTTTTTTAAGATAGTATTTTTGAGATAGTTTTAAAGAATCTATTTTTAAACATCTACTGTTTCTTCTCTAAAACTGCTGAACAAATTTGATTACTTCTTCCATATGTTTGGAAATAATAATAAAATTATTCTTATTCCTTTGTTATCTATTTAATTGTTTTCTACTCTTGTATCAGAGACTTTAAAAAAAAGTGATGAATTTTGCTGCAGAATCCTCAGAAGCCTGACATATTTATGCAGCCTGTCCAAAAGGACTTAGTCTAAAAACCTTTAGTGTTTCTGTCTTCGTATTTTTTTTTTTTTTTTTTTTTTTACTTCACTCATAATATAACCACTGACAAAACCTTATTTCTAGGCCTCCAGAAATTGCGTGATTGAGAATGTTCCGTGTTATTCCCTGTCCTCGAAAATCACTGCTCCTTTTCCCACGCTAAGGAAAATAGTATGCAAACATCATTCCTTCCGCTGTGTAGGCAGGGAGCCGATCAGGCTAATGTGTGAGATGGGAACCTAATTTAATCTTAGTACTGCAGAGCAGCCTCTCCCACAATGGTTTTGCTACCAGTGTTTTTAGAGATCTCAAACAGATTGGCTGTGGGAGTGTTATTTCTGTAAACTAAGACTCAACCGGCTTCAAGCTTTTAGAATACCTTTCAATACCCCAGATGTACTGATGTTCTTGCTGCTCTGTGAAAAGAGCAGTGGCCACTGGATGTGCATGACTAGGTGTGTGACATTCAGTTTTAGTTGATGAGAGCCATTAAAAAGAATGAAGTTAGCATAAGCACAAAAAGAAAGAAGGGGAAAGGAAGGAAGGAAAAACAACAACAAAAACAGTAAATAAGCATAAGGTAATGGTAGTTAAAGTGTGGAGTTCTTTTTAATAGAAATTTATCAAAGGAAAAATGTATAGTTTCTTCCATTAAGAAAGCTTTCTTTTTAACTTTTAATAGCGTTTATACATTTTCTGCTGGAGTAGTATCTACTCAGTAAAGGCCTGATTCTTTCAACCAGATACGGTAGCTTACCAACTGATTGCATATCAAATGATACAATGTCCAGACTTACCACGAAGAGATGCATGCTTGATGAGGTATTAGTTTGAAATATGGAGTTGTTATTCCAAAACTTCACTATTTCTTCCAAAGCATGATTTCTTATTTACAGGTGAGATCTTTGTTCTGATGGTGAAGTTTTTAGGCTTTCTTGACATAATTTCTATAACTCCTAATTCTGTCAGAAGTAAAGTGCACTGTAAAGGTAACAAAATAATGTTGGTAAAAAATGTTTATGAAATGCAATGTGCAATATTCATGAAATACTATACTTACGTGATTGGTTTTCACACTATAAAACTTGTTTGGTTTACTGAGTCTACTTTTAGACTGAATCAAAAGGATGATTCTGGTAATCTTTTTCACTGTTACTCTGTATGAATACTGTAAAGGGTGGTGTTTTTGTTGTAAGTTATAGTTAGAGCTACGGTTTTTGAATTAAATGAAACTTCTGTGAAGACATTATATGAAGGAGGCATTCAGTCAGCTGTCTAGTTCTGATACCTGACATCTTTCTAGATCACCTAGATGGCAATCACTAAAGAGTCAATACAGACACGATACAGGAAATCATGCAATAATGGAAATCCAGGTACTACATGATCTGGGACTCAAAATGAAGAAAGTTATGAAAACTGGTCATTTCAGAATACGTGTGGTGTTGTGTAGATTTTTTCTAAAATAGAAATAACTGCATACAAATGGACCTTGTCTAAAACTTCACAGAGGGCTGTTCAAAAGGACCAAATGTCACTTGATTCTGTAGGCAAACCATCAAACTGAGATTAATTTCTATTGTTTGAGAGCACTTTGGCTGGGTGGAATCTTCAAGTTGTCTTCTACAAAGCATAGATACTCAAAAAGAAGCAGGTTTTTTGTTTTTTTTTTTTTTTTTTTTTTTTTTTTTTTTTTTTTTTTTCCCTTGGCTTTTACCATTCTGCAGTAATAATTTAAGTAGGACTATCAATAGTGTCAGTGGTGTCTGTGAATATGATCTTTCCCAAATGGGAACTCAGAAGTACAACACTAGTAGACATCTGATTGGGAAGCTCAATAGTTGTGGTGGATTGTCAGCCAAGAAAAGACTAAATTTGCATGTTCTCCATGTTCTGCAGAGATCTGAGAAGTGGACACTTCCATTTTTCATGTCTGTGCTCAGGGTATGAAGATAGGTGGTTCTGTGCTTGGGTGTACAGGAAGTATTACTGAGATAAGATCATGTTCTCATTATGTTTTCACAGTGAACATTAGCATGTCACAGAGACTTGAGACAATACGTGCAGTTCAGAAGTTTGGTATTCATTGCATTGCTGGAAACTATAAAGAGACAGAACAAATACATATTTACCAGTTCATGTAAGTTGTTATTGTAACAGTGGAAATTGCTGCTTTTTTCCCATAAAACAAACTTTAGAACTTCAAAAGTCATAGTGAAATTTCATTATTCTTTCAAACCTTTCAGGAAAGCAGTTTGATTTGTGTCACGGTTTTCATTGGTATTCCATAATATTGTGCAGTAAGCTGTCAGTACCAGGGAATACTGCAGTTCCTGGTTTCCAGCAATTGCAGCTGTTCTCATGCAGGTTCTGGCTTCTGAGAGCAGTACTGGGAGAGGACAAATGGCAGTTCCCAAAAGGCTTCCAAATACTTCCCATATCATTTCCTGTCCAGGAGGAAGATATAGAAGTGATGCTGCAACTTAAGATCTTCCTCTTCTGCCCTGGTCAGCTGAATAATGCAGAGCGGTTCAAATACTTTCTCTTTTCCTATTTGTTTGATTTATTACTCCTAATTTCTTGTATACTGCATTATCTCACATTCCTTTACCATTTTTAGTAAATTAGTTCCCTCTTTATCTCAATCAAGTTGTTTTCTGTTTTCCTCCCTTTCCTGTGATGAGGTAGGGGAATGTTGCACAATTAACTCTTCAAACTGTTACAATTTGTCAAATCAACTTTAAGAAAACGAGTAGGCAGAACAGAGAAATTTGGAGTACTTACTGATGAAAAGAATTAAAAGAATGTTTTTTTCAGATCATGTACTCATCAAATTTTCCATAGAGAAGACTATTGGACAGTCGATAGATAACACAGAAATGTAAATGTTTCTTGATAAAAGTTTACACTTTTCAATTTTCAAACAGAAATATTTTATTTTGACATTGCATGAAGCCCAAGCTGAACGTCTTGTATGTGCTAAATGATCATGCTCTACAGCACTGCAATTTTACAGTCTCTAATAGGCAATTCCAATAAAAATCCAGTAAAATACTTAACACGACGTCAGTGGAAACAGTGAGGAAAAAAGCGTGTAGTACTTTTCTCCAGACTATTCTGGACATTTTGAGAGAAGGGGAGAGGACACATAATTTTTTGTGTGTGTGAAGTTTGAACCATCTTAATCTCTGCAACTGCCCTCTCATCACTGCAGGGAGTGCATTCTGTATGATAGCAATATGACAACTCATCTACTTATAGTATCAGATTTTTCACACTTCTTGGGGTAAAATGCACAATGTTCTGAAAAATGTGTCACAAGAACTGAATAAAATGGGGAATCACACTCCTGATTTATTCCCTGTGTATAATATAGGCCTTCAATACAGGTTGCAACACAGTCCAAAGACCATAGGACTGCACGTAAGTTAAAATTAGGAGACTTTACTGAACCTGCATTAATGAAATTTGAGTCTTTAAAACTGTGGCAAAAATAAGCACCCTTTGTATGACCCAGTGAGAGCGCTCAATTGTAGAAACCCTTCAAAAAAAAAGAATTCTAAGTAAGTTCTTTAAGGAAAGGTCTCAGACAAACTTGTTCGTTTATGTTTCTGGACTTAAGACATTGCGTTCAAAGAGCAAGCTGCTTTTGTTTACAAATTGGACTTCTGGGTATGGCAAACACAGTCCAATGCTAATGCAAGCAAAAATGCAGGATTTATGTATCAAAGAACTTTTAAAATGTCTCTCCTCTGTGCTGGTTATCCTGTGAAAATTGGTCTCCTTCAAGAAAGCTGAGAATGTCACAAAAACACTCCAGATCTAGAATTCCAGGAATGTATTTTTGAAATAATAGTGCATTCTTCGAAAACATCATGGTAATTTTTTGTTAGTTTGTTTGGGTGTGGCTTTTTGTTTTTTGTTTTTTTTGTACTGTTCTGCTCAATGAAATATGTGGGTCAGGAAAAAAAAAGTGTGAGATCATTTAGAAGCTCAGCTAGGAATTTAAGAAGAAATAGTAGGTAATGCTCAGATTTAGAAGCTAGCTGGAAACAGAATGACTAAGGAATTACTGTACCTCTTTATACCATCTCACTGCATTTGGCTGTTTGCTTATTGTTCATCTTTAATCTTTTCAGCACTCATTTGAGACCAGCAGTGTAGCTTATGCAGCATTAGGTTTTGTGATGTCAGGGGGAGTCCTTTATATTTCTGTTTTATTGTCCGTTCTCAGTGACTCACAGTGAGTAACAATGGGAAGATTGCCAACATAATCTTGTCTATGTTACTGTCCAGACAGCTATTCACAGACAGGTCCGTTATAAAGCACGGTGTTGGTTTCTCTTTTTAATATTTGTCTTCAGTTATCGAAAGGCTGGAATTCCCTAAGTTTGCTTAAGATATGTAATCAAATAATAAGCAGTCTTCAAGTTCTTGAATGGAAAAAGAGATGAATTCAAACACACGTGGCAGGTAAAAGTAATATTGTCATTATGTCTGTCAAACAGGCAAGTATTATTTCTTTTATCAGTAAAAATGCTGTGTAGAATTTCTTCTGCTACATTTAAACTGGTCTTGCAGAGTTGCATTTACTTAAGAATATCCACAACTGATGAACTACCAATAGGATGCCGGTACTATTGAAATACCTATCTCAGTATTGAATGTTACAAGCAGCTGTCGTGTCTCCAGACTCCATTAATTCACAGTAGGTATCAATAGTTCCAATCCAAGCAAATGAGAAAAGCTGTATGAAATCCATAGAGCTTCTTTGCATCAGAGAGCTAGAAATGCAATTTGGAAATTACAATTTATTTCCTACAAAACTTTCAAAGGATGAATGCTATACTCTGAAAATGCTTCATGCAATTTATGGAGCATCTGGCATAGGAGACAGTTGCATCTAAGAGACGTGAAGTGACAAGTTATATAGGCTTTTAGCAACCAGAGTATGTCATCCATGATATAAACTACTGTCACTTTAAGCTGTAATAAATCACAGATGAATTTGTCATGGGAGGTTTGAGACATTCCTTAGCTATATATCCTACTTTAGTACTGCTTTTACCTAAAGAAATTCAGCAATGTACAAAAGTCTTTACCTTGGACCTAGTTTCAAAGCATTATGCCAAATGTTCTATGATTATTTCTAAATGAACTTAAGTAATTAAGAAAATTAAATTCCTTCAATGAAGGTAATAGTGATAATAAGCAAAAGTATTGAATAAAGTGTCTTTCTAATGCACTTTTCTTCAATGTGAACCCAGCAGTACAATGATTGTAATTATAACATACATTTTGTACTGACCACTGGAGAGAAAATGTGGATAGTTTTATTTCATGAAATATGCTATAAAATCATTGTAGAATCACCAAGGTTGGAAAAGACCTCCAAGATCATCTAATTCAACCATCCACCTACCACTAATATTTCCTCACTAAACTATGTCTCTTAGTGCAACATCTAAATGTTTCTTGAACACTTCCAAAGTTGGTGATTCCACCACCTCTCTGGGCAGCCCATGCCAGCGTCTGACTAACCATTCTTTCAGATTTGACATTTTTCCTAATATCAAACCTGAACCTTCCCTGTTGCAATTTGAGGTCATTCCCTCTCATTCTGTCACTGTTACCTGGGAGCAGAAGCTGACCCCCACCTTGCCACAACCTCCTTTCTGGCAGTTGTAGAGGTCAATGAGGTCTCCCCTGAACTTCCTCTTCTCCACAGAGCGCTACTGCTTAAATAATTAGAAGCTGCATAGGAAAAAGATACCATTTTAGTAACTCTCTCAAACATTCAGGAAAGGCTTTTCTTTAGATGGAAGTTATTTGATCATGTAAATAAGAAGTAGAAAATGACATATTTCTAATAAAACAACTAAAACATCTGAGTAGGCAATATTATTTTTAATTCCTTTCCTACATTAAAGCTTTATCTAGAATAAAGAAAAAAATAATCTATTCTTTGAAAGAAAATATTTAATAATTTCTTTTCATAGTTTTTGAAAGGTCAATGTTTCTGTCTTCTGGATAGAGCTTATGAATGTCTTCAAGCTGTCAAAATATTACGAAGCTC
Organism: Chrysolophus pictus; assembly: GCA_037305975.1. NCBI lineage: Eukaryota > Metazoa > Chordata > Aves > Galliformes > Phasianidae > Chrysolophus > Chrysolophus pictus. The sequence continues at coordinate 80,064,987 of CM074576.1, forward strand.
TTGGTGTAGGAGGAGAATAATGAAATACATAAAGTGAATGACCTCCCCTCCCCCCTTAAGAAATACTTTATATCCAGTTTTCCAAATGCAGTGAGGATTACTGAACAATTGTGTTTTAGATCCAAGTACATAGTTGCTTTACAAGTTTTTCAGTACTTAGAAAGGAACACTTCCTGGGCTTTAGGATAGGAAAACAACTAAGTACAAGAGGATGTTGTAGTCGTCATTGCAAATGGTCATCCTGAGAGGTTGATGATTGCTTATAAACCAATTGTCCTTTAGCATGTAAAAACTAACTTTTTATTTCTTTCTCTGTAGCGCAGGTGAGCAATTTAAGGAACTAATATCAAACTGGTTTAAACAGTAGGAAAATCCTGTGCTTTTCCTACCATTTGAGCTAGTTTGATTTTTTTACACATGTGCTTGAGAACCTGATAGAAAGAAGGAGAAATTTCAGCTTAATTACCTCAGCAAATATTACGCACACACACAAAAAAGATCTGCTATGGGATGCTCAAAACTAAGGTATGATGATATGCTAACAACATTGTCTAACCACCAATTACTGTGACAGTATGGGAAGAGTTCCTTAAATAATGAGTTGTGAAATATGAATTACCATTATTATGATGTCATCAAGCTTTCAAATTCTTATGCTTTTTAAAAACAGGATGCTTTTTTTAGGCAACAGGAAAAGTGGATTAATAACTTTTGTGAGAAGTCTAAAAACAAGACTGATTCACATGATGTTCATCTGACTTCTTGATAGGGAACATTTGTGAGTAAAACTACTTTGTGAAAAGGTTGGAAATTGAATAGCCATGAGGTAAAAGAAGTTTCATGATTTACTACCAGTCTGGAACTAAAAAATAAAATACTTTTTTTTAAGTTCTGGTTTCATACTGATAGTTTCTTCTAGTGTAAATTGGTCTGTGTTGAAGGAGTGTGATTTGGGAGGTTCATATATCCCAGCTTTACACAGTTATCATCACAGAGGCAAGGACTTTTCCAACTACAACTGTTTGGTGCAGCTGATGACAGTTCCTGTTTTCTTTGGATTGGATACAACTTATATACTGGAACATATTTGAATGTGATGCCTATACTTATGCAGTCTTTTTCCCTGGTCTAGGTTTGGCAGCAGATCTAGCAACCCAGTTAAGTGTAAGATATCTGATTCTTCAAAGACTTCAGCACAAACAACTTGAATAATTTCAGATACATTAAATCATGTGTTCAAAGATGGTTTTACTCTTTCAGTAGTCTAATAGCAGTGATATTTTGCTGAAAGTAAAGATATAAGTGTGTAGGAGAAGTCAATTATTTTGGGATTTATTGGGAAGTGTAATTAATAACTCATGGTGTCATGCTTATTGAAGGTTTAAATAAAAAATCTGCTTCTAATAGGACGGCATTTATAGCTTGAATTATCTCTGTTTAATTGTCTATAATCCCTTGCTAGATATGGAATTGGTTATTAAACATATTACTTTCCAAATAGCTTTAGTGATGTAACTCTACTCTCAGTGTAAGCATTATTATCATATGAAATTTCAAATATGTTATTGTTTTCAGCCTTTTATAGAGCATAGTATAGAAGATTATAATTTCTCTTCAAATATATTGATTACAATAGACTGGTTAAACAAATTTACAGAGAAGAGCATCATCAGGACAAGTTTGAATTGTCAGAGCAGAACTGTGTTCCACAATTTTCAAAGAAGCTTCACCTTTTTTGTCATTCTATTTCAAACCACAACATTAAAATTAAACCAATTAAACCACTAGGTAACGTTTAGCAACAACAAAAACCTGTATACATGTGTATTCTAAATTATTACTACAATAATAACATATATATACACTGGTAATTGGCTCTTTCATACCACTTAGAAATACTTCACAATTACTGGCTAATTAGCAGAGTCCTTACAGAATGTTACACTACACAGACGCACTCTGAGATGCTTTGCTTTCTGGCAAACATATACTGACTTAAGAATATACACTCAGTTAAATGTTTTTGCTTTTAAAAAACATCTTTTAATACTCTTGCTATTCATCCAATTTCTGTTGTTTTGTTTGTTTGGGTAAGCATAGTATTCTCCCAAACCAAAGACAGCTTGATTTCTATTATTTTTTTTTCTTTACTCTTTCAATCATTTTCTTTTCTGAGTTATCCTGTTTGAAAATGTTTTGCTTGAATGACTTGAGGGAGAGTTAATATTAAGTACAGTGTTTCATTTCTGTTTAGCAGAGGGGTTGAGAAGGTGCATTACTGACATCAAGCTCTGCAGTCACAGTTATACTGAATAATTGATGGGAGCAGCTAATTCAGATGCTCTTGCACTTAAAAATAAGCCCAAACAAAGGCATCAAAGTTGACTGTCCATATTAAAAACTGAGGCTCCTACATTCATGTTTTGCAGTGCAAGAAACAAGTTCAAAAAAAACTTGCTTTGAATGTCTTGTCTGATGTGAGAACAAGTCCTGGAAAACTGTATTCTGAAATGGACAGTGGAGGTCTTAAGGCAAGAGCCATGTCTTCTCTGGAGGAAAATTTCTGTGGGTTTCCAACAGAAAATGATGGCTGTATTCCTAAATGCTTCTCATTCTCTACTTTAGTATATGGTATTTAAAGGAGGAAGCCACTTAACATTAGGTTCCTAATAGGTACAGCAATAGTTCTTTATAAGCAAACTATACAAAAAATCTCTAGATGTGGTTGCCATGCAGGAAGGTTTTATTTCAATTTATTACTCTTTAAATGAGTCATAATTCTGTAATACTTCAGCATTTCATTATGCATGTAAGTGTTCAAAACCACTTCATTGATATAGCTCTTATTTTTTCATACAAAATGAATTGGAAGGACATGAACAGAGCAGTTAAATGATATTTCCCTGCGTCAACTCTTGAAATGTCATTGACAGTGTTGAGGGGGGGGAAAAAAGCTTGCTGTTACAGTTATTGGATATCTAGAAATTGTTACTAGGATGTTTTTCATAGAGATCAGATAGTGCTCTTATTTGATATGTATCTAAACTATTGAGTGTTTTTAGATAATATTCTAAAACACCATTGCATCATGGCTGTGGCAATCTTTTGAGAACAAGTTTCCCTCTGCTTCTTGTTAGACTGCTATATATATATATGTATATATATATATATGAATACATTTATATATAAACAAAGTAAACAGCTTACTTAGAGCTGATAGACTTTTTTGGAATTGTATTCAAGACATTTGATATTTTCTCCAGCCCAACCTGTTGATGAATGAATGACAGTATAATGCTCCTTGGCTTTTTGATGAGGACATGATGAGACATTCTTCAGATCATTAAGTTAAAACTACTCAAGCTCATCTGTTTAACCTTTTGAAAGCTTAATATAGTACGATTATGATTACAAATCAGTCTTGTGTCTAAGACAGGAACTGACAATTCATTCTGATCAACTAGACACTTGGGGCATGTGTGGCCAGCATCTCTCAGCAGCTCACAGCTGGAAAGGCAGCTGACCTTTTCAGATGTACATGAAAAGGCTATGGCCTCTGGACAGAAAGAACAGTGGGATACAGCCCACAAGCCACCAGGCATCTATCGCAGCATTTACTGTTTTGGGTGTTGTCATCCTACAAGACCTGGGACAAGGTTCTTTAGCTAAGATTATACCTAATTCCTGTTTGTTATGAGTGACCTGTGAGAAGTGAACTATTTAACAGATTGCTGCTGGATTGCTTTGTTCCTGGAGGAACAAAGTGCACATCAGTATATTGTTTAGTTACTCCTAAGTTACAAGTAACTCCTCAGACTTTAAAGCGTAAGTTATTTAGCCAGTGCTAGCCTTATATTAAGGTGCAGTTTAGAAAATAGAGAAGGAATCTAAGCTGCCTTGCTTTAGCATTAGTTATGTTTCAACAGGGAAACTTGTGGGCACATGGAAGCCCAGAAAACATTTTATGGTTATAGAATAGAGGTAGAGTATTAACAGTGTGTTTTTTGACTGGAGGCTAACATCAGTGAAATAATAGCATATTTAATATTTCAATTGACTTCTTTATATTTCTGATTAAATTATTTGTGGTGAATCAGAGCACTTAATCCTTTTAGTGTTTATGATTTCAGACTATTAACAGCATGACTGCTCTTGTTGCTCTGTTTACATCTGATTCATATAATATTTTATTTCAGAATTGCAAGAAAGATGATGTTATTTCTCTTCTAAAAGAAAGCTTATAAGTTAGGAGCATATCTATCTGCAAGGATAGTGATATACTAAGGAAAACTTGTGAAGAAATAGATGGCACAAGACACTATCAACATATAACTTTACCTTGCTTATAATAAGCTTCTCCAGGAAGAGAAGTCATTCTTTACAAATGAGCTTTTTGTCTCTCACAATGTCGGAAGTATTCCTTGATAGGGACATCATTCAGAGCAGTTCCAGTATGTTGTGAACATATATAGATATACGCATACACATGTATGCTTATATGTATTTTATGGCTGAAAAAGTCATCTTTATGGTGGACCATTTCAGTCACTTACATAACTATGTTTCAGAGCCTGTTTGTTAACCTTTTGTGACATCTATCTCTTAAAGTGTCTGTTTTAGTAGCTGTTATGTGTGCTTATGTATTTGCTTAATGATGACCTCTGGCCTTCATTTCTGTACTGTTCCAGGAAAAGGGTGATTTCAGTATTTGCACAAAAAGTGTTATTTTTGTATTAAAGTCTTTTATTGTTCTCTTCTATATTAGTGCCTCTCCAAAGAAAATTTGATTAGTTAGCCAACAGAGCTCCCAAAATATAGATAGTACATGTTGGCACATATCTCTTTTTTCAATATTCTGGCAAAAAAAATAAAGTATCAAAAAGTTGTTGAGGATTCATGAGTCCTTTTCATTAATCACAGTTATTACTAAGGAGATGAAAACATCCATAGATATTTTTTACCAGGTTTGCCACATACTCTAAGGATATGTATATACATGCGCTTATCATGTTTTCTAGCACAGATATTATAATTTTTGAAACTGATATGGTGAGTGGATATTGTGTAAATGGGAAGTGTGTTAGAATTTTACCCTCTATTTGCTGTTTTGTTGCTTTTTTTGCCTTGACTTACATTTACAGTTGACATTTCTACATGTTACATCTATGAAAATAAGTTTTAAAATTTAATACCGGTAAGCAGCACCCTGATGAGCTTTGTCAGTTCAACTTCAGAAGAACCATAACTACTCTTTTTCTGTTGTGTTGTTTTTTGTTTTTTTTTTTCTCAAAGTGGTAACTTTGTCTTTTTTGTTTGAGCAAAAGAAGAAATCTCACGTTCAAGATCATAAACTTACTGCCAAGAAAGTGGTATTTGTTGTATTCAAACTTCATTTGTAGAGGATTAATTTGCCTTCAAAATAAATATATGATGAAGATGCAAGAATCATAGATGTCACTATTGCTTAATGTGAATTAATTATGTAGTTTGAAATTGTTCTCTCAGTACTGTAATATATAAGCTTAAATTGCATTATTATCAATCTAAGAAGAAAAAATTCAAGTAAACAAATGGCAGCTATTTTTTAATTCAAATAAATGAAATTTTGAGTAGCTTTACTTCCAACAATTCCAGCTGAACTCAAGTGTTTAGATGTCTGCTAGAAATGCTGAACAGATTTCTTAATGTAGTTTTATCTACTGTTACTGTATTGCTTATGAACTTGCTCTTACTTATGTAGCCTTATAATAATTGTCATATATATAATACGTATGACAATTATAAGAACATTGACACTACTCAGTATTTGTCATGGGTGTCCAACCTAAAAATACAGAAATTGATAAAACATGTGTGAACTGAAAGTATTTTCTAGATGAAACATTATACATCATTACACAGATTAATATGTTCTGTAGAAAAAATAATTTGTTTTGTGAAGGTTAGAAAGCATTCAGATGTGACTACCATTTATGTTTATGAGAAGATTGTATACTTTTCCTGCTCTTATTTTTATTTATGGGATAGTACACAGGGAAGTAAAAGCCTTGTATCTGTTACAAGGTGTATGTCTGTGAATCAATAAATACTTTGTTCACATAGAAAATTAGCTAGATATATTAGTTTAATAGCAAATAATATATATTTGGATTCTGTTTCAGAAAGTGTAGATGTAAGTAAAATCCCAGAATGGATTTGTTGCTAAGAAAAGCTGCTACTTGTGTGTGAAAATTGTCATTGGAAAAAAAAAAAAAAAAAAAAAAAAAAAGGCAATTGCTGGGGTACTTCATCTTTCTGAATATTTGTACTTTGGCTTAATATACTCTGCCACATATAAACACAGCGATACATTTCATCTGTATGTGTAGACAACAATAGAGAATCAATTCTTTTTCAGTATAAATCTATAGCTCAGCATTTTTGTGCAACTTGTACAGACATCTTTAAGTTATGAATATCATTTGTTTTCTTATTCATAAATCAAAAGGTAAAAATCCCAAGCAATTACATCACCTTCTTAGAAGTTTGTTTCCAACAGTTTGCAAAACCTATTAGAAATTACATGGTAGATGTGCTTCAGCAATTTGAGGTCATCTTATTATATATATTTTTTTTTTCCTAAAAAATATACTTTGGTTATTTGTTGTGGTTAATTCATTATGTGAACCATGAACTTTATGCATTCTCGCTTTCTGCATGTTTTTCAAACAGGAGTCAGCTTCGTTTACATTTTCATTCTATTGATTTCCTCCTTAAGACATCATGTTTAAAGACAATTATATTCATAACCTTCTCCTTTAAGATTTCTCTCAGTTTGTATACTGTTTCCCTTCCTCTTTCCCCAAATGCTATTTGACAACTGGCTGGCAGCAAATGTTGAAGTGACAAATGATGTTACATCTTCTGCAGCTGTAATGTGTTACAATGCAGACTAGAAAACGGGTTTCTGGCAAGAATCCTGGCTTCAGGAATCAGGTCACTAATACACAGTGGTGGGATAGGGGTTGAATGCTAGTGCTTGATTGATGTGATGTGAACTACACTGTAAGCAGCTTCCCCGGCCTCTTGGCTGAAGGAAAAAACTCCATGCAAGTGGCCTCCAGCAAAATACAAGTGAATTAATCAGAAGCCAGTGGGAAGAAACTTGAAGATTAATGTAATTCTGAAAGGGTCATTTAAAAAGTTCTCAGCAATTCACATGGCATTAAGAAATTATCATCATAGCTCATAAAATTGACATACTTTATTCCGCAGTATGCCCGTAAGTAAAAGTATAAACTGAGTACAAAAATAAAAACAAGTTTAAGAGTTTAATCCATCATTTGTTTTGAGGTGGTAATTTTAAATTTACAGTTTAAATATTCAGATTCATTTTGAATGAGTTCTAAAGTTAAACTGCTAAATCACGGTTGTTAAAAATAAACTTTTATTGTTGGAGCTTGTACAGTGGCTGGACTATTTCAGGCAAATGCAAGACATCAAATGGTGACCTTTTACCAAACAAGCCCTTCCCATAATTGTAATTGCCTTGGGCTAGTGAAAGCTGCTATTACATTCGTTTTCACAATAATTGTCCATGTATTTGAAAATATGTGTCATGTATCTTTGATGCCCAACGTAGAATAGTTCTGTTTGAGTACAACTAATTAAATCAGATAAGAAAAATGTACTTAATCATGTTAATTGCTAATAAAGACATCCAGCAACATGTAGCTAAATATCACAGATTATTTCATAGAATCATGGCCTGGGTTGAAAAAATTCATAAAGATCATCTAGTGTCAACCCCCTTGCTATGTGCAGGGTCACCAACCACCAGACCAGGCTGCCCAGAGCCATGTCAAGACTGGCCTTGAATGCCTCAAGGGATGAGGCATCCACAACCTCCTTGGACAGCCTGTTCCAGTGTGTCATCAACCTCTGAAAAACTTCCTCTTACTGTCCAACCTAAACCTCCCATCTCAGTTTAAAACCATTCATCCTTGTCCTATCAGTATCCACCCTCATAAGCAGCCATTCCCCCTGCTGTTTATATGCTTCCTTCAAGCACTGGAAGGCTCCCTGGAGCCTTCTCTTCTCCAAACTAAACAATCCCGGTTCCCTTAACCTTTCTTCATAGAAGAGGTTCTCCAGTCTTCTGATCGTTTTAGTGGCTCTCCTCTGGATCTGCTCCAAGAACTCCACGTCCTTCCTGTACCGGGGGCCCCAGACCTGGTTGTAGTACTTCAGATGGGGCCTTGCAAGATCCAAGTAGAGGGGGAAAATCACCTCCCTTTCCCTGCTGGCCACCCCTTTTTTAATGCAGCCCAGAAGACAGTTGGCCTTCTGGACTGCAAGCATGCACTGATGGCTCATGTCCAGCTTTTTGTCCACCAGGACTCACAAGTCCTCCTCTGCAGGGCTGCTCTCAAGGAGATCTTTCCCCAATTTGTGTAAGCAGCCTGCACTTGGCCTTATTGAACCTCATTAGGTTTTCATGGGTCCACTTCACTAGTCCAGGTTCTTCTGGATGGGTTGCCTTCCTTTCAATGTATCAACTGCACCACTCAACTTGGTGTCAGCCACAAACTTGCTGAGGGTGCACTTGATGCCATCATCTGTCGCTGATGAACATGTTGAAGAGAAGGCATGTGGGAATACAGATTTATGCTGAGTTCAAATTAGTTGTGGGGTTTTTTGTTTGTTTGTTTGTTTTATTCTACCTGTTTTTTGAAGTTACATGCCCAGTATTTTTCAGTTTTTGAAAATTTCTCTTAGTATTCTTTTTCACTTCAAGTTTCAGTTAAGAATTTCTTTTTTCACTCATTTTGTAGTTCTTTTATATTGATATTTCCTAACATTTTATTTTCCTTTTTTGTTCTGTTCTGTGACGTCAGACTTCCATATTTACTGAAATGTAAAAGAAAAAAAACTTGATTAAGAGGAAATCTATGGTGAGGATTTGGCTTGCTCACAGGACCTATTACCTATAGATAATGCAGAGAAAGACTGGATCACTGGGTTTGCAGCCACTGACGTCTCATGAGAATGGTCTCAGAAACAGAGCTTGCTCCTGGTGAGGCAGTAATGAAGTTGTAGACGTTCCTGTTTCAATAACCACTAGATCTGCTTAATTAATGTGACACAGGTGGAACTGTAGGTCCAGCAATATTGATCCACTTATAAATTTGTGGAAATTATTTATGCTGAGGAGTTCAACATGGAATGCTCTAAATATTTAGAGTTGAATATGAAATACAGACAAAAGTGCTGAACAGCAGGAAAATCTTTAAGAAAAAAAAGAGTACAGTTAAGAGTTAACATTGGGGCAGAGTATAAGCAAGTATTTTTCAGCAAATAGGGTCAAGAGGATTTTGCACATTTTAATTTTCACTTTTCAGTGAACTGTTCTTTTTTCCATCTCTGTCTATTTAATTTCTTTGAATCTCTCTTTCATTAGACATTAGTAAGATATGTCTATTAATTGCCCAATTTTTAGCCATCTTACTGTTAGAAAAATGTGGCATTGTAGTTAAAGTCATCCGCCTATCATTTAAAAGTTTTATTTACCTTTTTTTTGTTTTTGTCTTGTCAAATAGCACAGTCTTTTATGTGTCCAACTCCTGTCTTCTTCTATTTGCCTATTTCTAAATCATAAACACCAGAGAAATGCACATTGTAACTACTAAAAATATACAGGAAAGGGTGTGGAAAAGAGAAACTAAGGAATACATTTAGACTATGAAGAAAAAATTATAGAGAACAGTATAAAAGTGAAAATATCTACTAACAATGTGAATCCTTTATAGTAAATGCATTTAAGATGCATGTACAATAATAAAAATGCTTAATATGTGTGCAAATCATCTCAGAATATTTGACTGTGCTTAAAGTACTTTTTTTCCTCATGTTAAATTGTAAAATTAAAGAAGTTTATTGTAAGAATTCATTCTTGAGATTAAAAAAAGTATTTTAGATTTTCCTAAGCCAACTGCCAAGGCTCAGCTGTTAGTAATCTGACCATCATTTGCAAGCAGCTTTTAGTATGTTTTGGTTTGTTTGTTTTTCAAAAGAATTACAACACTTAGAGGAGAAATTGGCTATTATTTGATTTGCAAGAAGGCTAGCAGTCAAAAAAAAGTTATAGAAAACCTTGGAAGAATATTGTTCTAGTGTGAGTTCTTGTGGCCGAATTTTTCTCCACTATTCCTAATCCTAATAAAATAATGGAAGTGATTTGCTTATCTTTCTCTTTCTCTTTGAGTATGGTTACCAGTTATGCACATTCGTGATGCAGAAGTTAATTTTTTCTTAGAGTTTCTTTTCTCTGAAGTGTTTTAAAAATTTATTTTGATCTTGGTTGCAATTTGTAGTTAGTTCACTCAAAAATTAATCAAAGTTAGTTCATTTTAGCCTATTAAGCCTGTCACTACTCTATTTGAGGCATTGCTTTTTGTTGCACCACCACCATCACAGAATTGCAGAGGTTGGAAGTGACCTCGAGATCAATGAGTTTAATCCCCCCCAGGATGTCATTGGCCGCAAGGGCACGCTGCTGGCTCGTGGGCAGAGAACGTTGTGTACCAGAACACCCAGGTCCTTATTTTCTGTTCCCCCTTGATCAACTCTAAACAGCATGATGAAACTTTGAAACACATAATCACAGAATTGTAGATGTTGAAAGGAACTTTTAGAGATCACTGAGTCCAAACCCCCTTCTAAAAGCAGGTTCCCTACAGGAAGTTGCACAGGAAAGTGTCCAGATGGGTCTTGAATGTCTCCAGAGAAGGAGACTCTATCACCTCTCTGAGCAGCCTGTCCTAGTGCTCCGTCACCCTTACAGTAATGTTCTTCCTTGTGTTTGTATGGAACTCCTATGTTCCAGTCTCTTCTCATTGCCCCCTGTCCCATCTCTGGGCATCACTGAAAAGAGCCTGGCCTCATCCATTTGACTCCTGTCCTCTAGGTATTTATAAGCATTGATGAGATCCCCTCTCAGCCTTCTCTTCTTCAGACTGAACAGCTCATGGGCTCTATGCCTTTCCTCATAAGGGAGATGCTCCAGGCCCCTCATCATCTTTGTAGCCCTCCTCTGGACTACGTATAGAAGTTCCTTGTCTTTTTTTGGATTGATTTTTATAGGATTAAAGGAAAACTGAGCAGAGTGGAAGGAAGCCCCATCAACATGGTGTTTCTAAAACTAGTGAAAATACAGTAGTGATTAACTAATTCTTTTTCAGTTGATTTGAAAAGTCAGTTACTTTTGGCTTTGAACTAATACTGTGTATCTTCCTAGGGTTATATATTATGAATCAGTCATGAGAAGTACCTGCGACAACTTTTGAAATCTAAGCAAATATCACTTATAATAGTAAAAAACATAAGCTGGATCATACTACAAGTAGTAAGGAAAATAATAAAGTGTAAGGAAAAAGTGAGCTAATTGTTTTTACTTCCTATTTTCATTCTCTCTGTGCTTATTTGACTTTGTTTTGGAAGGTATGCAGAAGAAGACAGAATAATCTGTTTGTTTGTCTCAGAAAATCCTCTTCCGCAAACATGATATCTCGCTGTCCAGACTGGGAAAGTGCTGAGTCCTTATGTTTACTCCCTAAATATTAATAGTAACATAGATCCGACTTGATTGCTGAGTGCTTAAGATTATTAAATAGAGATGCTAGTCTTTGTGTCTCAATTCCTATCCAGTGCACCGCACAAAGATGTGGCTGCTACTGCAGGATAATACCTTTTATTTACGTTCTCTCCAATGTAACAGTTTATGTGCTTCTTTGAACAAGCAAATGAAGTCAGCCAGATGAAGCAGAAGTAGAGTATTTGTAAGCAAAATGAGTTATGTTTATACTTTATACAGACACTCTATATTAACAGGTTTATTTGTCCACTGGGAAAGAGTCTAATTTGCTGGAAAATTGGGTTTTCAGCCAAAGAAAGCTTTTCAAGCAAGTCACTTGCTTTCCAGGAATTTAGATTCCTCTTTCTAGATTTACAAAAAGTTAAACAAATGAGATCCATAGCAACTCATGACATCTTGAGACTTGACATGACATTTAGGCCTCTAAGTACTTCTATCATTTTGGGGAACTGGGTTAGTACACTTAAATGACTAAAAATACACCACAGTGAGGTATTACACATCAGCACTTAGCTCATATGTTAGAAGAAGCACAGCTTTGTTTGCAGGGTACTCTTCACAAGCTCAACAGCACAGATTATTAAGCTGATGTAATAACAGTATTTCCACCCAGACACAATGGTGTGTTAATGTCTTTTTTCTAATAAAACTCAGATCTCTGTATGATGCTGAATAGTACCTTGTAGTCAAAATCCAAGATAAATTAAGAAATTCTAACATAGAAAGCTAGTTCCTCTGTTGAAAATTCAAATTTTATTTTCTAATATTTATGATCTATTAACTTTGGATTTGATTAAAACCAAAATATTGTGAAATATGAAGTGCTTGTACTGCAAGAACCAAGATGCTGAAACCTAGGCAGATGAAGAGTATTGTAAGGTGGCCTGACTTTAAATGTTGTATCCAAAATGAGCACTTCTATTCTAACCTCCAAAAAATAAAATAACATTTGGGTTATTTTTAGATTATCTAACATGAAAAATAGACATTTTTAGTGAAGATGTAAAGTTTCTTAAATTGTATTTGCTATTACAGATAATAATTAATTAAAAAATCCCAAATAAGCCTTCCTTTTTCTGCGTAAACAGTAAGTACATTTCATTATAAATTCCTCCTTATATTTAAAAGAAATAACAGCTCTGGGGGAAAACAAAGGGAAGGAAGTCTCTAAATTACAATTCTTCTCGGCCTAAGATATTTTATTATGAAGAAGACTGACGAATCAAGATTTTTTTTATGTAATTTTATGATTGTAGTGATTCAGCAAATAGAGTGGCATAGGTTTCTTGCCAAAGTAAACATACACAGATTAATTTATAGATGTTCTAACAGGTAATAATTTCCTTACTTGATAAAGTAAACTTTGTCCAATCACTTTTTTCTGTTCCTGAGGAAACGTAGTGGAAGGATTCTTTAAAGAATATATTGACTAAAGAGAGAGAAGCGTTATTGTTTCTGTTCTAGAATCTGAAAAAGAAATAATCCAGTTTGATCTTTTCTGTTTGCTGGCAACGTTCCTTTTTCGCAACAAGCTCATAATTAGAGGAGGACATTTTTTGACTTGTTTTATGTTTCTTGATTGTTTTATGCTTCAGTGTTATTTTCAATAAGGTTTTCAGGTTTGGGGTATTGTTTTTCACACATTTAGTAAATAAGTGTATGTGCATTTATTTTTTTACAAGTAGATTTTTTTCATTCACCCAGAAATAAGTTATTGTTGTGTAACCACAAGATTTGGTAACATTTCTGCAGCTCAGATGCTTAGGATGTCTAATTTCTCTTCACTGCCAAGTGACCATATGATATGTGTTAATATAACATCTGCCATACTGGATTTGTATGGCAAGCTTTATTCAAAGTTTGGCACAACAGTCAGGCAATAAGTGCCAGATATAGCTGTTCTCAGGCATCTTCTACTCCCTCTTACAGGTACTGTTTAATTTTTTGCTTCTGTGCACTTGGGTAGACATTAATATCCTACAATCATATTACAAAACTGAAGTCTATGAAACTTGCATGCTTAGACTTCATGCAGATTTGTGGAAAGATTAAGAAATCTGAAGTCCTCTGTGCCAGAACATCTGGTATTATAATGGTTGCATTTATACACACAGTATAGAACCAGGCAGATCCTTTGTATAAGCTGTAGAGATATTTCATGCAATTTATTCAGCATGGAGCCTGCCTTGACACTCATCTATATAGCCACTACCCAGGACAGCTTGGGAATCACCAAGATTTTCTAAACCTGATTATGAGTGCAAATAGTTACTAAAAGTAAAAATAGGAATAAAAAATAATCATTCTGTAAGCTCACAAGAGTGAGACTCACAGCTTAGTCCAAAAAAATGCATCTAGAGATTATCTGGTTTAACCCACTGCTCACAGCAGGTTCAGCAAATGCAGGTTGTTCAGGGCTGTGTCCCATCAGTATTTCACATCTTCAAGGATGGAGACTCCGCAGACTCTCTGATCCTGTGTGTAACCACCCTCACAGTGAAGAAATTTGTATTTAAGTACCATTTCCTGTATTTTCACTAACTATACACAATGCGATGTGTGAATTTAGTATATTTGTTGTATATCCTGTGTATGCCCATTGACTCTCATCCTGTCACTTGGCACCACTAAGAAAGTTCTGGCTCTCTCTTTCTTATTCCTTCCATCAGGTATTTTTATGAAGGTTAAGAAGCTCCTGAGCCTTCTGCTTTCTATGCTTAACAGTCCCATCTTTCTCAGCCTCTCTTTCATGTGTCAGATGCTCCAATCCTTTAATTATCATTGTGAACCATCATTGTGCTTATCTCAGTACATCTATGTCTGTTTTGTACTGGAGAGAACAGGACCTGGCACTCTAGACATGTCTTATCAGGGCTTAGCAGGGGAGGAGTACCTCCTTAGACCTGCTGGCAACACTTGGCCTAAGGCATCCTAAGGTGCTTTTGACTTTCACCACTTCAAGAGTACAGTGCTGGTTCATGTCTAATGTATTCCCCAGGACAACTAGGTCCTTCTCTACCAAGCTTATTCCCAACTGGTCAGATCCCAGCCTCCACTGAGGCCAGAGGTTATTCCTAGCGAGAAGTAAGACTTTGCATTTCCCCTTATTGAACTTTGTAAGATTCCCAGTAAGAGCCCATTTCTCAACCTGTCAGGTTCTCTCTGAATGTCAGTACACTGAACATCATCTGTGTCAACCACTCCTCCTGGTGTTGTGTCATCTGCAAGCTAGATGAAAGTGCATTCTGTCCCATCATCCAGGTCACTAATTAAGAAGTTAAGCAGTGCTGGCCCCATTACTGACACCTGGGGTGCAACACTAGTTGTACCTCCAGGTGGACTTCATGCTGCTTATTACAACCCTCTGAGCCCGTCAGTTCAGCCAGTTTTCAGCCCACCTTACTATTCACTTACCAATTGTCATCATTCTAGTAATGAAAATGTTATGGGAAACAGTGCCAAAAGCCTTGCTTAGTCAAAAATAACTACGTCTGCTGCTCTCTTCTCATTCACTGGGCCAGCCATCTTATCACTGAAGGCTGTGAGGCTGATTAAACATAATCTCTCCTTTGTAAATCCACCCTGACTACTTCCAGTCATCTTCTTGTCCCTTATGTGTTTGCAAATTGTTTCCAGAACTATTTGCACCTTCCTGGGGATCAAGGTGAGGTTTGCTAGTCTGTGTTCCCCAAATGCTCCTTCTTGTCTTTCTTGAAGCTTGTAGTGTCAGTTCTTTCCCTAAAGTTTAAAATTTCCCAGCTTAAAAACAAAGAATCTCCTTTAATGGAGTAGATTTAAAAATAGCTGCCTGGGAGATCAAATAACTTGTTGTGCACTCAAATCAAAGTACTAAAATAAAATTAAAAATAATTTAAAAAAAAAAAACAACGGTATTTACAAAACTATAAATTAAGGATTTTTCTCAATTAATCTTTGGGCCTCTGGAAATCATATTATGTCCAGATTTCTAGCCAAGCAAAGGTAGATTTAGATAACCTAAATCACTGAGATGACTTGGAGAACAAATGAAAAAGATGTACAATTTCATGACAGGACAGAGAGAATGAGAACAAGTTGGATTTTAAATTACATGATTATGAAATAGAGAAACAAAATTAAAAGGTTGACTACAAATTCTGAAGGAGAAAAGCCAATGCAATAAGTAAAAACTTTAATTATCAGGACTTTAAATGTCAGCTTTTTGGAAGGGTGGAAATGGTCAGGGTGCATAAAGCCCTATTCCCTTCACAAGGCCTCCTCAGAGACTGAGAAATCTTATTCTGAAATGTCAACCTTATCAGCAGAAAGATTTAATTATGGAAAAAAAGCATAAAGTATCCAGAATTTGTGTTCAAAGGTTATGAGTTACAGTATTTCCAAGAACTATCTACTTTAACTCTCTCTAAAAAAAAAAAAAAAAAAAAAAAAAAAAGAGGCAGTAATAAATGCAATGCAGAAAAAGTTCCTAAAGCCAATGTCCTGGGTCTGAATAATTGGACAACATAATGTTTACTAAAGTGAGATTTTTTGGTAAGCCTTCCAGTAAGCACAGTAGAGTAATTGCTAAGAAAATGTAAAGACAGTAAAGGGAATTATGTGATAGGGATCAGTGATGATATACAGAGAAATTTTAATAATGTGTGTTGAAGGGTGCTTACTTGATGTGACATGTGTGAATCTAACTTTTCTTATTTTTTCATAAACCTCATGAGTTACATAACTCTATTTTTCTTCATGAATATGTAAACTATTCAGGTAGCTCAGTTGTTAAGGATACTGCTTATGTTTCAGTTTGTTTCCCAAGTCATATACAGGATTTATATAGCACACATTTCTGATCATAAACAAAGGCAACTTGCCGTGGAAAGAAAAATACACTCATTGATTCAAACTGTCCCAAAGTAGTTACGGTAAGAGATCATGGGACGTATAGATCCCTCTAAAAGTCATTTATATGAGCCGCCAGCCTTGAAAAGAACTAGGAAACAAGATCCAAAAGCTTTTCATTTGTCTTGGAATAGAAGCAGTATTAGAATCAACAGCACAAAGAGCTTAACTGAGGTCAACTGGATTTGTTTAATCGTTTTTCTTATATGGTGATAAAGAGTGAGACAGGCCCTATACTAGAGAAACAAGGTGCTTTAGAGAAAGCTGTGTGTGTATAAAATTGTAGAGAAAACAGAATTCAAAACAGAAGCACAGTATTTGAATATTAAAACATGGCAATTGCAGTGGTCTTCTCTGTCTTCGACTATTTGTCTTTTAGTTGCCACTACAAGGGCTGGAAGAAGTTTGAGGCTGATTCCATTGCTATTGTGTATATAACTGCTGTTAGACTGCAATGCCAGATCCCACTGACGTTGTTTACTACACCATCCTGTAACACGTGACGAGCAACAGGTGTGGGGATAGTATGAAGATAGTTAAATGAAATAACCCATTTATGGTACTCTAGCAGGAGCAGAGATGGTCGTTGTGGCCTTAAGGCATCATGCAAGCAAGTAACGTTAGGAGAGCAAAACAAAATTCCTGGTGAGTTAAATTCTGTAGGCTTATACAACAGTGAATCTCCTGATGGAAGTGCTCCAGGATGTGTGGTTTCATTCTTCTGCTAACAAGACTAATTTTAATTAAACACACAGATAATGTATCACATGCTTGTTTAACGCAACAAAAACAGACATCATGTTCAACATTTCTCATTTCTCTCAGATGATCAGAACTGAACAGACCATGCAGACAGACCGTGCTTCAGCATGTGATTCAAAATAAGAATTCTAAATCTGCCACAGGAAGAAACTGATACTGCCATAATATTAGGCTGATATGTCACTCATTGGTTTTAACTACATACACTCTTCAGTTCTTTTGTATTTCTTTTGTATTTCATAGATGCGTTAGCATCTATTATGAGAGTATTTTGATGATTACGACTTTTTCCTTGGAGACTGTTGAGAAAAGCCACTGTGTTTAAGAAAATTAACAGATAAAAGGAGGAATATATACACCTACTCTGAAGTCATAGGAGTAGTGCAAATGTTCTATCATATTCAATTAGAGATAAGTATATAATGAAAACCCCAACACCTGGCTGCATCTGTTCCTCTCCACCATTATTTAGCCTCTTGATCACGGGGACTCACAAGCTTAAAACATTTTATAAGTCTTCCTAGAAATAAATATTCTTCCCATCTGTCTTGGTTTCAGCTGGGACAGAATTGTTTTCTTCAGCATGTGTAGTTTGATGCTATGTTTTGGTTCTAGGAGAAAAATAATGTTGATAACAAACACACTGATGTTTATAGTTGCTGCTGAGCAGTGTTGTACAGAGCCAAGGCCCTTCTTGTTGAAGGGCGGTAGGAGCTAGGAGGGCCTAGCTCTATGACTAAACTTTGTTAATTTGGACAGATGACTTACATTCACCCGAGGATCATCCCATACCATATGACATCATGCAGAAGGAATTGTGAAAGGGGTGGGAGTTCATCCGGTTCTCTTCCTCTCACTGGGGGACTGGTTGGGCATCAGTCCGAGAGTGGTAAGCAATTGCTTCTGCAGCACTTGTTATATACATCTGTATATATATATATATATATATATGTACAGATATACATATATATGTACAGATATACAAATATAAATATCTGTATATTTATATATATATATGCATATATATATGTATATATATAGTCATTACTATTATCGTTTTCCTTTTCTTTTATCTTACAAATAGTTTTATCTCAACCTATGAGTTCTTCTCTTTTTCCCCCGTTCTCTCTCCCATGCCACTGGGAAGTAGAGGCAGTGAGCGCACGACTCTGTGGTGCCAAGCCACCTTCTGGGTTAAACCACAACACCATCTTCATTTCCTCAGTGCCTCCTCCTTTTGCAACATGCATCGTAGAAACTCTTGCCTAAAAAGACATTTTATTTGCATAATAATAAAAAATTAATGAGTATTGAATATTTATTAACTTTGTTACTTCTTTATCTCCATATCTACTGCATTTTCTTACAGGAAGTGCTGTGCTTCCTGTGCAATAAAGTAATTTACTGCATTACATTGTTATTTCATGAAAAATAAAAATGTTAAAAGAAAAAGAAAAAGAAAAAAACAACTTGGAAGGATTTGGTATGAGAAATAAAGACGCTTTATTTGTATGCTCAAATCAGTAGTGTTGGCTTTTTTTATAATATATGATAAGAGAAAGCAACACTAAAGGCATATACTGAAAGAATAGGCCAAATTTATGTCTCAAAATTCAAGATTTATAGGAATGATTCAACAGATAAAATCTGATCTTCAGTCAGTCATTATTATAACCAAGTCACATTAAGCAGTTAATTTATGATGTTATTATTCATGCATATATCCCTAGTAGCTTTATATGGATCTTTATTTGTATCTGCCCTCCATTTGACCTGTTTGATTAAGGGTATAATCAGGCTTGTTCACACAGCGAGGCAGAATGTTCCTATAGAGCTGCTGTGGAATTCAGGTTGTAGATGATTTTAAATAATGCGTTTGTGAATGATAGATAATCTGATTGTAACTGAGGCATCATATTTATTAGAAGTCTCAAACAAGTATAAATAATTCACTTCTTATTAAAGATCTTGCCACATATTTATTTCAAAAAAAGAAAATAATTTATCTAGTGACATATTTGGATATGGAGGTGCAGGCTGCACATATTCAGTTTTATTGCATTCTGTTATATACTGCAGCTACAGGGGGGTGTCTTCTCCCTACAGTCATTTGTTTATGCCACCCTAACAGAACAAAGAGTGGACACAAAGGGGGTTAAAAAAAAAAAAAAAAAAAAAAAAAACCTCTGAAAAATCAGCAGGAAAGCAGAAAGTATATTTTAATGAGACAATAAAAAAAAAGTGGAGGATTTTTTGAACAGTACTATGGTTATATCTTCCAGGGACATGCCAGTCATTTTTTTCTAAAAACAAGATGAATTTATGAACATAAGAGGCTCATTGTATTACATCACGTCTTAGAATGATCAGAAAGCTTTTCATCTTCAGAAAGTAAGTTTTACTTCAATAAAATACTTAGACAAGAAATGTTCTAAAATACAGATAACTGAAAATGACCAAGCAAGACAACCATCCTAGTGAACTCATTGCCTTGCAGGAATTTTCCTGCCCTTACAGACAATAAATTGTGTTTCTGAATTGAAGACAGCTCCACATAGTCCTGTCTGCCTCTAAGAAATAAAGACTATTTGTAATCATCACTATGTCCATAGCAGAATCTGAGCAATTTGTGAGCAGACACAGGCATACATCTTTGAAATTATTATCAATGATATTAATGATTATAACTAAGCTTGTGTGCTTTGAGTCAATGTAATTTTTTTTTTTTTTTTTTTTTTTTGTATCCAGGATTAGTCATATTTTGATGTACAGTTCAGATTAAGCTTTTCTTCATTAGTTATATGAAACTGTCAAGTGGCTAGTCTCCTCAAATAATAGAAGTTTGCATACAGTAAAAGGATATACTATGTAACCATGAGCATCTGAAGTTAAAGACTTAGCTTAGAAAGAAAAATATAGAAATAAGCAGCCAATGTGGAAGTATTATCTTCTGGCTAGATTATAGCTGGGTAATTTATCGTCATGGTTCTTTGTTTTTTTCACCAAAAGGCAAATATTTCAATACATTTTAAATGTGCATCCAATCTTGTAGATAAGGAATATGAAGTTAGTTTCTTTCTCTTTGAATACAATCATTATGTTTGCTCATGAACAGTAAGTTTAAAATTAAATATTAATTATAAATACAGTTTCAGAAATGGTTATTTCACTTACGATTTTTTTGTTGTTGTTGTTTTATTTTAGTTTTAATTTCTTTGCAAACCATTCTGCACTTATGGTTCAGCAATCAAAGATGGAGTGTAAAGTGGATTTGATCAAACTGCTTTTACTTGTGAGAAGCTGACCTAAAAAAAACCTCTTTCGTTTTGTTTGTTTGTTTGTTTGTTTTGGATTTTTTGTTAACTTTATCTGGAATAAGATTCTTGACTCTTAAGGGGAAAAGGAAATAGAAAGGGAAAGAGAAGAAAAAGAAGAAGGTGATGAGGGGGGAGAAGATGCAGAAGAAAGAGAGAGAGGCAGGGGGGGAAAGAAGAGGGAAAGAGGAAAGAGGGCGGGGGAAAGAGATGGAAAGAGAAAGATACTACATGCATGCATAAGTAGACAATAATGTCCCGGAATTAAGATTCTTGCCAAGAAACTTGACAATCTCCTATGTAAGAATAGAAATAGGAATCTGAGGGCTGTTCCTTCTGACAATCATGTGATAAGTGCCTTGTGGGAAGAGGACCTTCTCTATTATTTAGCAACAGGGAAAATAATTCTGGTTCTTTGCAGTACAGGAAGTGCTTTGAAATCATTAATGTTTTTTTAGGATCTGAAAATGGTTGCCTTTCTAAAGCTCTTCTTAAAAAAATGAAGGTTACTTAGCTTGTTAAGGGATGTGAGGTTTTGCGGTTTGTTTTTTTTCTGTTTTTTTGTTGTTTTTTTTTTTTCCCAGTTCTTTATATTTAGTAAAAAGTCAGAGAGAAGGGATAAAATTTTGTTTGTTGTTCTTGAACTTTCTAGATAACTGTACCTCAATATCTCTAACTGAAAAATGTGCTCATTTTGAATAGTCTGTTATATGATAGGTTGCTCCAGTTAAGAATATAATACCTCATGATCTGAAAGATTTGAAATTACTTATAGGAGACAGTAGGTCTACTTCAGAGTTTCTAAACTAAACAAGGATTGCAGAAGCTCTGTGCTGCCTATGAATGTTGGTATCTGCAGACAGTGTAAAACTGAAATGCAGAGGGGCAGCTGAAATCTCACATTTGTTTTGGTTCACATGGCTTAATTGTCAGAAAAACATACATATATTTAAAGATTAATAAATAAAATAACATGCATATAAGGTGTAGATTGATTGAGAGTACATTTCAAATTGTCTTAAAATTTGATAGACAGATCTCTTAAATATAGCAAGACAGTGATGTGATTTTCCTTCCCAGTATCACTCTATTTCAATGTTTTCCTGTAGCTAAAACTTTGAAATGCAGTATGCGCAGGGATGCTTTTGGTTTTCTACATGGGTGAAGGAGTTAGCCCTGGGAGATATAACTGCTTGAGCCATAGATGTGCCTACAGCTGTGTTGCTCATTCTTCCTGGCCGAAAATACTGGCAAATATCACCTTAAAATACAATACAGGAAACTTATAGTGTATTATTAAGTGTATTATTATTATTATAGTGTTTTAATCTTGATTAAAGAGCTTATGTATTATGTCTGCTACATGATGGAATAAATTTCAGTTTCAGCGAAAGTGGGGACTGGGTGTGCGCTGGAGATTAAAGCTGCTAAGAGATCATGACAAGTTGAAGACAGGGACTGATGACCATGAAGTTGGACAAAGGCAAATGCAAAATCTTGCCCTAGTTCTGGAATAAGCAGTAGTTTAGGTCTGACTGAGTAGAAAAAAGCTTTGCAGATAAGATTCTAGCAGTCCAGGTATAAAATAAGTTGAATCTCAGTCAGCAAGAGCCGACTGCACATTTTTTCCTCAAATGTTTAGCTATCAGGTACAGGAAAGTGTTCCTACACAACTATTTAGCACCTATGAGAGCACGCTGGGAATGCTCTGTCACAGTTTTGGTTCCTCAGTGTAGAAAAAGACATATGCTGGATTAAGTCCAGTGCTTAGAGGATTAAATACTTGAAGTGGTGAATTCTCCATCCACAGAGGCGTTTAGAACTTCAGTGGATGAAGTACTGACCTACTGACTGTCTGATCTACTGATTATATTCAACAAGAGTTTAAACCACTTGATCTCCAGAATGTCTTTCCAGCCTGCATACTCCTGTGAATCTAATATATCAGTTATAAATCTAATTAATTGTTTTCAACAATATTTCTTCTGTGAAATTCTTTGTAGAAGACTTGAATATCACAAGTTATAGGAAAATTGTGTTGTGCATAAGTTATGTAATAACTTCATAATCAATTCAATTGTGATTTATTTATAAATAGCTAATATTAATGATTTTATGCCAATTCATTTAATAGTAGGAAGCTTCTTAGAGATCTTCAGTACAGTACCATAAAAGTAATGTCTTTCTTTGCATTGACTGGAAAAAAAATACTGTTTTCTAGCCTCATTTGTTGCATTCAGATGAACTGAACCAGTTATATCTTTAATACAATGAGAAACTTTTGTTTTCTTGAAGAGTCTCAAAACAGATTTAGAACAACAGTGACTCAGAAAACACTATCTGATAAATGGTAATTGAATTGAGAGTGACAGAACTTCAAAACTAAATTTAAATTCAAAGTGGATGATTTTTTTAAATGGCAATGTGCTGATAAATTCTGAGTCTTGATGGAGAAGTTAAGATTGGGAATGACTAATTTTGTAGTTTAAGAAAAAACACAATTTGGATCCTTTTCTCTTCCACCTACTTTAGCTCATAAGAAAAAAAGAAAAAAAGAAAAAAAGAAAAAAAAAAGGAGAGAAAGAGAGAGAGTGAGGGGGATATCAGCGTAAAGAAGAGTAACAACCCAGAGATATTGTTTAAAAATCTTTAATAACTGTGGGCTGTCTCTGAAGTCTTTAATGCAGAATGATTTCCTGTAGAAAGTAGAAAAATGAACTGAAAGAGTGTTTGTGCACCAAATCTAGGTCTTTTCTCTGAAGAGGTATTTTGATTCATCCCTTGCACTGATGGATCAACACATAATGTTTTGCCCCATAACTGAAGGCGTTCAAGGCCCTCTAGTGACCTGATCCAGTGCTTGATTTACTGATTGGCAATGATGGCAGAGGGAACTAGATGATCTTTAAGATCCCTTCTAACCCAAGCCATTCTGTAATTCTGTTATAATAACTGGGTAGATTTATGCATTGGTCAAATAAGAAAAATATCTATGAAACAGCAAAATATGAATTCATTCTCTACTTGTTGCATGCAATGTTATTGTTAGTACTGTAGGTATTAAAGGGCATTGATAATTTCATGAAAGAATAAAACGAGTGTAGTAAAGAGAAAGCAGCTCTCTCTCCCTCAGTTCAACTGACAGGAGATGAGTGTGTTTAGTAGATTAAACCTACACACATGTGAATGTGTGTCAGTAAGAAAGGAAGTAGTGATTTGACAAGTTTGAGGGAACAAATATTATACAGTTATATCAAAATGTCAAAAGTACTTTAAATCTCTGACAGCCCATAATCTATGTTAAAGACTGAAATGTGAATTAATGTTGAAAAGCTAAATATCAAAATGTTCCAGGGAGCTAAAAGTTGGAGATTTCCCATGAACACTTACTAATCATTTAAAGAAAAAAAGTGAATGTTCTTTTCATATATCATGCACTTGTCTGTCAGACATCAGTAGAACAGAGTTACTAACAGTAGTTGTTAGTAATATGAAAGTAGCAATAATCAATGTCACTTCTATTAATTAAGTATACATAAGGTGATGAATCTAGTTAATAGCTGCACTGTTCAGCAGCATGCTTTGAACATGCTTCAGAAATTTTCTATTACCACCTTCAGAATGTTTTTGACCATGACGGAACTCTTATTCTACAATTTACATTTTTCTACCATAATTATTTCAGAGTAAATTAAAAGGGAAAATGGAAGTAATTTTCGTAGGAGTCTTAACATTACATCACTGCATCTGTTCCTTGAATTTTGAAAATGAACAACTTTTATTTTTAATCCACCTTCAAATCCTAGATTATCTACACTGTTTTCTCTGATAGTGACTCTATTTGGCAGGAACGTAATTAAATATTATAATAAACAATAAAATCCTTCATTAAGGCATGTTTATGAAAACACAAAACTGTAAGATGTTGCTGAAGGTTTTTGTGAAAGTCTGAAGAGATTTTTTTTTTAACAAATGTCTCCAGTACCTCAGTATATGAAATAATCTAATTGTGGTGCTATATTTACTCTGTAAGTAAAAGCATTTACTGCTGCATAAAGCATGAACATTACTTAAGGCATGAACAAAGAAAAAACATTTCTGAGCCAATGCATCAAGTTTTTTTTCTACAGAATAATTATCAGAAAACTATATATGTGAATTTCTTTCTTTTCTAGCGCCACTAACAGATAAACCACCAAAGCTTTTACACCCATTGGAAAGTAAGCTAACAATTCAGGAGACCCAGTTAGGTAAGTAGTAAAGACATAATTTCTCTTCAAATTGTATGAAGATGTTTGATGTGTTAATGTACAGTGGTAATGTGATAATATGATGTCATTAATACTTTCATTGAAAAGACATTAAACATATTGTGTTGACATGCAGAGGTGTATCATATAACATTTAGAAGAGTCTTGTTCAGAAAAAAAAAAAAAGTAGAAAATAATTTAATACTGAAATCTTGAATACTACTGCATTTTTTACTGTTTTTTTTTTTCTTCCCATTTCCCATTGTTATGCACGTGCCTGAGATTTTCTTTCTAAAGTTTCCCTTTTTTGTATATTTCAATATATCCATATATATTAAATGCTCAGTGGAATTTTGTCATTTAAATTCTTACATGACTTACTTGGTACTTACTTGTGGAATTGCAAAGATATTCTGTATTTATACTTTCTGTGTTTATAAACGTAGTACTGGTCTAAAACTATTCAGCAGTGACAAGTTAACGTAATTGAGCCTGGTTATTTAAAATGTACAGATATTTATGTGAGTATGAATAGAGAGAAATTTATGTACAAAGAAACCATTTTTTCACTTTTTCCAAACTAGTGGATGGTGGGTATATTTTCTCACTTTGATCTCTTACTGCCGTACATGCAATTAAGTATCCAAAACTAAGTGAACGAATTACTATAGCTTACAGGATATAGAATTTTTTCTCCTTTGTGGACTGACAGGTGGTAACTTCTAAGAAACAAGCAGTCATCAGGATGTTAAACTGGATTTATAATTTGGTGTCAGAATAGTATCCTGTTGATAGATCTTTGAGCACGTTAACTAAAGACACAAAGGGAAACAATATGCTGGTTGTTTTAATCCCATAAAAATAATTTAAAATTAAAATGAGATAAAATAAAAATAAAGAAAACCAAACTCAGGACATTCTGCAGAACAACATCAGCAAAAAGAAATAGCAGAATTCTTGCAAATGAGTTTGAAGAGTCAGCTACAGAGACTCTTATGGTGCTTGGCAGCCTGTAGCTTATAGTGGCCATGATATAACTCATCTTCATTTTGGTATTAATAAAAGTTATATTATAATTCAAACTATTCAAATAATGTTATGAGGTTCTATACACATATATTCTGAAAGTATTATATAGTAAAGGGGCTATATTCCTTGTACAACTAATTTTTTTGTGTCCGAACACGTAATTTCTGTGTCTGATGACGCTTGATGATTTTATCTTTTCATTCACCTAGGAAATGGAAAGCAAAGTGACTGCCCAATTTCTTTTTCTGACTGATATTGGTTACTGGGATATTTTTAATGAAAAAAATTGACATCCTTTTTAGGCTTTGTCAATGTTTCACGTAATGTATTGTGCTTATCAAGGTTAATTCAATAAGAGTGTAACTATTAATGGCTAGCTAGAAGCTTTTTACCTATGATTTTAAGTATTAATAATACCTTTTATTTCTCATAGTTCTAAGAAACAGAATGAATTATTTGAGAAGTGCTGGGTTATGGAAAAGACACTTTTCAGACAACCGAATAGCTGTTGATGAATATGAAAGAGTTAACTTGAAAATGTCACACAAGATGGAAAGACTGACCATAAATAAATATGAAACAGAAGTACTTTACCTTATATAGATAGAATATATTAATTTGTTGTTTAAAAGTCTGTGAAAGGTTGTATCAGAGTTCGAGGAAGTGAGGAAAGAAAAAAAAAAAACAGTTCTCCGGCTCAAATATTGTTCCATTCATAGATTTAATGCTTTGATCCCTTTGGGTAATGTTTGAAAGGGCTACATTTCACTTTCATTGTGAAAAGCTACCGTTTCAGTTCATATTTTGCAAAAAAAAAAAAAAAGGAAAATATTTCATCATTGAAATAATATTCAGGTTTACTTAGCCAAACCTTAGAAAATTACTTGAGGCCTGGACTAATCATAACCTGCAGACTGATCTAGGCAGTGATAGAAAACATGAAAGTCCTCCACATGATAGTCCTCCACAGTGTGTTTAGGATGGTGTGTTCAACTTGTATTTGAAAATTAAACATATTGATGGAAATATTGGCATAGAAAAAGAAGAGCAAGGAGGCAAGAGCCTCAGGTAGTCTGGGATTTCATGCTGCAGGGCACGTGCTGGTGCAACACAAAGCCGGTACAGTTTTCTCTGCTCACACTTCTGTCCTTATCTCACAGTTCTCCACATTGAGCAGGAATGAAGGCAAGGCACATGTCTGCACATGTCCTTGGTCTACACATTATGTACAGAGATGCCTGTGCTTCTATGGGCACCCAGGTTCTTCTGAAACATTGATAGTTCACCTCAAAATCTTCCAGTACTAGCAGGCCTTTTGAGAATGGTTCTGGACATACTTTTGAGAAAATTTCTAGTCACCTCAGTGTTTTTGTTGTTAGAAGAGCCTCTGGAGTTCAGTTCTTAAATCAAGGAATTGTCTAAATTCTGATGGGAGGACCAGATCTATCTGATTTGTTTGGCTCCAGCACTGCAGACGCCTGACATTTACTGCTGAGATATATTGCTCTCTTATATATACCAGCAATTAAAATTAATGTCATGACTACAGAGCTGTTGTATTATTGTATTGCATGGTAGACAGTATCAGGCCACGAGGTGACTACACATTAAAGAAGGAGTTTCTCTGAGTGACTGATGAAGTGTTACAGTATTTGGCTTGGAGCAAAACAGAGGTGGAGAATCTGCAGACCTCAAATCTTGAACTCACAGGCTTCCATGGTTTAAATGTAATCTAATTGGTCAGTTATGGAAAAGGTGTCCCACTTCTGGGACACTAATTGGAAAGATATTTGGAAGATTATTAAACATGGCTACAGTGCAACGAGCAACCTAAGAGAGATGCAGGAATCTTGTGACTTCCTTTGAAATGTCTTAATCACACTAAATAGTAATCAGAAAATCCCTGAGTAGAAGCACAGCATAGAAATTGAAGGAGAAATTCATTTCTCAAAGGCTTTTCTTGAAAGACAGTACAAGGCAGCTGAAGCATGAGGTAGATAAATCCTTGATGAGGAAAGAAAGATTCACTCCAAACTTGTCCTGCTCTGCATTTAATGCTTTTTGTTTGTATATTCACTTCCAATTTTGTGATCAATCACTTACTTCTGTTGCTAGGGTAAAAATACTGTTTTCTTTTTGAGCTTTTCTCCTGACAAGGGCTTCCTAAGTAGCTGTGGTGACTTCTGTATAGACTTCTACTCTGGAAAGAAAGAGTCCAGATAAAATACTGTGTTGAATATAGTCTTGAAAAGGATGCAGCCTTGCATGAATCTTGGAGCTATAAGGAGATGAGGTGTGTTTCCCATTGAGCTCCAGGCTACTGTGTGGGCTGGCAGCATAAGCATCAGCTGGGATGTGGGGAGACAAGGCACAAGTAATGAAGAACCATGTGCAGCCCCAATGAGTTGCATTCCATGATTTTTTTTTCTCTTACCCTCAACACACTACCAAAATCAGCAAGCAAAACCACACTAACATTAGAAAAGAATTCTAAGAATAACAAAAACCATAAACTTTTAGTTCAGACCTGAGTAGAAATGACATTGTTCAGATTGATGTTATTTCTTATTTATGAAACTCCTAAAATAGAAGTAATTATATTTTTTTAATTCTAGATTCATGTAGATGTTATATATTTGGCAGAAATGCATATATGATGCATGTTTATTTAACAATTATGTTCTGTTTTTCTGTATTGAAATTTTGAGGCTTTTCAGTTTCACCAGGCTTTCAGGCAATGTTGTTTTTCCCACTAGCAATGTAAAACATATTTTCTCACTCAAAGAAACTAACAGCATATTATTAGTCTGCCTGTTGAAAATCTAATTCTATTATCCATTTGGTCCATTTATGGACCTAAAGAAGACAGGTGTGTCTCCATAACAGACTGTAATGGATCAGAATTTAAAAAAAAAAGAAAAAAAAAAAGCAAAGAACAACAACAACAACAAAAACCACAGCAATACATGCACACAAAACAAAACACAATAAATCAATGATATTGAACAGCTCAGAAATTAGTTGGCCTATGTCCTCCCCATTTTTTTCAGTATACTTTCTGATTCTGCATAAGCCTATAATTTGAAATGCCAGAATTCACCTAGAAAAATAAAGCAATAGTTGAATTATTTTCATCTAGACTAAAATGTTAGACAAAGGAGAAAACGAATAAAGACTCCGAGAACCATATGAATGGGCCTAAAACATAGACAGGTACCTAAGTAGTTTGTGATTTGAATGAAGTGAGTTTTCATGAATTTCATCCAAAATTTATTATTGTGACTAAATCTGCAATGAATGTGGTTTTGTTGTTGTTGCTACTGTACTTGTTGTTTTGTGTTTTGTTTGTTTTTAGAGCATTATTTCCATAAAATTAAATTGACCACTCTCTAGTGAATAGGGGCTTGCTTCTTTCTCTCTGTCTTAAACATATTCTTGAAAAAAGTAATTAAAGTGGCTATTAATGTGTTCTTTAAAATAAGAATATGAAAAAGTTCCAGAAGGAGATGAGAATACTTCAGGAAGAGTAGGATACTACTTCATTTATAGCAACATTTTCATAAAAATCTTCTACACAAATTGACGTTATTAATGATAAAAGCACTCCTTAGCTAGCCTAATCAGTAGCTGTATAAATAAATTACCTAAAGTGATGTGAAATAACCAGCAATATATGTCTCCTTTCTAGATGATAATTAAAATGTAAGAATGCCTAAAATCATTTTTAACTGTACACAATTAATCTAACTGCCATACTGACTCCATAAAAGGAACAACATCTTCATGATGTTAGGGATTGTTACATTGATCTATTTAATTGTTCCAGTGTTCTTTACACTAAAATGATCTATTTTTGGGGAAGAAATCCTCGACACTTTTCCAGTGCTTCCATGTGGCTGCACACTCTGCTAACTGGAACATGGCTGTGGAAAGGAGACTCTGGGACAGACACTGGCCCAGCAAAAGACGAAGAAAATGGTGTCACCTCTGGTGGCCACCAGTCCCATGCACAGAAAGGAGCCATAGTGTGATTTGTATCTCAGCCCAGCTGCTGAGACTTAGTGCAGTGAACTGGATCTTCAGAGCATTGTGCTCAGGATCCTTCACAATGACATGAGGAGCTTTACATCAAGGGAGGAGGCTGATATCTCTATTCTCTTTAAATACCCACCCGTGTGAATTCTGCTGAAATACAGGAAGATAAGAGCTTAGGAATAAAATATAGCTAGGCCACTAAGGCCCCTGCCATGGACAGGACTGCCTGCCACCAGCTCAGGCTGCCCAGGGCCCCATCCAACCTCCAGGGATGGGGCATCACAGCTTCTCTGGGCAGCTGTACCACAGCCTCACCCCCCTAAATACTGCAAGACAGCTAACTTTTCTACTAAGTTTCAGTTTAGTACAATTATTCAGTCAAATAGTAGAACATTCAGTGTAAAATGTTTTGCTGAAAGACTCACTCGTAAAGTTGTTAATTTAACTGAAGAGTAGTTCATGAAAACTCATGTGTTTGACATCTAGTGTTGAAGGATGAAGAATAAGTGCGTTTTCAGCATTCCAATAAAAATGTATATATGTGTCTTTAATAATTTTTATCTTCAAAGACAGACTTTGAAACGTAAAATAGCCACTTAGGAGAATAATCGGTGGCAATCAGGTCCCTGATGACTGGAAAAAAGCAACATCACACCCATTTTTAAGAAGAGAATAAAGTATGACCCCAGGAACTACCGTCCTATCAGTCTCACCTCTATGACGAGAAAGATAGTGGAGCAGATCCTCCTGGAAGTAGTGCTTAGGCACATGGAAGATAGGAAGGTGATAGCATGGCTTCACCGAGAGCAAATTTTGCTTGACCAACCTAGTGGCCTTTTATGATGGTGTCACTGTATCAACAGACAGGGGAAGATCCACTGATATCATCTGTCTGGACTTAAGTAAGGCTTTTTGACGTACGATCCCACCACATCCTTCTCTCCAAGTTGGAAAGATATGGATTTGATGGGTAGACTGTTCAATGGATGAAGAACTGGCTGTAGGATAAAGTCCAGAGTGATGGTCAGTGGCTCAGTGTCTGGATGGAAATCAGTGATGAGTTGTGTCCCACAGGGGTCAGTGCTGGGACCAATACTTTGAGGGAGGTGACCCTGCCCCCCCTATTTTGCAGTGAGGCCTCACCCGGAGTTCTGTGTCCAGATATGGAGTCCTCAGTACAGGAGAGACATGGACGTGTTAGAGTGCATCAGAGGGGGGATACAAAAATGATCCAAAGGATGGAACACCTCTCCTATGAGGACAGGCTGAGAGAGCTGGGTCTGTTCAGCCTGGAGAAGAGTGGGCTCCAAGGTGACCTTATAGCAGCCTTTCAGCATCCAAAGGGAAGCTATAGGAAAGAGGGGGATGGACTCTTTAGCAGGGTCTGTGGTGATATTACAAGGGGAAATGGCTTCAAGCTCAAAGAGGGGAGATTTAGGTTAGACATAAGGAAAAAATCTTCTGCAGTAGGGGTGGTGAGGAACATGTTGACCAGAGATGTGGTGGGTGATCTGTCCCTGGAGACTTTCAAGGGCAGGCTGGACCAGGCCCTGGGGAACCTGATCTGGCTGTGGTGTGCCTGTTCATTGCAGGGGAGTTGGACTAGATGGCCTTTAGAGGTCCCTTCCAAATCTAAGGATTCTGTGAACTTATGATACTATGATAATGTGCAATAAAATGTATACCTAACTCTTACTCAAGACGATATTTATACATAAGTTTCGTTGGTTTTTTTTTTATAAATCATAGTATCTAGATACCTCAACTGGTTTAAGCCTTGCTATTCTAGTCTCAGGGAAGAGTGTGTCACAGGAGATGAAGTGTCAGAAATATCAACAGTAACAGGACTGGGTTTTTCAGTCAATTTAAGTAAATACAGTAACTATATGCATTATGAACGTCTTTATTCTTTTTAAAGTGTTCAAGACATATTATACAGCGGGGCTATTCCATACATAGCCCTTTAGTTTCTTCAGGCACAAACTGTCATATATATGGTTTTACACATTCTACTGAAAAGAATGAAAACAATTTCCAAACTATTTCTTGGCATTTTCAGTTAAGCATTTTATTTCTAAATGGAAAAATGTAGCAGACAAATATGCTTACAAAGAAAATGAATGGATTCAAGACTTCCAAAGGTATAGACTAAGAAAAAGAAGAATCTAGAGAAGAAAAAAGCCCAAACACTACGTGTGTTAATAAGTGATATTACAATCACTGGATCTGGGTTGCTTTTTTTTGTTATGTTTGTATGTGTGTGTGTTTTTAATTTTATTAGTTACCTTAAAGCCTCTGCTATAGAATTTCATCTTTTAGATTGCATTAATCCAATTATTGTCCACTTAGGGCCAATCATAGTTTGTTAAAGAGAGACAGAAAATGTTTCAGAAGTATTTAACTGCACTAATGCACTAAGAATATGTTTGCAGTTACAGCTCAGTGACAACGCATCAGCTAATTCTCCTTCCACTCTTTTTCCTGATATAATCAAAGCCTAGAAGGTTATAAATAAGGAAATTAGAAAGATCATATTAATGCATTTAAAATATTTATTTTCTTTCTTTTCTGTGTGTACATTTGAGAACTATATACACAGACGTGTATATCCAATCTATATATGAATATATGCATATTCATATAGATAAAACCTGATTGTGCATTTGTTCATATTTTATCTCCTTTTTTTAATGATTTGTCTGGGAAATTTTTGAATTAATCTGAATAATCAAATTACTTTACTCATGTTATGCTATAATGTGTTGAAAAATGTCTTCTCTGGAGATTATTCTATATGATGCTATACTTATCCAAGGTGCTTTCAGTGAGAAGCATCTAAATATGATTTAATGCAACAAAAAGGGTCTGCTCAGACTCTCTGCAAGTTTGTACATTTTATCCTTTATGTACAGACTAAATACATGAAGATTTTATCTTTCAAATTTGGCGCAGTTTTTCATGTTTCCTTTTTAAAAGGATATCATAACATTTGTTTTTATAATTTGGGAAAAGACTGTAAAACCTCAAAGGATTTTCAGTATCAATTGGATAATTCTTGAGAAGTTTGATTTCCTATTTAAGACTTTCTTGGACAATCAGAAATGATCAATCTTACTAGCAGAATAAAATATAATCAGATGCAACAAAACATTTATAAGAATCCTCTGTGGGAGACAACAGGATATAACTTACCAAAGCTGAGATCATCATAAATACATAATAGAGTATACCAAGATATACAATTAGAAAGAGATGTATACTGTACGTTATTGGTGCCCTTTGAAATTTTGGTCTTAAAAAGATTGTAGTTGCTTACATTTCAAACATCAGGAGCCATATTGTTCACCAGATTTTGGTTTGAAGTTATGCTCTGTGTTTTTAAATTTACGTGTAGACACTTAATTGTGTCAGATGTTAAAAGAAATATGAGTGTCTCCTTGCAGACAGATATAAAATATCGCTTAATGGTACTAAGCAAAAGCATACAAATGTTGAATAGCAAATATCAAAATCAAACATCAGTGTTTTGTCCTTAGTACTTATGATTTATAGCTAATATTAATGAACTATTCCAGTATATTCTGCTCTTGAGATAAAAGGTCCCATGTGAACAACAACAATCTTCACATATAAAGCTGATCTCATTAAGTATGTCTATGGGCTAACAGTGGAACTACAAACACTAGCGTATTTTTTTTTCTCCCAGGACTTAGTCTGCTTTCTAGTTACAGTCTTTCCAATATTATTGATGAAGTCAGCATATGCTCATGCAGTCCAAAGTAGTTTTTTTCAAGAAAAAAAGTGGTTTTTCAAGAAGCTGCACTGAAAATTGTTTTGTTTCATTTTTGTGTGAGATGTACTGTGTGTTAAGATTTAGTGCAGTACACAGGTTTCATTCTGAAAAAAAAAAAATCAATCTAAATTTGCAAAATTTCATAATAGCAGGAATTTGGCATGTCAGTAGGAAATGTAGCAACACTGAGGGGCTCAGGGGCTAACATGTTTGTAATAAATTCTTACAGTTTAGAACATGATTCTAAGCTACAACTGTCCTGTTTTTTACATCTTATCCTTTTGCCTAAGGTAGAATTCTGACAATGGATTAATTAGTTACTTTTCTTGTTCTCACACAAAAACATAAAATATGTTCTGAAACAGAAGATTTATTAAGTGCTTAGTTTTTGTACTGATCTGACAGTGTACAAAGATGTCTAAAAATAAACTGACTTTAAACTTAAAAAATTGTTTAAATGAACTCAGAAGTAGCTCTTGAGAACTGTGGAGCAAGAAAGTTAAAACAGAGAAAGCATCCAAGTTGAGTAAAATCAGAATTTAAATTTACTCCTCTGGATCTAGTAACTCATAAGGCATGTAGGAAATGTCTACCTTGGAATCCACTACAGTAAATGTTACCTTCTAGTTTATCAGCCATTTCAGCTGTTTGATGTATCATTTAAAGAGAAATGTTACTAATACTACAAATGTTCTGCCCTCTTCCAATAGCTAGTTTTTATTAATGGAGAATATGTGTATGAAAAACAATGTTAGAAAAATGCCACACTTTCAAGAAATTAAACACATCAAGTCATAATTTATAATTTGTATTCACTACAGAAACACTTACTTCAGTTAAGTGAAGTGTATTAAGAAAAAATTATAGCAAGTATTACAAAATGACCTCTATTTATGACACTAATGTAATGAACAGATTTGAGATGCAAGGCTAGAGAGCCATGTGTTTGGTTTCTTTAACAACTCTTCCAGGCAGTTCATTTGGTGCAATAAATGCTTGTGTTTCTGAATAGTTAACCCAGAGTCTGATTTTTCATATGATTTCTAAAAGCTTGGGTAGTGCTTTTAGGCAAAATTAATGTCATAGGAGAAGTAGTTTCTTCTCACTGGCTTTATGATACTTTTTATAATACTATAAACACCTACAGGTTTATTATAGCTTGTATTATTAGCAGAGAGTTTTTGTGGTCTTGTTATGCATATTTTTAATCTCTTGCTAATTTTTTTTTTAACCAGAATATTCCTTGCACTCCAGTAAAAGTTAGAGTATTTCTTGATGAAAGACATTTTTAACTTCTAATATAGAGATACCATTGTAATGAAAAGAGGGATGAGTTACAAGTGGAGCAGCCAGTGTTGTGGAAGTGCAACCTCTCTTTTTTTTTTTTTCCTTTCTCGAGTGGTAATTAAGGTCAAAACAGATTTTTATAACTTTTTAAAATGCAGTAGCCAAGATACAATTTTTCATTTCTCTTTGCTTTGTAAAATTCAGGTATTTTTTGAAAAAGCTTATACATACTGGTACTTCTTGCCGTGTGAGTACTAAAATCCATAGGACTTTTCTTCTTTGTAGGACCAAAAGAAATTACTAACATTTACAAGGGTAAAGTCCAAGACTGAAATTATTTGGATTTACTACTGGGGAATGAACAATCTTCTGTTTATCCATGCTACTGTCAAATTTTCCTACTATAATAAATAAATTTGCTAGTGCATTACCAACAATAACAGTCCAAACCTAATTTAAATAAAAAATTAAGGTAAGAATTAAGATGTTATTTTAGTATTTACTGGAAGACCATATATGAAGAATAACTCCTATACTTCAAAGACTTTTCTGCATGCATTGCTACCTGTCACAATTCCCTGCCTGCCAGCTGAGTTGTATGAATACTGCATTCTTTTTCAGAGATATTTTATTTGAGGAGTTCCTTATATCAGTCCCTTCTTAAAGAAAGGAGAATAGGATAGGTTGAAAATGAAGGCTGGTTCTGACGTCAGTCTGAGCCATCATATCAGCAATTCAAGAGTAAAAGTACTATACAAGCTTCTACTTTGACAGAAAAGTCTACAGAGGAGGCAATTTTTTTCTGCTGTTATGTGGAACCAAAATATAAAAAGATGCTTAGAGCCAGATGCACAGAATTATTCAACAGCATAACTTCTATTGCTCTTAGTACCTTTGATTTTCTGCTGCTTATTACGAAGAGTGTTATCTTTGCTCAGCTACAGACATATGACTTGAATAGGTTCTTGAATTTGTGGAGACTCTCAAGGGTACACAGTTTTACCCGGAAAGGTTAGCCAATAATGATGTGATATTTCATGATTGCTTTAATGCAGTGTAAATCTGTGCAACTCTGACATCTGCCCCCTGGAACTCTCCTCTTCTTTAAGCCAGCTTCACTATTCATGCTTACAAGGGTTCATGAGATGGCTGAGGAATAATCCAAGAAAGGAAAACAATTTAAGCTAAATGACTCACTGCACTACTAGTGATGTAGGTGCAACAAACTTTACTGCCAATATATGGTGGAAGCAGGATGGCCAGGGAGTGAAGTGATAAGTAAGCAGCATAAAGGTTCTTTGGCTCAAATCAGTGAAACCACAGTCTGAGTCAATACACAAGGCTTCCTACAACAGCAGTACATATAGGGTCACTAGAGAGAGGCACCGTTATGACATAAATCATACTGTGTCAGAGTAGAACTGCTCTACAGCTGCCAGCATCTTCCTGTAAAGGTGGCTTTTATTTGGACTTTGGCACATTGATAACTCTGTTCACTGTATAGGTAGTTCAGCCGTCTTGCTTAGGCATCTGGAATGGCTTACTTGAAGTTGGGGAGTGTGAATATCTTCCTTGATGGTATCTACGTGTCACTGTATCACTACAAGTGAATGCTTTCAAAAATATTTAAAACAGACCTTTCAAAAACATTTTATTTTTAAGATCATTAATTTTATAACCAGAATTATCACTGATACAATGTGCTATAGAAATTTATAGCCCAGATTTTCTACTATGCTTGTATTTTTGACTGTTAAATGAATCAAAATGCAACTCCATAATTGAAGATATGTTAGTGGTTTTTAATGACCAAATACAAGAGGTAATTCCATCACTAATCATTGTTTTGTTGTTCTTTAAAGTTATGTGTGATTCATTCTGTTACTTAAGTGGCTCTCTGGTATCCTGTTACAGAAACTTGAGAATGAGGAATACATTTTACCGTGATAAAATAAAAAGCCATATCAACTCTTTAATTAGACTTTCAGTTAATTTTGTTTATTAGCTTTTCTTTCTTCAACTCTTTTGTACTCATTTATGTGAGTAAAGAACATAGCTGATAGTCCTTGTTTTTCGTTTGAGGTACACATGATAGATAGTGATACTGAGAACAACTTAACAAATATTTTTGAAGGGTTGATTGTAGTCAGAGATCTCATCAAATTTAAAAACTTAGTTTTAGGAGATGATATTTTCACTGGTAAATTATCAGTCTTTTAAAATTGTAATGGCAGAAGATTTATTTTTCAGACTTTTTTAGTCTTTTCTCTTACTGACATGACAAAAATAATCTCGGGATTGTTCCTGCCTTTGATATGTTGCTTTGTTACAGAAAAAAAACCACATTAGTTTTGATACAATCTGCACATGTGTAGTAGCACATGTGTAAATCTACTTTACCAATGAAATACACTGAAAAGTTATAGTGTTTAACCTAATGATTGTGGGATATCTTATTTTTGTGTTGGCCTGGCTCCATGTAATAAGCAATCATCAGTGGAAATGGTTCTAAGTAATTTTTAAAATAAAATCAGTTTATGCTTGAAACACTTTCTTCTTTTCTTTGCAATGGAAAGACTACTGTTTTTGTAATTAATTATAGTGAACTACTGTGATCTACATCTACGTGTGCCAAACTACCAAATCATCACTCTCTCTGCAAATGTATTCAGGTATTCTTTTTCCCAACTTTATTTTGCTTAAGCTTTTTTTTTTTTTTTTTTTTTTTTTGTGTGTGTGTGTGTGTGTGTGTGTGTGTGTGTGTGTGTGTGTGTAATAGTAAGTAGAGTTCCAGCTTGAAGTAGATCAAAAGAAAAGTCTGTATCAGGAGAAGTCACAATCTCCCAGATGCTGTGTGCCTTCTCCTTTGAGTTTTGCTCGTCATTTAGAAGTGTTATAATTGCAAGAAAGTGTCAGTGATACATCTACCACATACCATGCACTCTTCCTGCCTTATCTCCTATTTTGTTTTGTGGCAATCTGTTAACAAGTGTGGGAGTGGACCAATTTTTCTGAGCTGTCATAATATCCCAAGGCATAAAATGCAATTCATCAGGTTTTATGTCCTAAATTCACTATGCTTTCAGAATTACTTTAATGGATGAAGAGATCTATGCAGACACTTGACAATCTCATTGCATGGAGGTTCTCCTTATATTTCACTGCTGAGTTTGTGTGTGGAGGCAATTCCAAACTGGCAAAACGGAAGAGTCTCCACATGATTGAGAGCATGGTTTATAAAAAGGCTATATTAATGTGGAGGTTGTTTTACCCTCAAGATGGAAAGCTGTGTTTTAGGGTTGAAATGAGTCTAATTCTTCTTAGAAATAAGAGAACTTAAAGCAGGCTATTTCCAGTTCTGTGTTCAGCATGTCTGAGCTTTTCAAGGAGTTGTCTAAATCCTCAGGACAGTAGAGGCTTCAGGCAGATGGAAAGAGAGCTGAGTAAGACTACAGGCTAATTTAATAGGGAAGCAGAAGGACCTTGACAATTAAACTGCTGGCAGTGGTAGATAGCTAGTGTGAGACTCTGATAATCTGGGTCTCAGGTAGATTTAGATGAGACAGATAAATTTCTGAATGGAGCTGATTCCATTTCAGCGGAGGCCTGATACGTTACATGTAATGTCTATAGTGCCTTAACCACATACATAGAGAAAGGCTGCCAGTGGTAGTTGAAATGTAGGACTTCACTGGTTAGACATAACTGAAATCATAGTGTATTTATAATTGGTGGTTATTCCCAAGTCACTTAATTTGGATGTCAGGATCAGCTGAACCCGTGTAATAGACCACTGGGAAGAAGTATGAAAATATGTATTTAGTGCATTATAAATACAAGGGAAAATATTTCTAAAGTTTAATATAACGTGATGTTATTTACTTTTCAAATGGGTAACAATGCGCATCTGTTACTGTGACTCAGCAAATGCTTTGCCAATCCTTAAACTGTGATAACACATTTGTGAGGTAGAGAACAATACTGCATCTGCACTTAATTATGTCTCTAATATGTATTTTGTCTATTCAGAATGTATCGTAATGCAGCTCCTTCATGATTATTAGTGATAAATTAATGATAAATTAAAAATGACTGGAACATTTCAACGTCAGGTGCTGCATTTCAGACATACACATGCTGCTGTGTACATCAAAAGTCATACCCTACTTTGAAATCTAGAAGTATTTTTCTTATTTATGCCTGTTACCTGCTAGCAGTACACCAATTTGTCGTATATCAATTCCATTTCTAGGAAATGCCTTTCCCATTTTTTTGTTTGTTTGTTTTCCTTAAAGCAGGATCATACCATTAGTTTCTTCTATCTAATAGACATGTTCAATAAAGGAGGCTGTTTATGTGCATTTTTCTGACCTCCACATATTGAATGATAATTTATGTATCATATTAGAAGGGTGCATTTCAGTAAATGAAACATTTTTAATTTGTTTTGTCCAATTACAGTATGCATTACAGAGGTAAATATGTATGTATAAATTTACACTGTTTTTGAAAGCACAGCATGAGACTGTACTCAAATAAACTTCAGAGTTTACTTTTGAAGTTATCTGAAAAATAACCAACCAACATAATCATCTAAAATTATTACCAGCAGTTTTTGTAAAACATATTTTGAAACACTCAAATGCACACAGCTAGGTCAGAAGACAAAAGTAACAAAATCTGAACAGAGTTATAACCAATTTTTTTCTTGTTACAATTTTACAGTTCAAGATATTCTTGAACAAAGAAGTTGTTCTAAAGTTCTCTTCAGAGACAAGAAGGTTCCAGGGAAACCTCATTGTGGCCTTGCAGTACTTGAAGGGAGCATATAAACAGGATTGGGAACAGCTGCTTATGAGGGTGGATACTGATAGGACAAGGGGGAATGGTTTTAAACTAAGACAGGGGAGGTTTAGGTTAGATATCAGGAGGAAGTTTTTCACACAGAGGGTGGTGACACACTGGAACAGGTTGCCCAAGGAGGCTGTGGATGCCCCATCCCTGGAGGCATTCAAGGCCAGGCTGGATGTGGCTCTGGGCAGCCTGGTCTGGTGGTTGGAAAACCCTGCACATAGTAGGGGGGTTGAAACTAGATGATCTTTATGAACTTTTTCAACCCAGGCCATTCTATGATTCTATGTTAGAGGAAATGTAAAAGCATACAGCTTTAATAATGAAAAACCTATTTGTTAGGTATCATCAGTTTTATTCCCTAATAAACTCTATTGGTAAAAATATTGTAGAATAACACATTGTTTTAAAGCCTGTAATCTCTCTTGAATCGCTTTTTAAATGGTGAAAGTTTGATTCTGGTATGGACACACTGCATCTGTAGATTATAGACACAAGAACCAGTTTATAGTAATTATAAATATTGCAGGCTGAGAGGAAAATATGTATCTATCAACACCTAAAAAATTCCATGTTGTCTTAGTCATAGATGAAAATTCACATCCTATATCATTGTCCTTATAGTAGTAGGGGAATCCATAAAAGTGTTTTATGAGACAAGGAGAAGCTGAATTTTATCTGTTGACTGTTTTCTGCTAAGTAAGAAAAAATGAAAGTAAATAGATTACTGTTAAATTTGAAGGTTCTGATAGCAACTTACACTGGCTAAAGACAGCAAAGAAAGTTTTTCAACAAGATTAATTTTTCATTATGCTCCTGTGCTACTGAATTCTACTTACTTAGTACATCAATCCAAATAATTTTTATTTTTCTTTAAGCAAAGATAGGAAAGAAGGAAGGAAGAGAGGAAAACAGAGAGGGAGGAAGCAAGAAAGGAAGGAAGGAAGGAAATGAAATGTTAGAGAGGGAAAGAAAATCAATTAATTGTGATTCAAAATTGTCAAGTCTGTTTCATAAGATGAAAAAAGACAAACTGGAACTAGGTGGTTTGGAGGAGAATTCTTAAAATGTAAATGAAGGAAATTTTTGACGTATTGTTAGCTTTTTTCTAATGATGTCTAGTAGTGGGTGAAAAAGAAACTGCAAAATCTCAATTCATGATTTAGAATCTGAAATTTAATTAAAAGAGATAATTTCATTTAAAATTCGTAAGTTATATACATGTTTTCTAAAGCTTTACTTTTTAGTAACATATTACTTAGAGTAATAAAAGAACAGTGATATGGAAGTCTAACATATGATATAAATAATTTCAGAGATATTGCATTGAAAAGAATTTTATGAGTTTCTCTGAGATTTTCCCTGATTCTTTTTAGCCAATCAACTTCAGAAATCTTTGCAATTTTAAGCCTTTTCAGTTACATAAGATTAATAGAGATTCAAAATTTTGCATTTCTTTGCATATAAATGATTTAGAAGCCTAATGACAAAAGATAATTCTGTACTGGAAATATAATATAACTGAGTCTTTAAAAAGCTAAATAAAGCACTCTCAACTTCTTATTATATCTACATGTAAAGTGACCATTGTTTACTTCTCAAGCTTTATCCTCTTGAGGGTTGTACACTTTCCTCTTCAGTAATCTTCCCTGCAGCTGGAGATAGAGACATTTACAAGCAATATTGCTGGCATACATATCCAAAAAAAAAAGGCCAAAGTTACTAAATTTCCCTCTACTTCCAGTTCTGTTTCTTAAGTTTCTCATTGAAGATAACTGTTTTCCTCTATTTAAATTATGTATATCAACCCTTATCACAAATACTTTTCTTTTGTAACGAACAATGAAGATAATTTTCTGTCCTGGGTTCTGCCCTGTCTTATTGCTATTATTTCCTGAGAGTTGTTCTAGTCTTGTGAGAAGCAGCTGAGGGAACAAGGATTGTTCAGTATGGAGAAGAAGAGGCTCAGTCTGGAGAAGAGGAGGCTCAGGGGAGACCTCATCGCTCTCTATAACTGCCTGAAAGGAGGTTGTGGCTAGGTGGAGGTTGGCCTCTTCTCCCAGATAACAGTGATAGGACTAGAAGTAATGGCTTCAGGTTGCACCAGGGGAGGTTCTAGCTGGATATTAGGAAAAAATTCTTCTCAGAGAGAGTGGTGATGCATAGGAACAGACTGCCCA
Source organism: Chrysolophus pictus (assembly GCA_037305975.1). NCBI lineage: Eukaryota > Metazoa > Chordata > Aves > Galliformes > Phasianidae > Chrysolophus > Chrysolophus pictus. The sequence goes on from CM074576.1 coordinate 80,107,007, forward strand.
GGGAGGTGATGGAGTCACTGTTCCTAGAGGTGTTCAAGAAATGTGTAGATGTAATACTTAGGGACGTGGCTTAGTGGGCGTGGTGGAGATGGGCTGACTATTGGAATAGATGGTCTTACTGGTCTTTTCTGACCTCAGTGACTCTACCATTCTGTGATTCTAACTGCAAATGACTATCTGAGATTCTAACATTCAAGCTTTTCCAGAGCTAGACTGCTTACCAGTGATGGAGATGTCTTCAGTTGTCTGTGTGACAGACAAGCATTCACTTTCTCATTAGTCTTTAGGACATACACTTCTCATTTGAAGTAAAGAAAGAAAGACATACTTGAAAAAAAGCATTTTCTTGGAACAGCAAAACCGTCTTAAGTAGTAGTTCCTGTAGTGAAAAAGGCTTCCTTTCCTGATATTCACCTACACTTCTTAGAGTAGAAGACACTTTTTCCTTCCCCAGGATCCTCCATAAAAGTCACAGAAGATTCGTTGAACAAGAGGCAGTTATTAACGCAGAAGCATAAAAAATCCTCTAACATTCACTCAGATTGAATGTTTCATGAACAATTCACACATGACATAAATAGCTAAGGCAGATATTTATTTCAGAATAGATTTATTTGTGATTGTAAGTCAGATTGAACTGTAATTGAAATTTTTAAAGCTTCTTTGACTTTCAGTCAACATATATTTTCCATACATTTTGTTATAAGCAAAAAGTGCAAGCTTTTGGCATAGATACTATTCTATATACAGTACTCGAGTGTATGCAGACTGTCTAGAGCAATACCTGACTATTGATGTCTAGTTCCAGGGGCTGCTATCACAATAATAATTATTGTTTTGCCCTTTCCTTGGAAATATATTTATATTTCAGTTATTACTCCTCAGTCCTTTCTTCTCCACTATGCTGGCCTCTCCACGAGCCTATAAATGTCTCAGTTCAGTAAAGGGCACTGTATTCTTCTTCCTTCAACGCCCTCTACCCAGTCAAGAGCAGAAAGAAAGCCAAAGAAGAAAAATGTATTCCATACAGAACAGATATCTCTGAAAATAAATAAAAAGTGTCCACACATTCTATTCAGTACCATTCTGATTTGGAAGCATTTAACAGCTGCCAGACACCTCAAAAGACTCTAAAATTATAGGATCCATCAGTGATTTTTTCTAGCATTCATTTAATATTTCTGGCTACTGAAAACTCTGTCAGGAGTTCTTGCGCTAAGATCCAAAAATATCCTGCACAGTACAGCTGCCATTTGCTATTTCATCAGCTTTGCAAAAAATCAGACCATATTTCTGGGAACATCCACCATCTATCTTCACTGCCATTTTTAATGGGAAATAAAAAGTAAAGAAAATCTTTTGTATTCATGCATGCAGTAAAAACTATGTAATAATTACATATTTCAAGAGAGTGCTTGTTTGTACTCTCCACCTCACTGATCCCAAATGATCATTATTTGAAGGCAAAAGCTTATTCATATTTCAACAATTCAAAGAATGTATTCCCATCTCCAGCACTACCTTTCTTCTGCCATGGTCTAAACTGATGCAAAATGTTAAAATGCATGCTATCAAATTCACTGTACCTGCTTTCCTTTTGTTGGACCACGTTGTACCAGCAATATAGTTTCTGTGGCTTAATGAGCTATGCATGCCTGAGCTTATGAGACATCAAACACAAACTTCCTCATTAGTAGTTTACGTAGTTACGGAAAGAACCATTGTGTGGAAATGTTTAATGAAACATGAAAGAGCTCTTTACATGCTCGCAGCATCTTTTGCTCTGTTCTATATTTATGGCAGCTTTTTTCACTGTGAGTGCTTTTTGTATTCTTTATCTCTGTAATCAGATGTTGGTATTTATTGACATGTATGGTATTTAGAATTGAAATCTTACTGTGACTTACTGTGATTGTGTTGTGCTTAAATTACAATGAAAGCCAAAGCTTTGGAAAAAAAACTTTAAAGGTATTTGAGGTACCCTTCAAAGACCTCTAACCAAACAGCTGGCTCTGAGAAAGCAGAAATGATGTGTATGGTAATTAGTGTAAGAAACAAGGAGATTGTGAGACCAGGTGTAATGGGTGTAAACAGTGAGCAGAATGAAAAATCAAGGCTACTCAAACCCAAAGGCTCAGGCATCAGATAGTAAGACTGCAGAAAGCACACAAAGCCTCTGCCACGGGAAAATATCCTAGCAGGAATTGGAGAGAAAATGAGCAAAGATTGGGAAGAAGTCCATTATGAAGAATGTCATTTGAACATGTGTTCCTCATCATGTGACAGAGGAAAGGGCAACCCACAAATCCTCACTGAGGGAAGAAAACTCATGTGCCACAAGAAGCACTCATACACAGAAGAGAAGAATGATGTGTTTTGGGTGGATATGTTGAGGATGGCCTGGAATGGGCATAAGGGAATAGTGGAAAGAAACTGTGTGTTCATGCTGTTGGGGTTGCAATAAGCATCAAGTGAGAGATTCTTTAATAATCTTCTAATTGAGTTGATGTTAGCCTTTAAGGCTAATACTGATTCCTTCTGTTTGTTAAATGAAAACTGAAAGAAACGTAAACAAATCCTGTTGTAGGAAATAAATTTATTTTCTAATTGTATTGAGCCATGCTGGGTTATAATTATTCAGTTGTATTTCTGTTGGTATTTATACATAAAACTAGATTTAATTAGTATCAGAAAGTATGAAGCACTGAAAACTGGCTGGAAATTAAAAAGAAAGGGAAAAAAATGGAAATGTTTCTCAGCAAATGTTCTGTCTTTTGAGAATGATTGATAAGGCACTCTTCATTTGGTGTTTGAAGCTCTAGCATTTCCATATCTTTTCAAGTTATCTATTCATTTTCAGTTTAAAGCTGATTACTGTCATATAAAATTTGTGGAAATGACCACTAAAGACTAAAATCATCTATGGAGGATGATGCATACCCTGTCCAGGAGAACTCTGCACTAGCTTTAACAAGAGTACTCTTGCCTTCTTTGCACCTCCCTGAACTACACTGAGTATGAGAATTGCATTTGGTATTGTATACATCTGTGATTGTCTCTGTTGGATTATCTGTATTCTTTATACTTACATCTGTGTTTGCTAGCAAAATCTGTGTAATCATCACATGCAGGCCAGGAATGTCTTTAGAGAACAGAATTAATTCTGAAATTATAATCAGGTTGAGAGTCTGTTTCTGGTACTTCAGTATGCCTCTTTATATGTGTGTGTTCATCCATTGATACCAAAGCAGTTTTTAAATACTGAGGTTTTTGTCAGGCAATTTGTCATGTTAATCCTCACTTTAGCAAAGCTTTGATAACCTCAGTCCTGGAATTTCCAGGAGCTAATTCTTCATTATAGGCTTGGTTCAGCTGACAGGAACAGATGAGACATATATAACATTTTTGCCTGGGAGTTCCTTGTATGAATCCAACTCAGGAATGCAATAACTGAAGGCTATTACATGGGCTCTAGCAGTAAAGCCATCGGCATTAATTTGAGAGTGCTTATGGAAAGGTAAAGGCTTAGATTAGTTACAGAAAATGAATTTCACCTACTGAGATGGGCCAGGATCAAGAGCTGTGGAGACTTTCACAGCAAGCCTTGTGACTAACCCCAGGCAAGTGCCTCAGAATTCAGAGCTGTCCCCTTGTCTGTCTCACCCTAGATGAACCCACAGAAAGATCCACTGCAAAATTGCTGATGACAGTTCAATCTCTTGCATATAGCTTTCTCTTCAGGGTTAGGGCTGCCATTAGTTGGGAGAAGTTGCTTCAGTCTCTCTATAATAATCTGGTTTGAAAAATAGTGATTAAAATATTCTATGTATTACTAAGTATGGTTGTGGTGGTGGGTTACTGAGACCCAAGGGCAGATAGACAACAGAAGGAGGAAAGCTGATGCTGTTGCGTCTAAGTGTGCTAGTGGACCTGCACTGTAAAAACATATTTTTTAATAAATATATATAATTTGAAAGAGTGGGAAAGAAGAAAACAGTCAAAAATCATGGATACGTATCATTTAATCTTCTGCCTCCAGGGTTTGAATGAATGGAATTTTTCCATCTTTAAGAGCTAGAGCAGACAGTGTTGGGCATATTATAATTGCTGGTATCACTCTGTCCTCCAGATATAAATATAAGTAGATAAGCAATGAATTTCTAGCCTTTAATGACTTTTTTTTTTTCCTGTACATAGTACTACTGTTAGCATGTTTTTTCAATTTCAATTGCTAAAGGTGTTTCGAAAATGATTTTATAAATGCAAGATTTCTATGTCCTTTGTAGTCTGTGTGGATGTTGCACATTTCTGTCAAGTGAACATAAGACATAAAAGCTTTATGTTTTACTATCTAACTCTTTTCCATTAATCACTGTTTTACCAGGAAAATATCTTTAAAGAGATAAATGACTAACAGCAGAAAAATAGAATGCATATGCACTGAGTTATTTTAGTATACATACTTACTCAGGATGACCTTATTAAAAAGCTGATTTAGAAAAGCAATTAGAAAATAAATTTAAATTCAGTACTTATAAACTATTTTGTTTTTTAACCCATGGGTTTTGTGGGTTCGTATTAATGAGTGCAGGTAGAATAACTAACAGCTAGTTTGCTCATGTGATATATTTGCATGATTTTTCATGATTTTCAGAGGATAAGGAATGAATAATTAAAATGTTCTCTAAGGAAAAAAAAAAAGACTATAATATTCCCTCTATTGATTCACACCTAAATAATGCAGTATGTAAAAATGTATTCTGCTTTAGACACAATAAAAACCTGAGTCAGAAGGAGTTAGAGAGCTCACTTGTCATGCTGGGTAAACAGGCAAACAGCATGGAAACTCATTAGAGAAGCTGTGGGCATGCTGCCTCCTCATGGAAAAACAAATCACAATTCACTTCTGTTCTCAGGATGCTTCCTTGTATGTAATGATAAAGATATTTTCTTTCCAGAAGAAAAGTTTAGGGATTCTCTAATTCCAGTGTCATGAATCAGAAACATTACTTTATTTTTTTTTTTCACCTACTCGTGTAGAACAGAGAACTCTTTTATATTGGATTCCTGATTTCAAAGGTCGAGAAAAGCTAAAAATCTTCTAACTTTTAGTAAAATTTTCTCTGCAGGGTCTAAATAAAGCATTTTGATTTGAAGGATCCTTTGCATGTGTTCTGTGTATGAGAATTTTCTTAAAATCTCTATATATTTTTAGACTCTGTAATAAAAATATTTTCTTGAGATCTATATATAATTCCAGACTAAGGAAGGGAATAAACTAGCAGGCAAACATGAGGGGAAAAAATCATATAAATCTACATTACTCTGATTCTTTCTGTCATTTAGCTGAGGCTGCCATCCAAACAGGTTAACACAGATTTTAAACCCTCTTTAATACAACATCTTACTTTCAGCCACCACATGTAGCATGCTACTGCCTGCATTTGTGCGTTTTGGAGTAGTGGAAGTATTCTGTTCAACCACTCCAACTCCATGGAAGCGTACCTGCTGACACTCTCATTGAACCTGATATTGTGCTTTCACTAGCAAATTGCTTCCATCTGCTCCATTGAATCCACATAGTCTGCAGAGGGGCAGAGGATCAGTTTGTAGCATCAAATGTCAGAATGTTCTGGGGTAGGAAAGTCACAGAATCATAGAACTGTAGGGATTGAAAGGAACTTCTGGGTATCATCAAGTCCAATCACCCCGATAAAGCATGTTCCCTACAATAGATTGAAAGTCTAGCATGGCCATTCAGGAGCAACAGCTGTAGGAATGGGGTGCCATTCTACCAGGCACAGATAAGTCAACAAATAAGTTACTAACATCTTTGAACAGTAAGCTGTAACATGTTCCTTTTATACAAGCTTTTTAGTAAGGATGAGGTGTAGATGCTTCTAATATATTGTTCACACTGTGTTTTGTCGCCATCCTGGAATAGTTTCTTTACTTTTTTCTCCTATTTTATCTCCTATTACTTTGGCTTTATTGCTTCTGAATCTGTTGTTTTATGATTTGTTTTATGAGATTGTCTAGAAGAGCTGCTAAACTAGTGACAAGCAATCAATCAATAATGTGGTGGTATTGTGATTTTCAATTTGCATTATCCTGAAGGATACCAGACTTTCTCATCGCAAAATGTAGCTTGTGTGCCACTAAACTACACCATTGTGTCGCATACTCTACACCAGAGACTAGCTTTGCTGTATGTCTCTTCTTTCTCCTAGAACTACAGCAATAATCCTCTCATCCCCACCACATACCAAGATTTGCTATTTCCCCTTTGCTGCCATACATAGCAGTGCTGCTCACTAGCAACAAACTGAAGCTACTACACATAAGTCAAGATTTGGGTTGTGAGGATGGTTTGGGTGGAATGTGATTACCTAATAAAGGGTGGGAAAGTACCCCCTATTGCCACTATGGGCTACAGGGTAAATTTACCCCAGTGGCATTTTAGACCTTTAAGGGTGTCACTGATCAACCTTGGCTAGAGCACACCTTTCTTCCTTGACCTACTTTTGTCCTCTGTGAAAGAAGTTTAATAAGAAATAATGTTGAAGCAGCCCTTTCCAGGGCAAGGCTGGAAGCCCTGTCATTTACACCCAACTCATTGAAATCCCCAAAAGTTGATCTCACATTTCTAGTGAATGCATAGTTTCTGATCTGGACTGCAGACTCATGATTTTCTCCTCATGAAAAACTGCTTTTAAAGCATCAGTCCCTCTTGGGAAATCTATCTGAAAGCTGTACATTTATCAGAGCTAGGAGGCAAAAAAAAAAAAAAAAAAAAAAGCCTCCTTAGCTAGCCCAATGAACAGACATAGAGTTTATGTAAGACATTGCAATACTGGTCTGTGCAGTTCTGGATGGGCAGAGGAGTTACTAGGTTATGATACCACTGTGATGATGTTAAAGGCTAAAAGGGTTCAGGATCCACACCAAACACAGGTGGGAACATCTCCTTATTTCTGCCAGTGGTGGTGACCATAATGAGACTTCGTTGTTCTGGATTACTGAAGGAAACTAAACTAGAACTTACAAATGTTCAAAATGGAGAAGATTAAATTTTTGTATGTACTACTGCACAAATTTAAATAATGTAAGTACACGCTTAAAAATTCCCTTCCATAAAGAAATAGTCACAATACCCTCACTGAGTTGTTGATCATTCAGATAAAATAATCTCCCTATTAAACAAGTCAAAAAATGACTTCGTCTTAGTTGCAAAAAATTCTACTAAGAATTAGAATTCCTCATCTCCTGCTCACAAACTGAATTTCAGGGGCTTCAAATTTAATTCAGATGGGATTTTTTTCTTCAGAAGCAGTGGGGAATCCTTGAAAAAGGATATCCATTATTGAGAACATAGTTGACTGTTCCCTTGTTATTTTCCTGTTTTGGTTTGCTTTGCTACTGAGATATGATAAGACATTCAATTTTCAGCATCTTTTAGGGTACATGATACCTCATCCTATTTTTTTATAACCTGATGCTCATTTCTTAAAAAGAGGTATAACATTAAATTATAGTTTTTATATTGCAGCTAATTTAGATGGTGTTTTGCAGATATGTGGTTTTGGGTTTGTTTTTGTGTTTGAGGTTTTTTTGTTTGTTTGTTTCTTTTGTTTGGTTTTAGTTTAGTTTGTTTTTTTTTTTTTTTTTTTTTGATTTTGCTATTCAGACCAGTCGCTGTATTAGCTCACCTTCAATTAACAGTAATAGCTCTTGTGCAGCCATTGACACTGTCTCCCACAGCATTCTCCTGCAGAAGCTGGCAGTCCGTGGCTTGGATAGGTACACTCTTGGCTGGGTAAGGAACTGGCTGGAGGGCCAGGCCCAGAGAGTGGTGGTGAATGGAGTTAAATCCTGCTGGCAACCGGTTACGAGTGGAGCTCCCCAGGGGTCGGTGCTGGGGCCTGTCCTGTTTAATATCTTTATTGATGACCTGGATGAGGGCATTGAGTGCACCCTCAGTAAGTTTGCAGATGACACCAAGCTGGCTGGAAGTGTCGATCTGCCTGAGGGTAGCGAGGCCCTACAGAGGGATCTGGATAGGCCGGATAGCTGGGCTGAAGCCAATGGAATGAGATTCAACAAGACCAAATGCCGGGTCCTGCACTTTGGCCACAATAACCCCAGGCAACGCTACAGGCTTGGGGCAGAGTGGCTGGAAGACTGCGTAGAGGAAATGGACCTGGGGGTGTTGATTGATGCTAGACTGAACGTGAGCCAGCAGTGTGCTCAGGTGGCCAAGAAGGCCAATGGCATCCTGGCTTGTATCAGAAATAGTGTGACCAGCAGGAACAGGGAAGTAATTGTCCCCCTGTACTTAGCTCTGGTGAGGCTGCACTGTGTCCAGTTTTGGGCACCTCGCTGTAAGAAAGATATCGAGGCCCTGGAGTAGGTTCAGAGAAGGGCAACAAAGCTGGTGAGGGGTCTGGAGCACAGGTCTTACGAGAAGCGGCTGAGGGAGCTGGGATTGTTCAGTCTGGAGAAGAGGAGGCTCAAGGGAGACCTTATTGCTCTCTATAACTACCTGAAGGGAGGTTGTAGTGAGCTGGGTGTCGGCCTCTTCTCTCGTGTAACTGGTGATAGGACTAGAGGGAATGGCTTCAAGCTGCACCAGGGGAGATTCAGGCTGGACGTTAGGAAATATTACTTCTCTGAAAGGGTGGTCGGGCGCTGGAATGGGCTGCCCAGGGAGGTGGTGGAGTCACCAACCCTGGAGGTGTTTAAGGAATGTTTGGATGTTGTGTTGAGGAACATGGTTTAGCGAGAACCATTGGTGATGGGTGAATGGTTGGACTGGATGATCCTGTGGGTCTTTTCCAACCTTAGTGATTCTATGATTCTATGATTCTATGCTTAAATTCACTGGTCTTACAGTTGAAATACTGGCTGATGTTGCCAAGGTTGCTAGCAAGTTGTTATTGGGATCATTCACAAAGATAAAATTGTTGCATTTATAAGTAATAAACAAAGTGGTTAGAATAAAATTCCTTAGAAAATTATCTCAGAAGAGGTCATTAAATTCTGGCTAATTTACCACCTATACTCCACTTTTTTCCACTGTACTTACATTTTGGGGAATTTACTACAGCACCGGATCAGGCTTTACTGATAAATGAAGCCAATATACTGTATACTATATATATATATATATATATATATACTACCAATATACTATACATATCATCATTTGGTATTTGGTTTATTTCACTACTCTCTAGATAAAAATGAAATTATTTTTTTCCTCTTTAAAAACAAACCAAAAAACCCACAATTATTTAATCAATATCAAGCACTACATTCTTTCTACAATGCATTTGATTTTAAACCTGGGGAAAAATGACAAAGGGATCGAAGAATCATAGAATATTATGAGTTAAAAGAAATCAATAAGGTAATTGAAACCCAACTCCATATATGTGGAGTGATGCAAATGGCATTTTGTGGGGGGAAATTTAAAAAAAAAAACAAAAAACAAAGCCTACAAGAAGTTCTGTTACTTCCTGTTGCTTCCCACTGATACTGTAGAGTTAAGTAAATAGTCTGAAGCAACTAAAAAGCAAAGAGCATCAGCAGATTCCTTTGGGGAGGACTGAAGCAATTGCAAATTTGAGCTTTGTACCAATGGAGTTGTGATGCAATAATATTAACTTGAGCAATAATAGAATCAGTGAACATATTAAGCTGAGTGCTGAGTGGGACAGTCAATACAATAGAAAGAAGAGATATCAACCAGAGTACAGGCTTGAGGAATGGGCATGCACGAATCTAGTGAGATTCAACAAGACTGAGTTTGGTTGGGTGCAATGCTAGATGTATATACAGACTGGGAGAAAAACTCATTGAGAACAGCACTCTGGAGAAGGACTTGAGGGTCCTGATAGACCAAAAGCTGGAAATGAGCCAGCGGTGTGCTCTTGCAGCCTGGAAGTTCATTGGTATCCTGTGCTCTATCAAGAGGAGAGAGGGAGGTGATTGTCCCCCTCTACTCTGCCCTTGTGAGGCCCCTTCTGAAGTGCTGCAACCAGACTTGGGACCCCCTTCACAAGAAACATGTGGAGATGTTGGAGAGGGTCCAGAGGAGGTCCACGAGGATGATCAAAGAACTGGGGCATCTCTTATGAAGACTGGCTAAGGTAGCTGGGCTTGTTTAGCTTTGTGAAGGGAAGGCTCCAGGGAGACCTCATTGTAGCCTTCCAGAACTTGAAGAGAACTAACAAGCTGGAGGAGGACTGATAGTGACAGGACAAAGGGAGATTTATGTTAGATGTTAGAAAGAAATTCTTTGCTCAGAGGATGGTGAGGCCCTGACACGGGCTGCCCAGAAAAACTGTGGATGCCTCATTCATGGAGGCATTCAAGGTCAGGTTGGATGGGGCCATGAGCAGCTTGATCTGAAGTTTGGCAACCCTGCCTACCACAGGGAGACTGGAACGAAACGATCTTTAAGGTCCCCTCCAGCCCAACCTGTTCTGTGATTCTGTGTTTCTTTTATTCTGTGAGTCACTCAGAAGATTATGATCTTCTTAACTAACAGAGATTAAGTGACAGGACTAGGTATAGGCCAATTTCATAGTTATTCATATACTGCTGTTGCTTGCAGCGGATAGATTCTGGCCTTACATGGATACATTATTGCATAAGCTACAGCATGGAAAGATATAAACAAAAGTGTATGTTCAAATCACTTTGGAACTTTGATCCAGAGTTATCAGAGCTGGAGAGTAACAAAATAAGGTCACTGTCAGCTTGAATGTTTGTACTGTGCCTGAATGTCTAGTAATGCTAAAGACTTTTTTCCCTTTGACAGAACCAAAACAGAAACAAAATGTTTCAATCAACCTTTCTACGTCTCCTGCAGAGAGACTAGAAAGAGCTGACAAACCTGCAGCCTTCAAGTTTGGCAAAGAGTCCAGCAAGACTGACATAGATATTTGGAAGTATATTTATATACCATCAAAAAATTACATTTTTAAGTCTCAGAGAGGAAGAATGTCTTGCAGTCTGTAAACCAAGAAGGGAGTTAGAACAGACGTACAGATGAGTAGAATTCACAATAACACTCAGTTTACCTCTTTGTTGTTGTCTTCTTCTCAGCTCTAGGCTAAATAATGTGTTGTCCTGCAATACCACAGAATTGCAAAAGAAAAATATCTGCTTATTACTATGATAACTTAACCATTAAAGATATCAGATTTCATTTTGTCTGTTAATTAAGATCTGAAACTTACTTTTATGAGATCTTGCTTTACAAATGTCTGTCATCACTAAAAAAATATTTTTTTAAATTTCATTGATTTGGGAATAACATAATTTCACTGCTGACAGCATGCAGTATTTTGACATGTGATTGAAACTGCACTTTTAACTGACTTTTTAACACTTAGGTCAATCTGCTGTTGTTTAGGATTTAAATTTATTCATGCTTAACATCCAAGCTAATGAGTAAAATGAGACATGCTGACACTGCAAGAAGGACAATCTCTACTTTCACAGTTCAGGAGAACAGCCAGAAACATCAGCACAGAAGACGAAGCACCCCACAAGCTCTAGCTGCATATCTACTTTTTGTTTTTAATATATAGATTCATGTCCTCAGGAAAGCTAAGTGCATGGTTTATTCTCAGTCAGTAGTGAATGGTGTTATTGTCAGGAAAACTCAGTATTCTTTTATCCAGTATTTGGTGTGTGATCTTTTCACCCATTCCTCTCACTCATGGATGTGCTATTCACTGTTTCTTCAGAGTTAAGAAGGATTTTGAATGTCTGTTCTTCTCTGTTCTGTGCAGTTCATCTCCCTTGAGAGCCAAGCATATCCAAAAAGCTGCTGAGAGTATTTTGAGTTCTTACTGTAAGTCACACATTGGAAATATCTTTCATAGGTATGTCGTACCCTTTACAGATCAAATCCAAAAATCACATAGCTGTTTATTTATCCCACATTAATAGTCTGAAGATTTACTCCTTCTCACATTACTTATCCACCCAGCACAAACTAGATAGGGATCTGAGATGAAGGAATATCTGTTTCTTTATCTCTTGTTCCTCCAGTGACATGTTGGAGGGAATTCATCACTCTTTGTACAGAGCTCCAGGGTCAGTTCAGATTTCATTAGAAAGGCTGTGCAGATGCCATATCTGCTTCTTCAACTGCAGTTGTGAAGTAAACATGAAGCAAGGTGGCAGTAGGAAAGAAAATGGTGTACTAAGAAACTATGGATTAAATTTGGCTCTGGAGGTGCATGAATAAAGCAATACTACAGTCTCTGTAGAAAAGCTAACTCTTTCTCAGAGTGGAATGTAGCTGCCTATAGACAAGCCTTAAAGCAAGATTACCATTCTTTTATACTAGAAAGGACTAACTTAAAGTAAAATTTACAAAAGAGCTCAAACCAGTGTCATACTGTATGAGGGAGATAAGAAGCAAGGTGGAAAAGAGTGGAAAATTAGGCATATGTAAGAATACAGTAGAGCATCTTTTATCAAGAATGGTTGATGTCAGCTTTGAAATGCTAGAAAAGGAGATGGAAGACATCCAGCATGTAGGAATACAGAATACTGCTGATAAGAGATATGCTTAAAGCCAGCCACCTTTCTTAGTAGGAGTTTGTGGGAGTGGATGACAAATATCAAGAACAAGCTGTTCACATAAATTGTGCCTTTGAACTCTTACATCATTTCTGCAACTTCACCTGCAAGCTTCAGTCTGTATATCTCATACATTTCACAGAATCACAGAACTGGAGGGCTTGGAACGGACTTCTGGAGATCATCTCATTCAACAGCCTGCTAAAAGCAGGTTCCTTATAGTAGGTTACTCAAGAAAGCATCCAGGTGGGTTTTGAATCTCTCCAGGGAAGAAGACCTCACAGCCTTCTTCGGCAGTCTGTTCCAGTGCTCTGTCATTCTTACAGCAAATAATTTTTTCTTTCACTGGGAACTGCTGAAAAGAGTTGAGTGGTCTCATTCACTTGACTCCCATCCTTTGGATATTTATGAGCATTGATGAGATCCCCGCTCCTTCTTCTCTTCTCCAAGCTGAACGCCCCCAGGTCTCTCAGTAATCTCAGTTTTCTCAGTTCTCTCCCTCATATGGGAGATGAGGAAATGTTCCAGGTCACACTGATACAAGATAATGTATTTAACTTGCTTAATAATTTCAAATGTAAGAAGAATCTCATATTTATATGAGTACATAAGGTAATGTTTATAGGACATTCCAATGCACAACAAGGCATTATTTGATTCCTTTGGGCACTGAATAATCAAATTTGTTATTTTAAAGAACAACCCATGTTTGTACTATATCTACAAAATATCCAGATACTCTAAAACTTCTATATGAACTGTAATGTGATTTGAAAGTGCACTGAACCAAAATATTTCCATTGAAGACTGAAAATGTTTTCATTCAGAATCTTTTTATGTATAAAATTATAAAATCATAGAATCACAGAATCATGAACCAAATCAAAATGAATCAAATCAAATGAATCAAAATCTTTAATTCTGCAAACATTTTCTAATTAACAATTTAAATACGGAAAAATCAAGAAAACATTTCTTAATATCTGTGACCTATTAGAGTATCATAATCTTGTCTGTGTTAGATATGCAATTGGAACTGCATGCAATAAGCACAGGCGTTTTTAATGTTCTTTTAGTTAGTCAGAGTACATAGTGTTAATTGACAGGTTATACATATGTTTACTTTAACATCTATTAAAATTTTCAGGGAGAGCAAGCAAAACTAGAAGTTAGTTAAATATTTGAGTAAATGTGGCCTTTTTAATATTAACAGTATTGTGTATGCTTAGTGTTAAATATATATATCATTTTCTTTGTCTTTTATTAAAATTCTTTTAATTCAAATCACAAATATAAATGCCAATGTAAATTAAGATCTCGCTGGAGATGAAAATCATAAATTATAAATTTCTTTACACTTTATTTCAGGCTTTCTGCTGTAGGCCAATTTTATCAGTATTTCTACTAAGTAACATACTATAAATTACATACTCAGTGTCAGAAAAGTTATATATATAAACACGGACATTGTGCTGTTGACAGAGTATCTCTCTTCTCACACATGCTGGTAAATAAATAGTCTGCAGACAAATACTGTCAACACTGCACCCTCAAAGGCTATCTTTGTGTGCTTCTGTGTGCTTGTGTATGTATAACGAATGCTTACATTGCCTATCTCAATGCCGAGTTAGACAAAAATGAAGCTGCAGTTAGCATAGTGAGTGGGTAAGCTAGTATATTTTGCCTTTTGATTCAGATTGAGTTTTTATCTGACAGAGCAACATGTGTATCCCTGGCAATACTGTATTCAAATATGGGAAATGATGAGACTGATGGAATGGAGTCTTCATTTTCGGGCTTCGGAGTAGGGCACCAGATCTGATGAGCAGATCTCAGACCTTTTTCTCTTTAGTCATAAGCTGATCCTGTTGTACTACTCTTTATATTCTCACTATTTCTTCTTTCATTATGATTTCTTATGCAAGCCTCATTCTCCAGCTCATCTACATCTAGTTGTCACCATTTAAACTTGTAGGCTAGTCTACATTTTCCCTTAACTTCAGGTTTTTTCTTCTTCCTTCAACTGAATGATTCACTTACGTAGTGCAAGTAATCCAGATAGTACTTTCTGCTTTCCTTTTTTTCTGGTATCCTGGTGCTAAAAGTTTCCACAAGCTATTACCATTTTATTTCAGACTCCTCTTAAAACTCTTTTTTACAGTGAGACCATAATGTAATCAGGAAAATAGTTTACTAGTATGCCAAACCTGCTATTTTTAATGCCATTGCCTTTTTTTTTCTTGCATTTTTACATCTGCCAATATTAATCTCTTGCCTTCCAAATTAGTTGTAGGACATAGATTTAAGATAATCAAATCTAGATCATCGGTGAATGTTGTAAAATGTTTGTCTTGATAATGCTTTGCAGCATGACTAGAATTGTTAGTCATTATATTAATGATAGTGATTGAAATTTATCGGAATTGAGATAAAAAGATTTTTCCCTACACTTACAGCTGAGAAGGGAAAATATAAAATGAGAAATCTGTCTCATAAAATGCTTTAATGTTTCATCAATTGGAAAGAAATGCCATTTATAACATTTTAGTAAAGACAATAACAAGAAAAGATCATGTCTCATCACGTATGCCTCATTCTTAAAAGACTTGTGTGAGATGTGGAGGTCAGTTCCTGTTTCTGTTTAAAGACAAAAAAATTATATTTATATATATGTGTGTGTGTGTGTGTGTGTGTGTAGAGAGAGAGAGAGAGAGAGATTTTATACATATGTATAAAATTAACTCATCATAAAATGTCTTTAGAACAGACTTGGGGAGTGAGACAGTAGAATCAAGATAAATCTGTTCATGCTGTCGTGGGGTTTCAGAGTTTTATTTAGCCTGAATGCCATCCCCCAAAGTGAAAAATAGATAAATAAATAGCAAGCAAGCAAACAAATAAATAAATAAATTTGTTTTGTTTTGTTGAAGAAACCATTAATCAAAAATACAATGCTTCTGTCTCCTAATGGAGCATATCTGGTTTTCTTAATGTTTTTGATCCATGATAAAAGGAGGAAAATAATTTGCTGTCTCTGTTACAGTGTTGTGATAACGCTTTAATGTTTGAAATGTACTTAAAGGGCCTCAGGATGAAAGCATCAGGCTCACATATACTCAACCTTATTAAAATATTCAATATTAACCTAATTTAATAAGTACAGAATAATAGTTTTCATTTATTACGGTTTGCATGATTACTTAGATTGAGTATGCGTAATATCCCAAGTCAACAAATTTTGTAACAGCAATCAGAAAATGCTTCAGTTTATTTTGAAAATTTTTCAGTTTAAAATGAATTACGGAAAACCTTCCAGCAATGTTCTTCTATACAGAAATCTAAATGATGTATAAAAAGTCCTGGGAGGAGTGAATTAATCAGAAGTATTGGTTTTTGTTCATATATCTGAAAGGTTTTTAGAGGCTTCCCAGCAGATTTCAATAAATGTTAAAAACAAAACAACAAGCAAAAAAAGTCATATGAACACGTTCAGTTATAAACTTAAATTTATGTTATTCATATTTGCAAACTTTACTTTGTATATAAATATATTTTAAATGTTTATGTACAGAGTACCAATATGAATGTTCAGGTTAAAGTCTGTTTCATTTTCTCTCTTTTACTATAATATCATGCTTACTTAAGGTCTGTAATCAAATCCAAACTTTTAGCTTTTAATTATAAATTGTAAGGAAAATGTTAGAAACTCCTAGAAGTGTATATTTGCACATGAAATTACACATTTGAAAGTAAGTCCTAACAGTGCTGATTACTGCCTTTTCTGCACACTGGACATGCTCCTTGGATCTGCCAGTGCCCTGAGTGGCACCATGGAGTGTGCTCTTCTCAGCCCCAGGTTGTCTCTTACATTTACACCCACCATCCACTCAGGATGCTTGCCACATTTCCTGCAGTGAGGGTATTTCCACACTTTCAGATAAAAATAATGTGCTGTTTAGTTACTGCTTAGATATCTTTAATGAATCTGTTAGTGTAAGAATGGCTTATCAACTAGCAGTTCTGTTCAGTGAAAGAAATATAAATTATCAATTTCAGTAATAAGTAAGGTCCAAAATCAGTGAAATACAGTCATTAAAAAAAAAACTCAAACAGTTGAGAAAATTTTTTTTAAAAAAGCTGAAATCTAATTTAACCAAAATGTATGTGTTAGAATAACGTTGTATAATTGAAAAGAAATAGCAAATGTTTTTGAAATAAAATATCCAGAGTTGCAGTAGTTAAATGAATTCTAGAAAAGATGAATTTTAGACAAGAAGACAGGCTGAGGGAACCTGGGCTTGCTCAGCCAGGAGAAGAGAAGGCTGTGAGGTGACCTCATTGCAGCCTTCCAGTACCTAAAGGAAGCCTATAAACAAGAGGGGAATCAACTCTTTACAAGGGTAGGTAACGGCAGGACAAGGGGAAATGGTTTTAAGTTGATGGAGGGAAGATTAGGTGGGATATCAGGGCTAAGTTCTTTACCAAGACAGTGATGAGGTGGTGGAACAGGCTGCCCAGAGAGACTGTGGGTGCCTCATCCTTGGAGGTGTTCAAGGCCAGGGCCCTGGGCAGCCTGGTCTAGTGTTAGATATGATGGTGTCCCTGCGTGCGGCAGGAGGGTTGAAGCTTGATGATCCTTGAGGTCCCTCCCAACCCTTCCAAGCCATTCTATGATTCTATCATTCTATGAAGATATTGATCTTATGCATCTGATATCAAAACATTCATTTAAAAAATAGATAAATAGGTGTAGGTCCTGATTTCAGCTGAGATAAAGTTAACTTTCTTCCTAGTCGCTGGTATCGTGCTGGATTTAGGATGAGAATAATGTTAGTAATAGTGATATTTTAGTTGTTGCTGAGCACTGCTTACGCAGAGCCAAGGACTTTTCAGCTTCTCAGGCTGCCCTGACAGCAAAGAGCTGGGGACCACAAGGAGCTGGGAGAGGACAGGACCAGTACAGCTGACCCAGACTGGCCAAAGGAATTTCCCATCCCATATGGTGTCATACTTAACTATAAAACTGGGGGAGCTGGCTGAGAAAGGAGGCTGCTGCTCATGGACTGGCTGGGCATCAGTCAGAGGGTGAGCAATTGTACTGTTCATCGCTTACTTTGCATGTTCTTTTATTATTATTATTATCCCTTCCTTTTCTGTCCTATTAAACTGTCATTATGTTACCCCATGAGTTTTACCTTTTTCTGATTCTCTCCCCTGTCCAACGGGAGGAAGGTGAGCAAATGGCTGTGTCGTGCTTACCCCTCCTGCCTATCCCCTCCAGCCAGCTCCTCCTAGTTTTATAGTTCAGTATAATGCCATATGCCCTTTGGGCAATTTGTGTCAGCTATCCCTCCCAGATCCTTATGTACCCCCAGCTCCTCACTGGCAGAGCAGCACGAGAAGCTGAGATGTCATTGACTCTATGCAAGCACTGCTCAGAAACAACTAAAACATCTGTGTGTTATCAACATTATTCTCATCCTAAATCCAAAACAGCACTATACCACCTACTAGGAAGAAAATTAACTCTATCTCAGCTGAAACCAGGACAATGTGCTATATGGCAGATGATCTCTCACAGGCAAAATATGGTCATTCCCTGAAGCACTTGGAGTAGGTTAGTGTTTCATAGTCAGTAAAGACACTTCTGTACTTTTTTTTTCAGAAAGCAGTAGTACTTTTTGAAACATCAAAATTGTAAACAAAACACCTCCAACCTTCTTTTTTATTTCTGTAGGAAAGCTCAGTTTCATAATGAGCATGGTGTCTGTATATACATTCCTCTTATAGTCATTATCCAGAAAAAGAAGCATCCTTGCATTACTGCTGCATCAAAACAAAAGTATTAGGAGAAGGTCATAGCACTACAGCTTGCTCTGAGGAAAAATGATTATGGCCTCAGAATTAGGCACGAAAATATTTGTACCTCCTCTGTGTCATAAATTCCTCTAATTTTCCCACTGTTTTTTTGCCTTTTAGAGGAATGAGACAGTTTCTTTTGAACCTTGTCATGGAGCAGCTGCTGAGATACTCTAGACAGTGATTGTGAGGAGTCCTAATTAAGTGATCATGCATTCTTTTTCCCTGTCCTGCAGGATTTTGAGGAAGTATTTCATAGTCTTCACTACTGTTTCCAAGTTTAAAGCCATAACCTAAAGGAAGCTAAGTCTGAAGTCTATAAAATGTCCACCTCAGCATCCCCAGTCCAAGTACTCAGCTCTTTAAAGTGGATTTAAGATGCTTCCTAGAGTACAGAGGGGAATGTTTGTACACATTTTTAACCTAATCTCTCCAGAATTGATTGGTATGGAATGTGAATGGAAAATTTCATTTTTTACTTTGATAAGTAGTCTCATCAAAGAAAAATAAGTAACTTTGAACAGAAATAGAGAAATGCTTGTTATAGCATTTCCCCATCAATTGTTACAGATTTTCCCCATCAATTTATAAACTCCATGCTTCTGCACAGAACAAAATTGTTCCTTTAAACTTTATCAGAATGAATTGAAAATAAGTTGACATTAATATTAGACCAAACCATCTGTCAGATCCACAGGCATCTCTCAGATGACTTTCTTTGCAGTGTCTGCCATCTTCTCTTTGTTTCCATCTCAGTATGCAATCCTTGATTTGATATTACAAATTGTAGCTCTATATAGTGTAACATAGTGCTTTGATAGTGAAGTCAAGGATTTTCTGTTTGTAATATGAGTGTTCTGTTTTCTCTGCCATCCACATGGACAGGGGTCCTCAGTTTCCCCTGGAGACCAGAATTAGCTCTATAGTCAGATGTCCTGTTTTCAAGAGGAGAGGAACTTCGTTAGCAGCATATATCCACAAAACTCATAAGGAGGAAAAAAACCTCTGGAAACTTAATGAAGCATCACTATAGATAGCTTTCCTTGCTGGAAAGTCACTATTTCTGATTGAGGGTGAAAAGCAAGTTTTGCCTGCAGGCAGAGGCAGAGGAAGTGCCATGGTTTAGGTGGCTAATCCTCAATCACACTTTTTCTGTCTTTAAGCTAAAAGGAATGGAATATGTTGGATTTGCATACATTTCCTTTTAACTTATCTAGACCTGCTGTTAATATTGCAGTAACTTATAGGTACACCAGCACAGACAGATTGTTAATAGCTTTAAATGAAGGCTTATTTAATGCTCGAGGTGTTATTACCTCCTGAGGTCCATACACAGAAGACTTCGAGACCCAGCTGAGAACTTAGAAGAACTACCAAGGAGGAAAGGACAAGGAAAAAAAAACAATTCATGAAATGATGAAAGTTAAACCCCTTCAGCACTGTGAAGAAAATTATTTTTAACAATAACATTATTTTTAATAGGAGAAATAGCTAGAAGGATTTCACAATGGAGTGAAGAGTCTATCTTGTCATCAGAGGCAGATTGAAGACTGTGAAGGGTAATCTCATGGAGATAATTCACCCATGCAAAGTCCATGTAGACTGAGGCCAGTGTGCCAGACTTCTGGACGCAGTAAATCAACACCATAAGCTCTTCAAGTTCTTATGCACATGGCTGTCTCGCTCCAATTATTGGAGGAGATGGCTCAAAATATATACATACCTGGAGGAAGACTAAAGCAGCAAGAGGCTGAATGCTGTCCAATTGATTTATTACAAATTCTAAGCACTAAGAAAGGCGGGTAAGGTGGGGAAATTATAAAATATAAATAAAGAAATATAAATATATTTTTATGTAAATATATTTATATAAATATAAATAAAAAATATAAAGAAAGAAATCCTAGCAAATGATTTATAAAGCAGAGATAGTAACCGGGGATCCAGCAATGCGTTGTCTCATTGGTCTGTAGGGAGGCAGCAAGTTGGTCAGCAGCGTCTCATTGACACACACAGCTGTAGTTTGGTGGAAGGGGTACCTGTTGTACCTCAGAACTCTTTGGGTTTTTATCCTCTTCATAGAGTCATTTTGGTTTCCAGGGGCAGCAATTGGTTGTCAGAGGCACTTCTGTTTGGTTTGTCAGGGCTTGCTTTAGTTGTCAGGAGCATTTAAGTTTTGTTTGTTAGAGGTGACAGTAGTTGTCAGGGGTACTTGTGTTTTGTTTGTCAGGGGCAACAGTGTGTCTGTAGTACATGCCCCTTCCATTGGGTAATTGGCAGTTGATCATGCAATTTTCGCATGGTGGGCTGTTAGGTATGTGCACTGACTGCAGGGTCCTCTTCTCCAAGATGACCCCCATAAGTCAGCTTGAATGCCCAAAAGGAGTAACAGCTGGAAATGGTTTCTCCTGGTCACCCAGACGCATATGTTTCTCTTACCACTTTGCTCATGACAACCACTAACCCCAAAAGCTTATTGAGTAGGTTCTATCTCAGATGGGTGCCAATGAACAACTTTTGGGCCAAAAATTATTCCAGCTTCTCACAGAGGCTCAGAGAGGTCAAGTTCCATGCTCACCTACAGACTGTGGAGCAAATCTATGACTGGGTCAAGACATCCATGAGTATTAGAATTGAACAGCTGTGGTAAAAAATAGGCAATAAATGTCCCTTAGAGCTGTTTCCCTGTTGCCACAAAAACTATGTATGTAGTAGCCACCAACACCAGTACATAGCCAGCCTATACCGCAGGTGGTAAGGTAAAAGCTAGATGAAATACCACACAGTACAACCATAGACAATCTATATAGGACATTTGGGCAGGCCTCCATTAGTGATCCAACAACTTTACTATGTTCTTTCAGATTTACAAATATGTATTAGTGGTGGCACAATTATTATACTACTAGTAATAATGACACATGGCGTATCGTGCTCATTCCACAAACGTCCAGTTAGGAAAAATATACATGATAAATCCTCCATGAAAATGGATCAGTTTAGAAGATTTAGTAGAGATGTTACTATATAAGGCAACCCATATTCAAGCTTAAAGGAGACACTGAAAGCTCTTCTATTGCTTCTTCTATAAGTCTAATAAAAGCTAGTAGATAGTCCTAGCTGTTATAAATGTTGTAAATGTATTGAAATTTGTGTTTTTCAGCTGCAGCTTATTTTTCTAGTACAGAGAAAATTAGAATTTGGCTCAATCACACAAAACTAATTATCTATATGAAACATATATTGGTAACATATGACTGTGCATTGACATTCAGGTTACACTCAAAACATACAAACTCCTTCTAAAATGGAGTTTTCTGCTATTCTCTTTCAAAGACTTGTACATGAAAGATTCCTTTTTCAGAAAGAATATAATGCTGTATCTCTGTTTAATAATGGTAAAGTTGAATTACTTAGAAAATCTGTTTCAACAGCTGCCATGTCTATCATTTTTTATTTATTGCTAATTAAGATCTTATGCAGAACGACTTCTGGGTCATGCTTAAGAACACATCTCTTGTAGTTCTTACTTTTTCAGTCTGTCAGCGCGGAAGATTAACTGCCACATAAGCTGTGTACTAAAGCTTTACCAGAAGGAGAATCAGTGTCATTACTAAGGGAAAATAAATAAATAAATAAATAAAACATTCCCTTAAACAGTTTTGTTGGTTGTCATCCTTATTTTACTCTGTGTCTTAATTTGGGATGAATGCTTCATCCCAAATGGGCTTCATTGAAAGAAGGTTAATTAGGTAATTGTCTTGAACTAATGTGATAGTTTAGCTGACATCAGGATGTTGTTCTTGACATTTTAGGGCACACTTTGTGTTTTTGCCAGTTAGAGAACAGATTTTTCTAAACCTTCATCTAGCTGCACAATCTTACTTTCTGGCAAATATATATATATTTAGTTTCAGCATTCTTATGCTTAATGGCCAAAAGATCACTGCTGAACATAACATGGTAATATAACACTGGTGTAAACGCTTTTGAAACTATTGTCAGAGTATTAATTCTTAGGATCATGTAGCTGTAGTCTAAGTCTCCTCCTTCCGTTCTTCTGCTGTGAACAGGCTTCACTGGGAAAAGGGGTGATCAGGAAACTTGGGAAACAGAGAGATTTTGACATTTTGAGGTTAAACTGAAAAGGCACTTCTTGGCAAGGAGCACATTTCATGTTTGGCAAATATTGCATAAGGACCGCCAATTGTTGTCTTTTTCCCTTGCTTTACAGTCAGAATGAGTTAAAGTTACTGTGAACCTCGCTGAAGAAACTGTGGGCTGTAATCTGTAATTCAGACAGATTCAGACTTGCCTATTTTTTACACCAATTTATGAATCCATCAGTAATATAAAACACTTTTTACATAGTTTTTCTGTTTTTTTTTTTACTTCTCAGTATGAGAATGGCAGAAGTTAAGCGCCCTTTTCATACTTATTCTAGGGTAAATATATGCTTTTTTGTAATACAATCTCTTTGTTGGTGAAATGATTTTTAAATCACTGATTTATAGCATCAAGAATATTATATTCATCATGACATTCAAAGTTTGAATAGGTATATATATCTCATTTAGCATGACAAATACGTGACACTTTGCATTATAAAGTATACACTACATTTGCAATTATTATGGAGTTGCCCTGCTAATTCTTATCTTATGATTTTTCATTCAAATAAACATAAGAAAACTGTAAAATACTGAAAGTATAGGACAATTTATAGTACTGTTCCAGTGCTTCACCACCCTCTGAGGAAAAATTTCCAAACATCAAACCTAAATCTCCCTTCTCTTAGTTTAAAGCCATTCCTCCTTGTCCTATCACTTTCAGATTGTATAAAAAGTTGATCCCTTTCCTGCTTGTAAGCTCCCTTCAAGTACTGAAAGGCCACAGTGAGGTCTCCCTGGAGCCTTTTCTTCTCTAAGCTGAGCAAGCCCAATTCCCTCAACCTTTCTTCATAGGAGAGGTGCTCCAGTCCTTTGATTATCTTTGTGGCCTCTCTCTGGACCCGCTCCAACAGCTCCACATTCTTTCTGTACTTGGGCCCCAGGCCTGGACACAGTACTCCACGTGGAGTCTGGTGAGGGCAGAGGGGGTCAGTCCCTTCCCTCACCTTGCTGGTCACCCCTCTTTTGTTGCATTCCAGGATACTGTCAGCCATGTGGGCTGCAAGAGCACACTGCTGGCTCGTGTCCAGCATTTTCTCCATCAGAACCTCCAAGTCGTTCTCCACAGGGCTGTGCTCCCAGTTTGTACTCATATCTGGGATTACTCCAACCTAAGTGCAGCACCTAGCACTTGGCCTTGTTAAACCTCATTAGATTTGTGTGTGGCTACTTTTCAAGTGTGTAATGACATGTTTTTTAACTATAGGCATGAAATTCTCTGGCCTACTCCCCATATTTTATTTAAGAATGCTTGGATGTCAATTTTTATTTCAGTATCTCATCTCTTGATTTTTCATTAAAGCATCAGTGACAAAATTTAGTGCCAATTTCTCTGAGACAGTAATATAAGCATATTCATATAGGCATCCTTACTGTTATCTAAATGCAATTTTGACAGCCCTCATAAAGTGGTAGTGCTGTACTTTGTATCTCGTTATGTATAATTATATTTTATCACATTCACAAGTTGTTAAGAGAAAAAGACAACAGAAAAAAAAAGCTGGATGAACACATAGGATTTGGCAAACGAGAGAAAAATGCTGATACGTTTTAGTGAGAGGTAAGTAACTGGTACCATACAGTAAGTTTCTCACACAGCCATGATCTGTGAAGCCAGCTCCATGGCAAAATTTGGCTTCAGGAGTTAAACTGAAATCACCTAAAAGAGGGCATAGCATGGTGAAAAATTCTGAATACAATTCTGAGTTCTGAATACAATTAATCTAATTACTAACTTCAGCCAGGAAACAAACAAACAAACATTACAGAACAAAAGAATCTACCATCAATAAACAGAAGTAGAAACAGAGCATTTTATACTTGTCACAGTTTGTAAGTGTCTCCTAGCAGAGTCCTGACAGATGCTTTGTGTAAAAGTGATTGACTTTGGTGAAGGTGTTAGCCCAGCCAAGACCTCCCCAGTGATCAGAAACTGCTGTTCTTTTGCTGAAGGCTCAGTTCAAGCTCTTGTAATAAATCATGCTGATGTCTATCACTGAAATGTACAGGTTGGACAACAGGGTGTCTTTTCACCTCCTGTTGTAGTTTGCTGAAACTGTGAGTATACTCTAAAGAGTAGCACGTTTGTCACATTATCCTAGGTAGGGAAAAAGTGCTTTACACTAGTATCTTCCTACTTACCCAAGAATCTTAATGTTTTAAAAGAACTGAAGACTCCTAGGAGTCCCACAGAATAAAGGAGGATTCATACGTGTATTCCAAAGACTGGGACATTGTAGAACAAAGAAGCTGTCATTCTTCTACGGAATGAAAGTTTTGAAGTGGAGTATAGTTTGTAACATCTGAAATGGCCTCTCAAAACATTCTAAACTCTTATTTGTGTAACTCAACCCCTGAACACTTTAGTATCCTCTTATGTGACTTCTATTTCAGGTGTCTGATAAGTATAATATTGCTTTATTGCAAATTAAATTAACAACCTTAGTTATTATTGAATGCTCTGCTATTATATCAATCTATATATTTGAAAGTGAGGAAATATTCCCAAGACATGTGTGAAACTCAAAAAGTCATCTGATAAAACCGGATTTTGTAATAGCAGATTAAAGTAAATATATTAAAAGTGTATATAAGTAGCTTGCTCCAAAATATGTGTCTGTTATTTTTTTTCATGGAAACTAAAGCAGATACAAAAGCACAATAACATTTTATGATAGCAAATACTCAGGTGCAGAATGCTTCTTTTCTGTAAATTCACCACCAGTAACTATGCATTTTTTGCCAGCAATGAATAAGAGTCTGAATGCTGTGCTTGTAAATATCTGCATGGCCTTTTGGAATATGGCTTGTCTTTCATGTTGCTGTCACCAGTGCTGAAATACACCACCCACCACCTCTTTGTACTCAGACCCAATTCTTGGGCTCCATTAATCATTCAACAAGCACTGATAAATGTTGGTGGGTACAATTTTTTTCTGCATGGAGGAATCCAATGACACACTTTTGCGTTATCCACACTTCCAAGTCAGACGTCATTTTGTCAGGCTCTTCCCCTCCTGCCATATGTCACACAGCAACAAAATATAATGGAATATTGGTGGGAAACTTCAACCTATACTGCCATGCCACCAACATCCAGCTCTGACATTGTGGGCTAACATCATAAAACAGGAGCCATTACTTTCAGAGCAGCCATTACTTTTAGGCAGACATTGGACTGAGCAAATTTGTTGCTGAATATTTGGGGTTGGGATTTTTGTTCAGTTTAAAAATAAAAATCTTCATCTCATTTTGGAAAATGTCTAACAATATTATAGGAATAAAAAAGCTTTTATAGATATAAACAGTAGTTTGTTTAACTCTTTACTAATTTATAAACAGATAAAAGCACATAAATATTAGTGGCAAATTCTGAAGTTTTCAATATGTTTTTAGGAAATACAGGATCTGCAAAATTGTCTTATGAATCTGAACAAGAACATGTTCAGCATGTCATTCAAAAATTTAAAATGTGAAAAATATTACTGTATTCTACGTTGCCCTAACAAGTCACTTTCCTGACGGCAAATTCTGAACTGTATCTGTCTAGTTACTGTGAGAAGCTGCACTAAATGGAAAGTGATCTTAGAGACAAAAATGAACATCTGCAAAGCCAAATTTGGCTTGTGTGAACTCTCAGTGGTCAACAGAAAAAAATACATTTCATCCTAATGCAGATGACTAAGTCAGATAATTGATAGCCTTATAGGGTTTTTGGCTTGCATGTAAATGCCTGCAGTGTGATCAGATAAAGTCAGGTAACATTAAATCCTGATTTTGTTTCCTAAAAAAAAAAAAAAAAAAAAAAAAAAACTTCTCCATTTGACTTTAAGCCAATTATTTTCTTCTAACTTGGTAAGCGTATAATAGTCAAGGCAGTTGACTATCTGGATCTTCCTGACATGGAGATGTCTTTCTCCTGTAGACTCCTCTAAGTTTCTGAGAAGCAGATGTTTTGCAGATTCAGGACTCCAGCACTCATTCCCTACTGGGAAATCCTGTATGAAGATTTAAAATGTTCTCCTCTCTTTAACTTTTTTTAATAGACGCTTTCCAATCAATCAGAACAATTCTGCTTCCCTTTCCTTTATAAAATTTCCAACATTTTTATATATTGAGGTTTTTTGAAAACTGTTGTGTTTTGTGGTGTTTACATGCCACATAAATTTAACCTAGACAAGAAATTTGTTACTGAATATTTGGGGTTGGTGTTTTTGTTGAGTTTAAAAATAAAAATCTTCATCTCATTTTGGAAAATATCTAACAATATTACAGGAAAAAAAAGCTTTTATAGATATAAACAGTAGTTTGTTTTACTCTTTACTAATTCTATCAAAAGCAGAAACTTAATGATCCACTAAAGGGAATTTTTAGTTATTTACTTAGAAAATATATAAAACTAGTACAGTGATCTCATGATGCCTCCATTAATTAGCTGACTTTGTCTTGCTTTGCTTTAGTGAGAGAGATAAATGGAATATAGAACAAAGGTCTGTACCGATGAAAATGTTCTCGCACATGTCTTTGATAAATAAGAAGGGAGAACTGGCTTCAACAGACATGGAGAAGGCTGAGATACTCAACAAGTTATTTGCCTCAGTGTTAACTGGCAGTCGCTTCCCATGTCTATCATGTCCTTGAATCTCTAGGCAAACACTGGTCTGAGCAAAATCCCTCATAGTGTAAGAGCAGAGCAATCTGAGACTGCTTCATGAGATTGAATGTGTTCAAGTCTATGGAGTCCAATGACATGCCTCCCAGGTTCCTGAAGGAACTGGCTGTTGTGGTGGCCAAACCACTCTCCATCATATCTGAAAAGTCATGGTTGTCAGCTGAAGTCCCCAGTGACTGGAAGAAGGGAAATATCACTCCTATTTTTAAGAAAAAGAAAAAGAAAAACCTGGATCATTGAGCCTCATCTGTATGCCTGGGAAGATCACAAAACACATCCTCCTGGAAGCTATATTAAGGCACGTATGAGATGAGGAATTTGGGGGAATTTTTTTTCCTGGAGGCACTCAAGGCCAGGTTGGATGGGGCCCTGAACAGCAGGGGTTGGGCTGTGTAGGTTTTCAGATCTCTTCCAACCCAAGCCATTCTATTGATTTGATTGTATGATATGATAATTAAATTAGAACAATTGGATACAAAGTCATGTTATACCCAGGAAAGAGCTATGTTGTTCTGTGCAGAAGCCCAGCTGACTTTCAAGAGGTCATTTATATATGTTTTTTGTTGATCCTGTAGCATTCATTTTAAAAATACATACGTTTTATATATATCTGCATTCTGTCTAAAGGATGGCTCAGACACTGTGCAGAGGATAACACTCCTGGATAAACTAGTAGTGATTTGTTAAGTTCCTTTAAGATCTTACTGGTTTCATTCTGACTGACTAGGAATAAATTTTCTAGTTCATGTACCATGCTCTTCATATTTTGTCTAAACTGACTGTGGTTAAGCTGCATCTTTCACTGAAAGAGAATGAGTAGTCTCTGACCAGTCTCTGCTGATTTGTGTTTTTTTTTAATTCTAAATAAAATCCTGTCTCTTAATTCTCATCAAGGCTTCAGGAGGAAGCCCAGGAGAATGAAAATGAACTTAATTTATCCACAAGTGAAGTGGAAGAACATTCATTACATCTTTCAGAAGCGTGCTCTTTAAAATCAAGTATAATTAATCTTAGTTATTTTGTCATATATAACCATTAAAATCTTTTCAGGATTTCTAGGAAGGGGGAAATGAAGAAAGTAGGAAAGTCTTGAGCTTGTACAGCATGGATATTAGTTTTAGGAGTTGCAATATAGCCTGTTTTCAGACAAGTACTGTGTGGAACTATGTTGACCATTGAGGATGCTATCTTCAAAGACTGCAGAAGCAGTGGACTATAAAGTTAAAGATGGAGAAGATTGATTTTCATTTTAGTGGTTGTTGAACAGCTTCTCTGGGAGCGTGGTGAGCCTGATGCAGATTCTCAATCACTTCATTAAGTGTTTTATTATCTCTTCTACACTAATTATAAAAACTTCACTTGCATATTTGCATGAAAGAGAACTATAAATTTTAGATATAATACTGACCACCTTACAGAAAATTGTATTGATAACAGCTGCATCATGGAACAGCTTTGAAATTTTACATAGACTACCCAAAGAAAAGAAAAGAAAAAAGCAAGTGATAACGCCACATTTCTAAAACAACTCTGCAATGGAATTATTGCCTTGTAAAGATTATAGTCTAGTTCACACCTTTGACAATTGATAGTCTGTGAAATGAAAGGTTTGGGATTTATCAGACTATTTGCACTTGGTCTGCAACTTTTGAAGGTTTTCTCAGACCATGTAACACTTCGAGAATAACTGTGGAAAATATTACAGAAACAATATAGATTATTTTTTGTCTATTATTTCCTCCACTCTCTCTTGCTTTTGTGACTACAGACTGTTTTTCCAGACTTAGGTATGTACAGCAGCATATACACACAATGCATTAATTTCTTCATTGTACATTCCAATGAATATTTTTGCTCTAAGAATGATACAAACAAACAAACAAAAAAACCTGATGAGATCATTGTAAACATAATTCCATGAATAATTTCCTACTTAAGAAGGAATATCTTAGCTATGTGGTGTTACACTTTTTATGGTTTACTGGCAGTAAAACATTTCTTCACTGGCTCTATCTTAGGAAATATTTTTAGCTCCAGTTTGTAAAAATGTTGTTATCCACTCGCTTTCATGTTATTTTGTATCTATAATTGTGGAGGTGAATTATTCATTTTCTTTAGAAACAAGAAATTACCAGAAAATAAATGAAAATTAATTATCCAGAAATGTTCTAAAATTGCTGATATAAAAACATTTGGTTTCTGTTTGTTTGTTCTAGTAGAAGAAACCTTGCTCATATGTGTCATTTTTTATTGACATGTTCTGTTCAGGTTACCAAAATAGAGACTGAAAGAAAAAACACGGAGGCTAGAAGGGAAGTCATCACAGTCCATGCTCCTCCTCCCTGTTGTAAAGACTGATGGCAAAAGTTAGCCTAGGTGCAAGGGTCAGAATGCTCTATCTGTATTCATGAGAGCATTTCCATACTCTCAAATTAAGAAAGGAGATTTGAGTCAGTTTTAGTTGCCCATGGTTTCAAGCAGTGATTATTGGGTTAATATTCATATGTTTTCGCATTCTGTTTCAATTCAAGCCATATCCCAGACGATTAAGAATAATTCAGATTATTTTTGCAACTGGTTGGTAGCACTTAATACAATCCTTAATACAATTACAAAAAGAACAAAGGTTTAATACAGTGAAAACAAAATGTCTTCTAAGCCTGAAGGAAAACAAAACAAGACTAAACAGTAGTCTGTCTCAGTTATGTGCTTGAATGTCTCCTCACTGGACTCATGTGAGTATGCATTTCATAAGCTGAAGAAACTTTCATAATTTTTTTGCAGCTTACCTTTAATGATTATAGTATGCATAATGTCATAATCAGTTATAATCAGTTATTTTATTTACAAAATTTCCTTGTATTTTGTGTAACTTAATTATTATTCTGATAGTACCACAACACACTAATTAGGAGTAATAAATGTACTGGAGAATTTGGAGTTAAAGACTGATAATCAAAGTATTTTTTTTACTTTTTGATCAGTTTCTTTATATACCCTAAGCAAAATGAGTTCTGCTTTGCAAGAGAAAATATTTAGATATTTCTTAGGTAATAAGCTTAACTGTAATTACTTTTCACTTGGTTTTGTACATTTTATCAGTTCAGCTTTGTTTTGCAAGTATTGCAAGATCTCTTTCAGGTGGCAGAAAATAAAATTTAAAAAATTATTCTACAGTTGGAAAAGTCCCAATGTCTGCTGTTTTTACATTAATGTATCTTTTCTGATCATGTTTTGTTGGTTTTTGTTGTTTTCATTTCATGAGTCATTAAAAGCAAATAAACTCTAATCAGTTATGTATTGCTGGTGAATTTGCTAAATGTTATATTTTGGAGATGTAATCTGGTTGAAAAACCAATATAACCAATAATCACAATTTCTCTTTCTGATACTGCATTTTTGCACTCACATAACTACATGAGAGGAGGCACACATGACAGCTGACCCATGGTGATACTCCACAGCAAATTACACCATGCTCAGTAATAAAAACTGAGTTCAGAAAGGATGAACATTGTGGACAGAACTAGAGATTCCACAGCCTCACTGCGTAGCTCATTCCAGTGCTCTGTAACCCTCAAAATAAAATTCTTCCTTATGCAGAGATGAATTTCCTGTGTTCCACTTTGTGCCCATTAGCCTTTGTTCTGTTGCCAAACACCACTGAAAAGAGCCTTGCCCCATCTTCTTGACACTTGCCCTTTAGATATTTTTAAGTGATGATAAGATCTGCTCCTGATCTTCTCTTCTCTGGGCTGAAAAACCCCAGTTCTCTCAGCCTTTCATTGTACAGGAGATGCTCCAGACCCTGCATCATCTAGAAGTCGTCTTCCTTGAGCTGAAGAGCCTAGTATTCCAGATATGGCCTTACCAGGGCGAAGTGGAGGCAACGGATCACCTCCCTTGCCCTGCTGGCCACGTTCTTTTTAATGTACCACAGGATACCATTGGCCTTCTTGGCCACAAGGGCACACTGCTGTCCACTGGGACATCAAGCTCCTCTGCAGAGCTTCTCTACAGCAGGTCAGTCCCTAACCTGTAATAATGTATGCAGTTATACCAACCCCAAGTGTAGGACTCTACACTTCCTGTTGTTGAACTCTGTCAGGTTCCTCTTTGCTCTACTCAACCCAACCCAACTAGGTCTCACTGAATGGCAGCAGAGCTTTCTGGTGTGTCAGCCACTCCTCCCAGCTTTGTATTGCCAACAAACCTGCTGAAGGTGGATTCTATCCTTTCATCCAGGTCACTGATGAGAAGGTGGATTCTATCCTTTCATCCAGGTCACTGATGAAGATGCTTCCATGTAGGCACTGTGCCACTGATCACAACCCTCTGAATTCTGTCAGTTCACTTCACTGTCCGCTCATCTATTCCACACTTATAACTGCATTTATAACTACATTATGAAACTTTAAATTTTTTTCCACTCTTGTTTGTATCGTATAAAAATTAGTTTTGTCTGTTGAGTATGCATTGGAACATATGTGTATATATATACTATGAATATAATACTTTTCCAAAACCAGCTTTTTGTACAGGAAATGGTTCAGTGGCAGCTCTACTTTCATTGCCAAGTTTTCAGTAAAGCAATGAAGAAGATTGTTGTAATAAGATCCATAAGTGTTCTTACATAGTAAAAAACATCAGTCTGACACAGATCACTTGAAAAAAGAAATATATTGATATAATACTGTCAAAATTGTTAGGCTTGGTATCAATTCCTTATGGCAAATCTTAATGCAAATACTGTAAACATGGCAATTTGGTTTGAGGGAAGGAACACGTAGCAGCAGCTGAGGAAATTTTGCTTTCTGTTCATTGTTCTTCTGTATAAACATAAGGAAAGTCACTTGTCTTAAGTTACACCTCTATGATATCTCTTTATTCTGGTGGATATCCACATCACTCAGGGTAAGCATGTGCCAGATTTCGATAGCACACATGTTTTAGCAGGACAGGTACCTCTTCAGGGAAATGTGTTGTTTTCAGCTCCATAAAACACCAAAGACTTCCTCCAGCTCTTATTCAGACCTCTTATGCAGAAGTTATACTTTTTTCTTCCTTTGGTGAATTGTGTAAATGTGAGCTAGATTTTATGTTTTGATCTTTCTTTCCAAGTATCACAGTCTGTGAAATGTGTGCAGTAACAGGGGGACTAATGTTAAAAATGAAGAGGACGTAATTTCCACGGAGCAAAATATTTTTATACATTTGAATTTCCAATTTCTCTGGAAAATGTGGTTTCTTACAGAATTAATATAGCTTTTCTTTCAAAGTGGAGAAAATCATCACTGTTACTTGCCCTAAACCCTGATACTTCTCAGATTAAGTATTTTAAGCTCAGAAAGATCCCTTTGTCCTCAGGCTTGTAGAAATTAGAGATATGTGTTGAATAGATAAAAGATATTTGATCTATTTTATGTCAAATTTACTAACTAAATTTTTGTGAGTCTTTGAATAAAACGTGGTAACCCTGGGAACAAGAGTAGTTGTATCTTTAGATACTTAGATAGACATATCACTTTACCCAACTTAGAAGTCCTTTTCTGGAATATTATGACTACAATGTTACAGCGAAGATAAATCAGAAATATGAATCATTACACAATAATTTCTCACCGTCATCTTCAAAACTAGATAAATTTAAAATGTGAGATATTTTTGAATGTTGTCTTAAATTACACGTTTCCACATATGCCTGTTGTTATAGTTTAATTAATTGCACTAATTCTATTGTTCATAAAACTTCTAAATTAATTGTATTTATAATTAACAGAGAAGAATATCTGAAAGTTTTGTTTACAAGATTTGTCAATTAAGATGTATTTTGAAAAATATCTTTACATAAAAATGTCTGAGCAGTTCTAAGTTGTAGATTTCAGCATCACTTGTTGAAGTTTTTCTGCCTTAACATTTCTGAATCGTTTTAATGATTTAATATTGCGATAAGATTACAGACTTCTTATGAGAGGGGTAAACCCAAAAGAACTGATAATCTCACACCAGAAACAGTTAATCAGAGATAATTTGCACAAACTGTTAATATTTACGTTTGAAGCAATAAGGCATAGAAACAAACAAGAATAGTGCTTGATTGTACCAGACCAGAAAAAAAAAATGTAGCAGGGAGGATACAGGCTTTGCATCCAGCAGCTTTCAGTCAAGATGAAATGCATGCATAGGAAATGAACGTTGTGTAAGCAGAACTGGAAGCAAATGTGATGTTAACTCAGTGTTTCTAGGGGAGAAAGGAGGTAAGAGCAGAGTTGGATGGACAGCACTGAGAGGTATAAGTGCAGCTGGGGATGCAGGAAACATCCAGGCACCAGCTTCTTTTCCCCAAGCTCCCTGCAAATGATGAGAGCAGTTGAAATGCTTACTTGGTCCCAGGCAGCACCCTGGCAAAGCTGCCCTCAAAACCCTTGGGGCTGCTGGCTCTACACTTGTCTTCCTTTCTTGCAGGGGACGAACACAGGGTAGGAAAGGATGTGCAAATAAATTGCTATATGTAGCTTGCTCAGTAATCACCTGAACAAATGTGGATTTCTGGAACTGATCCTCAGCTTAGTCATTGCATGTATTCTGCTCCCTCACACCGCATGTGGGATTCACGTCAAAAGGAATTCATTTCTTCAGTTGTATTTACTGTTTCCTGGCAACCACACACCTTGGGAAAAAAAATCCTGCAACATGAGAAAGTGGAGGGTCCTCTCACTCCCTCAGCCCCTCCAAAGTGTCTTCCTGTATTCAATTCCTTGTACAGTCAGACAGCCTGTATCTCAGCTACTTTATTCAGATAACAGTTATGCAAACTGATCAGGGGCATGTCAAATCAGCTTGTTATTTAAACTCAAAAAAGCTTAATCGTATGAATAATTCTGATTTGTAAAATTAAATATGTGAAGTTTTCCTTTCATTTTCTCAGCATGTTTATGCAGATGGTCTGTTTCAGCTTGGAAAATGAAATGAATTATACAAAGATGACTTCATACAAATATTTTTCTCATATAACTATGGGAGAGGATTAATTGAAGGATAAAATTAGTGATGACAGAATATGAAACAATAAACAGCTTTTGGGACTTACTTAACGCCAAATAATGATTGCTTTTATTATATTTTAACAAAGTGCATAGGGTAAATACATACAGACAATTATGTAGCAATCTGAGCTGCAGAATTCATTGGGGTTTTACTTGTAGACAAAACCAAGATTTTTAGTGCACGCTGTGCATTTTTGTATTTGTGTCTGTGAAAAGATGGATTGTTTAATATATTATTTACATTCTTTTTATTGATATTTGAATGTTGCCTGTTTTTTATCATTTACTATGCAGTTAATTTATTCTTAAAATGTAGCCAGCTACATAGAACAAATTTAAATTGTATTAAGTCATGAAGAGTAGGAATCAGTTTTCTGGAATTGTGCAAGGTCTCCCGAATCTTAATGGCCAACATAGAAGTGGAACAAGATGCAGTGAATACTGAGCCAGCGCCAGTCTCACTGGTACACTGTTTGTGCACAGATATTATGTCAGTTGCTCCAAAAATGATGCCTCCTATTTATTTCCATGGAAACTACAACAAAGAGGACAAAAACAGCATTTGATAGAGCATATTCTCAGCTCTGTCAACATAGTTACCATCACTAGCTATGCATTTTCACCAGCAATGAACAAGAGCCTGCATGCTGCGCTTGCAAAAATCTGTACCAGCGGAGGTGACCTACTGTTGCTGTCACTGCTGCTGAAACACACTGCCCACTGTCTCACTGTGCTCATATCGACTGGTTGGTCTCCATAAATATTCAGCTCGTGTCAATGAATGTCAATGGGTGCAATTTTTTCCGCTTGGAGGAATTCTATGACATACCTTTGCTGCATCCACTCTTCCATATCAGACCCATTGTGTCAGACTGCCCCCTGCTGCCAAGTGTCACACAGTAATAACATGTAATGGAATACTAATGGAAAAGGTTCAACCTCTACTGTCATACTACCAACACCCACAACATCTGATGTTGTAGGTCAACATCATAAAACAGGAGGCATTAGTTTCAGGGCAACTTTCATACACGGAGTCTGGAAATTGCACATACGTGTGACTGAATACAGCTGAGCATCTTGCAGGTCCTCTGTGTAAGTAGTCCTGCATGGTGGGAGCATTTTGTTGAGTTCAACGAGGGCCTGTTTTTGAGAAGGTCAGAAAAGAAATCTTACAGAAAAGAAAGGGATGGAACCCTCTTCAGAGCTAGAAAGTGAGAAATAAGGTTCAGGTGAAAGGACCAGAGATACACTATCTTGGAAAGACTAAACCAAAGGGCCAGTAGAAAGAGACCTTTTAAACAGGTTAAAGAAAGAGGCAAATAAAAAGTGGGTGTTTCTTTCTTTGAGTCCTTCAAAGGAGAGGAATATCTGAGGCCACAATTTCAATAATACTTCAGTCTCACCAATTTGTGATGAGATTTAGACTTACAAATTGGCCAGTTAAACAAATGTCACAAAACTTTTATCTTACATCCCTCCCACACCAACAAACATCTTAAAATAGCACTGAGAAATATTGTGCAAATGGTAGGATGAACACTTAAAATACAACAAGTTTTGCTTAAAAATATGTTTGAATTTAATTAATCTCACAAATAAACAACACTGAAAATTGCAGGAAAATGCTGCAAAGAGGTGCCTGGAGCAGCAAAAGCTTTTGTTTTATGAGATTATGCATTCTAATCCTATTTGCAGTGAAAAGAAAGGCAAAATCTTACATGATTTGATATATGAAATAATGAATGAAATAGACGAAATTCTATTACTTCTATTTTCAGTATCGCAAAGGCAAAAGGAATTCAAATACAAAACATTTAGAATGAGAGGTTCTACTTCATACAATATGTAAATAATCAGTGGAACTCAACCTTATATGGAATAGTATTCTAGAAAATAAAAAGCCTGATAAAATTAAACCTTCCCAGGGACAACAAGAGCGGCAAGAAGGGCAGAATGAGTTGAGACTTTTCAGACAGGAGAAGAAACAGCCCCAGAGAGACATTGTAGAGTCCTTCCAGTATCACAGAAGGCCTGAAAGAAATATGAGGAGGCATTCTTTACCAGGGAGTGTAATGTTAGAACAATGAGTAAAATTTTAAGCTAAATGAGGATAGATTTGATTAGATATTAGAAAGAAATCTTTTACTGTGAGGGTGGTGAGTCAGTGGATTAGGTTACTCAGAGAAACTGCTGATGCCCCATCCCTGGAAGTGTTCAAGGCCAAGGCAGACAGGGCTCTGAGTAACCTGATCTAGTGAAATATACATGATCTTTAAGCTCCATAAAAACCCAAACCATTCTGTCATAATATGATGTTCTGAGCAATTAAAGAAATGGATTATTTGATAGTGAGAGGAAAATGGATATACTCAGGCAGACACCAAATGAAGAATGCAACAAGGCACAAAGTCTGTGTCAGTTCTTGAAGTTGTTGCTCTTTTATGGTAGAAAGGAGAGACAAGAAGCCCTTTTCACTTTGATTCTCATCATTGAAATACATTAGTAGACTAAGACTATGGGCTCCAGAGAGCTTATGATTCCCAAGGAAAAAAAGAGAGAAGACATCACAAAAGAGACAACAAGCTTAAAGAAACCAAATTTAAAACTCCAAGGATTGCTATGTTATATTAGAAGAGACAAATCTAAATCTTCAAAAAGGGAGGCTCAAGAGTGTTCACAATTCCTTGATGACATTATATTGAGGACACATTAATACTTTTCATTGCAAAAAAGTTGTATCAGAAGTTTAGCGAGCACCCAGTATGCATGAATTAGAAGCTCTTTAACTACTAGAATATTGAGCATAAAGTATATTAAAAAAAAGTTTAGCTTATTAGAGATGAGTACATAAGAATGCTTATATATTTATGTACAAAATCAGAAAAACACAATGCTTTCTATAGCTACCAAGGAGCATAAAGTACATTAAAGAAACATTATTTAATTTTAAGAGGATCTAAGCTACTTTTCTGGCATAAATGTGTTGTACTGTTGTGGCACAAACATTTCTGTTGTGTGTTTAACAGTAGTGTGAGCAACAGCTTTTTCCCATAAATTTTAGATCATTTTTATTTCCTTATTTAGGCCTGGCTAGGACTAAAATATTGAACATGATATATTTTTCTATTGACAGAAAATTCAAAGCGTACTTCTCACAGTTTGTTTTATTGCAACTACTGTGAAATAGTATTCCCCTTACATTTTATTTTTCTTCCTGGTAATGCATCGTAAGAATAATCTGGATAGCTTAAATTCTGTATTTTATGTTGCACAGAAGAATGTACTCCTCTAGAACAAAAATACCAAGGACTGGATTAAGGAGCTCAGATTTTAATGCAGACAAAATGAATTCTTTTTCCCTCACACAGCAGTAGTGTAATTGACAGATGATTATATATCATCCCTTGCCAAGAATATGGCTAAGCACTTTAAGCCTGGCAAACTATGTGTTACATTGCGATTGGTTGAAAAATCTGTAATTTTCTCTTGGGGAAAGGCCAATCTATCTACTCAAATGTTATGCCATACATTTTCTGTCACAAAATTCCAGCTGCCCACATGCTTCTAAAAGGATGCATTGTATTTATTTTAATAGAACTGAAAAATTATTAAAGTAAACAGCAATAGCTTACCAAACTTGGTGTTCCAGCTGTTAACAGCTTTGAAGTTAGATGATGCTTTGGCTTCATTTCTGGATTTCAACTTGAACAGGAATTGTAAAATTAATAGTGGCAATTTGTTTTCAAGAGTGGTAATGAGCCACACTCAGTGTTCTGGAGCCCTTTCTCTCCATGTCTCTGTATCTCAGATAAGCTTCCAGTTGTGCAGCCTTTTTCTGGATATGTATGTTCAGAAAAGCTTCTGCTTAAACACTGCTGTGATTATTTTGCTTGGTCTAGTGGGATATTTGGGGTTATGAAAGCTTTTTACAAAATGTGAACCTTTATGGATAGCTATTGCTTAAACAGTAGAGCTCATTGTCGAATTATGTTTGTATTGCATAAGTCTATTTATACACATATATACACAAAATATATTGCTGAGATCTATTTCATACAAAGGTAGTATTTTTAAATAGTCAGCTTTACAATATTATTCACAAAATGGTTCAGCACGCCTTCCTTCTGGAAGACAATCTCAGCCAATAAAGGAAGTATTGTTTTCTGGTAGGCTTTTGTAGTGCGCAAATAATTTTGCAACATTTTGTGTTTGAGAATGAATCAACATCAAGCTTCACGAGGTTCTCATTTAATGCAAATTTTAATCAATATTTCCTGCTTTTCCCTTATAGCTTTTTATCAGTAACCTTTCCATATTTCTTCTCTCCTGTTAGTCTGGATATGGTTTGAGGGGTTTTTTAAGTGTAAACATTATTCAAATTCATTTATATTGGCAGGATACTGAAGTTTTTGATATTTTGAATTCAAATTATTGAAAGACATTGTTTGAATGAAAAAATGATTGTGAGCCTTAACCAGTTTGACAATGTATGCATAATGGGAGTTGAATCCAATCTGCTAGTGAATAGCTGGGAGCCATTTCAATTCTCTGACATCTGATCTGAAAATGCATTGCAGTTTAAAGGACCTATTTCTTCTACTTGAATGTCAAGCTACAAATATATTCTGATGCTAAATACAAGGATATTTTAGAACTGTAGAAGCAAGAAGATAGAACCACGGGAGGTACAGTTAATTATTAAAAAAATTAACTGACCACCTCTGGCCTATATTTTTTGTAGGTCTGAATTAGTTACTTTTCACTGATAAAAATAATCACATAGCAGCTATGCTTATACTCAAACTATCTACTATCTCAGTGAAAAGAGAGACAGTCAAAGATCCCCTGATACTTTGAATGCTAATACTTCCATTTAAAAGTAAAAGAAACAGCTAGTTTACAGTCAGTTGCAGTCCTTTTGGACAAATAATCTATGTATTTTGTGCAGAAAAGTAATTAAGAATGCCTGCATGATGAAATGTGCTTCTTTCATAGAATCAGAGAATCTTTTGAGTTGGAAAGGACCCTTAAAGGTCATCTAGTCCTACTCCCCTGCAGTGAACAGGGACACCTCCAGCTACATTATATATCACCCCTTGCTCAAAGCCCCATCCAGCCTGGCCTTGAGCGTCTCCAGGGATGGGGCATCCACCACATCTCTGAGCAACCTCAGTGCCTCACCACTTTTATTGTATGAAACTTCTTCCTTATGTCCAAACTAGATCTCCTCTCTTTTAGTTTGAAGCCATTTCCCCTTGTCCTTTTACAGCAGATCCTGATAATGAGTCTTCTTTCTCATAGTCCCCTTTTAGATACTGAAAGGCTGCTATCATGTCTTTCCAGAGCCTTCTCTTCTCCAGTTTAAACAGCCACAGTTCTTTCAGCCTGTCCTTATAGAAAAGGTGTTCCATCCCTTGGATCGTTTTTGTGTCCCTCCTCTGATGCACTCTAACAGGTCCATGTCTCTCCTGTACTGAGACTTCCACATCTGGACACAGTACTCCAGGTGAGGCTTCATCAGAACAGAGAAGAGGGGCAGGATCACCTACCTTGACCTGCTGGCCATGCTTCTTTGAATGCAGCCTAGGATATGGTTGGCTTTCTGAGCTATGAGGGCACACTGCTAGCTCATGTCCAGCTTGCCATCCACCAGTACCTCCAGGTCCTTTTTTGGCAGGGCCATGTTCCATCCTTACATTCCTCAGCTTGTACTAATGCTGGGGATTGCTACGACCCAGGTGCAAGACCTTCCACTTGAATTTAATGAACCTCATGAGGTTCACCTGGACCCACTACTCGAGTCTGACTAGGTCTCTCTGAATGACATCCCATCTCTTAGGCATGTTGACTGAATCACACAGCTTGGTGTCACCTGCAAACTTGTTGAGGGTGCACTTGATGACACTGTCAGTGTCACTGATGAAGATGTTAAAGAGCACAGGTCTCAGTACTGACCCCTGAGGGACATCATTTGTCACTGACCTCCATCCAGACATAGAGTCATTGGCCACCATTCTCTGGGTACAATCTCACAACCAATTCCTCATCCACTGAATGATGGATCTATCTATCAAATCTATATCTTTCTACCTATCAAATCTATATCTTTCCAATTTGGAGAGAGGATATTATAGAAGACCGTATCAAAGGTCTTACAGAAGTCCAGACAGAAAGCATCAGTGGCTCTTTCCTTGTCCACTGACTCAGTTACGCCATCATAAAAAGCCACCAGGTTGGTCAGGCAGGACCTGCCCTTGGTAAAGCCAAGCTGGTTATCCTCTGTCACCTCCCTCTCTTCCATGTGCCTTAGCATAGCTTCCAGGATCATTAGCTCCCCAGGTCATCCTTTCTACTTTTCTTAAATAGGTGCTATATTGCCTTATTTGCTGTCACCAGGTATGTCATTTGGTGGCTGTGACTTTTCAAATATTATTAAGGTATGTCAGCCAGTTGCCTCAGAATTCTAGAATGCATCTCATCAAAACCCATGTATTTGCAGATGTTTAGGTTCATCAGGTGTTTGCTAACCTGATCTTCACTTACAGCAGGAGGGACAGTGCTTCCTTGGTTTCCACCGTCAGAACCATCCACTCAAGAGCTATGTGTAGAGCATTCACTAGTGAAGACGGAGGCAAAAAAGTTGTTGAATACCTTAGCTTTTTCTTTGCCCCTTCTTACTAGCCTGCATGTGTTGCTCACTAGGGAGGGTATGCCCTCCTGGACTTTCCTTTTCTGGTTGATGTACCTATAGAAGCCTTTCTTATCATTCTTTGTACGCCTTGAAAAGTCCAACTCCAGTTGGGCCTTGCATTCCTGACTCTATCCCCATACTGCAGCATCCCCTTACTCCTGCAAGGTTACCTGTCGCTGCTTCCACTGCCTGTGCATTTTCTTCTTTCTCTGCAGTTTGACCAGCAGGTCCTGGTTCAGCCAAGCCTGTCTCTTGCTTTCCTTTCCTGAGTTCCTATACCTGCAAATGGAGAGCTGTTGTGCCCTAAGGAAAGCTTCCTTAAACATCTGCTAGCTCAGCTCTGCTCCCTTGACCTTTAGGACAAATTCCCATGGGATTTTGTTGATTAACTCCCTGAAGATCAGGAAGTTGGCTTTTCTAAATTAAGCTTTCTGATTTTAATCTTGGCCTGTCAGTTACCCTTCAAGAGTTTGAATTTCACCACTGCATGGTCACTGCATCCCAGGCAGCTGCCAATCTTGATATAGCCAGTCAGATCATTTGTGTTGGTGAGCAACAAGTCCAGCACTGCATCCCCCTAGTGAGGCTGTCTATTACCTGGCTCAGGAAGTTATCCTCGATACATTCCAGGAGCCTCCTGAATCTCGATCAACTTGCCATGCTACTTTTCCAGCAGATGTCAGGGTGGTTGAAGTCCCCCAGCAGGACAAAAGCCTCCAGTCTCCTGTAGCTGGAGGAAGAAGTCTTCATCAACAGGCTTTGCTTGATCAGGTGGCCTGTAGTAGACCCCAACCACAAGGCTCCCTTTGTTGCCTCATACCCTAACTTTCACTCATATACTTTTGACTTGCCTCATGGCCATTCTTCGGGGACAGTTCTTCACACTCTATTCCTCCCTTGATGCAGTGGACAATGCCTCCTTCCCCGTTTGTCCTTCTGAACAGCTTGTGGCTATCAGTAGCCACATTCCAGTCATGGGAATGATCCCACCAGGTTTTGATGATGGCAACTACATTGTGGTTTTACAGTAGCATGGTGGCTTCCTACTCCTCCTGTTTGTTTCCCAAGCTGCATGCATTTGTGTAGAGGCACTCCATCTGGGCAGCTGGTCTTGTAAACTTCCTGGAGGATAACTCCTTAATTCCTTTGAACTATTTAACTTTAGTCTCCCTGTTGCCTTTAACATCATAATATGCAGCATGTCGAGGGCTCCCGCTAGCACCTTGTCCCTCTAACTTAGCTATACTATCCCATTCCTTGTTGTGGGCAAGTTCACTATCACCCCATCCCCTTCAAACCTAATTTAAATCCCCGTCAATGAGTCCAGACAGTTCCTGGGACAGAATTCTTTTCCCCCTATGACTCAGGTGTACCTCATCAGCATATATCAAGTCAGGTGCTGAGTAAACCACCCCATGGTAGAAAAAGCCAAAATTGCCCCAGTGGCACCAGCCTCTTAGCCATGTTTTTCTCAGATTGGTTTTCCTGGTCTGTTCAGTATCCCTCCCTGCCTCTGAAAGGATAGAAGAAAACACCACCTGTACTCTCGCTCGGTCCACTAACCTACTCAGTCTCCTGAAGTCTTTTTTGATAGTACTCAAGCTACTCTCAGAAACTTCACCACTGCTAGCCTGAACTATCAGTAAGGGATAATAATCAGAGGAGTGAACCAGACTGTGAAGTCTCCTAGTAATGTCCCTGACCCAGGCCCCAGGGAGGCAGTATACTTCCCTTCGGGCTGTGACTTGCTGATATATGGGGCCCTCAGTTCCTCTCAGAAGGGAGTCACCCACAACAATTACCTTTCTTTCCTTTATGGCAGTGGCAGTCTTGAGGCGAGTAGTTGACCTTGCCCTAAACAACTGCCTAGGTGGACCTTACACTGCATTCTCAACTCTTCCTCAAGTTCCAGAGCCTCCAACCTATTATGTTAGGGGCACCTGTGAAGGTGAGGTAGATAGGGATAGGATTTTGCAGCAGAGCTGAACAGGGACCTGCTTCCATTCCTCCACATCACTTAGGTCCCCTCCCTCTGCCTGATGGAGGAGATGCCCTGGAGACAGGGCAGGGGTTCCACCAGTGTTTAGGGTGTACCCTCTGGTGCTTTTCTTGTAGGGCAGGGAGTTGCTCCACCAGTCTGCCCCTTGTTCACACTCCTTGATATTCCTTATTCTCTCCACCTCCTTGGGTTCTGCCATCAAGCTCAGCAGATCATCCCCCTCTTCATATAAGTTGTTTTTCTACCACCATCCAGTGGGGCAGCAACAGGCTTAAGCACTCCTGGCAGCCAGAGACCTGAACAGATGTATTTCTAGGCAGGCACTCCATCTAGATAGCCATTCTTTCTGACAAGAGCTTTCTTCCAAACGGAGATCATGGCTAGATTTGTTGTCTGGAAGGCAGCCAATAGGTGAGCTGCTCTCCCGAGTGGGGAGGGATACTCTGCACTGCCCACTGCTCCTGGCTTCCCCCCTGCCACAACAGAGCCACTGCCACGCAGAAGGCAATGGAACCAGGCAGCTCCTGGCTGGCAGGAATTTGCCTCCCTACTGAGGTGATTCCTTGTTTCAGTGTGTAATGTGGCTGCACTAGAGCTGTCCATCTGCAGAGGAAAGATCTTTGAAAGATTATTTCTTGCATATACTAGGTAAAAGCTCTTCTGAGGAGAAGCTAGCAAAGTAATTCCTTTTTAACCAAAGGGTATCTTTTCTCATTCTCATTCTAATTAAGATCAGAAGGTATATTTGACTGTTTAGAGTCCAGATTGATAAATTATTGCAAGATCAAGCTTAAAAAGTAACCTTTTTTCTAGAGATACCTCAAGTGCTTAATTAGAATTGAAGTTAACTCTGGAGTGACAATACCTTAATGCATATCTTAACTGGCATTTATTTCCATAATCTCATGAATTTGAATGCAAGAAATCTGGGGAGCAACATAAGCTGTGTATGTGGGGAAGGAAGCTCAGTAATGAAGCCTGACAGTGAAGCTGTAACTACAACTTTCATGGCAGTTATGCTATGTACAAAGCAGGACTTCAACTCTTAGAGAAAGATGGACAATGAATGTCAATTTTTGACCTCCCTTTTAAGACATTCTTAACTAGAATAATTTAATTGGGATCACATAATTACTCAAAAGTCAATCTCAAGTGTATTATCATCCTCCTGTGTCAGCCCTGCATACCTTGTTATCCTGTTATAGTTTGTCAAAAAATTGTCACAGGAGACTGAATCTCAGAGAGGATAATAACCCTACTGCTGCTTCTTCCAGCCTCAAATCTGAGTTCTGAAATAATGAGGAGATTCAGCTGCTGGGAAAAACCTTTTCTCTTTTTTCTTTTCTTCTTTTTTTTACAAGCTAGACCACCCAGATACATCTGTCACTATAGTGGTAGGGTTTATAAAAAATAATTATAACAGTGGAGTCTTCATGGATTTTGTTCACTGATTTATTATGCACTGTTTGCAGAGGTGTCTAACAGTCCTTTACATGCTGAGTTATATATATTTCCATTCTAATGATCCCTTTCAATCTTGGCAGAAGATAACATGAAAATAACACTTTTTAGGGTTATATACATATAATCATATGTATGTTACAGAAAGTTTACTAGTAGCATTTACTCTGATTTTCTTTTCCATTTCATTTGAAACCTCTATGAAGCTTGATAGCATATTGTTCACATATATGCCGTGGTGCTATTTGTAGTATTTGATAGCAAAGAGAGAAGAATGGAAATGAAGTCAGGAAAAATTATTTATTTGCTTTGACATTTTTGCCCACTCCCAAGGGTTTTGAATTTTACCAAAAAC
Source organism: Chrysolophus pictus (assembly GCA_037305975.1). Taxonomy (NCBI): domain Eukaryota; kingdom Metazoa; phylum Chordata; class Aves; order Galliformes; family Phasianidae; genus Chrysolophus; species Chrysolophus pictus. Next base: position 80,151,865 of record CM074576.1, read on the forward strand.
TGAAAGAATCTAAAGGAAAAGCTAAGATAAATAAACTCTTCCAACAAAACATGGCTTTTAGAAACCCATTAAGTCAGATAATGCTAATAGTAAGGTAAAACTAATAAAAAACTTATGTCATTGCCATTGATATTTAGGTTGGATTCATCCTAATGGACAGCTAAATTCCACTACAGCGCTTTTATCACTCCCCCTCCTTAAAGTAAGATGGGAAGAAAATATGATGGAAGAGTTTGGACAGTGGTCTCAGAAATTCGGTGAATTTTGGGTGGTCCTATATGGAGCAAGGAGTTGGACTCAGTAATCCTTGTAGGTCACTTCCAGTTCTCAGGATATTCTATGAAATGGGCTCAAGGGTTGAGACAAAGACAAGATCACTCAACAATTAAGATCACAAGAAAAGAAAACTTAGCACAGGAAAATTAATATAGCTTATTGCATATTAGTAATAGTCTAGAACAGAGAGAAATAAAAGCAAAGTAAAAACACCTTCCTCTTCACCGACCCCCTTCTACCTCTTCCCAAACAGTACAGGGGAACAGAAGTGAGGGCTGCTGTCAGTCTTTAACACTTCATCTCTGCCACACCTCCATGGTCACTCTGGCCATGCTCCACGTGGGTGCCGTCCTTACTGAACTGACTTCCCACATGCTTCAGCTCTCCCAGCACTGTCCCAGCATGGCTCTGTACCACAGGGCCCACCCTTCAGGCAGTGTTCCACACTGATCCCCCACGGGCAGCAGCTCCCCCAGCCCTCTTGCCCCACTGTGGGCTGCTCTCCAGGGGTTGCAGCTCTGTCCTGGGCTGCTCCTGTGGGGGTATCCATAGGCTGTGCCACCTTCAGGCCTCATCCACTGCTGCACTGTGGGCTTTTCCATGGCTGCACATTGAGATCTGCTCCATATAGTGCCCATGGGCTGCAGAGGAACAGCCTGCTCCTTTGTGAGCCAGTCCTAGGCTGCAGGGAGCTGCTGTTGTGTGCCTGGAGCACCTCCTGCACTGACCATGGTGCCTGCAGGTCTGTTTCCCTCTTATTTCTCACTCCTCTCTCCCAGCTGTTATAGTGCAGCAGTTTTCCCTAAAACCTGCTCTCCCAGAGTGTACCCAACATTGCTCATGGCTCAACTCTGGCAGTGGTGGGTCCATTTTTACTTGTTCCTCTGACATGGTGCACTCCTGAGCTCTGCTCAGAGGCCACGTAGGCAACTCCAGCACTACAAAAACCTTGTCATATAAACCCAATATAGTTTGCATGATTTCCATCAGGAAATTATCATTGTTGGAATCCCCAAATTGAAGGGGCTATTGTCATTCTGTACCAGGTACCATCAGTGTCCTCAAAAGCAGATATTATATGTATTTTATTATTCCTATATTTCTGCTTAGTTGGACATCATTTACTTATCGAGGAACAGCTGTAAGCTTTCCTGAACAACTCCCTCATCCATTTCCAGGGGCTGTAGGCAGCCACTCTGAGTCTCTACAGATCCTGTAGATTGTAACAGTGATTCCCAGCTAGAAGTCATGGTGCACACTCTTCAGTTTTACCGATAAGCACATTTCTATACCCCACTTTTCATTCATTTGCTAGACCGTGTAGTTCTGTATCATGTATGGTGTGTATTTAGAAAAGGACAGCATCACCTTTCATCTCACCAATTATGTGTATAATGCTTTTGTGATCAGCCAAAAAGGAAATAAATAAATAAATAAATAAATAAATAAGCCATTGCTGTCAGCAGGCTTGGTTTGCACATAGGAGATCAGTCCATAACCAGATCTTTCAGTACTGCAAGTGTTCACAGCAGATCTCATATATTTCTACTTGAAGTGCTTCCATGTGGAGCTGTTAGGCACAGATTTTCTTCCTCTACATTTTTAACAGTAACAGAATGTGATGTCAGATTGTAAGAATAACAAAATAAAGCACAGGGAAATTTGACTTAGGCTCCCTATTTCTGAAAACATTTCAGACAGAATATCTTTAGTATTAGTATTCATAAATATTTAGAGATTGAACTTAATGTGGTGGCTTGACATAGCTCTATGACCCATAGCTAACTGCAGACCTGTATGAACAAGGCTTGCTGAGATGAGTGAAATGCAGTAGTTGTTTACAGTGGTCCATGTACAATGGAGGTGAGTCAACCTACCAAGAGAAGCAGTTTAGTGCATTGTGTGGCTTGAGACAACTGAGAAAATGTGAGACTAGTTGGGGCAGAAGTTTTAGATTATAAATAATATGTGAGTCAAAATAGTTGGTATAGTAAGAATCAATTAGGAAATCCTGTATACAGATGAGGTTAGAGTGATGCAGAAAGAATGGTGCTTCTTTTGTGAGGGAGTGAGCCAAAGTGGGATTGGGGTGCGAGTAGAAAGCATGTATGTTTTATATGCTTGTATGGATGGACTATAGGAAAAAACAAACAAACAACACCACAAATTAAAATAGAAAAGTTCACCTTAGCTAGGAAAAGCTATTTAAAAAAATAAAATCTTCCAAGCACATAAGATTAATTCACCCCATGACCAAGAATTAATTACCATGTGAATTATTTGATCGATGGAAATGATTATCTTAGAATTCAAAAAGAACCGAAAGCAGTTGATGTTATTGCTGGCAATTTTCTTGCAGCCGATTCATGAGGAAAATAGTTATTTAACTTTTCGTAATAAACCTCACTGTTTGGCAGCTGATGCAGGTGACTGTATCTGTAGTTGACCATCATTAAAAACTTGGGGTTTCTAAGATGTAAATAAGTTTAAGTAATAAGTTTACTGACAGTTAAAAACTGCTTTTTTTTTTTTTTTTTTTAATCAAATGAAGCAGGAAATGAGATCATTGTATTCAAATGTGATGATTTTAATAAACTCTGTTTGCATTTCTTAAAATTAGATTTGAAAAAACTTCAAAACAATTAAATTAATGTAGCTCTGTAAACATGTTAATATTCTGACTATAAATACATACTTTTATAATCTAAGTAGTCTTTTTGTTGAAGATGAATTAACAAAATATTTCACAGTTACAGAAGTTTTGTTCATGCCTACTCATGAGCTTAGAGAATTAGCAAATCAAACAGAAAAGCAGGATTTATGGAAAAGGCAGCTGCCTCTCATCTTCATTTTGTATGCAGCACAGGCTAATTAAAATCTTTACTACAGTACTCAGACCTCATTCCACATAATTGTCAGAGAAATGGAAATATTCTTATTTGTTCTTCATTATTTGTCTTCTGCATGGTTTTTATTGTGCATTCATTATACATGTAATAATCAAATGGATCTTTTTTTTTTTTTGTCTTTTTTGTGTTTTAACAGATATAACGTAGTCCTCAGTTGTTTTTAAAGTGTAATGTTAATAGCAGTAATTATGTTCTCTGTTAACAACATTTTTTAAAATTATCACCCACAGTTATTAACATGTGAATACAGAAATGGCATATTACCTGCTGCCAGGCAGCTGAGCAGTGTCACTCACATAATTTATAACAGGAGTAATTAACAGCAATGAACTTGCTGCAGTGTTCTTTCCATCATTTATTGCGTGAAATTTATTAAAATATTAAATGCAATAACAGCGAATTCCTTATTCAAAGTAATAGTAAGCATGTATGTTTAATTTAATGTTAACATGCTTTCTGCCAAACTGAAAGTAGTTTGAAAAGAGGTGAATGACAGCACGAGGCTTTTGTGCATCTCCTTGAGGTTTTCAAATGGTTCTCCAAACGTAACCTAAATCTGCAGGAATGTCTTGAATATACTAACCCCATTGCGTCCTACTGGCAATGTAATTCTTCCCTACAACAAAAGACTTTTAAGAACCTTTTTTGTGTAATTGAACTTTCTGCACTTCATTCTTAGTCACTCGAGGAACATGAGGATATTCTTTATATGAATTTCAACAGCCTGTATCTGTTCACTGTTCCTAATATTTGTTTACTTGATGTCATTTGCAATAAGTGCTGTGGGTTATTTTCTCCTAACTACATAAATAGCTCTTGTCACCATTTAAAGTCAGTCACTGCAGGGAATGCATTGCTCTCCTCTGTTGTCAGGAAAGGGCAATGACAGCATTCAGTGTTCAGCAGTTACCAAGGCTTCCAGCATCACCAAACTTAGAAGAATATATTTTATTACATTTCTTACTAGCAATTCAATAAATATACTCTTCTGGTGTGCCATTCTGCCTGCACAAAGCATCAAATTAATTAACAACAGCACACATGCAAGTGATGTCGTTCACATTAAAGAACTTTGCATAGTGTCTCTTACGATTGCTAAAGCAATTACAATACCAGTTGTGTGATATTATTAATAATTTTAATAACTTCTGTATACTAAATTTAGTTCATTTGTAAAATCCAAAATCAAAATATTCCTTCACTTGATATCCATTATGGCTACTTATTGTTATATTGTATCTAATTTTTAAGTCTTTTTAATTTGTACATTTTTGTCTCAGCCACTTAATCTTAAAAAATTCTCCCTTATTTCTTACACTTTAAAACAAACACTTAAAAGAATGGCAGCTGAGAATGAATAAATGGCTAAGGAATAGGTTTCCCTATTATTATCTCAGTGGAGATCATTTGCATTATGAATTTGCATTATGAATTTCTATCCAGTGCCTTTTTATGAGGGACAGAATAGGGACAGTTGTGAGCTTGAATGAGAAGAAAGGAAAATGCTTTGCAAATGACACATTCTATCATACTATCTGAGTTTCATGCACAAATTCTGCATGCTGACCCCAGAGGTAGAAGTTTGGGTTTATGGTGATGGGGCCAATTACACCCCAGGGCTGTACCTGAAAGGCAACATTCTGCAAGATAATGTATGTTTTCCCAGGGTTGTGCAGAAGGATATCAGGGGAGAGGTACCAGCAGACAGGCTTTCAGCTGTCTGCAAAATCTGCTCTTTGTGTTGTGTATTAAGAAAACTGTACACCTAATGCACTCATGTTTTAACTTAATGGTTTATGAAATATGAAATAAGTACTATCTTCAGAATGCTGCCTCACGCTTTTTCTTATATCCTCCTTTCATATGACCTAAGGAACCTTCTCAGGGTGAAAAAGAAAAGCTGAAGATTTTGTTCTAAAATATATGTGCAAAGGGTGCTTTAGTTTGGGAAAGCAGAATTAGTTGCAAATCTAACAGCTAGTAAAAAGCCAGTTTTTGTATGCAGTTCATCATATGCACAGAGCTATCAAACTCAGGTCCTGGCACATCCTTATTTTTGAAGGCTTGTTAACTCAATCTCTTTTTTGGGAAGCAGTTTGTGTCCTTAAGGACAGGGTTGCTTCTGGGTGGATGTTTCTGTATCCATAGAAAGTGAGAGGCTGCGTCCCACTCAGTTTTATTCCTCAATCACTACGGTGATTGCTTCATGCAGGTGCAGTGTATCTGATAAGAACGCAGACTTTTTTGTTTTATTCCTTTTAAGAAAAGATTAGGTCATCATTTAGGTATACAGTCTTGGTTTCCCACTCCTCCAGGTCTCACTCATGCTGTACTTCTAAATGCCTTCCAAATCCATTACTGTTTCATTTTTTAAATTTCTGACAAGAAAGAAGGCATGACAGCATCCTTATCACAAATTAACACAATCCCAAACCTGATGCAGAATGAGTCTTTGCTGCTGATATAAGTATTAGGAACTACCTTGAATTCCCACTGACAAAAAAACAAAACAAACCAACCAAACAAACAAACAAAAAAACATAGATCTGCATTATGACATATATGTATAGAGCAGTCAAGATTTTGCACTGATTCCTAAAATCTATGTAAAAGGCTTTTGTCTCTTTGTCCTATTGGGCACTTCCTTTCTTTACCTTCCCTACTAATACGGCTGACTTCTTCCTAAAAAACCTTGGAGAAGGAAGCAGATGGGAGAATAAAACTGATGTTTTTCCTTCCTGCTTCTGGCTATGGCTGGCAGTAGAAACTCTACCTTGCTTCCTGCCAGGTTTCTAGCTCTTGTAATAGTTAGGCTTTACAGAAATCCTGCAAAATGAACAAGAGTGAAGAAGAGGCTTTCACTTGTGCTTTTATGAGGACTTTTTTTTTTTTACCCCTTCACTTCTGCAAAATATTGTGCCTCTCGGACATTGATGCAGTGTATTGACTCTACAGTATGCTCTCCTTTATCCAGTGTCCTCAGAATCAATTGGTTTTCATTACAAAATGTCACTATGCATCTAAGAGCAGTGGAAAAATGAGCAGTTCAGATCCAATACAGTTCTTCCTGTGCTGACTGAGTTGTAAATTCAGATCACTTACCATAGTTACTACTAGCGTATCTTTTCATTTAATCAATATGGATATTTTTGATACTGAAGCACTTTGCAGTACGTCGATCTTGTTTTTCCTTCCCCCGAGGCTGACAACTCATACATCGTATGATATATATGTAGCTCTTTTCCAGTTTGTTCTTCAGCTCAGATAACATCATGTATCTTTGATAAGGAACACTGCTCAGTAAAGAGGGAGAAAAGAACAGAAAGCAACTACATGTCATTGTGTTCAAGTGCAGTATTATTTCACCCTAACTCCTTACACAGTTTTCCAAGTTAACACAACCTTCTGTTTTCATTTACAGGAAAGTACTTCTTGGATGTTTTTGTCTTCATTGTTTACCATAAGAAAATAAGATAATTAAGCTCTCCTCTCAAACTGCAGTTTTAAGGGCTGACATAATTGAGCACAAATACTTCTATTTTAATATCACTACAGGCAAACCACTAAAGGATTTTTGAAAGCTGAACAAAAAAGTCTGATGTTTTTCTTTTCAGATGCCTACCTTAAACTACAATTGTCCAAAAGATGAGTAGTTCTTTTTTTTTTTTTTTTTTTTGAAATGGCTTGTTACAAGGTTAAACAAAACCTTTGAGCATTTTCAAGGCTCAGAATTATGCTGAATGAGCATATGGGGCAAAAATGTGGGTATACTGGTGTCTGTATTTTATATCGTCTCTGTCTCATATTTCACAATTCTTTATTTAACAGTTCATGCTCCATCAGCTGAAAAATCTCTGGGCAGTCTTTCAGTTTTTTGAAAAAAAAAGATTTTGCTGAAATTTTGCTTGCCAAGAATATTTAGCTAACTATGCTATAAAATAATCTATTCTGCTCTTGCTGATGGTTTGCTCAATGCAAGCTTCTCCAGGATCTGGCTGAATTACCTGGGGCAGAGATAGTTTTAAGCCTGGAGGAGCATGTATGGCATTTTGAGTGTGGTGTTGAGAGGAAGGAGAAAGTGGGAGGTGTCGAGAGGAAGATGTGGTAGGAGGACATGGAGATGGCAGTGTGCCTTCTGCCTGCATGTGCAGCCCAGCCCAGTGTGTCACTGCTGCCCGTGTTTTCTGGTGATATGTGGCACCTCTGCTTGCTTGGAATTCACATGGGATCAGTGCTACCTGGCTGGAAAAATGAGATGAAAGTGTAGCATGACTTCCTTCCTTGTACAGGAAAGCTTACATTACTAATGCTTGCTAATAAGGAAAAGGTTTTAGATTCTTACATATCCTGATCTGAATGTTTTCACTGGGGAATCCAGGTATAAGAAATTTGAGCTCAGACCAAATGTTTCTGTTTTGTTCAAGTTTTTCTATCTGTATTCCACTTTCCATCACATTCTGCTTTCTAAATTGCTGAGAGGCAAAAAGGAGCTTTTATAATGTCAATTACTTCTAAAGTCAAAGGTCTTCACATAGCAATAAGAAATGGACATTTACAACGTCTTACATTGTTCAATAAGGAGAATGGAGGTAGACTGACATTTCCTGCTTTCTCTTGTCAACATAGTTTTTCTTTGCTTCAGTCTCTCCCCAGCTGAGCTTCAGAACCAAAGCCAAATCCTTCATATTACCTATTCTCTTTTACTGTCTCAGACTTTATATGCAGAAGACTGCTGCAAAATATTTACCCATCACAGAGATGTCATTACTCCTTTCCAGATTGGTTCCTAACTCAAAATCAACAAAAAATGCGAGCAGTGCTTCAATTCAAGATTTTCAGATGGTGGTAAAATATCACTGGAAAAAAAAAGAAAGTGTAAAACATGTCAGCCATCTGTTGTTTAAACCAACCAAAATGTATTTATTGTAATTCTTTCATAAGGATTATGCCTTTGGAAGCAAACATGTACATTTGCTGGCAACAGAAGCCTGTCTTTAATTGTAATAGGATGAGGAAACATTTCTCTTTCCTTTCCTTGATGATACAGTACTTGGAAAAATAATAATTTTTATCAACAAAACCAAAAACGTTCTAAATGAAGAATCCAGTGAACAAATACAAACTTCCTTGCATAGCTGACGAGTTGTTCTAATATTATAAATCAGTCAGATGATGAGTTATAAACAGAAGTCTGCAGCACATTCTTTCTTACTGACTCACTCAGTTAATTTCACCAAAACATGATGCTGTCAGAGATTACAGGCAAAAGATGGCAGAAAAAAATGTGAACCAAATGCAAAAAAAGACATGGAAGAGAGTCTAAGTGATGCAGTTATTTTTATTGAATTATAATCCTTCAAAACTTTATGTGCATCTCATCTCCAATTTGAAAGGAAACAAAGCAAAACAAAACAAAACAAAAAAGCTTTAAAAATCTGATATTAAAGGATTTATTTATTAAAGTGTTAACAATATTTCCAAAGTAGATATATTACCAAAATTTTGGAGAGTTCATTTGGACACAGATATGATTGATGTCGACTATTAACACAAATATGTTTCCAGATCAAAATAAGAATTTGAATAAGTTTCAGGAAGCATTTGGCCATTGGAAACTTATCTAAGTACATCACAGGGATGTATCAAAGTTCTAACATGAGAAAATTCAGGAGTTTCAATCCTACTCAAAAGGAAGATAACATACTGAAATTTGGAAAAGCAGAGTGTACAGATATCATAGACAAAGTCATGACATTTTCCTGAAATAGCATTGCACAAGGATGACATCAGCTTGATTATCTTGTTATAGTGACTGTGGTACATGGTTATATTGATTTTATTCTTAAATTCATATTTTTCCCTTTCATTTTTTTATCAGCATAGGAAATTGGGTTTTTTTTCTGTTTCATTCTCTTTTCTTTTCTTCTGGACAAAGATTTACTTGAAAGTGCTTCAAAATTATGCAGCATTATTTAAAGAATTTGGAAAGACAAATTCTACCTCTGGAAGCTGCATTTCTTAAAGTAATCATTTATAAATTAATTTGAGCTTGTATTAGGAAATTCTGGCTCTAATGGAGGGAGAGGAATATTGCTGTAAATTGAGCAAGGATGTCATCCATAAAGTAATTTCCTTCTGAACAGAAGAACTGCTTTAAATACAGACCTTATCACAAACCAAGTTGAGGAGCTAGAATCAGGAGCTGCGCTAAAGGGAAAGAAATCTAAGCTCTGTTTTTTTTATCACCTTTTTTTAATGAAAATGAGACAGGACACTTTCCAAAGTTGTATCAGTATCAACTTTTTACAATACAACAGTACCTAGTGCACAGCATAAATTATATCAAATATTTTTTTAAAAAAACTTTGTTAACAGTCTTAATATATACAAGCACCTTGTAGTAGCCACTGTCATCACTGTAATTTGCAATACATTCACATTTGCGTATAGAATAGGTTGCAGTCAGGATCTTTCTGGATGTGGAAACGAGTAGGACCCTAGGAACTAAGAGCTTTGGTTTTTTTCTTGCTATAAAGTTACCGTTATGACTTCCATTACTAAACTTGTTGCATTTGTGCATGTAGTTAAAAAATTTCACCTATGTCTTGGTCTTTTTCTTAGTGTAATCTTTTGAGGAAGAATCAGTGAAGCACTAACATAGCAGCCTGACGCTTCATGCTTCTCTATCTGTGCTGGGAAGAGCTCCAACCTCTTTCGAGAGTGTAAGAAAAACTAAAAAGCTGCGTAAGATGCTGGAATAAGGTTCAGTAAAGCAGACTGATAAATAATGTGTGTGAGACAAAGCAGGGTGTTGCCTGCTGCAATGAAGTCCTGTTTCATGATAGAAATTCCCAGAGGTTACTGTCTCAACAATGCCCGTGAATGGCAACAATAGTGATAACAATAAATAGGTGTGTTACGTCTGAAAATGTGCCAAATGTAAGGGATGCTGTTGTACCAGGCCTATGAATGACAGTAAGTTGACTCTAATATATTTTTAATATTTCAATTCCCTTAAACTTAAATGATTTCCAAATCATTTATTTAAAGTTAGCTGTCTCTTAGGGCAACGTGAAATAATATGATTTATTTCATACATTTCAATCATTTTGTTGTCACAGATGTCACTAAGTATCTCTTCGTTCAATCTACCACTTCATTCATCTTCATTGATTTGATAGGTCTGGGTATATCAATCCTATATGTAAAATTATACTTTCAGCTATACCATATTCCAGAATGGTATAGCTTAAGGATGTACTTTTTTTCCTAAGAGTTGATGCTGTGGGGTTGTTTTTTTTTTTTTTTTGCTTGTTTGATTGCTGTTTTCTAATTATTATTTTATTCTATTTTGCAAAAGCATAGTACATAAAATGAATAGAATAGAATTATTTTGGAGCACAAGGAAACAGAATGGCATTGTCCCAGTTTTGCATGAACTGGACGTCCTTTTTCAGGTCAAATCAGGAGATTCACTGATTGTGTGGACCCAGTCAGTGATAGGGAATAACACTGTACAAGGAATACTGAATTTGTGAGTACTTGGTAATATTTGTACTGTTTGCTCTACATTAGCTCATATACTAATTTTTCCAAGTTGTACCTCTGGAAGCATCTGCCTTCCCCCTCCCCACGTCCTTTGTCAATCTTCAGCTTGAATTATAACATAATTTTACAATTTTGACACTAAAATTATTGAGTGCAAAAAACAGATGTAATTGAAAGGTCAGAAATTATTATGTTTTCAGTCCATTTAAGTCCAATCCACAGTCCTTTTGTAGGCTGATGTTAAGATGTTCTTTCTTTATACATAGGTCATGTTCCTTCTCAATTTAATGACATATTCAAGGGCTTAAACTAATATTTACAATAGGCAGCAGCTGCTTATGGTTGATTGGTTTTGTTTTTTTGTTTTTTTTTTTAATTTCAGGCTTTCTGTTTTTCTGTGGGTTTAACTTGCCCAAGAGCTGTATAAGGATATTTTCTTGTTGTTTTCTTTTGTTCTGGGGAAGAAGAGGGGAGAAGGGATAACAGAAAAGCTTTAACTTTTTGTAAACATGAGCTCTCAGTCTTTCTTTGTAATAAAATATCTATGCATTGTTGAGACAGGAAGAAATAGTTAAAACAAAAATTAAACTTTTACGATATTCATGACTACATTTGACATAGTTTGATGAAAGTAAAATAAAACATTAAAAACATTTACAAAACATTTAAAAATATTAGAAGATAAAATTCCTTCTTAAAGAGTTGGTGAAAACTTTGAAGGGCAAAATATTTCATTTCAACAAAAAATAATCCAACAAAAAGATTTTGTTATAGTATATGATGTCATGTAGCACAAAAGCTTTAAAGATTCAAACCTGAAATGACCCAGGGTAGCTTCTTCATGAACGAAAATTTTGTATGATAAACAATAACAGAACTAAAATTTTGAAAGTGAATATACTGCATGCAGAAACTAAAACTATTAATCCTTAATATCACTGGTAGATAACAATTGCTGAAGTCTGCAGTAAAGATTGTTGTGTGCAAATCTCACGGGTATCCTGCACAATTCTAGAAGTACAATTTATCAAAAACATGTTATTGAAATACTCACCTCACTCTGTCAACAGAAATAAGTGGGATCAGAGACAGACTGTGATATTAGTGAAAGTGACAGTATGGATGACTTTTCCATTGATTATCTAGGCACATACTATTACTTCATTTCCAGATTATTTTTTTTATAGACCAAAGAATTAAATCTGACATAATATATGATATTATACAGAAATATAGCATCACAGAATCATGATTCCGATTATGTTATTTCATTCATAAAAATATTATTCTAGACCCAGCATAACTTGGGAAGATTGCAATTTCATGTTGGTAACATTGTTAATCCATGCAGCCCCCCAAATTCTACAAAGTTTTATTTTTTAATTTCTTTTCAGAACAGTGAGGTCATCTTCATAAACTAGAAAAGCAAGATTTTTATTTGGAAATCCTGCAAAAAAACCCTACATTTTCTATTTCACAACCTTTTCTGTTTTTGTTTTTGTTTGTAAGATATGTTAAATTTCTTACATTGTACTTTGTTTGTGTTTGTAGTCTAGCAAAATTCAATCCATTCTACCACTTCATTTATTACCATTAAATGGGATATTCCCAAATGCGATATTCATCAAAATAAATTGTATTAATATTTGAAAGAAAATGTGATTAAAAGCAGGCCTATGGTTCAATACACTGTCAAATGAACAAAAATATAATCACACATGCTCTAGTGCTTATTTAATTCTGCTTTGTTTCCATAGTAACTATAAATAGGTAATTGTGATAACTCTCACAAATGCTTTTCCTTTCTTTTTCCTGATAAAAGATGTTGGTACTTCTAGGAAGGGGAAGATTCTGTGCAGGAAATGTCAACAAATCATATAATGTTCAAAAGACAGCTAAGCAAATCATTAGAATAAATAGCATTTTGCTGACTGGAGATATCTTATGGCTTTTTACACGACTGAATTTTATTATTCGTCATGATTAATACGTAAATTTTTGCTGCATGAGGTGGAATCATTCTCACATGAATGGTATTCACTGATGATATGTGAAACAGGATAGAGAAAGAATAACAGTGGTAGCATTATTATGAAGAAGTAATAATATGTATTGTATTTACTTGTTTCACACTGAGATTTAATTTTAATACGGGGATTAGAAATTTGGCCTAAAAATGTTGACTTGAGGAAAACATGAACAGATATATTTCCAGCAAAATAACTTATTATCATATAAAGATATCAAGCAAAATACAGTAGTTTCTAGAATTTCTTCCAGACATTCTTAATAATGAACACGTGGTAAGGTGAGTCTACCGTGTAAAATAGCTGTATAGGTGGCTAACAAAACCTTATTATGACCCTGACAAGTATGATATTTCCAAACACAGTGCAGTGCAGCATTTGCATTCAGTTTCAGATACTGCTTTGGAAATACCAAAGAGATGAGAATACTCTGATGTTTTAATAGGTAATCTTTGGAAATGTTTGTACTTGAAATTCATTGAGTAGTTTTGAATATTTCTTAACAGAAATCTTTTCCATAAGAACATTGCTTTTAGTTAAGACTTTTTCTGACTGCAAGTAGTATTTGCAAAATAGGTGCACAGGGGTTTCCTTAAAGCTCTACAGGGTTCCAAATCTTTTATTTGTTTGTGAAAAGGTTACTTTTTAGCATAATTTAGAGCTAGAAGTGTCACCTGACAAAAGCTACAGGTATCTAGACAGCTGTGCAGACCTTGGGAATTCAACCAGGTTTGCCTCTTCAGAGCCTGTGGACTGAAAAGTAAGACTCCTTTTATGTTTACGAGCTATTCGGGGCTTTGCATATTTCTTACAGGCAAAAACAAGTGAAATTTGCCAATCTTCTTTGAGGTTTAGAGTCTTTTATAATGTATCCTTCACAGATCTCAACAGGTTCAAGCAGAACATTGATGAAGAAAATCAAACAAATGAAAACAGAATACACCGCTTTCAGCAAGTGAGGAATTCAGTTTCACACAGCTCTACAAACTGTTGAGAAAGCAGTGGATAATTTCTAAATATTTGCCAAAACACATTGGGAAGGAAAGAAAAATGTTGCTAATTTTTGTGGTATTTAAATAAATTCTAGTCATTTCTTTGTAAGTAGAATACAAACAATGTTACCAAATGTCATAGTTCCCCTAGATATGATGCAGATTCTCTCATCTTTGTTAAAATAAGAGATTATATCAGAATAACAGGATGGCAGCAGTTACACTGAAGCACTATGTGCTGCTGAACAGCTGAGAGTTGGTTTCTAAGGACCAGTATAGAACAGCATAGGGTGGAACAGCACAAGCCTGACTTCTCTAACCTATAGGATCTTCCTGGATTTGTACAAAAGGAGAGAAAGTAGAAATAGGAAAGAATAATAATTGTGGTGGCTCTCGTACTGTGGTTCATTTGAGTGCATGTCCATAATGAATCCAAAGGAAAATAAGGGAGATGACTCTCTTAACCAGTTGTTGACAAAGATAGTTAAGGTCTAATAGAGGGAGACTAACTTATAGGATGCAAATCAGTAACAGGTTTAACCACTGGCCTTTGTCCATCTCTAAAAGACACATGTACAGCGGAGTGAGAAGTAGGAATTAGAGAAAAGTATGATAGAGGAAGAAAACCCCAAAATGATGCTCTGGAAAGATTCAGTCTAGCCCTCTGGAAAGTGGACAATCATTGCAGTAGAAGAACAATGGACTTTTTGTTTGTTTTTTGCTGTTGTTTAGATTGTTTTGGTCATTATTTTTCCCCTGATACTAGTATTTGTAAAAATCATGTTCAAAATCACTATCACTGGAACAAAAACAATTTTGCCAATGACTCAAACTTTAATTCTCAATTAACATGTTATTTTGTAGCATAAGTCATCAAAATTCTGCTCTAACCCTGCTTTGAGTAACCAGTCTAAGTAGTATCTGTCTGCTACTTTGGCACCAGAACATGGGGAATAAAAATACTATAAGAGAAAATCTGAGAATGTCTGCTTTGTTTTTGGTTTGTTTACTCTCTTGGAGAATAAGGAATGCTTTCAGTCTAAGTGGATATATTCTATATATCAAAAATATATTTTTAAAATCATAAGTTGATTTCTTGCACTACCATTTGTAGTTTATCACCTCTGTACATCAAAACTCTTCAGAATACACCTCAGTGCTTAGCTGAGGAAACACAGAGTATTTTATGAGCTGTGTATATAAGAGATTCAGATAAACCTCCTGATTTTAACCTTAATATTACACAAGTAAATATTGTGTTTACTAAGCAACTATTTATAACCACTTGATGAGCTTATTGCATCATTTCTAAAGTACTTTCATCTGTTCTAGTAAAGTGGTTGAAAGCCATTGGGCGCCTGAACCTGAGGTCACAACATGATTCTGTGGCCAAAAAAAATCTTCATTTTTATAAAGATGAGAGAGTAGCAAGTAGGTGTGAGGTAGGTAATGATATCCACAATATTAAAAAGAATTTATTGAAATTCTTTGCACGGTTTTAATTTCAAGAGTGTAAAAGGGTTGTCAACAGCTGAGAAATGATTTGGAAAAGAGCTCAAAGAATAATGTTAGGTTGAAAAACATGTTTCAACTGTAAAAAGTTGAAAAAGTTAATCCATTTATAAACAAAAAGAAGGGTAAGAGGTGAATTGTTTGTAGTCTGCAGCTACCTACATGAAGAAAGTTTTTTTGGTAATAGAAGACTCTTTAATCTCACGTTTATAACGAAAATGAAGACCCAGTAGCTGGAATTAGAAGCTTAGTAAATTAAGAGTCAAAATTTGATGGACATCTTCAACAGTAGAATGTAATTAAACTGCAAAACAATTTGCAGAGGCTTCTGGTGCTCTTTCCATTATTTAAGTCTTTTAAGTTAAGATTAGCTGTCTTTTTGTAAGACACACTCAAACTGTGGGCTCAGTAAACAAATTAGTGGTTGAAATTTTCAGGAATGGTTCCCTCTGGATAAAAACCTCTAAATTTCTGAAGTTTCTAATCTGTTTTTCTTTCTTATCCTGAAGATTATCTTCCTTTGGAATTATTCTCTTTAGAATTCAGAGGCACTACATGTACAATACATAGTAATCCAGTATAACAGATTCTAGCTCTCAAGAATACTGCTTTCCAGCATCATTGTGTTTTCACGCTAGTAAACAAATAACATTAAAATTTGTTCTCATATTTACTATAATTATGACAGATCATTGTACTATACTTAGTGTTAATTCATTATATGCTTATGTAAATTACACTCTGGCATGCCATTTTTCAGGGTAATGTTTGGCCAGTGCTCACTGAGAAGAAAGTCTTTTGAGGGCTTATTGACCCCGAGTGCACAGGGTTACCAAAGCCAGTGAGCCACCCCTTTTACAAGGAATAACATTCATTTCCTCCAGACTTTTGTGCTACAGGAGCTGAAGAGTGGTACTTTTTGTGATCCCCTTAAAATGGACAGTAAAATGACTGCCCATAGTCATTTTGTTACTTAAAATGGTCGTGTGTTTTGTGATAGATGATAAACTGGGTGTAATTATATATTAAAAAAATGTATTTTTATATTCCATTGGAATTGTTGAGATGACTAGGTATATAGGGAATCTGGAATGGAACAGGAAAGGGAGGAATAATTTATAGGACCCTCAACACAAGAAGGACATGGAGCTGTTGGAGTAGGTCCAGAGGAGGGTCATGAAGATGATCAAAGGGCTGGAGCACCTCCCCTATGGGCTGAGAAAATTTGGGCTCTTCTGCCTGGAGAAGAGAAGGCTCCAGGGGGACCTCATAGCAGCCTTCCAGTACCTGAAGGGGGATCTACAGCAAAACTGGGGAGGGACCTTTTATAGGGGCATGTAGCAACAGGATGAGGGGAAATGGCTTTAAACTGGAAGAGAGTAGATTTAGACTAGGTATTAGGAAGAAATTCTTTACTGTGAGGGTGGTGAGACACTGGAACAGGTTGCCGACAGAGGCTGTGGATGCCCCCTCTTTAGTGGCTTTCAAGGCCAGGCTGGATGGGGCTTTGAGCAACCTGGTCTACTGGGAGATGTCCCTGCCTATAGCAGGGGGTGGGAACTAGATGATCTAAAAGGTCCCTTCCAACCCAAACCATTCGATGACTCTATGATTCTACTAGGAGAGCAACTCACTTTCTGTAAATAGTATTGCCATATTTTGCTTTTAGCGTACATATGTGAACAGTACAGTGTCTACATGTAGGGTGTTATGCTGAGACATACAAAACCTACTTCTCATGTTTAAACATACACAAAACACAGAGGTCTCCAGCATAAACAGGGAATATGTATCTGTCTGTGCTCTGTTAAGGTCATCTTCGAATGTTCATTAAGTATTCCTTGGAAAATACATTAAATTAACTACCTATATATTATTCATAATAATTATTCAATATTGTACAAGTACACTATGTCCAACATATCTTAGATGCGTGTAGGTTTAATCCTGTAATTATTGCAACCAGCTCCAGGCAAATTGCAGAATCTTGTTTCTTTCACCACACAAAGCATGGGAAACTAGATTCAGGACATCTAGTTAATCTTAATGCCTTTCGTACAAAGATTCTATTATTTGTAGTCTAGAATGCCACTGACTCAAATAATTCCAGTACATAAAGTTGATGTTAGAAGGATTCTTATACAGTGCATAACTTAACATGTGCAGCAAGGATGGCTCTGTGGATGGCTCATTATCACTTGACTTTCATCAATTGAACATCAGAATATTCTATAGTATAATATTTAAAATAAATTCCTAGAAAAGGTTAAATTTTATTCACAGACATAAGTTAACTGTATAAAATTTTCCATCGAACAAAAGTGTTGTTCCCTGTTTATGTTAACAAAATGGTATTCCAAATGCTTATCTTCCTCTAAAATACAAAAAATTGCATTATAATTTAGAGAGCAGCTTGCACTCATTTTATGGGACTATTTCCAGAAGTCATAACTAGCAAACTGCCAACGTGTTTTTGAAATAGCTCGTATACTTTTTCCTAAAAGAATACATTGCACAAATGTTATTAACTTGCTTCTATATGCTTTATGTTTGCATTTTAATGCTGCATGTAATATTCAAACCAGCATAACTCAAATCATATATATACCATATATATACCTATATATATATATATATATATATAGGTACAGAGGTTATCTTTTCACTATTAAATTAAATCACTATTTTAATTTTATTTTTACTTATTGTTTTCTTACTTTATTTTCTAAATGTGAATATTCAAATTGTTGCATAAAGAGCTGATCTTATTAAACATTAGTTGTGCAGAGTGGAATTCAATAGTAATTCCCCCAGGTCTGGATGTTCTTACACAATTATTTAAAATTGTATGAACTGATATTTAATTTTCTCCAAACAAGTACCTGAGAGGATCTATCAATCAAAGGCTTGGCTACATCCACAATGGAAATTGCACTTCATAAAGTGTGCTCGTATATAAACTTTCTCTACTGCAAAAGTGGTAATCAAACAGACTATGAGAAAAGTACATATTTACTAGTCTTCATAATAATGAAATAATTCAGTTCAGTGATATAGTTTCTAATATAGTGTAAAATCAAACCTTTAATAACTGACTCTTGGGTGGGGGGGAGAGGGGAAGAAAAAAGAAAAAGATTAAGCTATCAAGCAAGGAAAGCTATATTCTTCAGTATATCCTTTATGCCTGTTGATGAAGGCCAAGATGTCTGCTCTTCACTTACTCTGGAAGCAGTTTAAATACAATTTCTTACCTGTCATATAGTCAGGTTGATCTCCTTTGCATGTAATTTTTTTTTTTCATATACTGGTACAGCAGCCAATATCTGGCATGTCATCTCACTGGGAGTGAGCAACAGGAAACCATGGTGGTGCAGAATACCTTGGATTCCCTTGACAAATCTTTTACCTACCTCTTTGAAACAGATTTCCTTTTCCTTTTTGCACTTAATGGAACAAAAGTATGTGACAGAAACAGATTTTGAGATTTTGATAGCTTTTATTTTCAGTAAGTAGACCTACAAATGAAGTTGCTTCCATGCTCTTTAGGCATGCAGAAATTCTCCATTTCATCATCACTTTGAAATATTACTGTTTCTCAATATGTTTGGAGGGTTTGGGGTTGTTTTTTTTTTTTTTTTTTTTTTTTTAATTTATTAATTTGCTCAAAGAAGACTGTTTATTTCATGTGCTGTATGTGCTACTAGCAGAAATGAATATTAATCTTTCTTAGTTGAGCATTAGGAACTAGGGAAGAAGTATACAGAAATTAATGAGAGCATTCCTTTTCTCTTCCATACTTTCTTCTACTTCCCTGCTCACCAGATTTGACAAAATTCAGTTTCCTGAATTTGACTATCTTAATCATCTCAAATTGCTTTATATATTTGGGCAGGAGGGGGATATAACCCAAAGGTAGATTACGTGCACCTAGGGAAAGGTAAGTTCCCCTCAAGGAGCAGAATAGGTATTTTTTATGTGTGATAACAGAGGAAACCTGTTTTTTTTTAACTGGACACTCCATTTTTAAATGATATATGAAAATATCACACTCATAAATTCCTGTTGTTTTAGTTGTCCCTAGTGCCATAAGTACAAGGGTAAGGCCATCATTTCTGCAGTACTGGAGCACTGTGTGCCTCTGGCTGAAACTTTTTTTGGCTAAATAGGACTGCTATTGAAGTTGGCAGTGTTTCTCACTTTCCATAACTGTTAGATCCTCCTATTGTGCATACCCACATGATCTTTCCATTGTCTGTTACTGGCATTCCATGTTTTGCAGGCATACGTATTGCTTGTTGTCACATCTCTGCATATTCTCCACGTCTTACCTCCAACTTTTTTCACTGGGCCGCTGTCTCCTAAGTGCTTCAAGAGCTGATTTACTGTCAGTCAGATGCCAGTGTAGGTATTGGTGCATTTTAAGAATCTGCAACAAAACAATAGATTAAAGTTTGAGAAGAACATATTTCAGTCTAAATTTAGGATAAGGAAGGCTGTTCTGTTTTATAAAATTGAATATTAAGCTGAGATGGAAATGATTAGAGGTAGTGCTTTTCCGGCTAAGAGACTTTCTCATTAACTTGTTTTTTTAAAGTATGATAGTGGGATTTCCAGGGGAGAGAAGCAGTTGAGAAAAACATTTTGATTCAGTTAGTTAATTCTTCCCTACATGTGCTATATTCAGTGTATCCATTTTAAAACCAAATGAGGCATCTCTGTCTGCTTTACAATCTACAGCAAACTCTAGCAGTGACAATTTTAGAGTGTACTTATCTCTGTGGGAAAAATGATTTTCTAATTTTTATTATATATTAAAATTAAAACAATAAAAATGGATTTTTTTGCCCAATAGCAGGCAATACACAAGTTGCTGAATGATTTTTATATTTCTTCTTCAACTCAGCTATTAAAGCTAAGCAACATGGTTTTTAGAAATAGATGTAGCAGTGCAAAAACATGCTTGCAAAACAGTCTCAGAATATAACTTGGGATGGAGAAAGCACCAAATCATTAATTCTGAACATTTCAGCTGCATTAACACATTACCAAGTGTTATTCTCCTTAATATTGTCTATTTCTTCTACCAAGAAAGAAAACATGGTTTAATAAACAAATGAACAAAAGTTCTGCCTCCTGCAAAAAAGAGTCAGGTTCAAGAATTAAGACACTGAGATGAATAGGGAGGTCATCAGGCTTTTTATACAAAAATAACTGCAGTCTTAGAGGTGTCAGTTCATTAATATCCAGGAATACTTCAGCAATTATTTTAGTTAGTAGTTACATCCTTGTTTCCTCATCTGTCCCAAACTGTCATTGTTATACAGTGAATTCAAGTCTTTCAGAATCCAAAGGAGGTGAAGATGTCAGCTGAACAAGTGGAGAAATCTGTAACATAGATATTTTCTTTTGACCTACTGATCTAAATATCTTTTTGGAGTTAACATTACTGATGTCTTAAATAGACCAGGTGAATCTGAACATCTTACACCTTTTATTGAATTTCTCCAATACCTAGCTTCAAAATGCAAACGTACATTTTTCAATTGTTAAAAATTAAGATTATGATGGGGGGGGGGGGGGGGAAGTTATAACAGCCTTTCTGTACCTGAATAGGGCCTACCAGAAACTGGGGAGGAAATTTTTATAAGGGCATGTAGCAACAGTATGAGGGGAAATGGCTTTAAACTGGAAGAGGGTAGATTTAGACTAGATATTAGGAAGAAATTCTTTACTGTGAGTGGGGTGACACACTGGAACAGGTTGCCCAGAGGGATTGTGAGGGTTGTGAGTGCCCCCCCTCCCGGAAGCATTCAAGACCAGGCTGGATGGGGCTTTGAGCAATCTGGTCTATGGGGAGATGTCCCTGCCTATAGTAGCGGATTGGAACTAGATGATCTCAAAGGCCCTTTTCAACTTAAACCATTCTATGATTCTATGATAAGATCCCATCCTAATTATTCCTTTCCTATTAAAGGAATTGAAATCCATGTTCCCTAGCACTTGAGTATATTTTTCATGAAGTAGTCATAAGCATTATGGCTTAAAAAACAGGGGTCTGTCCTTCTTCCTTCCCCACATGTAGACTTTCAAGTAAACATCTGAGGAGACTTTTTTGGATTCTGTACCTGGAGGATTTTTAAAGACAGTTAACCAGCCTGCTAAATTAAACTATGTATTAGCGAAAGAATTGTTTTGGAAATAAACTGGTTGTGGTTTCATTTCACTTCTAAATATTTTATAGTGTCTTTATTCTTAAAGACAAGAGAAATCTGTTTTTATGATTGTTTCTAAGCTTCTTTTTCTTAAAAAAATAAAAAAATAAAAAAGAAGCAAATGTATCTGATATTTAGATACTGGGATGGAACAAATCATAGCACACATTTAATGTCTGAATTGATACTAATGTCTGAATAGACACTGCACTAAGCTTGATACTACGTGTAATCACAGAATCATAGAATGGCCTCGGTTGGAAAGGACCTTGAGGATCACTCAGTTCCATTCTCCTGCTATGGGCAGGGCTGCTGCCCCCCAGCTCAGGCTGCCCAGGGCCCTATCCAACCTGGCCTTGAGCACCTCCAGGAATGGGGCATCTTGCAGCATGCCCAATCTAAACAATTGCAACTCCCTCGACCTATCTTCATAGGAGAGGTGCTCCAGCCCTTTGATAATCCTTGTGGCCCTTCTGGACCTACTCCAACAGCTCTGCATCCTTTCTGTACTGGAGCCCCTGACTCGGACACTGTACTCTGAATGAGGCCTCACAAAAGCATAGTAGAGGGGGACAGTCTTCTCCTTTGCCATACTGGCCACTACTCTTTTGATGCAGCCCGGGATACTGTTGGCCTTCTGGACTGCAAGAGCACACTGCTAGCTCATGTCCAGCTTTTCATCTATCAGGACCCTCAAGTTTTTTTCCATGGGACTGCTCTCAATGAGCTCTTCTCTCTGTCTGTACTTCTATCTGGGATTGCCTCAATCCAAGTGCAACACTATGCTTGATCTTGTTTAATCTCATTAGATTCTCATGTGCCTACTTTTCAGGCGTGTCCCAGTCCCTCAGGATGGTGTCCATCCTTTCTGTTGTGTCAACTTGGTGTCAACAGCAAATTTGCTGTGGGTACACTCAATATTACTGTCTGCATCATTGATTAAGATGCTGACAACCACTGGTCCCAAGATGGACACCCTGGGGACAGTACTGGTGACCAGCCTCTGCTGAGACATCGAGTCATTGACAACAACCCTTTGGCTGTGACCATCCAACAAATTCTTTATCTACCTAATAATAGTCCAGCCTTCAAAACCATATCTTTCCAATTTAGAGATAAGTGTATAGTGCATAATCATATTGAAGACCTTGCACAAGTCCAAGCAGATGACAACATTTGCTCTTCCTTTGTCCACTGATGTCATCACTCCATCTTAAAAGGTCATCAGATTGGTCAGGTATGATCTGCCCTTGATGATGCCATGTGGGTTTACTCAGCTTACCACCTCATATCCCCTGTTCTTTAGTCGTCTCTTCCAGAGGGATTCACTTCATGATCTTCCCAGGCAATAATGTAGTTCTGTTTCTAGTATTTCCTACTGACCATTTCTCAAAAAGCATAAGGTTGGAATGGATTTGATTCACAGCAGCAGTTTCCATATAAAACATGGTTTTAGCCTGCTTTTTAATGATCCTTTGAAAGACTAAAACTTTGGATCAAGAGGTGATGATAACTGCTCTCCATTGCAGGACTTGGCTCAGGTCTCAGCTGTGGGAAAGAAGGAGTTTTTCCCACATCTTTATTTCATATAGCAACAAAGGGCAAGCAATGACAAATGCTCAAGAAATTGTGGGCTCAGTGCTGGTACATGAGATTGGGTAAAATTTAGTTATATACAGAATTTGAATTACAATTTAAAAGTTGGAGATCTCTGAAATAGAAGTCGATACATAAGGCTGATTTTTATGTGGCATCATCGAACATTTGGACACCAGCCTGGAAGATATCCTGTCACTAGCATTTTTGCAGGCCATTTACTACTGTCTCTTTTCCAAATTTGTCTGCTTTAAAATTTGATGCTGCTGGGAAACCCGCTGATGTTAGTAATTATTATTTCTGATGTCTGAGCCACTGATTCTTACACAGTGGCCTTTGTTCTAGGACTTAAACCAAATTTCTGTCCTCAGATTATTTTGTTATTCTGTGGTGTTTTCCTTCTAGTGGTAATTTTACTGAGACTGAATGTAATACAAAGTAATGAGATGACATTTAAATTGTTGGTTTTTTTTTTCCTCATAAGACCTTAAATTTTGAATGTGTTTCTTTCTTTTCTTTTCTTTTCTTTTCTTTTCTTTTCTTTTCTTTTCTTTTCTTTTCTTTTCTTTTCTTTTCTTTTCTTTTCTTTTCTTTTCTTTTCTTTTCTTTTCTTTTCTTTTCTTTTCTTTTTCTCCTTTCCTTCCTTAGAATTAAAAATGACCTATTATTTTTCTAGTGTCTCCCTGTTAGGAGGGGTTGGGAGTATTGAATGGAAAAAAAAAAGAAAAAAGAATAGGAAGTTTAGTTTCATAGAAATAATTTAGTAAATTTAAAGCTTTCATCCCTACTCACTATAATGCTTCAAAGTTCATAGAGATTATGGCCTGGGTGTTCAAAAGCAGCTACTTGTGTGTTGTGTGCTTACACTGAGGAACTGCTGTTAAAGTAAATTCAGGGAAAGGTAGGGTTGTTTCCCAGAAAGTTCTGACAAGATGCACTGTAGAGAAACTGAATAAAGTTAGATATCCAAATAGTTAGGCATTCAACTATCCAGTACTCTTAAACATCTATTTTTACCATAATAAATCTGCTGCCTCATCCCATATACATTCAGCTCTTGTCTATATATCAAACAGCAGAAGCCTAAAAACATCTATAGACACACTATATAAAGTGTTTTCTAGGTTAAGAGATTTAATTCTTAGTCATTTTCTGAGTGGCTGTTATAAACCCACTCTCATTCCATGCAGTAGACAGTCATAAACAGATCAGCAGTGCAGCTTAATTTAGATCTTCTCAATGCCAAACTGTTCTTTTCCCAGATTTAAATCATATTAATTATAAAAGAAAGTGAGGTAACTGTGATGTTAACAAGGAGGCATAGTTAACTCACAGCTATCCATGGAAGGATGATTTATACTGTGGATTAGCTGGCATGTCTCAGTAGAAATGTAACTTCTGTCTTTTCCTTTTTTTTTTTTTTTTTTTTATTTTATTTTATTATTTTTTTTAATGGCCAGAACTATAGGTTTAACTATAGGTGACATCTTAACAACACTGAAGTCCATAGGAAAACATCATAAAACATTTGTAAAAGAAAGCATTAATACTAGTGTTGTGAATTCAAAATTTATATGACTGAAGAGTAGCTATTATTTATTTCAGCAATGAATGGAGACACAGAAGAAACTGCATAAATTGAGAGGTATGGCTTCTCTTTCCTCTGACTTAGCTAGAGACTCTTGAACAATTTTTAAGCATCTAAACTTAATTAGAGTCATAGGATCAGGATAACAGGATCACAGAATCATAGGGGCTGGAGGAGTCATAGGATCAGGATAATAGGATCACAGAATCAGAGGGGCTGGAGATCGTTGAGTTCAATCCTCCTGCTAAAAGTAGTTCCCTATAGGAGATTGAGCAGGAAAGTGTCCTGCTCAAGAACAAAATGTTCTTCCTGAACAAGAAGTTTTTCCTCATGTTTGTATGGAACTTTTTAGTTAAATTTTGCACATTTGTATTATAAACCTTGTTAGAACTATCAAATACTAACTGTACCCTGCAATTACTTCAGAACAGAGAAATTACCTAGCTGAAAAACTTACTTGTCAGTTCATTTTTGATCCATTTAGATATCATGCTACTGTCTCTTAAACTCACATTTGCAAGGGAATTGTGTGGAATCTGTGAAGCAAACAACTGTGCCGTTTACCCCCCCAAAAAATGTCTGGGATATATTGCTATCACTAGTTTGCATAGGTACATGTCACCCATATATCTTGAAACCATACTCATTAAAAGACATGGCATTAGGAAAACAAATCAATTAAAAAGTAAAAAAAACAAAAAACAAAAAAAACACTACCACCACCACCAACAACAACAAAATTACAAAGAAGGGTTAGAAGAGAAAGAATATCAGTAATTTCAGGATCAAATCTCTCCAGGGCTAAGATTAGCCCTGCATGATCAAGAACTTCTTCCTGCCAACCACACATCTTCAGTTTGCATTCACTAAAAATATCTTTTGGATAAGATAATGCTAACTTGCATATTTATACCATCACTTATGTTTTTATTTAATTTCAACATTCTTCTTGTCCTTGAAAATATTGGCAGTCACTTCACCAGGAAGCGGTTTCCTTCATGGACTGCCAGTTCCTCTTATTTGTTCTAAATGCTACTGTCCTTTTGGCAGGATAGGTACAGATTTCTTCTCTCTCTTCTTAAGTAATTAGCAAATAATTGATCTGAGAGTAAAATGTTTTTTCTGACCTAGTATAGCAGTAGAGATATTTATTATATCTATGATATGATTCTATGATTTGTTGAACTTTGTATTTTATATAAAGATATAAAACAAAACTATGATATGCGCAAACTTCATTTATATATATATATAAAAAGAATGGAAATTAATACTTCATGATTCATAACTGAGAGCAGATGTGGTTGCAGGTCAGTATCTCTGAAGTGACAGTTGCCTTTTTGGTAGCTGACTGAAGGTTTTGTCTTTAAGGGATCTTATAACTGTCCTTTTTCTCTTAGTACAGAGAATAAAGGCTATCTGAAATGAAAACTAAAAGTAAATGGAGAGAAAAAAATTAAGAATTCTTGAAGAAAAAAGAAGTTTGAAAAAATGTTTCCAAGGTTTAACATGTTCAGGCCATAAGTAAGCCAATATATCACTGTCTAAATTGCACAGTAAATCTTAAATTGCAAATTCCTAACATGAAGATGAATTATTTCTGAACATCATCTCCAAAGCACAAAAACAATAAACAAGCAAACACCTTTACACCGATATCATTTCAGTCAACTTCATGGGTGCCAAGAAAATCACTGTTCATTTTTGAGTTCTGCTGGCCTTCCCAGTTTCTCAATTACTGATGGAATCTGAGACCAGGGTCCACAGCAACCTGTTTTTTCTCCTTCATGCTGTTACTTGAGATTCAAAAGCCATTTTGTAACTGTCAATACTTGGTGACCTTTTGCTCTGTCACTTTTACATTGACTTTTTTTCCTGCTGACATACAAACATCCTCTTGCAGTGTGTCTCACTCTATTGACCAGTGAAATGGTATCAGCCAAAACAATGGGAGTATGAGCCTCTTCATGCTGTCAGACAATTTCCACAGAATATTGATAATTTATTTTAAACTATACGTAATTGTTCACAATTGCAGTTCCTTCAGCATTTCTATGGATTTATTTCACAAGGTACCAAACATCTTTTACTGAAACAAATTACTTTAGGTCTAAGAAGGCTTAATTAATTTAATGAAGGAAAGTGCATCACAGCTCTTACTGGAATATACCAGGTCTCTCAGCAAGCTGGTAAGTGCTGTTTCCTTAACTATGCGTTGATAACAGAATTATAGAAATTAGAGAATAGAGGAACAAAAAAGAATTAGCTCATATAATCCACTCTTCTTGACAGTGCTTTTTTTCCTGCAGAGAAAATCATCTTCTCCAGTGATTTGACATCTGGTATAATTTCAAATGACTATATTTTCCATCTTTTTCCCATGGAAGAATATTACACATTCCAGACAAAATGTTGTTGAAAAATTATAGATCACTTCACACATAGGCTTTTAAACTGCTTTCTTGATTCTCTCAAGTGCTCCCAGTCTATTCTGTATTAATTTTAGCTTAATATAGTTTCTATTAGAGATATTATATCTGTACCTAATGATCTGTTCCAGTAAAACTTTGCTAGTACAATTACACTGTGCTTTGCGTTCAAATTGAAGGTGAAAAACGGTGAACAAATTCAGTAATCTGGGAAGGACTTCAGCTTATAAATCATTTTTTTGTTTCTTATTACCATGACTTGCCATCAAGAGTCCCACTTATCTGCTTTATCTGTTTTTTTTTTGTTTGTTTTGTTTTTTTTGTTTTTTGTGTTTTTTTTGTCTGCAGTAAAGGTATGTTTGTGCAGTCCTAATGTTTTCATTTCAGCATGTGGATTTTTGTAATTTAAGAAGCTGGAATTCACTTTCAAACTGGATCTCACAAGCTGAAAGTTTGGAAGCACTGAATATGCTTACCTTTGCAAATAACGTGATGCAGTATTATCAGCAGTCCAGTGTATAGAGGTAGGTTGTGTTGAGGCCTGAATTTCTGGTATTTACTGTTCAGGCTTTGCTTCAGAATAACTTTAGACCATTCCCCAAGACTTCATGGCCTCTTCACATATGCGGTTCAGAAGTGTCCAAATGGAGCCATTTTGATACACTTGGGGCTCTCTTTAGAAGTTTTGTTCACACCGAGACTTCTCTTCAAAATTTGTCAGTACTTGGTAGACAAAACAAAGCAGGGAACTACCTGCTGAGCTGCACTGCAATTCAGAACAGCTTGTTTAGATCCTGAGGAAGTATTTTTTAATGTGCTATAGATTCATGGTTTATTAATTCAATCCGCCTTTACTTCTTCATCCTAATATAAATAGGAGAGGGAGAGATGAAACAGAGTATCCGAGATTAAATATGAAGGGAAGAAGAGATTTTCACCAATTTAAGTAGAGAGCAGGGTCAGCCAAGCACCTGCATGCCCTGACATCACTGCAGCATCTTCCTAATCGCAGTACAAGTAGAGCCTCTGCTTCGGTTTTGACCTCCATACCATCTGTTTAACCCCAGTGGAGACTGGGTACTCAGCTAGAGAGAACTTTGACCTGACCTAGCATGAGCAGTCTCAGCCCTAGTCAGTCAAGAAAACCTACACAGTTGTTTTAAAAATGATTATATCTGGAGAAATTCAGTTACCACTGAAAAACTCACTAGTGTTGCCTCTTTGTAAATCTGGAAATTCATCAGAAGTGCCAAAGTTTGTTAAGAGTATGAGCTGTCTATAATTTATATCCTGTGTTTTCCACTGACGATATAGTCCTTTACAGGGAAGATAATGATACTGTTTTTTTTTTTTTCTTTTCCATCATGCTTATACAGTGACTAAAGCTCCAAAGGCGGTTTGGTATCTTTTTCAGCATATTCTAGTTCGTGTATCTCAGAAATGAACAAAGAAAAAGATAAAAAAATACTCTGTAGTTTATTGTGCAAAACCTTTTCCTTGAAAAGATATGTGGTGATGAGTTTTAAAGCCTCCATTAGAAGATTTAGACACTAGTCATATTTTTTAAAATAGTAAAATATTACTTCAGTTGAAACGGAAGAACCAGTTTAAAATTATAACTCTTGACTTAGGAGAAATTGAGGGTTATTGATCCTATAAATTAGTTAGAAGGAGGATTCAGTCATCTTTATTAAATTTGAGGCAGACCCATCTGTCCTCCAACTACAAGGGCACAGGTCTCCAAAACCTCTTGTGTCATACCAACCCATTTATTTTGCCAAAGGACGGGGTCAGCACAAAGGTCACAGACACCAAGTTAAAGAAGTACGTTTATCTTTACTTAAGTTTAAAGCAGTGATATAATAAGTGAAATGGTACAGCTAGAATAATACAGAAGAAGGCAATGCACCTAACCATTACTACATGAGGATAGCTATAGTGATTAAGAAAGATACGTCACCAATTGCCATAATACTTTAACTGTCATCCAGATCTGCAGTTGCTGAGGAGCATCAGTTGCAGTGAGGATTTTGAGAGCCCTTCTCAGCAATTAGGAGGTCCTATGCAGTGCATTCACTTGTAGGTGAGGTCCCCAACTTTGCTGCAAGTGAATCCAGCTTTTATATTGTTGAATAAACAAGTTTGCATGACAATTAGGTAGAAACATCTGGTTTCATTCTCCTTTTGGATTCCACTTCAAAACTGGCCAGGGCTCAAGGAGGAAACAATGAAGCTTGTGTACCAGTATGCCTTGGCATATGCTTCTAAACAAGGAAAGATTGATACATTCTCATAATGCTTTATCTGAGCTACATCTCTTGCTAATGAGATGTTTTGTCCAAGATGCATATTTTGCTAATGATCATACTATGTTTCAGTAATGATCAGATACTGTTGATATATAACGCTGTGTTGTGGGATTCATTTAGTGGTCAACTTTGGTTCAAGGCCTACTGTTCAAGCCCTAGTACTTCACCATCCCACAGAGTGTCTTGAGTATGTTCAACTGAAATAGCACTCGATGCATATGCATCCGTACTGATCCACAGTCACTTCCTTGTGCCGTAATGAAATGATCCAACACTGAAAAGAATGCTAATTTTGTGTTTGAGTTCAGTAAAGTGAAATGCTCATCTCCTTCAATTAAACTTGCTTTGCAATCATAAAACACATGGACAGAGGTCAAGTGCTGATTAAGAAGTAGAAATATGATTAAAATACAAATGTGAAAAAGAGCAAACTATCATACAAGTCACAGAAGATGTTTAGATAGTAATTCAAGAATCATAGACAATGTTACACTCTCAATGCTTTGCAAGCCTGAACCATGTGAACACAAGAATGGAAAGACTTTCTCAATAAAAACTTGTGTTAATGTGAATTTTAGCCTAAATATTTTTGTCTTAAATATGTAAGATGATAGATAATGGAAGCCAAATGCACCAAATAAGTTCATATTTTGGCTTGGAGAACTGTATGTGCATTCACTTAAAGTCATCATCACTTGACTAGAGATGTTTGGCCATTCAGTCAAGCATATACTGCTTAAACATGTTTAGTTGGAGCATGCAAGTTTGTGAAAAAAAAAAAAAAGTTGGAATTTTTTTTTTTTTCCACAAGCTTCATAAGAATTGTACTATTTTAAAAGCTTTGGGTTGTTGCGAGGGCAAGAAAAGGGAGTAGGGAGGATGAGAACATGAGTCTGTTGTGTTATGCGTGATTAAATATAATAACATGTAGAAAGTATAAACTACCCAGATGTTTACATGAATGTTAGCAGGAGTAGGAAATAGACAATTTAAAGGAAACTTTGTGTTCAATCCCTTGTTCTGTGGAATTGATTTTTATCTCAGAGCAACTTCACCCTGGTCTTTGCTGATGTACCTACTATAAACTGATATGGAGAACTAGGTTCTTAAAACCTCAAGTGGAAAACAAAAATACTTTGGCCTAGTTCCACAGTAGTACTTCACTGTAATTCCTCTTAATCTATCCCAAATAAATGCAGGATTCGTGTTTTAAAATTTATTTGCATAAATATTTTTGTGACTGTTCTTTGATTAGAATGACAGGCACAAGGGTCTGAAATGCAGACAGTAAATTAGATCTACTAAGTCTGGAAAAAAAATTGTATGCCTGAAATAAAGCCAGAAAAAGCATTATCACTTGTGTTGCTGGGGAAAAGCAGTAAAGCTGCCCTTGGAACAGTAGGAGATAAGAGCAGAAGAAAAGCTTCAATAAGTGCTACAGAGTGCATCAGCTATCTAGACTGTCAGCATGATATCTGAGTAAGAGAAGGAAAAAAAGCAATACACTTAAGAAAATTATGATTACAGTGGTTTCAGTTGTCGGTGAAAGAGTTCGAATAACAAGTGCTTTGAGAAAGTTCTATAACTGTAGTTAGAGTATTACATATTACTAAGCTTTCCTATGTTCCTGTGATTTGTCAGGCTAATGAGGAACTGAAAAAGAATCAAGGAAAAAAAGCGAATAATAATAATAGTAATAATAGTAATAATAAAATAATAGTGATAATAATAATAATAATAATAATAGCATTAAAGAACATAAAAATACCAATTTGAAATTTTATGTTTCAAGAAACTGGGAGTTTCTAGGTGACTTTGTTTGTAATACGTCCAAATGCTTTCTCTAAAAGACAGGTTTGTGTTAGTTGTACAGAGATATAGGATATATGCATTTATTAGATTGAGCATTAGCTAACAGTTACTGTTATCTTTTCTGTCCCTAATGAGGTTGTAAGAAACATGTAGTATTTCTAAATAAGTAGTTTTGAAGTGCTACAGGTTGTGATTTCTTCTGTAAGTGTCTTGGACTATCCCAAACTCAGTTTGTCTTTCTGGGAAAATTGAACAGTTTATTCCATGTTCCGTTTGTTCAGTTAATGCACTGGAGATTGGGAGTATTCAGATGTATCACCTTTACTTGATTTTTCTGACAAAAAAAAAAAAAAACAAACAAACAACAAAAAAAAAAAACACAAAAAAAACACAATGGATTTAACAGATTGAGAAATAAATGCTCTGCTGTACTCTGCTCGAGTCCTTATGGTATGCCTAGTACCATATTTTCTGAGTACTGCTAGAGTTTATAATAATAATAAGCTCATAGTCCCACTCATTCAGATATTGCAGTATCATTAGTACTATTTAATTTGCAGATTAATATGCCTATCTGTGGGTGTCTTAATGTGAGTTAGGCTCCAACCTTTCCGTTACAAGTATAGACAACACAGTGAACTCCAGAGAGATCTTCATCACATTTTGAACTTCACAGTAGTACTAATTAGTTTTACCATTGGCCTTTTTTTTAACTTAGAAAACCAATTTTAGTTGATCAGCTATTTTGTCTATGCAAATGCTTCATGACACTGCTTGTCAGCAGCAAACTGTAGCCAGGAAGGAACAAGAGCAGAGGAAGTTAAAGGTTTCATGCTCTTTTATGTACTGATCTTGATGAAAGAAGTCTTATGTGTAAGGGACATGTCCCATTTATTTTAGCTTGTTCATGTCTTGTTTTGATTATTCTACATATCAGACTTACTTTAGAGGAGGATTGCCAATGAAAAGATCTATCAGAGCATCCCCATGACAGTTTATTAGTGAAGGAAGCAGTGTTTTATGAGTGCTTATCATGATATTAATAATGATGTGAGTTAATGAAGCTCAAAAATCAAGTGGTTAACAGGAATTTAATCTACAGAAATATGATTTAACAGCACTAACAAAGTATAGCTAATGCAAAATATAAAAGTTGACCTTGCCTTTGTTTCTTGATTGGTAGAATGGTCTCTGTAACTCATGCAACTTTAGTGATTATGTTTCTTGGAGAAAACAAATAAGAACTGTTGAAGAATAATATTCTAATAAGATTATTTACTTCTTAATTAAAAAGCCAAATAATTAAAAACAGATTGAACATTGTATGTCTCTGGAACAACTTATGTAAGAGAATTACTGTAGACTGCTAGACAGCTTGTCTCTTGCTCTGTAAATTATGCTGGGTGAATTTAGGGGGACGGGATCCTTTTTTTCACTAGTACTTCACATGCAGTTTGGCTTTATAAGTCATATGTTATCTATATGAAAATGATAAACATCATTAATATTTTTAAATGTGTGTTTTCTTGTGTGTATATACATAACTGAAAAATATGTGTCTGAGTGTATTAACTCACAGTTTAGCTTCATAAACCAGTGGAATATTGATTCAGCATCTGCAGCTAGCTCTCCCTTATAACTAGTATCATTTAAAAGTATGAGGTGCAACACATCTTCTATCTTTATTACACGGCTCTTTGTTATGAAAATAAATCAAAGTTGTTCTCACATTATGATTTTGATAATATATTTTACTTATCTGGCCCTCAATTCATGCCAGTTTTATCTTCTATGAAAAATGGTAATGAATTAGTCTTTAACTAAACTATTTTAAATAAGCAAGCTAATAATTTTGTTTTACATTCTCATATTGAATGTATTTTACAGGGGTTTTTTTTGTGCTGTTCTATATCTTCTTTCTGTATGGACTATAATTTGTTTAAAATTATATTTTTAATTGAATATGCCAATGAGAAACAATAGAATTAAATACACTGTACATGGAAGACATATTCTATTATTTCTATATCATTTTATACACATCTTCACCCACCCCAGAAGTGATGCAGTGCACAAGTAGAGCCAAATTTGATCAACAGTTTGTTTTCCAGTAAAATACTGGTAACTTGTTCTCTGCTATCCTAATATCTGCTTTGGTCAAGCTATTGATTTCCTCTCTGTGAAGAAACACAGACGTTACAAAATCATTAAAGTAATTCCTGTACACTGCACCCAGCTACTGCCACAGTATCACAGGCAGGACAACATATTTTATTCTATTGTCATTTTTTGAACACATTTTTTGCCTGTTCTTTTCATTCCCAAATAGAGGTGGGAAGAAGGGACACAGCATTACAACCCTGAACTTTTGACCATATATAGTATCATAGGTTCTTAGCTGTGATTTTGTTACAGTGAAATTTATAGGAATGCATGTAGGAGTGTGAAAAAAATAACCCAGGTGGATACTTGGGTTTTTACATTCACTTACACATGTTTAAGCTAAGATCAATTAAGCTGAATTAAGCGTATAACAATATAAGCCAATGAAAATGGGAGCATAAACAGCACCAGTTTTCTTCTCTTATGAACAAGCAGTTCATCTTAATACATTGCAGTGCTTATGGAGCTATTAAGATAGACAACTTTAAGAACCCCTAGATACACACATTGCTTCTTCTACTAATATTTGCAATACCAGTGCAAGGATAAATTCTGCCAAGTACATTTTCAGGAGGAGAATTGCTTTCTGACTGAAGCAGTACTTTAGTAATATAGAAATAATAATAATTTTGTCATTTAATGAGTGATGAATACAAGTTCAATAAACTATTTTGTTATTTGGGGGGAAATAGAGAGAGATATTGCTACTACTCATTGTATGAAAACCTTGTGACATGAAAAGAAAATAGCTATTCCTTACAACTATTCACAAAATTCTGCAGTCTATAAATACATAGGTTATAGATATATATAGGTTATTACATTTACTACATAAATATACTAAATGGTGTTTTGTCTTCAAACACTACGAAAATTAAAAACTGAAATGAAGATTTGTTTTGAAAAGTATCTAAAGGGAAAGTTGAATTATACATGAAGACTCATCTAAAAGGAAGTAATGGTTTCCTGGATTTGGCACAGCACAGTTATCATCTAAAACTTTGGATGTTCTGCTTCGTTATAGTTCGCTTTAGAGGAATACTCACTGATTGTATTCCTGGGTCAATTAATAGTACTGACTATAAATTACTTGATGAACATTGTTAGAGTGGAAATTTTTTCACTGTCCACTGTAACTAATACTGAGAACTTGAAATGTTCTGTTCTGTCTTCATGATCAGCCTATGGAGATAAATAACCCCAGTAAACTCCTTTTTTTTTTTTCTTTTTCTTTTCTTTTTTTTTTCTTTTTTTGTTTTTTTTTTTGAGAATAGTTGATTTCGTTTTAGATGCAGGCTGAAGCTAAAGTTTTGGTGCTTTTAGAATACTCATTGCATAATACCTTGCTATGAATAAGAAGAAAACAATAATACCTTGATATGAATAAGAAGAAAACAATGCTAGCAAATCAGTTGAGTTCAATGTTTCCCAAACACTTTTTTTCTTATCCTTAAAAAAAAAAAAAAATCTAATCTTGCATTACAAGCATGTTAGAAATAGTTTTTAACTGCACAGCCTTATGCAGAATGTGACTAGGTTAAGTCTAACTTTTGATATGTTCATCATTAACATTTTGACATTCTCTTAGCCTGCTTGAACTGAGAAAGATTAATTCATTACAGATAGGTAAATAAAAAATAATAGTAAAAAAGATTTTCTCTCTAAATTAATATAATGACACACTTACATGATGGATTTTCTAAATCATTTTCAGCTTATACTTTTCCTCTCAATGAGTTCAATTATCTTTGTCATAAAAAAAAAGCTTTTTCATAGGCAACCGTTAGCCATTTTTCATGGCCTAATTTAACTATAAAGCTGTTAACATCACATTTTAAAGATTATGATAGATTGTCTTTTAACCAATTTGAAATTTTCAGATTAGACATTATAATATTCATAGATATAACCTTTCCAATTATGATAAAAAACTCTGAAAACACAAATACAGTTTTACCCTTGAAACCTGACTTGAGTTTGAATACAACAGAAGTGATCATGTCATACCAGTGCTTTGCCAGAGTAAGTTTTATGGGTTCTTCAATTGTCGAAGATAACACTCAAAAGGCCAGATTTGCCTGAGACTTCTGTCTTATACATTTATTGTAGCTGAACTGACTTTATCTCAGATATTCCAAATGCTTTCTTCCCTCTGTTCCTTCATGCTAAGGTCAGGCCACTTATTTGTTTCAGTAGAGAGACAGGCTATGATAGCTATATTACCTTGCTGTTTTGCTTTGAAAATGTTGCTCTCAAAAATTAGAAAGTCCGTTTTAATGTAATAAATAGTAATGTAGATACAGAATTTACTGACCTTTTTCTGAGTATTAGAATAACAAATAATATTAATTATAGAAGCGACTGAGACATTTCTGAGGTGGAAAGTTTCTCCAAATTTAAATCATATTGTTAGGTTACATATAATATAATATGATTCATAAATAAGTATTCTGTAGATATCAGCAGTGCTAAAGGAGCCAACACTCTGTGGCAGAATGCCTTAAGTCACTGAGATTTCCCAAACAGAAAATGCTGGCTAGAATATAACTATCTATGCCACCAACTGATAGGACTATGCCTCTGCAGCAACAGCCCACCTTTTTATCAAGTGATGCATGTAAAAGCCAATCTTCATTTCACCTGCAGACATATCCTCATTCTGTTGAGAGGAAAGATGTGTATCAAATATGGAACGACTTGCCTTACATGAGATGGTGCACACTGACAGAGAACTATCTAATGTTGTATAAGTTTCAGTTCACATCTCTTCTGTGACTGTGCCTCCTTCTCCAGGGATCCAGCTTCCCTTACAAAATAAACCAGTGCTACCTGATATACCTGACAGTATTTTCTGTTTTCAACACAACTGGTAAATCTCAAATGTTAATTTTGCTACATGCTTTGTGATGAGCTTTGTACTGTTGCATTTTTTCCCATTGATCTCCAAAAACTAGTCAGTACTATTAGCTAAGAATTACCACCAGATTCTATTATTCCTCCTCCACAGTGACTTCATTTGCTTTAGGAACAGAAAGGCAAAATGTCTTTCGAAACCAAATACCTTATTATGCAACATTGTTTACTTATATCATGTGGCTTTTTCTTTTTTTTTCTTTTTTTTTTTTCTTTTTTTTTTTTCTTTTAAGTGAAGAGAAGAAGATTTTTAAATGCATTAAAAAGGAGAGGGAAAACTTATTTGCTAAGATTTATATTAAACTAAGAGGTCTGTTAGTTAAAATTGTTTTAATATTTAGAAAAGAAAGGAGGATAATTTTACACACTTCATACGATCACTCTATCAAAATCCATCCTACTTGACTCATTACATTGACTTTCATTATGTCACTTGCTTCACTGTTGGGGACAGAAGTTATGATCCCTGGTAATATTATATTCCATGCCCAATTAACCTCGTTCTCTTTGTGCCATTTTCATTGTAGTAAATCCCACCACAGTAGCAATGCAATGCTGTTGGCATCTGGGGTGTAAAGAACAATGGCCAATTACCTAAGACTTGCTCACTCAGCACACAGGAGCACAAAACAGTAGCAGCAGCAGCATTGCCTCTTATGGATAAAGACCACAGCTCTCCCAGAGCTTCCCTAATCCGGTCTCAAAGAATTAACAGGAGGTTCCAAGCCACCGAAAGAGTGTAACTTCCTTTTTATCATCTTTGCTGAAGAGCAGTACTTGTCATAGGGTGGCTGTGCTGCTCTGGCTCATGTCAAACAGACTCAGCACTCACCAAATCCGCTTACCATGGTCAGTAGTGCTGTTACTATGCTGCCAAACATATTTATTCCTCCTGTGACCGAAAAAATATTATTACAGCAACAGACAGTATTATACGTGATTAACAGTCTGACTTAAACCCATTAAGGTAGCGAGGACTAGAGTTCAGTATGACAGACTGTAGTATGTCCTTGATTCAGGGTTCTTGTAAGAAATTTATCACTACAATAGACATGTGCCTTACAGTGAAGTGTAGACTCACTGAGGGTATGCTTTTAATGCATTTTTTAAATACAAAAATATTCAGAAACTTAGAATAGGTGACTTCTTTGCCTCTAATATCTCTAAGAGTCACTAATTCCATAACGTCACATTGCTGTAATCAGTGTTATGCATATGGCAGGTTTTGATTCTCTGGAGTTCAGAATCACTGAATCACAACATGGCAGAAGTTGGAAGCCACCTTTGAACTTCATCTGATCCAACCCCTCTGCTCAAGCAGGGACATCTAGAGTATGCTATCTATCCTCACTGCGTACCAGTCTCTTTTATTTTAATCTCTTTGTAAGTGCCATTGCCAAAACCATCTATCTTGCTCTGATCTCCTAATTCTCCTTTCTGAATCCCTTTATTGACTAATTTGTATCATGGTAATGCTATTCATTTTTGATGACATGAGCCTTTGTAATCTCATTAATATCTCTATTTCTAATTTCTTTTCTTCTTCACATTCCCTCCAGTGATCCCTATTCCTCCTCTCTATGTTTTGTCTTCTCTTGACTTGACTTCCTGTCATGCTCTTCTTCCCTGGCTAGCTCACTCTCCTCATTCCAGGTGTTCTTTCCCAGCATTCAGAGGCCACTGCCAAGCTTCCTTCAGCCAGTCATTTCTTGTTATCATGAAATGCTATCATGTTATCCCATCTGGTATTGCCTAGTTTTCTGAGTTAACTGTCACTGCAAGTTCTTTCAGAAAATGCCTTTCAACATGATTGTAAAATTTCCTATATAAACACCAAGGACACTATATAGATATTATAGCTTGCTTAGGGAAAGCAGATGTAAACACCTACTTACATTGTGAATATCAGCAAACTCAAATCTCATTAGATAAACAAGTGAAACAAATTGCAGCCATTCTCCATTATGCTTCTATTGCATGTTTTCAATTTAATTAAACTTCTAGAGTTCTCATCCAAACATTTTTAACAGGCCTTTTTTAGCTGACCACTCCAGCTGACAGCATTGAAATTGGAGAAAGCTAATTTGTAGACTACAGAGCTCTGCAGAACAACCTTAATGAAAAGAAGGAGTAAATGTCGTTATTTAAGTAGCTATACATGTAGCCTAAATATCAAAAGCACCTATTTGTATAGGCAGCTAAAGCTGGATAACATAGAAACCACTAGGCATATATCTTACTCTGACCAAGCTATGACTTTAAAGAGATTGCCAAGTGCTCCGCACTTTAGAATATCAATGCTCTAAGCAGCTCATAGTTAGAATTTATGTACCATCTTTAAGGTATCATTTTATTTTCTTAATTATCAGGTTTAAAGCAGACCTCTACATGGAAAGCTGCACCTATTTTTCTCAGCACAATAGTCTGCAAGCTGATAGGGTGATACATGCTAGTATCCTAAATAAATTACAATGTGGTTAGTTTGAAGTGAAATTTAGTTGCAGCTAAAATCATATAGCTTTTCAACAATGGGTCATTTCTGGCCCTCAAAAATGGGAGAATGCTTCAAATGAAATATTGCAGTGAACTTACAATGATGTATTAATTACTGCTAATACACTTTTAGGTTATTTTTTACTTTTTACCATTGCACCATGTCTCACTGATTTGTTTGTTTTGTGGTGTTTTTTTGCTTTGTAGTACAAGAGGAAAAAGGAAGCAGAGGGTTTTCCAGAGATTTACTTTAAAATTACAGAGAGTTTGCACTAAAAATACAGCTGGTTTGTTGAGGTTTTTTGCAGTTGTAGTAACTATGCATTGTGAATTTGGCTTCTACAGAACTTCTTAAAAATTTTGTGCAAATGTTGTGATACTATCATTGCTGTTTCAAGTGGAAACTTATAAATGTGAAGGGAGAAGAGAGCTAAATTTGCTGTAGCTCTGCTCCCATTCAGCACAGCACAACAGTTTTTCTACCCAGGTACTTAGGATTGTGTCCATCCGATTTCACTAACATGCACTTAAACAATATGTTGTTAAAAGGAATTGTAAATGACCCAAAAATGAGGAGACCAGCTTCAGAGCAGGTAAGACTGCGCTGGGTAAGGGATCTAAAGCGAAAAAGGCGACGGAAAAGCTCTTTTTAGAGCTGTTTTGAAGGAAGCACGTGCACGGTGCCGGCGCCGGGGGCTGGCACCTTGTGGGCGGGCTGCTGAGGCAGCAGGGGCGGAGCTAGCCTAATCGCGGTATAGTTTAAACAGCTTCCAACCGTGTGTAACGGTCATTGCTGAGGAGACCAGCTTCAGAGCAGGTAAGACTGCGCTGGGTAAGGGATCTAAAGCGAAAAAGGCGACGGAAAAGCTCTTTTTAGAGCTGTTTTGAAGGAAGCACGTGCACGGTGCCGGCGCCGGGGGCTGGCACCTTGTGGGCGGGCTGCTGAGGCAGCAGGGGCGGTGCTGGCTCTTATCTCTTAGGCCCGACCTTGACTGCTCACTGGGGATTTAAAAGCAGCTCTTGGGAAGGCAGAAGCTAGCTTCTGCCCACATACCATTCCAGGTGAGAACGGGGTGTTACCCTCCTCTGACACCAGGGAGGGAGGTCAGAGTGTGAACACAGCCCACACTGCTCATACATTACCGCAGGAGCAGGTGTGGGTGGTGTGTCCTGTGGCAGGGTACGTCAGTGCTTGTCCTTATCTTTGTCCAGGAGATTAGCTCTCCTACTGACAGACCTCGAGGCCGCAGGCTCAATAAAGGTCTCTACCAGGCGGCGGGCTTGCCCCAAGAGGACTGTGGCGACCCAGACAGAGGGCCTGCCAAGAGACGTAGCGGTTCAAGTCTCCGGCTGTAGGGAGTGCCTGAGCCTGCTGCTGCCAGGGGAGAATGGAAAGGATGCCACTTGTGCAAGGTGTGAGCAGGTTGACGAGCTGCTCAGCCTGGTGGTGGAGCTTAGGGAAGAGGTAGGGAGGTTAAGAGCCATCAGAGAGTGCGAGCGGGAGATTGACTGGTGGTGTGACTCTCTGCGGGAAAGACGCAGAGACTGCAACCCCCAAATGGTAGTGGACCCTCTCCCTTGCCGCAGTCAAACTGAGAGAGCTAACTTGAGGGCGGAGATGGATTGGCAGCAGGTCCCAGCTCGGCGATGCAGGCGATCCCCATCCCGACCTACCTCGGTTCCCCAGGTACCTCTATATAATAGGTTTGAAGCCCTGAAACTGGAGGGTGCGGTGGCTGAGGATGAAGTGGGAGAGCTGCCTCCAAGCATTCCCAAGGAGAGGCGTCCAACTCCACGCTTAAAGACTGCCTCCTCCAGTAAAGAAAGGAGGGTGATTGTCATAGGAGACTCCCTTCTAAAAGGAACTGAGGGCCCAATATGTCGGCCTGCCCCCACCCGTAGGGAGGTGTGCTGCCTCCCTGGGGCCCGGGTCAGGGATATTTCTAGGAAACTTCCTAGTTTGATCCGCCCTTCTGATTATTATCCCTTATTGATAGTTCAGGCTGGCAGTGATGAGGTCACTGACGGAAGCCTTAGGACTATGAAAAATGACTTTAGGAGACTGGGGAGGTTAGTTGAAGGAGCAGGCGTACAGGTAGTATTTGCCTGTATTCCTACAATGGCAGGGAAGGATGCTGAGACCATCAGAAGAACACACCTTATAAACACGTGGCTGAAAGGCTGGTGCAAAAGCAAGAATTTTGGGTTCTTTGATCATGGGGCGGTCTACTCGGCACCTGGCCTGGGGTCTGCTGATGGGTCTCACCTGTCTCGAAGGGGGAAACGGATCCTTGCCCAAGAGCTGGCAGGACTGGTAGAGAGGGCTTTAAACTAGATGTGGAGGGGGTAGGGGATAAAACCAGGCCTGCTAGAGATGAGCCTGGGGGATCGGCGATGGGATTAGGGATGAGGCGAGGGGCTCGGCTGAAGTGCATCTACACCAATGCACGCAGCATGGGCAACAAACAAGAAGAGTTGGAAGCCATGGTGCGGCAGGCAAGCTATGACCTAGTCGCCATCACGGAAACATGGTGGGACTGCTCCCATGACTGGAGTGCTGCAATGGATGGCTACAAGCTCTTCAGGAAGGATAGGCAAGGAAGAAGGGGTGGTGGTGTGGCTCTGTATGTTAGAGAATGCTTTGATGTTACTGAGCTTGTGGCTGGGGATGATAAGGTTGAATCCCTATGGGTAAAGATCAGGGGAAGGGCTGACAAGGCAGACGTATTGGTGGGCGTCTGCTATAGACCGCCGAACCAGGATGAAGAGACAGATGAGGTGTTCTATGAGCAGCTGGCAGAAGCTGCGAGATCGCCAGCCCTTGTCCTCATGGGGGACTTCAACTTCCCTGACATATGCTGGGAATACGGCGCAGCGCAGAAGAAGCAGTCTAGGAGGTTTCTGGAGTGTATAGAGGATAACTTTCTGATGCAGCTGGTGAGAGAGCCTACGAGAGGAGCTGCCCCGCTAGACCTGCTGTTCACAAACAGAGAAGGTCTGGTGGAAGATGTGGTGGTCGGGGGCTGTCTTGGACAGAGTGACCATGAGATGGTAGAGTTCTCGATTCTTGGAGGAGCCAGGAGGAAGAACAGCAAAACTGTTACCTTGGACTTCCGGAGGGCGGACTTTGAATTGTTTAGAAGACTAGTAGGGGGAGTCCCCTGGGATTCAGTCTTAGAGGGTAAAGGGGTCCAAGGCAACTGGTTGCTCTTCAAGAAGGTAGTCTTACAGGCGCAGGAGCGGGCTGTCCCCCTGAGCTGCAAAATGAGCCGGCGGGGAAGGAGACCGGCGTGGATGAATAGGGAACTATTCTTGAGGCTCCGGGAGAAAAAGAGAATTTACCTCCTGTGGAAGAAGGGACGGGCGACTCAGAAAGAGTACAGAGAAGTTGTTAAGATGTGCAGGGAGAAAATCAGAAAGGCGAAAGCCCAGCTCGAACTCAACCTAGCCGCTGGGATAAAAAGAAACAAGAAACCCTTTTACAAATATATCAACGGTAAAAGGAGGACTAAGGAGAATCTCCATTCTTTACTGGATGAGGCTGGGAATGTGATTAGTGAGGATAAGGAAAAGGCAGAGGTCCTGAACGCCGTCTTTACGTCTGTCTTTAAAGGTCAGACCAGTTATCCTCAGGGTACTCCACTTTTTGACCTGGTGGACTCGGCTGGGGAGCAGACTAAACCGCCCACGATTCAGGAGGAAACAGTCAGAGACCTGCTACTCCAACTGGACTGTCACAAGTCCATGGGGCCGGATGAGATTCACCCGAGAGTGCTGAGGGAACTGGCGGAGGTGATAGCCAAGCCGCTTTCCATCATCTATCAGTGCTCCTTGTTGACAGGTGAAGTACCGGAAGACTGGAAGCTTGCCAATGTGACTCCCATCTACAAGAAGGGCTGTAAGGAGGACCCGGGGAACTACAGGCCTGTTAGCCTGACCTCGGTGCCGGGGAAGGTTATGGAACAGATTGTCTTGAGGGAGATCACGCGGCAAGTGCGGGACAACCGGGGGATCAGGCCTAGCCAGCATGGGTTCACGAAGGGTAGGTCCTGCTTGACCAACCTGATCTCCTTCTATGATCTAGTGACCCGCCTGGTGGATGAGGGAAAGGCTGTTGATGTGGTCTACCTTGACTTCAGCAAAGCCTTTGAAACTGTCTCCCACAGTATTCTCCTGCGGAAGCTGGCAGTCCGTGGCTTGGACAGGTACACTCTTGGCTGGGTAAAGAGCTGG
Organism: Chrysolophus pictus; assembly: GCA_037305975.1. Taxonomy (NCBI): domain Eukaryota; kingdom Metazoa; phylum Chordata; class Aves; order Galliformes; family Phasianidae; genus Chrysolophus; species Chrysolophus pictus. The sequence continues at coordinate 80,194,877 of CM074576.1, forward strand.
CTGGAGGGCCGGGCCCAGAGAGTGGTGGTCAATGGAGCCAAATCCAGCTGGCGACCGGTCACGAGTGGGGTTCCCCAGGGGTCGGTGCTGGGGCCTGTCCTCTTCAATATCTTCATTGATGATCTGGATGAGGGCATTGAGTGCACCCTCAGTAAGTTTGCAGATGACACTAAGTTGGCTGGAAGCGTCGATCTGCCTGGGGGTAGCGAGGCCCTACAGAGGGATTTGGACAGGCTGGATAGCTGGGCTGAAGCCAATGGGATGAGGTTTAATAAGACCAAATGCCGGGTCCTACACTTTGGCCACAACAACCCCAAGCAACGCTACAGGCTTGGGGCGGAGTGGCTGGAAGACTGTGTAGAGGAAATGGACCTGGGGGTGTTGGTTGACGCTCGGCTAAACATGAGCCAGCAGTGTGCCTGGGTGGCCAAGAAGGCCAATGGCATCCTGGCTTGTATCAGAAGTAGTGTGACCAGCAGGAGTAGGGAAGTAATTGTCCCCCTGTACTCAGCTCTGGTGAGGCCGCACCTTGAGTACTGTGTCCAGTTCTGGGCCCCTCACTGCAAGAAAGACATTGAGGCCCTGGAGCGTGTTCAAAGAAGGGCAACAAAACTGGTGAGGGGTCTGGAGCACAGGCCTTATGAGGAGCGGCTGAGGGAGCTGGGATTGTTCAGTCTGGAGAAGAGAAGGCTCAGGGGAGACCTTATTACTCTCTATAACTACCTGAGGGGAGGTTGTAGCGAGCTGGGGGTCGGCCTCTTCTCTCGTGTAACTGGTGATAGGACTAGGGGGAATGGTTTCAAGCTGCGCCAGGGAAGATTCAGGCTGGATATTAGGAAATACTACTTCTCTGAAAGAGTGGTCAAGCACTGGAATGGGCTGCCCAGGGAGGTGGTGGAGTCACCGACCCTGGAGGTGTTCAAAGAACAATTGGATTTTGTGTTGAGGGATATAGTTTAGCAAGAACCATGGGTGATAGGTGGATGGTTGGACTGGATGATCTTATAGGTCTTTTCCAACCTTAGTGATTCTGTGATTCTGTGATTCTGTGATTCTGGATGCCATTCTCTCTTAGGTTGTAGTAGCTATAAGTACTGCTTTTCACGTCAAGTAATTTTACCTGGCTACAAATAATTTGCTCTTTCTTAAAACGTCCAGCTTTGCATACCACTGAAACAAAGATCCTTGTCCAACCTGAGTACAGCACTTACTACTTCATTTTGCAGCCCAGATGATCCAAGTGACTGTTTTATTTTTAGTTTATAATGTCAGCTTATACCCCATGGGATATGAAATAAAGACTCATTGCACCATGAATGGGATATCAGAAACCTTCACAGCATTATTCCAAGAGTTCATGGATACACATGGTTTCATGCATGACAGTGCAAGGGGATCCCTTTCTCCCCTTTCAGGGAGAAGAAAAGAAAAATGACCCAACTAAGATAAGGAGAGATAACAAATTTACTATAAATGGTAAAAGAATGTGAGATAATAATAAGAGAGTTACAGTTAATACTCAAATGAGAAAGACACGAAGGCTATGACCATGCTGTTACCTGTAGCGCTGCCAGAACCTGGAAGAAGCTTCCCCCCCCATCACCCAGGATCACAGATCATGTGGAGGCCCTTGGGAAATATAGGACATCTCAGTGTATCTTCCTCTTGGAGAATCAGAACTCAGGTGAGACTGCTAGAGAACACGAGACTAGGAAGTACAACACTACAGTGTACTGTGTCTCTACACCCACATAGCTGCTCTACCAATCCCCCTTCTTGGTATGACAGTGAGATGGGAGGAGATAAAAACAAAAAATGCAAGTTCAAGATAAGAGCCATTTAATGCAACGAAAAAGCAAAGACCATTAGGAAACAGTAAAAAAAACCAATTATTCTCCACTTCCCAGCACCAAACAGTGTTCAGACACATCATGAGAAGCAGGACCTCAGTAAGTGTAGTGGTTGCTTGCTTGGACAGACAGTTTCGTAATGAGTTCCCCCTTCCCCTTTCCCTCCAGCTTTTATTGTTGAGCACAATGACATATGGTACAGAATGTCCCTTTGGTCATTTCAGCCTTGAAGCTGTCTTTGCAGTACAGCAAAGCATTAGCCAAACAGTGGTGCGATACCAAAGATATTCCAGCTACGTGTTCTAGTTACACTGAAGGTATATTATGAAGGAAAATGGCTACAGTTGAGGTATGAAAAATAGCTGGCTGATCAAGAAGTGATGGTATTATGAGCAAGCATTCAGCTGGTAGCATCACTGCTACTGACTTCTACATAAGGAAATAATTGGAACTGAAAAGGAAGAACAATGGCTAAGAAGTTCTTCGATTCCTTCATAAAATGCAAAGGACAGGTGAAATAGCCACTTAGAGAATGAATCAAATTTTTGAAAGGTCCATCCCCAAGTGCTAGCTTTTTCACCTCTCGGATCTTCATTCACTTTTTTCTATATTTGGAAACCTTGTTACAAAAGATGAATCACTGAATTGTAGGGATAGAAGATTAGTCACGGTGCATTTGTTTAGAGAAATATTATATATATTCTAGACACTATAGTGCCAGATATCCTAGGGTATCCTGTGAGTTAGGGTTACTGTGGTGTGTACTTGTGATCACAAATAAAATATAATCTTTTAATTAGAAACTCATGATCACAGAAATAATGCTTCTGTATTTACTTAGCAACACGGCTGTAAAATGTTACGGGTCAATGGGAAATTAATCTACTGTTTTCAGTTTCGTATAGAAAAAAAGAAAAATGAATTGTAGTACAGCTAAAAAATTGTTAAATTTATTATCTGCCTCTTAGCCTTCCATTTTCATTCTTTTTAGAATATATGGTCCTAATTATTAGGTCAGTGGGAGCTCTATGGATATTTCTTTTGGCTAATTATTTGTATTAATCAAACTGATTATAGAGTTATGCATTTTGATTTGAAAAATGAGGTGCAACAGTTAGACTCCGTATAGAGATTTTTCAGTTCATTGTGGCACCAATCAGTGAATACATTGATTGCAATATAAAGATTAAAGAGTGTAATGAATACTCAAAAAACAACTCAAAAACAACTTAAGAACAGCAGAGCTAAACATTACCATGCCTTATTTTTTAGTTACTAGAATCCAAAGTGGAAAACATAGTCCCGTAATCTCCCTGTCTGAAGAAATTGAGACGTTTGCCATACTCTTCATAGCAGCAGAGAGCTGCTATGTACCTCATGTGAATACTGAAGAGCAGGATTTAACTTAAATGTCACTCTTCTCAGAGATTTTGGTACTTAACTCAGGGCTGCAGAGAGGAATTCCTGTCAGACCGGGACTCGTGGCTCTAAGCTCCATCACAGTTTGCCACTGAATCTGTTCTCTCTCTCTCAGAAAAAAAAAAAAAAAATCACTTCAGTGAAGGATCAGTTCTTTCTTTTTACAGACAGCCAGTCAGTCCATTTATTTTACCTTTGCTGTTGCACATTGGAAGGAGTGAGGCTAGAGTCCAGGCATTCTGGGTTGGCTTGGACACAAATCTGCCTTTTTCTCCTGAAGATTTCTGAATGTTAGTTACAAGCTCCTGGGAACTATGTACCACTTTCAAGAAATAATATAATATTTATTGGTCCAGACAGAGGGAAAATGAAGGAGCATGGTTCTTTGATGTGGTACTGACCTCAAAGGGAGAAACTGTCATCAGTAACCCTGTTTCTCAGGACTAATGAACATGTTGTGTGCAGTATGCATTTATTGCAAATTAAGGGAAGGTAGTGAGAGGCAAGGGAGACATGGTATTCCCAAGAACAACAGAAGGTGGAAAAGAAGTCATTGAAAAGGGGAATCTATAAGACAAATGATAGAAGGATGTTATGGGGCACAGACAACAGCCAAAGGAGAACAACAAAAAAATCTGTCATGTTTTAGATGTGTTAAGATAACACTACTTGCTACCGATGCAAATAGCCTCAGGTGGGAATGGCATTTCTCTGATCAAATCTGCACCATGAGTTACAGCATCTGCGCAAACGAGACTGAACTAGACCGAGATCTGCTAGCACCATTAGCAGCTGCATTTATGGTAGGAGACTTCACGTACAAACTACTGGCATGCTTATGGCACATCTAGGAGCATTCCTGCACAGCCATGGCATTAAGATAAGCTCTCTCATTTGGAAGCAGCAATATGTTCCCACAAAGCACGATGTAGACATACTCATTGCTTTGGGGTATAACTCCCCTTGGAGATTCTGTTCCACTCAGTTTGTGTCACAAAAAGATTTAAACTATGTGAGTCTCAACTTCTCTTAAGGATCTTTTGTTATGTCTGACTAGTAAATACTTTGAGAAATAGAAATGCATTCAGTTTCCATGGTAGATCATAAATAGTAATAGAACTTTAACATTTTGCAGAATAATATTCTTCCATCTGAGGGAAGACTCGGAGAGACAGGGAAAGAAAAAAAAAGGTATTTCACAAGAGGATGTTCTCAATGCAACCATGTTTTTCAGAGAACATGTTGAAAGAGACCAACTATCTCAAAGGGGTAAAGCAGCTTTGATGGAAGCATAAACAAGATTTCTGACCCTCTACACATTAATTAAAGACAAAGGAATATAAGCCATAAATAAAATAAATTGCATTTCTTAAAATATTTTTAGATGACAGGCATATGTATCTATTCACACAAATAGTGTGATGAGGCTGGAATAGTTTAGTGAGGGCTTTCAATCTCTGACATGGGAAAAGTATTCTCTCTTCAAAAAGAGATTGTGTTCCAGCTTGTGTGCTGCTCACAGCAACAGTTCTGTGATGGGGAGAGGCTGATGGTAATTTCCTGAAAGCAAATTTCCATTTCTCTAATAGGCTTTTTTTTTTTTTTTAACAGACTGGGAAAAAGCATTTCATAAATAAGGATCTATGAAGCAATTCACTTATTCACTTATCTGTTGTCTTCCCTTCTAAAATATTTATCGTGTGAATGAGGTGGCAGGGAGAACTGCATATCAAAGTTGTGGGGCATTTACAGGTCTCATAACATCTTGCTCCTTTGATGGCTCACTAGCTGCCTCTGCAGGGCAAGATCCGAGCTGAAAATATAATAAGAAAAAAACACTGACTCATTCCAAGTCAATTAATTATTAATGAGGATAATACAGTATCATGCCAACAGCACATTCAAATGGGGTGGGCTGGGATAAGGAAAATGCAACCCTCTGTGAGCTGTGTAGGAAACAAGGAGTTAGGTCAGAAAGACATTGCAGCTGGTGGAAGCCTGTGTTTGCAAAACAGGAGGCAAAAGAAAGATTTGTTAGGTGTAAGCTTTGCCAGAGAATCCTCTACCTATCATTTGAAATACCCATGATTTCAAAGGGGAAACTTCTTGGATTTGTGACTGCCGATTAGTGACTTCTGAATTCAGAAGACATTCAGTGCAGACATTGTAAGGGAGTGAATACGTCTGATTTTATGCATTGACAAAAAGTGGCAGTCAAATAACATAGCTACCAAGGTAAAATTAATAAGATGAAATTAATATCCCCCTGTTTTCATCATTATAGGGGGAAAACAAGAAAAAAATGTACCTATACCTAATAATAATATACAACATATTATATTAATATATGTTAATATTATATGTTATGTATTATATAAATCATTTTAATGTATAATACATGTTCTAGACAGGAATCCAGCCAAATATACTGTATATATATATACTTGTGTGTGCATGTAATATATATATAAGAACACTGTCATATATATATATACATACATACATACATAAATATACATACATACATACATACATATATATATAGTATGTTTGGCTGGATTCCTGTCTAGAACATTTCCTGACTAAGAATAAAACACATCAAGAGTTTTGAACTAACACTGGATATTGGCTTAGACAGACTTGAAACAAAAGTTTGTTATTATAGCTGGTAACAGATAGCAAGTACATTTCCAATTCTTTCTTTTCTGCCTCTTAGTTCAGAGTTACTCTGTATTTTCAAATGGAGTTTTTAATCCAACCCCAAAGGATTTTAGATATTATTTCCTTCTGCTGAAGTTCTATGTGTAATTTGCGAAATTATTAATGAACTGTTCTGTCATTAAACTGTTCTGTCTTTCTGGTTGTACTTATTTTATAATAATGCATTGCTCAGTGATAATTCATGCTGTTTTTCATAATACCATGTACTTGTTAAGTAGGAGCTGCTTTTCATCCCAGTCTCATCTTTACCTAATAATAATGTAAACTGGGCAAGCTGAATTTGCTAAACGAAGAAAACACTACTTAACGTATGTATGTAATTAACTTTTTATAATCAAAGAAATTGGTCTCATGTTGAGAGTAGAGGAGAAGCATGATGCAAGGGCTGCTGGCACAATGCACTAGAGAAAACAGGTAGGATAAGTGGCATGTTACGTACACTGTGGAGAGCAGAGTTGCATTTTGTCTTTTCGCTATTTGATTATTTGCCCACAAGACAGGAAAATATGGTGACCTAAGGTATTTCCTTCATTCTTCTGTTCACAAATTACTCCTGATCTAAACCTAAGTAGAGTTTTCTCTCAAGTCCTTAAATTCTTACTTAAGTCCTCTCTGATTGAGCTGAAGTGGATAAAGAACTTAAATAGACATTTGTGTCATTGGATTTCAGTTGTTTTTACTTAATGAAAGAGATGAAGAATTAAGTTGGAATCAAACATGTAATTTTTCTGCTAAGTACTGATGGAGAAAAGAAGTAAAATATGTATCCATAAGCAAACAAGTAAGCATCATAGACTTTTCTTATTTGTGGAAGTAATTTCAAATGAATGCTGTTCAAAGTCATTGAGATGACCGGTGTTGGTGTTGGGGATCTTCAGTTCTCATTTATATGTGTGTGTGTTAGAGCTCAGTAAGCTGCAAGTTTTTCCAATGGTTTGTTAACATCCAGAAAATTGACTTGTATAGTCCTACATCTTTCTCTCAGTCATCGGTTTCCTTAGGCAACACATAACATCATTGAAAACATGGTTTCAAATCATAGTACTTGCCTCATTAAATCACATGTAAAATTAATAGGAATAAATTTTATTCATGCCTGCAAATCTTTATCTTCTTTATGCAGTTATTAGCTTTATGATAACTTATCACATTAGCTCACTTAGCTTCAATAATTTTAATTCATAACTACAAATGTAAAATAAAATAAAATTATTGGTTAAGATTCTTGAAGTTCTTTTGGATACATATCATAATTTACAGTGATTCATCAAGTATAGATCATAACAGTAAATATTTTCTTACTTGGAGTAGAAAAAATGTTACATTTTAAACTGGGCTTCTGATGTTGACCATTCCAAAATCACTTTTTCACAGTTCCATCTACACTTGAATTCCTCTCCCATTTTCTAGGGGAGGAATAATGCTACAATAACTGTACCAGAAAATATCAAAGTGGCAAGATAAGAAGATGGAGGTAAAAATGATGAAGATCAATTAGAGTTTCAGCTAATTAATCAGCTGCAACTCCACTTAATCATCCAGCATAAGGAATTTAAAGAATAACATCTCTATAAATACCTGAACAAGCTAGTGAGGAAGAAGTAAACTACTCTTTTTAGGAACAAAATCAGGTCTTATAAAACTTATGGTGAACAAATTTTTCTTCTTGGCATTTTACATCATTTTTGCAGCTAACAGTAGGGTTATGTGTTCTGTTTTAAACATCTGTACCTTGAAGACGCTGCAAAGCAAAGCTCAGTTCCTGAGGGTACGGTCTCTTCGTTGCAAATCTGGCTTTAACTGCCGGTGCTTACTTAAGTATATCACTAAAATTAATAACACAGTTCACACTCATTTCTCTCCTTTGCATTAGATTTTATAAACTAAAGTTGAAAAGGCCTGAAATTTTTAATGTCAATATGTCATTTCAGGTAATTTAATTGTTAATTTCCTTCATTTCTGCACCCGTGTTGGGAAAATATGTAAGCACCTGTGAGAGATTAAACTGTTCTATGCTTAGTGCACTCTAAAGCCAACTTAAGTCATCTTATAATCATCATATATTCATTTTGTCTTGAAAGAGACAGTAAGACATTGTTAACAATGTGAAAGCCAGAAGATATAGCTGTGTATTACAGCATAAGAAGAGACAATTATAAAAAGCATATGAGATGAAGTACCTGCTTAGAAAGCTGTAATTTTAGCTGGTAATTAAACTCAAGTGCTTCATTTTCCCAGTCAGCTCATCAGTGACTCTAGAAAATAAATGATCTGAAAGCAAAATCCTTTGGGGGAAACAATAGTAATTAATTACATTTCTTGAGGGACAATATATTGCCAAAGCTCATTTCTGGGTAACCCGTTGAGCAACAGACATTACAATGTACAGGTGGCAATGTAGGGAGGATGAGGAAAAAAAGATAATTTAATTTGAATATTAAGGTTCCATTCTGGCCTCTGGTCTACCATCACTTTCTTAAAAATCACAGAATCAGCAGTAGATTCTCAGAGCACGTCACAGATCTGAACTCGTAAAAATAAAGGGACAATATTCTATGGATTTGCTGTTATATTTTCCTCATAATTATTCTAAAAGTTAATTAAATAATATACACAGGCAAAGTAGTGATAAAAATCACCTGGTAGGTGAGAAAGCAATATTTATTTGCAGTGCAGGAATTCTGCCAAGAGAACATTCTATTGCTTTTTTCTATACTGGATTTAAGACTTGAAGTATTGGGAATTCTCCTTTTGTTCTGGAAAATTAATCAATTCTACTTTTTCTAATATTTCTCTGACTAATTTTTTTTTTATTAATTTCCTTCAATTGCCTCAACTTATTGTGTTTACTCCCTGCATGACTATCAATCCCTTCTTAGCTTTTGTTTAGCTACTCTACACATATTAAAAGTTTAATCTATTCTTGTATGTCAATCCCTTCAGACCTTTTACACATTCCAGTATTTTTCTCCATAATCCTTTTGTTCTGCATTCATGTTCTCCTTACCAATCCATCACAGTAAAAGCTGTAAGAATTTAAAATCTCCATTACCAAAACCAGAGATTTTATGGATTGAAGTAGAAATTTTCCAAGATAGAACTAGCAGCTCTGAAATTGTTGTGGTAAAATGCAAGTGTGTTCTTTCCACTCCCTGAAGAAAGGGCCTATCTACATGAGGTTGGGTTACTGCAGCTCCCCAGCTGCACAGGAACAACGGAGCAGAGGTTTGCTGCTTAAGAAAGAGGAGTACAGTATTATCCTTCAAAAGGCCACTGCTCCAGCCCCACAGGTGTATTTTTGGTATTTTCAGATCAAGCGTTGCCAAAGTGCTGTCCTGCACAATACACTATCTCAGAGTTCCTATCAAGCACTAAGCAAGGTTTTAGGCAAGAAGAAATACCTCTTTTTAGATGTAGTAGTCTTTTTTCTCTGGACTATATAGTGACCACAAAAAAAAAACATTATAAAGGTTGGAAATGGGTTATTTGCTGAACATCAGCATTTTCTTTCCTGTTAACATTTTTTTTTCTTCCATGGCCATTGGAGCTTGTATAAATGAGAATGTGTCAGAAAGATGTATTTTCACATGCTAAAGCTTGTTACATCTTCACCATGTGATCCTTCCTGTAAAGATTAAAATACTTTCATTACTTGAAGATCCATCAGTAGCCTTAGGTAGAATAGTAATAAACATTTATCAAAGATAAATCTGCATCACGTATCTATACCTCCTTAAAAATGTATTTCCTTATTACAGACACAAATTGATCCAGCACTTCCACATCAAGAATAGCATGGTTTCAAATATCCATGTCCATGAAACTGAAACTTCTGAGAGCATAATGAAAGAAACCAAGGTTACTGGTTTCCTTTAAGGCTATTCTTAAATATCCTAGCTCTATCTTACTACTTTACCTCCAAGAAGTTAAATTAAACAAAGAAAAAAAACCTATAGATTTTTAATTTAGGCCACTTTTATAGCTAAAAAGCCAGAATATCATGCATATTTTAAGTAAACAAAATAGTTATGAAATACCTCATCAGAAAAACTAAACAACCCAGTGTATCACAGAAGTGTCATATAATGGCAAAGATGATAAAGAGTTTATTTGAAGCCTGTTTGAAAACTGTTGCCTATGCATCAAAACCAGCTGTTCTGAGAGAGATTTTGAGTGCAGGGTTGCTGAAGAATTGGTGAATCCAGTGCAGCAAGATGACAGTTTATGTGGCACTCATTGACTGGAAATAATTATAGTGACACATGGAGATCGAGATGAAGTGTTCTCATCATCACGAGTTCTCTGAAAAGTAAAGACAGGATGACATAAGTGGCAAGAGTGGGAAAAAAAAACAACAAAGAATAACAAATGACATATATAAATAATTCAATGCACAAGAATGTTTGTCTGAATTTTTGAAGCAAAATTTGATTATTAATTCCAATTATCAACAAGATTTCAAAAAAATATGAAACGCATCAAACAACACAGAATTGAAACAACATATGTGTTGTTTATTTATTCATGTATCTCTGTATTGTGTTAGTGCCCTAGGACAATTGTATTAGACAACCTGCAAGTACATTACAAAGATATTACTGTTCTTCAGAAAAAAAGAAGACCAGTATAAAGTAAGACAAGAAGATATAGTCACTGGTCACTGAGCTGCATCTTTCCAACTGCAGATCTCAGAATACATAAAAAAGTCTACAATTAACAACAGAAAAAAAGGAAAAAAAAAACCCACAAGTGCCCTAATTTCATTGCTGCCAGGGAGGGCCTCTGATGTCTAGGGAGAGATTTTCTCCTGTTTCTGAGCATTGCAAAGGTATCAAAGGACTTGAGTGAACTTCAGAAGGCTTTTTCAGATCTGTATTCTTCTCCAAATGCTGGCCTCTTGGGAAAACCAGAATGGAAGGAAAGTTTTACCTTCAGGTGAGAGGCTGAGCTGCCACAATGATAATAAGGAAAAAAAAATGACTAAGCAGAAACTGTTTCTCAGCAGCTTTAATTTTTTGCTTCTCGTTTACTTCTTTCTTATATCTGTCAGATTGTAATAACTGCACAGCAGGCTATACATGCTTTCTTTAAAAGATCTTTAATCTATTTTAATGTATACCACAGAAGCCATAATGCAAAAATCTCATGAGTCATAATACAAAGATACAAAGATCTCATGTAACAATGATTCATTAGGACTTTGTTAATGCTTTTGTTACATAAAATTTTAAGGGTTGTTGTTTTTTTTTTTGTTGTTGTTGTTGTTGTTGTTGTTGTTTTTAATCTTAGTAGAAAAGACAGTTCTCCAGTGACTTTTCTGAGGAAAGGAAATGAGATTATTTCTACATTTCTGTGACAGAATCCTTCATATCTGATAACTTTATTTTCATGTCAGAATTCAACATATTTATAACTTAGTAAATGGGAAGAAACTTAGTAAAGTGAGAAAAATTCTTGTTTTAAAATTGCCACACAATCAAAAAGAAAGCCTAAGGAAAACTGATTTTGTGATACTTAAATATTATTTGACATTATTTTTGGCTCTGCTCATAAATAATAAATAATATTTATTTCCTTGCTTATTTTAATCCTTTTTTCTTTTTTTTTTTCTTTTTTTTTTAACAGTGGTCTACTTACAGCTTTTGTTAACCTGCAACAAAATAGAAAACTCAGATCTTCCCCTGACTTTAAGTCATGAATGTTTTTGGCAAATAATTCCTTTTCCAGCTTCAGTCTTTCCAAACTCCTTAGGTAATTTAGATAACAATTAGTAATATCAGATAAAAAAAAAAAATCAAATAGGACTGTTGAACATTCTTCTGGCAAACATTAGTGTTAAGGGAGTTCAAGTTGAGCGAAAAAGATTTTTTTTCCTTTTTCTGTCCAATGAAGAGAAAGTCCTTAGGTTCTCCTGTGATTTCTTTCCAGGTTTGCAGGCAGTGCTGGTAGAATAAATTCACTTAGAGGTTGGCATGGGATTAAAGCTTTAGTTGTTGTAAATTGAAGTAAAGGATTTTTGGCTTCAATCTTTCAAGCCAAAAAAAGTATTTAAAAAATATAAATCTATATGAAGAAGTGGAAACTAAAATTTAGACCCTATTCTTAGTGTTTAACATACGTGTATAAATAAATAATAAAACAAATGTCTGCGTTTGTTGAAGACACCTGAGCCTTTAACTGTATGAAGAAACAGATGGGAGGAAAACATGCTTAGATCTCTGTTGTTTGATAACTGTCAGCCAAGCAGTGTCAGGATAAAGTTCTGCCAAAATGAAGCAGTTTTGTCTTGCTCATTTTGTACGGAATTAAATGGCCACATGCAATGAAAAATAAAGTCCATGGTACACGTTTACCACCAATTTGTTTGATAAAGTAGCTCTTTGCTCGTGTATGTAAAAGTTATTGTCGAAACGTGAACAAAAATACCTTTCCTGATATAGGATTAATGAAGCAAATTGAAATTCACACCAGGGAAAAACATCTAGCACTTGCTGCAATTCATTTTGAGTTGGCTGGCCACTTCCAAAGTCAACAGCATGGAACAAAAACAGTGGTTCACTTTGAATGCTTGTTTAGCATAAATTAGCATGCAAATTTTGTAAGGTTTTGCTGTGTATGCAATATTATAAGATTGGATATGAAAAATGTAAATCAGACATAATGAAAAATTAAAAACCACAAAAGCAAGATTTTTTTAAAAGTTTATATTCATTGATTAAATTGTTTCTAAGTAGATTTTGTTGATCAGCTAATATGAAGCAGAGAATCTTACTGAGTTCATCTTAAAGCTTACTATGACTTTGATAGTTAATAATATATATATATATATATATATATATATATATATATATATATTCAGTTGTTATCTATTCTCTCTTTAACAGTTAAATGACCTGTTTTGCAGGGTCCCCATTACATCCTAAAAATCTTTTGGTTTCTTTTGGAATCTTAAGTTTTATATGTTCCCAACCCAAGGACTTATAAACCTGAGCACTGGTTATTGTTTACTGTGGTTATCCATTCACAACCAGCTCCACATTCTGTAGAACATAAATGCAGACATAGCTTCTGACGTAAAAATTTAGTAAATAGACAGTGATTGAACATAAACATTTGACATAAAAATGCTGCTAAGCCTTCCTTTCTAATGCCATAAGTAAGGTCCATATCCAGAGGCTTCTGCCAATTTAATACGTATACTATCCACGTCAATCTCTTAGTAATTTTGTTACAACATCTGGCAAAAATTTGTGGATGATGTCTAGGAATGGCTGTTGAATATGTACTTGAAAAGATAGGGGATAGCCCAGGTACAAATTGCCTTCAGAACAGTGTGGAAAAAGTGAATGGAAAGCAAGCTGCACAAGCAGAGTGTAAAGATGAAAACTGAGCTGTAATTGGAAAAAGGCTAAACATGCAACCCTAAAGTGAATATTCCAGAGGCACGAGGTACAGATGTTTTCTCTGCTTTCTACCCTATAGTTCTGCAACATTTTCTGGATACACACAAGATTTTAGAGAAAGAAAGACATTTTGAGGATGCATATATCACTATGGTTGACAGGAAATGGAGTCTTGATTTAGCATCTAAATAGTGTATTAAATTGTAGAATTTAGGAAGGAAAGCAAACTGACCTTTGCATTTGCTATGACTTTTCAGCCCGGGAAGGACAGTGAAGGGACAATTGTTTGGTCACAAGTACTGCTCCTCTTAGGCTGTTGACTCAGTCAATTGGTTCAGACTAGATGTTAAAACTAAATGGGCAGGGAAATACATGAAAAAAATAATGACCTATTGCTGTTTTTGCCTCTTATTTTTGAACATCACATTTATTTTGGAATTCTAATAACGTAGCGATGTTTGCAAATGGAATACTAATAAAAAATGGTTATTTTTAATGACGTTCTTACATACTGTACAACTAATGATTTAAAATGCTGTTTCTGTAGCTTTTTTCACATTTTGACAGTATTATCACACAGTAAATATCTACCTGATTCTGACTCTTCTTTATATTATTTATATATTGCTTTATAGAATATTTTTGACATGCACAAGTATGCATTTTAGTATAATATCAGAAAAACAGCACATAAAATATAACATGAAATAAAATGTAACTGATAAAATGCAAAAATAAGGTAACTAGTAAGACATCGCTGTAAGTTGAACTTGTGAGAGATTGAGGTACTCTGCACTCCATTCTTTCCAAACTGCTCTCCAATTTCACACTGTTTAGTACAGATATTCAAATGCTATATCCAATATACTGAAGGCGTATTGTAAAATCAGTCTAATTTAGTCTCTGTAGCAGCTGTAAGATTTGGCCTCTGGATTAGTGTAAAAGAATAAGAAAAATTATTCAGGAAGGACATATATTTTGTGAGTAGAAACAGCAATGCTAATTGAATTCTACATAGAGACTATCATTGAAACGTGAAGAGCCTTTGAATAAATTTATGGCCGCAGTATGCCTTCTTTTTGCATCCTATTGTGCTCATCTGGCTCATAATTTGACTCCAGGAGCCAAATCCTCAGCTGCTATAAATTGGTGTCATTCCACCGAAGATGGGGAAGCTGCCATGATTTATACCATCTGTGGACCAGGCATGCTAATTCCTTCTGTATTGGGCTTTTTTCTATTTTTTCACATATTTGAATGAAGATATAGCCAGAAGAGCTACAATAATCTAAAGAGCAGATGAAGAAACAGTCTGAAACTGTTCTAGAATAGCTGTAGCATTTCTATTACTTGAAGAAAAAGATAAGACCCAAAGTAAAATTAGAAATTAGTTAACTGGAGATTTGATGATCTCCGTTCCTTCATGTGTCATTAACTACCTATCATATTCAGCTCAGGATCATTTAAATGTTTATTTCATCTGTAGGAAAACAGCTAAAAATGAGAATTAGTTTTGAGAATATTTAGTTCTTTTGTGTGTGACTTTTTCATTGCTTATTGCTTGTTTGTCAGTTTATTTTGTTTTGTTTCCCAAATCAATAGATCATTTACACTTCTGTGTTTTTTTTTAACTCAAATTTTTTCAGTAGCAAGAAATTGCGTTAGTTATATTAAAATGTGTGGCACTGATGTACATTTTGTGACTTTCAATACTATGTTGGCTTTTGAAGTCACAGACTTCCGAGTCTTCAATTTTACTTTCATTTTTATCTTGTCTGATATAAGCTTATTGAGTAAAACCAGTTTGAACTAAAAGATGGTAATGATTTTCAACTTTATTTTCCTAAACAAATAGTACTGTTTATCCTCAGTAAGTCTTCTCGATGGAGAGTCCTAGATTTCCTCAAACAAGGTATAATCTGAACACTCAGCATGGCTCCTTAACATTTATTTTCTCTATCATGCCCAGTGCAAATGAGATAGTACTTCCTGATAAGTTTTCTATACGTTAGGATACACATGCAAAGATATAGATACAGATAGAAAAAACAGATATTCTCCACTTTTCCACAAACTAATCTGCAATGTCATTTAAGTATCAGATTGCCTCTGAATGGTAGCGCTCAGTGTGATGAAAAGGGATCCTAATTCTTGGGTATCCCATTATCACTTCTGTAGATATTTCTTCAATACTCTGAATCATAAGGCTAAAAGTGTGTGCCAGAAGATCAAAAAAAAAAGAATTCTGAAGGGCCTTGACTGAAGATATCTTAGAATTTTGTGAAGTGATTCTCAGCTACTTGGAGTATGCCAAAGGCTTTTCTCAAACACTGAAGTACTGACTTAGTGCCTGCTTTTAGAATTTATTAGTTAGTTAGTACGTAATTTGCAGTGTATCACTGTCTATTGGAGGTTCATCTGCAAGATGTAAGGAGATTTTTTCTGACAGGGAAATATTGAGCCAAACAGACTGTGCATCCAAAAATCAGAGGTAATATAGTTGGGAGTGGAGGTTCCCTTCTTAAAATTCTGACAAGTAAATAAATGTGAAATAAGGTTTGAATAATATGAAAACTCTTCCTTTCTGAAGAAAGATCTTTTTTAGTTTTAAATAGTTAATAATAATTTATTATAAACTATTTCCTGGTTAATAGCAGTCAATGTATAGTTGCATTCATAATTGGGTAAATGATTAATTGCTAAATAATGATTCATTAATACTGTTTGGTCACTGACTAATGAATAATAGTGATGATTATAAACTCTACTTATAATGTACCTACAGTAGAACTAGATATCCATTAAGTACCTATTCCAATAGCATCTAAAGGACAGATCAATTGTTATTTTTGCAATATTTGGACAAATGGGTAGGAGCCTTTGGTTTGATTACATTGGAATATAGATTGGTACAAGCAATTTTAAAGGCTGGAAGCCACTGGGGAATGTTAGAATGTGTGATCCTTAATCTGCTATCCAAAGTATCCATATATTTTACTTTTGAATTTCTCTATTTTTTGGATAATTGTTTTTTTTTTTTTTCTGTTTTGTTTTAATATTTGGTGTCCAGAAGGAGTATTTTGCCTTTCACAGAGAATGAACAGAGTATGGTAGATGAAATAACATGAAGTAAAATTTTATCCCTCCTTTGTATAAATCTGATTATTGAATATTTTTAAGAAGAGCTGCATGAAACTTCAAAGGTGGCATTAGTCAGAGCATCAGATTTCCAACCCTTTCCTGACCAAGACTTTGAGTGAAGTAGAAATCAAACAATTTTTTCACTCTTATGATATGTAAAAAAGCGGAAAAAAAATTCATGGAAAACCATAGCATTCCTGACAAGGCTGCTCTTCTTGGATAAGTGAAGCAGGATTTGGCTAAATACCAACTATGCTGTCCCAGATTTATGAAAGGTGATGTAAGTCATGGAATAAGAACTGTATTAACTCCTTGTATGTTCTGTAACATTTGACTTAAGGTTTTCCTGGCTGAGTCATCTACTTATGCATTTCTAAATTTTAAAGGATGTTATACAGAACTGCAGAAATGTTGAAGAAATATACATTTGGAAAATGATTGAAATTCTACCATTACCGTAAAGAGAAATCAAATTCTGTTCTGCATACATGACATTCCAGTAAATGTAAAAGTGATTTACAAGTACTGAACTAGTATGATTTGACCTCAATTTCTTCTCACAGTAATAAAAAAGAATGCTCTAAGAGATAAAAAATCTCTATAATTCCTGTTGGAATTTTTTTTATCAATTCAAAGCAAATGATTCTGCTATTGAGAAAGGAAATATACACAAAGAGGCAATGTGCTTGCAAAAATCACTGCTTTAAAACAGAAGCATGGAAAGTTCCATTAAGCTATGCATTTAGTTTCCTATCCTAGGAAAAAAGGCATTTTAACACAGTATGAAAAGACATCTCATGAAGAATGTAATAGGTGAGGCTTTAAAATGGAGTTTGTAAAAAAATTTCCTGAAAAAATTTACACTCTGATTTGCTCGTTGAAAAAGTCAGAGTTGGAGTAATAAGGCAAAAGGCAGTTCTGAACTCAATTGCTTTTATGCAAGGGTAATGCGCAATTTGAGGATGAAAAGAATCAAACTTAGGAATTTGGATCAAATGCTATTGTAATAAGCCTATAATCTAGATGGTTTTAAGTTAACTTGGCTGGATCCCAAGAAAATATATTGCGAGAGAGCTTTGAACAGCAAGTGATGAAGCTAAATTAGATCTATGAGCACTGCATCAAATTTGGTCCTGGCAAAACACAGGTTTTGAGACTTCTGAATTTTAGCTATTTACCACTCTGTCATGCTCCAGAAATCCAAAGTCTCTAAACTACCCAACTCCCATGTAATTCATGATTTGGATCATATTCATGGATGAATAAAAAGAAGTGAGCCTCTTTCACAGGACTGAATTTTATCCAGCTCTGTATTTGTTCATTTCTCTCAAAGATGCTACATTCTCTGGGCTTTAAACACTAACAATAGACGCTGTGCTATCTCCAGCCACAAGAAACTTCACATCTAGTGAGCAACTTTGGCTCATGTTTGAGTATTGACAAGATAATGTAATGTTTAAGTGAGGACACATCTTGGCCCAGAATCCAAAACAGATGCAAGTACGATTATTTGGTATTCAGTGTCCATCAGTGTTTCCATCATTGTCTGATGAAGCTTTGTCATATTTTTTTTGGGGGGTGCCACAGAGAGAGAGAAGTGTTTAAGTATCTGGGGCAAGCAATGCAATGCTAGCAAGCACTAAAGCTGACAGTTTAACACTGTGGGGAAGACTTCTCCTGGAAAGTATAACACTGGATCTCTAAGGTTAAGGGTGAGTGCAACCTTTCTGAGCTCCTGATGTCTGAAATTCCAGTGTTCTTCCCTGTGTTATTAAAAACACCGTATCAACATGCACATATAGTAGAAATATGTGTGTTTGGAGTGTGTTCACCCATTCCCATTCTGAAAATGTGCCAATTCCTTGGTGTATGAAATAGAAAGCTACAGTAGGTTATAAAAATTTGATGGATGATTTAGGTGGCTATATTCAGCTGTAAGCAATAAACGCTGAGCTCGGCAGAAACTACTAAAGGCAAAAATGCAAGTGATTTACTAGCAATTTAAAGCGCATGAGATTTGTAATGCATGAGGCCCTCAGGCCCATCACTTCTCTTCAGTAATGGGAAACAATATTTTGGTGAAAAATGGCACATTTAATTTCAACCTTGTGCTGTAAAATATAAAGGCAGTCTAGTTTTCTTTTTCTGAGGATGTAGCTGTTTGCATCTTATTCAAATTGCAAGTCAGTATTCCAAAAAAAAAAAAAAAAAAAAGGAGAATATTAATGTGCTTTGTGTTGTTATGAAGAAAACATTATTTCAGAATAACTAAAGCAGTACAGTTTTAAAACTACTAGTCTAAATGAATCAGATTTTTCTTATGCATGACATATCTATGTAAGTTCAACTCTATATTGAGCCAACAGAACTACTCTCTGAAGTAAAAAATAAAAATATCATCTATGCTGAGAAGTCAAATACTCTGTGTGATAAGGATAAATATATTTCAGCAGGAGGCCTACCCTGAATTTTTCTTGACATGTCAAGAAAACCTTCAAAACACTGTTCCACTTTGAAAAATAAGAATGTAAAAATGGTGTAGTGGATCCCTCTGTGAGTCTGAAGGATTAGGAATTTAGGTAAGAAGCACCTTTTTTATTTTCAAATTGTCCAGTGTGACCTAAAGACTGAAAGGTGCATGCAAGCTAACAATATCCCATTTGGAGAAAAATGGCATTTCAACTCATCAAAGCTAATCAGGTTTTGCTGGTTTTCCTTGGTTATTTCCAGTGTGGTCATGTTATCTTAATTCCTGAGTTACTGCACATGCTCTGAAAAAGGTGTTGATGGTAGTCAGGTTCCACAGTCAATTGCAGATTCTCAGTAAGTAACAAAGATCATGTGTCTGTTTCCTCATATGACATTAGTAACTGAGCTACAGGGTACCGATAATCCAAGCAGGAGCTGAACATTGACTTTCAGTGTGCAACCCTAAAACTGGCAACTCTTTTGCATCTCTGCTCTGTGCAATAGATTGCCTTTCTCCCTGTTCTTTTGTGTTCACGGGATAACCTCTGATTATCATACCTTTACAGAAAGGGTTATTTTAATTTTAAAATATTTGTTATAAGCATAACAAATTTCAAAGATAATAAAATATCCTGAAATACTTCTCCTGCTTAGATAAATAAATAGAAGAAAATTATATCCAGTCATCCATTGGTTTATGAAGATTAAAGCTCAGTAGTAGGCAAAGACAAAATAATGTCTAATTGTTTTTTTTTCTAAATCTCCAGCAGAGCTTTTGCTTCACTGAAAAGTTGAACCTTTTTTTAACTTTATCACATCTAAACTCTCCTTGAGAAAGTTTCTAAATAAAAATGCAAGTTACTTGTTGCTACAAATATGTAGACCAATAGTATGAGGCAGAAGGGATGGAGTTAAAGTTACAAACTAGATTTTTATGCCTTTATGATGTATCAGTTGAAACCATGGTAATATATCAATCATTTCTATTCTGACAGTGTAAAACCTCCTAATTTGGTGAATAAAATCATAATCATAGAATCACTCAGTTGGAGATCACTGAGTACAACCACAACCTAACCATACTGTCCTAACCCTAACAACCCTCTGCCAAATCATGTCCCTGAGCACCACATCCAAATGGTTTTTAAACACATCCAGGGATGGTGACTCAACCACCTCCCTGGGGAGCCTATTCCAGTGCTTAACAACCCTTTCTGTAAAGAAGTGTTTCCTGATATCCAACCTAAACTCACCCTGGTGCAACTTGAGGCCATTTCCCCTCGTCCTGTCACCTGTCACCAGTGAGAAGAGACCAACCCCGCTCTCACTGTTAGCACCTTTCAGATATTGGAAGGGAGCAGTAAGGTCTCCCCTCAGTCTCCTTTTCCCCAGACTAAACAGCTCCAGTTCCTTCAGTCTCTCCATGTAGGGCATATTTTCCAAGCCCTTCACAAGCTTTATTACCCTTCTTTGGACCTGCTCCAGCACCTCAATGTCTTTTCTGTACTGAGGTGCCCAAAACTGAACACAGTACTCGAGGTGAGGCCTCACCAATGCCAAGTACAGGGGCAGGATTACTTCCCTAGGCCTGCTCACCAGACCATTCCCGATACAAGGCAGGATGCCATTGGCCTTCTTGGCTACCTGGGCACACTGCTGGCTCATATTCAGCCAACTGTCCACCAGTACAGCAAGGTCCCTTTCCGTCAGGCAGCTTTCCAGCCCCTCCTCCCCAAGCCTGTAGAAAAGAGAAAGGAAGTTGAAAAGGAAGTAGTAAAAGCACTTTCTGTCAAGTGGCAATGTACATATCCACTTAAAATAAAGTATCCATGCAAAAAGCCGTAGTTGGCCAAGAAGCAGTTTTTTGTGTTCTATTATGATTGGGTTTTTTTTTTCTGATAGTTTTCAATTGGAATAACAAATTGAAAAATCACAGAAGCTTCTAAAAGCTAAAATCTCAGGATAAATGAAATCAATCAGAACTTTTCAAGACAGTTTTTTGTTTTCTTTATTTTTTGATTTTTCACAACAGAAAGAAAAGATCCTGAGTAATGCGACGTATAAAGGATTTTGATAGTCAAATAAGTTTATTTTAGCTAGTCATTATTTTATGTCAGTAGGTGAGAACATTTTATAGGACTGCAAGAGAAAAGGCTGCTGTCGAAATTAGATGAAGTGTTGTGGATATTCAAATGTGAGAGCTGTCAGATGTGAACAAATAGCCACAAATTCCATGAAAGAAAATAGCCGGGTTTAGACATTCTACATTCATGACATAAGAAGGTGCTGAAGCAGATTCACAATTGCTTTCCTTCAGTCACATGAAAGCAAGTGACATCAGCAAAAGGACATTTTATGCTTTGTTTTCCCTTGTGAGGGTACAGAAAGCAAGTCGTTTTTTTACCCAGTGCTTCTACTTTTGACTTCTCCCTTTGTAGAGACATCTAAATGTCCAACTCTTTGAAAGTGTAGAGCTTTTTTTTTTGGTGAATTCTTTAATATAATTTCCTTTTTTACTCTCTGAATCTCCGAATCGTCTATGGAGTCTTCTTTTTCTTTTTCTTTTTCTTTTTCTTTTTCTTTTTCTTTTTCTTTTTCTTTTTCTTTTTTTTTAATTTTTGTTTCTGTGAGCTATGTGTTTACAGAATTTTAATTCAAAATGATCAGTTCTCAGGGTATTAACAATTACTATTCTTTCTATCTCATACATCGGAGAAAATCAAGAAATAGCAAAGGTTTTGCATTTTATGTCAAATAATTGAAGTAGCACACCTGGTAAGGCAGAACATTAGCTTTCTTTATTCAGCGATGAATGAGGACGCAGTGAAGTCCAGTGTTTCTTGTAACGTAAATTAATTTGAAATTATTATGGAGTCTCTCTTCAGTTGACCATGGTTGCATAGACTTCTATGGAAAAGAGTTACTCCACTCTGCATCCATATTATCAATGGTTCTAATGAAGGTAATTGCAGCCATGGCTATGAAGCATATACTTTGAATAAAATTAGTTTCCATCCGATGGGATTTTTAATTATTTTCATGAGCTATACAGTGTCTGACCACATTATTTTGTTGTTATAATTTCATAATCTGGAGTCTGACAAAAGAAATGAAGTCCTTTCTATTGCCACTTTGGGCTTCTGTCTACAGTCTTTATTTTCTGGGAAACTCTTTTACAGAAATGCTCAGAAGCAACAGGTAAGTATTCAAAAACTGCAGTGCTGTGTAGAAGGAACAGGTGAGCACATGCCTGCCCAAATTCTATCTGGTGTTCAGTTTATGGCATATTACAGTAGAAGAACTATTCCTGCAAGTGCATGGTCCCAGCAGAACTGTGGTAGTAGCTATGGTAGTATGCCAATCTATTTTGAATTTTCTGTTTTAATAACAGTATAAAATCAATGACATTCCTGATTGTGTACATTAAAATAAATAAATATATTACATAACAAAGCAACAGCAAAAGCAGTAACTTTAAAGTGATGGAAAATTTTCATATTTGTTTACCTGAAATCCCTGTTTTATAATATATGTATCACATTCCACTCTGAATTTTATTAATGGTGGTGGCCCTCCAACCTAATGTTGTCTCTTTTCAAGAACATTGTCATATGCATATTTTATTTGAACTGACTCAGGATGTTATGGAAGAATAGAGGAGAATTAAATGTATTTTTATATCATTGTCATTCATTTGAATAACACTTTAATAAATGACAATTTGAATATTAATAACTTGAAGGTTTAGCCTTTAATCCCTGAAATTTAGAAGTGTAAAGATTAAAAATTTCAGAGTAACTTACATGTAAACAGTCTGTGTCTTTCTTCACGTGCAACTTCTATTTCCAACCAAAGGGATGAATGTGAGCAGAGCTGGACCTTTTACTTCTAAGGTCTGGTCTTTGGAATCTTTAAGATTACAGTCTTACTGTATTACATTATATTTTTATTAATAATTACTCTCCTCTCAAGAAAAGGAACGTCACTAGACAGTAGGAGTAGTAGGAGTAGTTTGGAGGGACTGTGATTGGCAAGTGGAATTTCATGTTATTATAAAAATCTGTAGTAAATAACAATAATGTAGTTACAATATTAATCCTACTTATCTATATTTCCATAGTAATCACTACTTAAATATAATTAATGAAAGAACAGTGTGGTTTACACTAGATTACTTCTTTAATTTGATGTATTTTGATTTTCTGATAGTGTGAGCATTAAAATGGTAATTTTGCCACGCATATCATATTTACCCTCTTTGAAAAATTGTGCTACTTTACTATACTCAGATATAAGATGTGTCTAACATGGTAAATTATGCTTAATTTTTTTTCCCCATGGCTATGTTATCACTATTTAAATTCAAAATACAAGAAAAAAAAAATGTTAATATTTTCATGAATTAATAATTCTCAGAATTATTTAAAAAAAAAATAGTATTTACTTCTCATGGTGCTGGAAGTAGCCTATACTTTATTTTTGTCTAGTACAATTTCCTTTTGGAAATAGTCTTAATAGTTTAAGTCCATTAGTCTTAATTAGGTCATTGTCATGAATGAGAGTGAAGCCACTCTTAGAAACTTTTAGAAAAGGATTAAAGGATTTTTTTTCCAAAAGCTAAGACCAATTAAAATAAAAAGCCTGGTATAGTTTTAATCATAGAGGATTTGTATCAGCAAAAATCAATCCTGTGAGATGCTTGCCCAAGTAAACAATATTTTCTTCAACTGAAAAAAGTGGAATAATTCAGTAGGGATCACTGGATACTTAAAGTTAAGCAAATGCATATCTGTGTACGTCTATAATCTGTATCTAGATTTTAACACCTGTGATAAGAACTATTACAAGCAAGTGCAGGAATGTGAAATATATTTCAAAAAATTCTTTTGTGTTGCTACAATGTCTATTATGCCAATACTGAAACATGATGATGGAAAGTATCTTTTCCCCTTGGACCATTTGATGTCAGTTCAATTCAGCCCTTAATACTCAGTTATCTTTATAAAAATTGTGTTGCCTAATTGATTTGAGTAAGTGCAGCAGAGGTGGAACTGAGATGTTTAAAGTAAATCATGTTCTTTGTACACTATTGAACCAAATATTTGCTTAGGTGTTATCCTGGTTTCAGCCAAGGCAGTGTTAATGGCACGCTGCTGCATCCATTGTTGCTGAGTGATGGAAGTAGCAGGTCACTGGGTGGGGAAGAGCCACTGTCTCTATGGAGTGGCAGCAGGAGGCAGGACACAGCCAGGACAGCTGGCCTGAATTAGGCAAACGGTTAGTCTGTACCATCTCCTTAACGCTGTGGGGAGTTGGCCAGGGGC
Source organism: Chrysolophus pictus (assembly GCA_037305975.1). Classification (NCBI taxonomy): domain Eukaryota; kingdom Metazoa; phylum Chordata; class Aves; order Galliformes; family Phasianidae; genus Chrysolophus; species Chrysolophus pictus. The sequence continues at coordinate 80,219,204 of CM074576.1, forward strand.
AGCCACTGCTCTAGGGTTGCTGGGCATTGGTTGAGATCTTGCAATGCTGATGACGTGTAGGTCAGCAGACATTTGTACTGTTAGATAGGCGTCAGTCAATGGGAAGCAAATCATTGTGGATATCTATATATACACACATATCAGTCATTCTGAAAGTAATGATTCCTATTTATTTCTATGAAAACTACAACAGATAGAAAGAGTACAATAAGACTATTTCATAGAGCAAATTCTCATCTACAAAACACTATTTTTCAATATAGTCACTACCACAAGCTATGCATTTTCACCAACAGTGAACAAGAACATGCATGCCACACTTGTAACACTCTGCACCAGCAGAGCTGACCCACTGTTTCACAGCCGTTATGATGGCACTATTGGTGAAATGCACCACGACCCACTATGCTCACATCCATTGCTGGTCTCCGCAGACATTCAGCAAGCATCAATGAACATCAGTGGGTGCCATTTTTTTCCACATGGAGGAATTCAGTTACAGATTTTTGCTTCATCTGCACTTCCACTTCAGCCACCATTGTGTCAGACTTCTCCTCTGCTGCTATCTGTCATACAGCAACAAAATGTAATGGGATATTGGTGGAAACTTCAACCCCTACTGCCTACCACCAACATTCGTTTCTGGTGCCATGGGCCAACATCATTAAATGAGAGACATTGCCTTCAGAACAGCCCTTGTAACTGCACTTTCTATGGTCAGTTACAACTGCTAGAACACTAGATTATCCTTTTAGCACCTCAGAATCAGGAAACATCAGCTACACATTTGGATTTACAAATTATTACATTTTGTCATTCTGTGAGCATTTTAATAGTTCTACACTTATGCTGATGACTGCTGCGTAACCTGATTTTGTGGTGAGGATTCTTTTAGTTAATCACAAAGTGGATCCCCAACATTATCTTCTAAGTGCCAAAGGTAGCTTCTGCAACATCAACCCAAATTAGTCTGAATATTAATAGAAAAAAATCCTAAGCACTTTAAATATCAATCTTTTTTTTTTTTTTTTTTACAATGTGGGGACATAGGGTATGAGGAAACAAAAAGGTCCACATGGCAGGTGTTATTCATTCCAGTTAATACCTTTCTTGGGAAGTTAATTGTGAATGACAAAGGTGCACGAGATAGGACAAAATGGAGATTGTATCTGAAATGCAAGTCAAAGTTTGAACACAAAACATTGTGTCTCTATGGTTCAGGAGATTTTAACACCTCTTCTCTATTCTTCTGAAATTCACAGAAGTAATTCTCCTGATTTTATATTAGAAGTGCTAAAATAAAGATCCAATTGTTCTCAGCTTGAGACAGTGAAGACACTGTAGTCTGTACAGAAAATGCTATTGTGATGATATACACTGTTCCTAGACTAAAACTCCATAGCCTGTTTTAATTTTGGTACACCTCTTTTCTCTCTTTTTTTTTTAATTTTTTTTTTGTAAGTTATTGGTAGACAGATAAATATATCTTGGCCTATAGTATTGTCAAAGTCTTGCTTTTCTGGAGATATGTTGCCCAGAAAAAATCAGAACCTACAGAAGTCATCTGTCCATATTGTCTTGCTAAGTCCACTGATTCAGTTTTTTGCTTTTAGAATAAAATCTGTACAGGCTTTTCTGATTTCTTTTACTTGGTGTGTCTCCATGTTCACAAGCTGCTCTGCACCTCAGCAGAATGACAGTGACCATAGAAATGTGTAATCTATTACAAGTCACTCACACGACATGTTTTAAACAAAATTTAACCAAATACAATAGTTTAACCAATAAAATCTTTGTTCTGCTAGATTCACAATGACTGTGAGATTGGTGTTTTCTGAGAGCATTACAGGTAATAGGTAATACAAGACTAGGTAATATGTCACCTGTGTTCTGTGACATCTTGTTATAAAAAAGCTGGCAGAAAAAATATATATATGTTTCAGTGAAGTTCTGCATATTTTCTCCAGGTTTTTGTGCAGCTCTAAGGCACACGGCATTCTACAGGTTGTGTTTATCTCTCACCACTTGACCCAATTCAAATGGCTGGAACAACTCCCCTTTTCCCTCTTGCTCTACCAAATACCATCTATTTGAAATGTTAGGGGATGGTGAAAGTACAAATTTTTACAGAGGAGCTTAATGCTGTAAAGAAATCTGTTCACACATTCATGATCAAAGCTCAGGTATTGTGATTAGAATCTGCCAAGGGTTAAGAAATGAGTGAAAATTTGGGTTGGAGTGAAATAAACTATTCAAGAACATTTAGTGCAGTAATGATGCAATAAAATATTTCATTTTGGATTAGCCAACTCTTTTCATTCAGCAAAAAGCAATAAGTCAATTTCCTTTCAAGTATGTTTAACATCCTTTGAAGAACATTTCCTTTGTCTGGGTAGGTCAGTTCTCAATACACAATCGGAAACATTCACAAAAGTTCATTGGAAAATGTCAAGAGGTGTATTGATATTTTCTACTTTTCTCCAGTCTTTCAACTAAATCCTGTTTGAACTCACAAATAATGTTGTGCCTTTCTTTCTCTAATTTCTACTTAGATAGTCACTGGAAAAAAAAAAAAAAAGAGACATGAAAAACATGGCTCTGATCAAGGCAAAAAATCATAGAATTACAGAATCAGCAAGGTTGGAAAAGACCTCCAAGATCATCTACCTACCTACCACCAATATTTCCCACTAAACCATGTTCCTCAGTACGACATCAAACGTTTCTTGAAACCTCCAGGGGCAATGACTTCACCACTTCCCTGGGCAGCCTGTCCCAGCACCTAACCACTCTTTGAGAGAAATTTTTCCTAATATCCAATATTTTCCTAATATCTCCCTGGATGATGCTGTCACTGTGCTGAATGAGAGCTCATACCCTCTACTTAGCCACTGGAAAGACCCTGCCTGTCTCTGTTTCAGGAAGACCTGTACTTCTATCTTACATGATCAGTAGGTATTTGCTCCTTCTGCTAACTCCACTCTCTCTGATCTATAAAGAATTTCCTCTCTCTGCCAATAGAATACTAAATTCTATCCTATTTTTATCACCGTCCTTGAATAGTTCCAGGCAATTTATATACATGAATCTTTTAATTCACTTTAAATTGTTTTCTTAGGAGGATAAGAATTAGTAAAGAAGTATTACTAAATAGGTCAAATCCCATGATGTTATTGGCTCTGGATTGTCCTCCAATTAATGCTTCTTTTTTTCTTTCTTTTTTTTTTTTTTTTCTTTTTAATGGGCTTATCTCACTGTAACTTTTAGAATCTTTATGTGCTTTCTGAATTCAGAAGAAGAGCAAAAGAATTAATATTTAGACTGAATTGTTATCCATACCTCCCCAAGAAGATACAGCTTGAATCTAAGCAAACCAGGGAGATTACTGGCAAAGTAGGCAAAGAAACCATTACCATAACTATTTTATCAGGCAGCTCGGAAGAGAACAAGTGTTTTTTTCATGAGGGTAAATATTTCCTTCAGAATTCTCCCAAGGGGAGTATATTTCAATCTACCAATAATGGGGATGCATTCCAGAGAATTATAAAGCTTTACAGTGAATAAAAACTAATTACATAGTATTTAATCCAAACACATTTGTCTTGGCATCTATCCAAATCTCTCACATAATTATGCAACTTTGTTTCTGGTCTTCTGGCTAAGCTCCAGTAAAACAAGAGTTTAATATCTACTAAGTAGGTTGGAAGAATGAAAACCATATCCCACGCTAAGGACATTGACTTAGTGATCTGAAAGTTCTCTGCTACAATTATCATATTTCCATGACTACCTTTTGTATTAATAGTAAGAATTCTGCATTCATCTAGCATGAGAAAGATGCATAAGTCTTGGAGCAGGTCCAAAGGAAGGCCACTAAGAGGATCAGAGGGCTGGAGCACCTCTCCTATGAGGAAAGGTTGAGGGGACTGGGATTGTTTAGCTTGGAAAAGAGAAGGTTCCAGGACACCTCACTGTGGCGTTCCAGTACTTGAAGGGAGCATATAAACAGGAAGGGGAACGGCTGTTTATGAGGGTGGATAGTGATAGGACAAGGGGGAAATGGTCTTAAACTGAGACAGGGGAGGTTTAGGTTAGATATTAGGAGGAAGTTTTTCACACAGAGGGTGGTGACACACTGGAACAGGTTGCCCAAGGAGGTTGTGGATGCCCCATCCCTGGAGGCATTCAAGGCCAGGCTGGATGTGGCTCTGGGCAGCCTGGTCTGGTGGTTGACGACCCTGCACATAGCAGGGGGGTTGGAACTAGATGATCACTGTGCTCCTTTTCAACCCAGTCCATTCTATGATTCTGTGATCCCTTAACTCCAGAAATAAAATCCTTTCTTGCAGCATATGGGTTGGCTTTGTTTTTCTTTTCTCCAGCTGACTAAGACTCACCTTTTCATCTCAGCTCTCAGAGGAGTTATTCTCTGATTACTCCTTCCTGTTTACCATACACCTTTTATATGTGGTCATCTCAAACTCATTTGAGGGTGGAGGACAGGCAGTGTTTGCTAAGGTTGGTTCTCTTGATAATACAAGCCTGAAATACAGGAAGCACGTCAGTGATTGTTTCGATCACTGAAAATTGTTCAGTGATCCATGGATGAAAGATTGACTAAACTTTTTTTTTAATCCACACAAGCATTCAAATTCCATTTGCTTACTGTTCACCCGTAATAAAACATTCCAAGGTGACACACCTTTGCGTGCGAGGACTAAAATGTGCTGTCCTCATGCATTTGTCTTGCAGCTATAGGAGCCTTAAATAGTTTTGTATTTCATGACGCTACTACAGCTGTTGAGTTGGGCAATGGTAATGATGAGAGTTATTTTGCCAACCATCAACAGATGGGATATTACTGTGTAAAATGCGACAGTGTTCTGAAGATAGTGGGTGAAATCCCAGACTAGGATGGGAATTTTTCTGTCAACTGGTTTCTGGATTGTACTTCGGCAACTGGTTTCTCATCATGCTAACAATCGTGAACATTAATAAAGCCAATCATTAGTTTTGGAAAGGTTGGTACGCTATGGTGGTACCGACACTTTAGGATACATTGAGAAGCTCAGATGGAAGGCAGTACAGAAATACAAGATAATATCCATAAAAGTAGAGGTGAAATGGATCATTTTGTGAAAAGAAGTGGCTCAAAGTATATGTTTGGAGCTTTCCCACTAGATTACAGAAAAAACTGAATCAATATATGGGGCACACAGTGTTCATAGAGCATGGAAGTGATAAATACTTTAATTAGAAGTGGACAGAAGACATATTTATTCAAACGCTGTAATGAATGTTTCGATTTCTTCACATCAGCATCTTCCACATACTGGAGCTTCCTTATTGCAGTGAATGCGATTAGAAAATGTTTTCCCTACTTTTTATCTTTACTGAATAGCTTTTCTAATTTTGCAAGTGCCTTTTTTTTTTTTTTTTTTTTTTCCTACAAGAGCATGCAGAAAGCACAGTAGTCACTACAACTCAGTAGAGAAAGAGCAGAGAAGGGAAGGGAACAGGGAAAGGGAAGGAAAGATCAGGGAAATTATAACTAAAAAATAATTTCAAAGATATCTCTACCAAAAGCAGGAAGATTTCTGAAACAGAAAAAAAGTTTTAAATGTGCGATAAGCATGAGAGAAATTATTCTCTTCTCCCATGAAGCTTATGATTCAATTCCTCCAGCCTATAAACAGTTATGTAAATGCTTAATATGAAGCATATGAGTCATCTGGTAGCTTACAAAGTGTTATGCAGTTTCCTCATGGCAGAAGCATAGCTTAGACTGGAGTGATAACAAGGGTCCTTTTCACTAAGGTTTCACTAGCAATTTGTTTAGAACCCTCTCCAGTCTGTTACCATTCAAGCTTTTATTCTTTTTCTAATAAGTTGCAAGTAAGTTTGCCCTACATCTTATACTGAATTAAACTTGACACCCTTTACATAAAAGCATTAATAAATCTTCCCTACTCTTCACACTTCATTTTGTAGCCTGCCAAAATGAGTAACCTCTTTCAGAAACATACAAAGAAATAGTGAATGAAGGAATAACAATCAGAAATGTAATTAGTAATACTTGTTATCACAGTGACATTTACTGGCTTCCACCAGAAGGAGGATCTATTGCGTTGGTTTGTGTACAAGATATAGTAAGGATAGAAATACACTAAGCAACACATCCTACAGTTATATCAGTGATTAGGTTCAGAATGAGTAAGCTCTGGTATTGCAGAAATACTGCTGACCTCATATAGCCTTTTGCAGCTATACTGCTTTCTGTATTTTAGCTATTATGCCTGCACATTGTTTCACTGTTTAGTGTACCCAAGACTACTCACTCATTCAACTAATGCTGGGGAGTCTCTAATGTGGAATCTCATTGACTTGCTGCCCTTGCAGTTTAATTAAACAAAACAGAGGACTAGAGGACAAAATTGCATTGAGAGCTGGTGGCAGGTAAATTAGGATGAAAATGTTAGTAACTATCCCAAAATTATACACAACACGTGTAGCAGAGATGGAACTGCATCTAAATTTCAAGGTCAGAAATTTCTGGTAAAAAATTATTTCACCCAGATCGTGTGGGCTTTTCAGCATTTTAGTAGATCAGATGTATTAGGTTTTGGAGTCAGTGGAGTTCCCCAAGCTTGCAATGCCATCATCTTGCATATGGACAATCATGCAAGGCCCTTTACACTTTTTGCAGTAAAGATGGAAGTCTGAATTTCTTGTTGGGTTACAGTTTTCATCTCAAAGGCAGCCTTGGTATGCAATATGACTGCTATGTCAGTCAGTGATCTTGCTGAATCTCTGGTCTTGAGATGTGAAGAGGGAAATGATACTGAAGGATGTGCCTTTGCAAAACTCATGCTTGGATTTTGAGGACCATTTTCCCAATCCATGAAAAAGTTTCCAAAGTCACCAATTTAAAGTTTGTTAGCCATAAAACCTTGGGATTCTCAACTATGTCTCTCTCCCTTATGAAGAGTTTTAAAGCTCCCAGAAGTATAGACCAGGTTGCACAGGATTTTCCAAGCCTCCTCCTGCAGTACTTGAATTCCTGATGTGTAAATCCTGGGAGAGATTCCAGCATCTTAGCTTAACAGCCCAGCCTTCTTTTGGGACTATCCTGGGCTAACAGCTCTGAGGTACGAGGCTATTCAAACTAAAGAAATAAAGAGCAAAGGACAAAGAAAAAAAAAAAAAAAAAATCCAGGAAAACAGAATGGCAGTCCATTTTTTATCAGAAATCATGTGTCCTGAATGCCTCTACTCTTCCATCCCACTGGCTAAACTACAGAAATTTAATCCTATTCTAGTTCAGTGTGCTTACTCCAGTAATCATTTTGTGATCAGTTCATTAATAAATTTGTAAAAATTATGTAAGAGATACAAAGGAGTGTATTTTTTGTTTCTGACTAATCAATAAGCAATAATTTGCAGTAGGAATTTTAAGTAATGTTCTTCTTAGTCAAAGGAAGTGCTAAGTACTCTGCGTTCTTTATATGTCTTAGGGGCTTGCAGCTCTTCAATCGGCTCATCTGTAATATCTTCCATGTCAATAGGTTTTTTTTTGTTTTTTTTTTTTTAAGTGACATTTGAGTCACTAATAGCTTCTCAAAAGAAATATCTTGAAAATGAACATTAAAAGCAGATTTTTTTCCTCAAAGTCTTCATTTATGCAGAAAATGTCACGTCAACCTTTTTCTTCTGCCTTGCTGACAAACGCTCTTTTCAAACTTAAATTTCAGTTTCATTCTAATATGTAACATGTACTAATCATATTAGGAATGAATCATTTTATTCAGGATGGCCAACTGCTTCTCTTAGCTAGCACTAATTTGTAATGCTACTCTTAAAGTTGCAGCAGGTTCATCTTTAGAATGAAGAAAAGCAGCTGCTGTCTGACAGTTCCCACACATCTTTTTTTACAGTGTTTTGCTTTCTTTTCTTCATGACTCCTTAGATGATGTAATTTAAAAATATCAAATGGTCTTGAAGGGACCTAGCAGATCAGAGCCCTCATATCAAGACTGAGGGGTAAGATGTACCTCTGTCTTAATACAGTTCATGCTGCCCATATCCTGAGCAGGATGCTGGAATGTTCATCCTGCAGCTATCTCCAGACAAGGACATTTCTAGGATTGGGAGGAGGGCATGGGATGTGAAAGGATGACAGTGGGAACACAGAGCACTAGGCGTGTTGAGGGCTTTTGGTTTGAAGATAAAAAGCAATATCTTCCTCCCCCCAGCTCAACCTTTTGCTGGAATCTTTCCCTTGGCTACTGCTGTGTTGGTTGGCAGGTACCAGCACCCTTCCTCTAAGAGGACACCTCATTGCTGCCATCCAGACTCGTGGTATCCATGGAGAGTTCACATCCTAATCCCAATGACAAAACTCCTGCCACACAACACTGAGCTAAGCATTAAAAACTGGAATACCTTTTACCAAAACACCTTATTGTACTATGTGAGGATACAGGCAGAACATTTTAAAATCAATAATGTGCATCCTGCTAGAACAGAGAGATAATTGCCAAAGTGGTCAGCCGTATGACCCTCCTTCTAATTATTAGCTGTAGTTCTGAGACTGTCGATGTTTTCATCATAAAGCAAGGACCTCTTTCAGAGACTGCGGCTCTGATATCTAGATGTTGGCATTCTGCTATTGAGCATTGTCAGGTACAGTTTCCGGGGTGGGGATTTTCGCTTTGGTTCTGTATGGGTTCTGTATGGGCTCTGTTCCTTCCCACTTTTTGTGTTTGAAGATTAAGAATCCCAAGTGAAAAAAATATTTGTCTGCAAAAGTGGAAGGGATTTTGAAGGTTCTTTTTTTCCTCTTGATCTTACTTCAGCTACTCCATAGAACTTCATTTGGAACAAAGTGTGAATTCCACAAAGAGTGTACATCATACATTTAGGAAATTGGCTGAATATGCAATTACGCATTACTTTGTGCCTAAGGCCATGCATTTTGGTCTGTTGTGTAAATAATACTCATTTTTGTATGTCAGTAATTACCATGTTTTAAAAGGGATGACATTTAGATGCCAAAGGACTGAAAATAAACATTATACTAAACACTTTCTAAAATTCCATCTTTGCTTAATTAATCAGTAATTGGTAACAGCACATACAAATTATCACAGCAACAAAAGGCAAAGCCTTTAACTGCAACAGTATACTTTAGATGTGAGTTATGCTAATACAAGAGTTAACAAAGCCTCTTCTGCAGACCTGAGTTAAAACTCCAGTTCCATGTCACAAGTCACAGTGGGTTTGCCAGCTCCTTCATGGGCAGTTGTTCACTCTGGAAGCCATGGGTGAGGCATGGATGGGATGAACAGTGGGGCTGCACTGTCAGACACACTGGCCTCCAATTTGTGCAATATGACATAATACATATTTGTCTCTATTCCTGTAACCAGCAGTTGTCGTACTTTACATTACTACTATCACTCATAGTTGCTTTCATTCCTCACTTTGAGGCCTTCAAAAATAGTTAAAAGTCATAGTGTTCTTCATTCCTAGGACTTTGATGGAGCAAGGTGAAATTTTGCTTCACTTTCTTCCCCGTACTTCTCAGGGTAAACAAAAGGTAAACAAAGTAAAACAAAAATTATGGTATTAGTGAGCATGCAGCAAGACAAAGATACATCATACAAACCAATAAGGAAACTCACAGCTGTGCCGGTAATGAGGATTGATGTCCTGCTAGAAGACTTCAGGTATTTGGCTTTGTATCCAGGAGCCCTAAACCTCTCAGGATCTTTGTTGGCAGGATCCTACACAGTCTAACTGTAGAAATTGCAAGTAAAGGAGGATGAAGGAGGGCTGCAGGCCCACATGGCTGCTGCAAGAAGATAAATTATGAAAGTCTTGCAGTTGCCCAGATTTTCCAGCATTCAGGTCTCTCCTGAGAGAAATGTACAAGAAACAAAAGTAATCTGATGATTAATTGCTCTTGATTGAGCAAATTATTTTTGAAAAAAATATGTTTTATGTACCTGCTTCGAACATAGACGGGCAGGTCTGGCTTTGCTCCTTCCTTTTGCGTCCCTAATCCAGCTAGGCCATTTTTCTGTCAAGGAAAGGTATCCAACCTAAAGCCAGACCTTGAGTCGATTTTATTCAAGAGAACAAGATTAGTTCCCCCCTCTCTGTCATATGTGGTGCAAGAATAGCACCACTGGGTTGAAGATCACAGGCCTTCATCAATCCAGAAAATAGAGTAAGAAAAAGCATGTTTCTGGGGCTGAGAGCATTAGGCAGGCTTCAGTGTGGAGCAGAAGCTTCCATGAGAAGGAGGGAAAAAATTGTTGTGTGAGGCACAGCAAGAATTTGCTCTTCAAACAGTGTTATTGTGCTCTTTGTATTGATTGTAGTCTCAGTGGAAATAAATAAGAGGCATTACTTTTGGAGCAACCTACATATATGTGACTCAAAAGCTGAGCATTTGCTATGTGAACTCTAATGGCTCTAATGATTACACAAACACTACAATCTCTCTTTCCAATACAGAGAAGAAACAGGTATTACAAAACCACAGAGTAAAGCTCCATTTCTGTCATTGCTTGCTAAGTGCTGTATAGTCCAGGGCTAGAATAGCCACAAGATATTGAATAGGTAATAATTTGTATGTAAACTGAATTGCCAGATCTGTTCGTTAAGGTTATTGATATTGTTTAAGTGTGTTCTGACACAGTAAGTTGTTTGCTACAGCTCCCCAGAGTTAAACTCTTTTGGAAAAAAAAAAAAAAAAAAAAGTGTGTAATTTATCATTATCTAGAATCCAGGACAAAGTTTGCCTTTCCCTCACATGGAAAACACTGTATGGTGCACCTGAGCAGGAGGCTGAGGCAAGGTGCTAGTGCTGCAGCTGGCTGCCATGATTGATGTTCAGTGCTTTTTGATATGGACCAACACCCTCAAGAGACCAAAGCAAAACCAGTGTATTCTGTTCAGAAAGAACAAGATTTATAGCAAAACCCCCATGGTAAGAGATTTAAATGGCTTCATCTGTTGTGTCAATAATCTTCAGGTTAAAAAAAATAGTTAGAAGAAAAAGTAAAAGAAAAAAAATTAAATTGTTTGTTATTTCTACAGTTTGCATGGGTTAAAGAAAGCAGAACAGAAAGGACGCTATAGCATTGCAAGCATATTATATTACAAAATTATTGTGATTTCAGGACTCGTGGGTGGACTGAGATACCCACTGTGTACCAGTAGCTCCTTAGCAGAACATGTTTAGTGATGCTGGTGTTCTGCCTCAGAGAAGCTGTCTAATTTCATTCTCTTGTTTTGACTTTGGATTTTTGATGAGAATGAAGAAAATGTGAGAGTTGTAATGGCTTGAAAATATCTTATTTGAGTTGTAGAGTAATTCTCCCAGTTTGACAGTTTCTTGGGAGCTCCAAGCTGAACTCTGAATTTCTAGCTCTTCATGTATTTCTCATCAGTAAGTATTTTTAACTGGAGGCACATCAAATTATTTTCAAATTTTGCCTAATCTAACCTCTTTGAAATGTAAGATAAACAGGAAACCCTTTTTGTTCTTCTAGGAGTCTCCCAAAACATGACCCGCTTGTGACATGGAACTTCACAAAGCTAAGGTCGTAAGAGGCCATCCTGACAGTCAGAGATTGCTGCAGGGCAATGGCACTCATAGGTCTGTGAACTATCTGCCTCTCTTACAAGGTGTAGAGACATTCACAGTATTGTTTCCCATACAGGACTCCTGTATGCAAAAGGATCTTCATCTAAGCTTGTTCTTGCCATGCAGCATGTTGCATTAAAATGCAAGAGCCGTAGCACCATAGTCAAAAGCAGTATGGTCAATGAAGAATAAAGAAACAAAAGACTGAAGAATGCTAAGCTATGCACAGTATAGACAGATTTAAACATAAATACTTGTAAGACTGTAAGAGCTGAAAAACAAGTGACGTTTGACATTTAAAGCCACCTCTTTGATATTTTTATTGAAGATATTTTGATATAAAGGATATTTTCTTGTGACATATCTAAAAACAGCTAAGCTTTTAAAACAGAAATTGTCATTTGATCTGGCAGAGAGCACAAGAATAAAGAGTTAGAGAAATGCATTTATCTAAAACAAAAAAAAAAAAAAGAGAGAGAAAGAGCGTCTGGAGTAAAAGTTAAGCTTGTAAAGCAATTCTGGTGAATTTGCTTTTCTTTAGTGACTATTGCTTTATGCTTGTGACAGTTGTCTCCCACTCCACACACTACTTCTGAAGAGAAAAGAATGAAAAATTTTTACTGAACAGCTAATTTATCAGTCTGACATTACCATCTATCACGAGGAAAGGCCTGCTGTTAGGAAAATCAAAATTATTGGTTCAGGGGTTTTGTTTCCTCATGTGAAATGAAGGTTAGTGAGACAATGTACATATCTGAGAGATGTCCTGGGCATTTTAAGCCCAGAGTCCCATAGATCACTTCTTTTTCTGCAGTCTGCTGTAGCAAACACTGTTCTCATTCACTGTCTATAGCAGTCCTGCTGCTAAAGATCCCATTCCAAGCAAAAGGGATTTGAGTTTCTTTTCTTTCACAAACTATGATGCAGTCCATCAGAAAAGTTTAATACTTTAAGGTTAATCTTAGATCTTACCATGTATATTTCAGTATAGCACCTTATTAAGTACTACAGAATCAAACAGCTCAGGGCTAGCAGGCAACGTGTAAGGAGTGACATACAGACACCTACATTGATTTCTGTACTGTTGAACTGTAATTCAGCAGCTGGAAGCCCTGTGCAGTACAAGGCTTTTCACGTGACAGTGAATGACTTCACGTGGGTAAATTAGTCTGGCCCTATTGCTGAATGAGAGCTAATTTCTATGTAAAAAAAAAAAAAATCCCAAAAAACCCAGAAAAACCTCTAATGAGCAAGACATAAGCTTTTTTTAAAAAACTAAAAATCAGAAATTCAAGAAGTAATTTTTAAACTTTTTAATAAATACTGATATCTACAAATTCAGAAAAGGTTCAAAAGCTACAGTCTCTCTCTGATATTGCTGCAAACCTTCAGATTTTTTATTTTTTTATTTTTTATTTTATTTTGGAGGACTGGTTGTGTGTACTCTGAATTCACATTTGTGGCCCGAGGAACTCATTCAATATGTAAGTCTCATGCAATCAACTTTCTGCTTAGTGGCATAACAGAATAGAGATAAGTCTATTAATGAAGAGATATAGCTCTGTAATCACATTCAGCCAGTTTGTATCACACTTGTATGATAGTATTTAGTGCAATGATAATACCCAGCCTTTTCCAAATCTACATCCACTGAATTCTAAGTAGAGGAAAATTGCACATTGTGTCTTTGCAATTGTATAGATGTAAGACATGATGGCTTGCCAAAGACATCACAACATACCACTCAGTGACAAGATTGGAATTTATCAGTTCCCAGCTTGCAGTTGTATTTCAGAAAACAATATTTTATTTTATTTTAAAACTTGGCCTAAACCACTATATGAAAGATATGATAAGACAGTTACAATCTGGTAAAAGGGTACAAGTTACCAAGATACGAAAATAGTCATGTGAACCAGTGGGCAGCATGGCAGCAAGTGATGATTTGTGTAGGTAAGGAAGGAGTCTAGAGGAATCTCTGCAGATCACCCTGCTCCAAGGGAAGATTTACAGGTCTCACATGGTCAAGTATCATGGTTGAAAGCTGTATACACACTTATTTTTCTTCTATCTCCTTTTTAGTCATGTTTACAAAAAGGCTTTGAGAAACTGCCTCAGGATGTGAAACTTCCTTGAAAACACAAACATGTTCTACCTACCTACCTGCCTGCTGTGCTTGGCAGATAACACTGGCAATCTAAGTGGGTCACTGACTTTGTTAGAAGTATCCACTACTCCATCAGACCTAGGAATTTAGTAATTTTGCATCCCTCCACCTGGAAGGCTAAAGATTTTTAATCAGTACTTTTTCCTCTGAAATGAATGGAAGGAATCTTATTTGTGTGTGACATTTTGATTCCATCTGCCTTGGCCTTTTACAGTTTCATTTGGAAGAGTCAATATTACGAATACATGGCATGCTTGTAAGTGTGTAGGTATTGTCTATGCATAAGTGCTGTAATTGCTTTACACTGTACAATAAAAGGAAGTCCCATATTTAAGCACACAACATTTCCACTCTCTCGGCCCTCAGCATTTCTAGATGTTGTTCATGGCTCTGAATTCACTCCTTTAACACATCTTTAAGAATTCATTTAGAAAGAGGTTGAGGAAGGTGTCTGATAATTATCACTGCTTCTCACAAAATCGTTGCATTTCCCATGAAGAGTCTGTTGAATCTGAAGGTGGAACTGGTGTCATCACAGTATATGATAACTCTCATGATTAAGAGAGCAATTCAAACTGCCCGTACAAGATGACATTTCACTAACCACAAAATATTCTCTTTTTGCTAATTACAACTATCAGGTTCTTAGCAAGCCAGTGTTTTTAATTAGAGCTTATACAATAAGAATTTGTTTTGATTAAAGAAAAAAATAAAGTTTAGAAGTTAGGCAGTGCCCTCTCCTGGACAGAGATTCCCAAAGCAGAAGTTTACAAAGTGCCCCAGATGTTGCCTATTAGCAAAAATGGGCACAAACCAGCATGTTAATCTGCTCTATGCATTTGTTTGCTGCAAGGAAGTACATTTTGTTGCAGCCCTTCCTTACACTCCAGTCTACTCAAAAGGAGATTGTGCAAAAAAACTATTTCTAGTTAAAATAGCGAAGACCTTTAGGTTAATTTAGTTTGAACTCATCAAGCTAGAGTTGACAGTGCAAATTTTTCACAAGAAACAGCAGTAATATTTAGCGATATTTATTCCAGTTTTTACAAAAATCAACTCGAATTTTCAGAAATAAGGATGATGGACAAATACTTAATTGAAGCTCGCATTTTAAGTGTCATTTCACATGTCTTTATGGTTCTCTTTCAAGGTCAAAACAATAGAGTTATACTGAGAAGCTCCAAAGTGTCATTTTCCTATTTATCCTTTCTTGACTGTTTTAATAAATGAATGAATTTAAGTTTCATTTAATGACTCCAATCTCATGACTCTTGATTTCAGTCTGTTAAAATAAAATAAATAATAATAACAAACTTAACAAAGATCCAGATTAAGACAGAACATTCTCAAGATTTTACGTCTCACCACAAAGATGATAGAGAGATGGATTTCCTTAGTAGTTCATTTAAAACGTGCATTTAAATCCCTTCAGAGGTGAACTACAAAACTATAATAATCAAGCATTTACAGGAAAATTTAAATTAATGGCATAAAAAGCATTAGTCATACTCACTCAATGAACATTTACAGTTCTCAGCACATTCCTATGATTTTTTCAGTATGGAAAACACAGAGGAAAATAGTTGCTTGGTGTAAATTGTAAATGATACCTACAAAATGGCTGACAGGTTGTATTGTACACTAGCTTAAACACAAAAGTATCTATTCTATTTATTTACTTTAATTTTAACTACTTTCTAAAAAATCTGCAGACTTCTCATAAATAGATTGTCCATATAGAACCGCCAAACTGCATTCTAAACTGTTTTTCTTCTGACTGCCCCCTTCAAAGGTGAGAAATGAAGCCTTGGCGTACTCATACTCATGTGGGAATGGCCCTGAAGTAGGGATCAAGATCTACATGTAATATTGCTCTTCAGGAAATCTTTACCCATTATGTAAATGCACCTACAGCTGTAAGCATCTCTGCTCCAGCAAGTAAGCTCCACTGCTCTGTGCTAAGAGCTGTGAGCTCGAGTATAGACCTCCTCATTAATGGTCACAGCTGGTCATTAGATAATCACTGAATCTTTCTTGATGACCTACTAATGAACTTCCCACTGGCTTTTTGTGAAGATTGGTCAGGGTAAACTGTATAGGTAATTTATAGCTGAACACCTGGCACGTTAATGGCCTTTACTCAGCAACTCTAATTTATACAGTGCTATTAAGAGGCAGTACATCCTTCCCAATCTATTTCTCAGGTGAAATATTTCATATTGAATGGAAACTTTGGATTTTGTGTTTAAAAAGGTGTTCAAATATTTTATTTAGGGGGAAAAGTTCTTTAAGAATTTAAGAAAGTCTATTATCTTACAAAGGTTGTTTTGCTGTTTTTATTGTTTGTTTGTTTGTTTGCTTGTTTGTTTTGACATTTCTCCTCTCAATATTTTTTTTTTTAAGAGGAAGAAAAAAAACCAACCTATGTATGTTAGTATTTGCCTGTTAGTCTTACAGGCCTCCACAGTGTAAAAAGCAGCTCTTAGTGGGTGCCTGTTAGCTGCAAGAGCCTGGAGAACTTTGATGGTTCAGAACCCATGGTGCCTAATCTCTGTGAATACTGGATAAATTGTACAGATGCCACAGTTCCTACAGCTGTTATCTTACCAGCTTCTAAGAGCCAAAAAGTTTCAGCTGTACCCTGATTTGGTAGGAAAGCTGCAGAAAAAGAAAAACCCAAGAAGTGGCAGTGATGAGTTAGATAGCGCTCTTCCTTCTGACAGTAGTGTCAGCATAAGGGTTATCCGTTCATCACAGAATCCTGCTAGACTGGATGACCTAGCCAATATTTCATAATCCTTCATGGTTTTGTTCTTTCATTTCCACATATTTGTGTGTTATAGTTATATAGTTTATATGTGTTGTGCATTTGCTCTGAGAAAGCAAGTTTGCATCTACTCAAATGTCCTGAGAACAGTCGGGAAGTTTATCACATCCCAGTTTTCATGCCCTTGACTCTCATTAATTGGTGTCATAATGATCATCTCATTCCCCGCAAACGGCTTCAGAATCACCAAAATCTCTCCAGTGAGATCCATCTTTCAGATGGCACTTTCTGAGCTCTCCCTGGGTTTCTAGGAAGGTGTACTGACCATTCAGGAGGTGATGTTGTAAGAAGTTGGTTTTGCAAAGAACAGTCCTGTCCACTACTCCCAGGAGCACTGAAAATATATTTAAAAGAGTTTTTGCCCTTTCTTTAAAGATCTTTAGCTTATTTTTGGCAACTTTGCTCTGAATGACATGAAATTGTCTCCTTAACCAGAGACGCAGGTTCAAACGTTTTAATTATGAATGTGACTTTTCTCTCCTATTTTCAAGTACTGGTGTACTCCTGTCTCCTTAGTAGGCATTGCTGACAAACTATATTGTTTGTATCAACTGTAAGTAAGCTTTATTAAAATGATTAAAAGCAGCTCAATTTCTAATGTGATTCTGCACCATTTGTGGTGTGGAAATGAGAATTCAAGCCACTTAGAGGAGTCAGATTCTTTCATTGAAAATCATAAATAATTTCAGATAAGCCATATTTCATAATTGCTCATCTTCCTGTTATACAGCATTCTGAATTTGTTTCCATATTAAAAAAAAAAAAAGTTCAAAAATTTTAAGCAATTTGAGAAAGCGTGCAAAATTGAATCCTGTTCTTATGCAACATTTAAACTCAATTTTATTGTCTTTATTTTCAGGAAATACAATGAAAACTATCTGCAAGTAAAGTAGATATGTTTGGATATTTCCAGCAATGATTGGAAATTGAGGATGTTTACAGATGTACATTGTTTAAAACAGCTACTGATTCAAATATGAATCTTTTTTGTAAATTTTGAAATAACATATTTTGAAATAACATATTTTCCTTCTTTCTTTGTAACAGGGGGTTCTGCTAATCTAACCTGCCGAGCTTTCTTTGGATATAGTGGAGATGTCAGTCCTTTAATCTACTGGATGAAAGGGGAGAAGTTTATTGAAGATTTGGATGATAGTCGAGTCTGGGAAAGTGATATCAGGTAAAATATATATATATATATATAGTCTCTTAGTCAATATCTTTTTTGACAGTTAATTGTAGTAGTTACTATAGATTAATTCAGGAGCCCCATTAATTGGGGTTTGGCCCCTTTTTTGCAAAGCTCACTTAAATTTTTTCAATTTCATTTGTAGAGAATGGAAAAATATAGCAAGACCTGATGCAAAGAGAGCTGCAAAAGTTCATTTAGTGTCATAATGACTTTTCCAAACTGTGGAAAACTACCAAAACCAGTAGCACTAAGTTACTAAACATTTCCATTACTTACTGAGAAAAAATAAAGAAAAGTAAATATACCAAGAAAAGTAGGTCAAAATAAGTATTTTAAAATGCAGGTTCTTAAATAAATGCTGAAGTCTGACTTCTCTTTCTGAATATTTTGACTTTTCTTCTTCAAAGAAAGAACTGAGTTTCCTGGGATGTTATTTGGCCTGTGAGATCCAAACCTCCTGTTATGTGGGCTGGTTATAGCTGCTGAAATATTTGTTATAGAAAGAATCTGGTGATTCACGTCATGTACTTTTCCTGTTTCTAAAAGTGTTATCTCATTTGGATACTGTAGAAAAAAAATGGGTTTGTATAGTGAATAACATTCTTGACATAGCTTCCCAATTCCAATATAATGTAATTACTTGGATCTAAAGAGATCCTTTTTTCATTTATGATTGTTTGTGTGTATATGACTGTGTTTGCATATCACGGATAAACACAGAAATGTTGGAAAATCTAATTGTGTACTATCAAGGAAGTTAAATAATCACAGGTGTATTATATTCACAACGATTGTCTGCAATAGAACTATGAGCTTATTTTTACCTGAATTCATACATAAGAGTTTATTACTTCATCAAAAGAGAAACGTCACTTTCTTTTTCAGCTTTGGCCTGGACTACTTCTGTTTAAAGGGAGAAACTTCCTTTACCAAATTCAAGAAGGCCGCATAGATGTTCAGGGTCTTTTGTTTTTGTATATTGAGATATATTTCATCAGTGTATGTCAATTTTATTCTATAAATTTCAAGATCAATACACTAAATAGCATAAGACAACTAGATTAGCTACATTTCTTATGTAAAGATAATCATAAGCCTTTCAAGCAGATGTGGCATTTTGAAAGCTAAAAAAAAATGACAAAAACCCATTACCACTTTTTTCTTTTGTGGACTGAGGACCCAGAAGACTGTCTTCCACGTATTTTGTCAGGTATGAAGTAAGGGAGCAGTGTGTAGAAGTTTCTCATTTGCTTTTCCAGGTTTCTATAACCACTGTTAGGCTTGATAAGGGGGAAAGCAACAGGAAGACAAGTAGAAAGTTATGCTGGTCTTTGTTTTTAATTATTATCTGTATGAATGAGTGGCATCTGGCATTCTAGCTTATTCTACTGACTTACAATACTAACTTTTATAATACATTCATTTTAATACATTCATTATAATACATTCACTTACAATACTAACTTTTATAATACATATATTTCATAATACATTCAAGTAAACCTGAAAATAACTGTATTCACTTTTTCTGTTCTAACATTTCAAGACTTTACAAACTACTGATCAAGGTCTCCATCAGAGTGTGCAATAATGTGTTATCAGTGTGTGCATCGTCGTGTTTAAATACAATTAACTGAAGCTCTCATTAACATCTACAAAACTAAACCTCTTCATTAGAAGTGAATGAGAAAAGGGCATGATATAATTTAATTAGGATTTCGTAAAACCGTAGCTAAATTTGAAGCCTGAGAGTTGAGAATTGTAAGTAGCACTATTATGTCATTACTATCTATTCCTATACTGTGACATATGCACAAGAGCAGACATGATTTTTTTCTTTATTAGGGTTCTCAAGGAACATCTTGGGGAACAGGAAGTTTCTATCTCATTGATTCTCAACTCTGTGGAAGAAGGAGACCTCGGCAATTACTCATGCTATGTTGAGAATGGAAATGGACGCCGGCACGCCAGTATTCTCCTACATAAAAGGGGTAAATATACATCTCCTCCCCATTAAATGATACATTGTAGGGGAACCTGACTATGTTTGTAAAGCTTCCTTTTGATGAAAATGTTAGTTTTGTTTTCCTGAGATATTAATAGGTAATGATTGTTTTCCCCAGGCATTCATATAACTTTCAAAATAAAACAGAAAGGTTGCTGTTAATTCTGGCTGTCACTAGCATAAACACAATAACACCTTTTAATTATGTTTCTATCAGGGATGCATTTACTAATTCATGAACTTTAAAACTAATAAAGACTCAGTAGAGGAAAAAAAATAGTAGGAAGTTAAAGTTAATAAAACCAGAATCATTTTCTCTAAGAAATAAAACCAAATATTTAAAAAAAAAAAAAAAAAAGCCACAAATAAATTCAATTTCTATCCATGCAGACACATAATAGAATAATATACATAGCAGTGTAGTCACCTCATAGAATCCCAGCGTAGTTGAGGTTGGAATGGACCTCGGGTCACCTAGCCCAACCCCTACCCAAGAAGAGTGCCTAAGCAACTTCTGAAGATCTCCAGGAAGCACAACGTCCCTGGGCAGCCTGTGCCAGTGCTCTGTCACCTTCAAGGTAGTGAACTTTATAAAGTTCAGACAGAGTGTCCTGTGTTCCATTTAGAGGCAGTTTCCTCTTGTCCTTTCTCTGGACGCCACTGAGAAGAGTCTGGCTCTGTCATCTTTGCACCCTCCCTTTCAGGTATTTATACATATTGCTGGTTCTGCTAAGCCTCATGTCCTCCAGGCTGAACAGTCCCAGCCTTTCCTCACAGGAGAGATGCTCCAGACCCTTCATCATTTCTCTGGCCCTTTGCAGTGGATGCTCCAATATATCTCTTGTACTTTTGATCCTAGAACTGGAACAGTTTCACTGAGTCCAAGGGAAAGATCACTCTGCCACACACATTGGCAGTACTTTGTGTAATGCAGTCAAGAAAACAATTAGCTATCTTTGCTGCAAGGGCGCACTGCCGCCTCGTGTTCAGCCTGGTGCCCACCAGTACCTCCAGGTTCTTTTTTCCTTAGATGTTTTCACACAGAGTGGTCCCCAGCTTGTACCAGTCCCCAGGCTTGTTCCTCCAGTTTGCTGTCAGCACATTTCTCCAGCTTCTCCTGCTCCCTCTGGATGGAAGCATAACCTTCTGACATATCAGTCACTCCTTTCAGTTTTTTGTCATCTGCAAGCTTGCTGTGGAAACACTCTGTCCCCTTCACTTTTATCTTCAGTGAAGATGTTAAACAGGACTGGACCCAGTATTGACCCCTGGGTATGCTGCTAGTTACTGGCCTCTCACTAGACTTCGTACCACTGATCACTGTGCCTAGTCAGTTTTCAATCCACTTCGCTGTCTGCCATCTAGCCTGTCATCCTACATAATCTGACTGTGGATCCTTTTCTTATAACATTTGCATAGCACCGGTGTTTTTGAAGTGAAGATGGAAATACCTAAGGATCTTCCTAATTCTACTCACCGCTCACATTCCATGATGTCAGCACAGTGTCCACAGAGATCTTGTATGGAGATAATTACAGAGAGGTGGAGAGTCTTTCACAAAGCAAGGTTCCTAGATTCTCTTTCTTCACTTTACTTCCCAGAAGGTGCTCCACATGCCTAGGCTTGATGCGTCACGCATCATCCTACTGGTTTAAGACAGCAAGGAATAATCAGGAGTGGCCATACTTTGCTTTCATTACTGTGGTTTTTTTAGACTGTAAAGGTAAGCAAACTAGGTTCTTACATGGTACTGAAATACTTACGGCATCTCAATTTATATCGCAGCAATGATGTCTTCCCTACTTCTAACCCTGCAACATGAAAAATCTGTCAAAGTTTAACAGGGAGCCATAAACCAAGATGGTGTGATTCGTTTGTTTAAGCACGTGGGCTTTTTTGTACCCCCACTGAACTGAAAAGAAATAATTCATGGCTATTTTTATGAACTTTTCTCAATGATTCTCAGGAGATGTGGGTGTAATTACTAGATGTTCCACTTAGATAGGCATTTGGCATATTCTCTTGGATGGACTGAAATGGAAAATTAACTTAAGTAATTGGAACTTAAAAATATACAAATTGGTAGCCACATACACCTATCTCAGAGCAAAAGTTTAAAAATAAATAAAACAAAAACCCACTCAGATTAAATGTGTTGTCCTTATTTAATAGCAAAGTGATTACGTGAAGTGCTGAAGACAGAATTTTAAGGCTTTAATTACTTTAAAACCAATAATTAACTAATTGACACATATTAAGTCATTTGTTGATGTTTAGTTCCTATTTTCCCTTCCATACAAGCAATAACACCAAAACTGACATGGCACATAACCCATTTTTGTTATGTGACCACTAGCTTTTAAATCTATCTAAATCTAAAGTGTGCATGCATAAATTTTGCAAGGGTCCTACTTTCCTTCATTCCCTTTTCAGAGAAATGTAAAACTCATGACATTACATTACATCACATTACATTATGAAATGTACTTTTCAGAGTATGTGAAACTCATTACAGTATGTGGCCTCATGATGACATACTGAAGAAAAAGTAATCTCAATATTTAATTGCCCTTTTAAATAGTAAAATGTAAAAATAGCAAAAGCTCCTCAAAAAGATTAAGTAAGACTAACTCTGAAATTGTGATTTAGATTCAAAATCTATTGTGCCCATAAAAAACAAAAGATACCTGTTATAAGCGTTCAACATACTTTGCATGTTGACAACTGTTTTGGTGAAATGATAAATTAACCATGACAGACAGAAATGCAAGTTTGTCTCTCAGGTCTCCTAGGAAGAGGAGCTTTGTGCTTCTTGCTTAGTATCCTGCATATCACCATGACAACATCATTTTGTTTTAGGTTTCCCTGTTTAGATCCATATTTAGTCTCTGCAAGGAATGAGTTAGCTGTTTATTAATTTCTGATTATTTGCTCACATAGAACAATGGAGGCCTGAAATGAGGCAAGCTGGCTTTCTAAACAGCAAGTTATTAGTTTTGGATGTTTTTTTTTGTTATAGATCTTGCTTCTTTTTTTTTTTTTTTTTTTTTTTTTTTTAATCCAGTGTAAGAAAGCAGAAATGCTAAATCTCAAATGTTCACTATTTACCTGAAGAAAATTTGATAATCACTCATATATCATACGTGGCACATTATCACTCAGATCGATAGGAGCAAGAAAGCAGGAAGATTTGTAACTGAACAAAGAGTGTTCTTGTGAAAAGAGATATTTAGGGCAGTGGGTATTCAGGTTCCAAATTTAAGCCTTTCAACTGCCTTTCTGCCTTTTATTTTGCCACAAATCCAACTGTAAGGTCTTGCACCTGGGTGGTAGCAGTACAAGTACCATTAGCACAGGTTGGGAGATGTACGGATAGAGCACAGCCCTGCAGAAAAAAAACAGGGGATGATGGTGGATGCAAGCTGATCATGAGCCAGCAAGTTGCCCTCGCAGCCCAGAAAACCAATCGTATCCTGGTCCGCATCAAAAGAAGCACAGACATTAGGTTGAGGGAGGTGATCCTGCCCTTCTACTCTGCACTGGTGAGGCCTCACCTGGAGTACTGCAGTCGATGTAGAGTTCTCAGTACAGGAGAGACATAGCCTTGGTAGAGCATGCTCAGAGGAGGGCCACAAATTGAACCAAGGGATGGAACACCTCTCCTACGAGGACAGGCTGAGAGAGCTGAGGCTGTTCAGCCCAGAGATGAGAAGACCCTGAGGAGATGTGAAGCTGCTCTTCGGTATTTAAAGGGGGGCTGTCAGAAAGAAGGGGACAGGCTCTTAAGCAGAGACTGTTGCAATAGCTCTGAGCAACCTAATCTAGCTGTGATATCCCTGTTCATTGCAGGGAAGTTGGACTAGGTGGTCCCTTCCTAGGGAACTCAAACAATTCTATGATTCTCTACAAACTTGAAATTCCAGCTTGAGCTTTTGGATATGCCTACAATTACACATCCTGAAAGGGCAAGTGGTTGAAAGTCTGAATCCCTGAGAAAGTCCTGCATGAATCCTCCTTACTCTTCATGCCAGTCAGTCCAGCAGGGAGCCATTTACCTAACACATGAGCTCATGGTGTTCCCTTCACACACCAGCATCCAGAGCATGCAGCCAGGTGAGGGGGCTTCTGTTTTCTCCCTGATTCAGCCCTGGAATAAAAATCCTGAGCCTCTCATGTTCTAAGAGAAGGCTCGCAGAGAGGTGCAGGAAAATCTAACCCAGGTTAGGAATCTGGCCCCAGAGATCTGGGCTCCTTGAGCACAGGTACTGGCACTCTGCATTTCTGGCTGTGTAATCCTGATTTTATCCTTATCTTCTATTGCGTTCTGACTGCCACAGGGTAAAACCTATGATCAATGTTTTTGTGCAGCTGGCTAATCAGTTTTAGACACTGGACTTTCTTCAAATGCTGTGCATAGGGAGCATTTAACATAGAGCCGGAGGAGAGGAAGCAGATCATTTTAAGCATAGTAATGTCAATAGAGAAGGACCAACACTCAAGAGATCTAACTTTCATTCTCATTCTCCAACTGCTGACCAAATTTCTTTCTATCAACTTTAAAGTAATCAACTTATTTTCTATTTTGTGTGAGCAGAAAAATCCACTTGTTAAGATCCAAGACTGATTTTGTTACTTTGTGATGATAGCTATCTTGGAGCATTTACAGGTCAATTTTCAACAAGATGTAGAAAACTAGCAGAAATTAATTTTGAGAGTAATACTGACAGCTTCTAAGTACAAATTTATTAATGACAGACCACATACTGCAGGTGATGTAAGGAGTTAATCATAGGTCTATCTCTCTCCTATAGTGAGGACTCCACCTCTGGAGTACTGTAGAGATGTGCAGCCCTCACTACAGGAGAAACATAGACCTGTTGGAGTGCATCCAGAGGGGGACCACACAAATGACCCAATGGATGGAACACCTCTCCTGAGAGGATGGACTGAGAAAACTGGGGCTGTTCAGCCTGGAGCAAAGAAAGCTCCAAGATGATATGGTAGTGGCCTTTCAGTATCTAAATGGGGGCTGTAAGAAAAAAAAGGGGACAGACTCTTTAGCAGAGGTTGTTGTGATATGAGAAGGGGAAATGGTTTCAAACTAAAAGAGTGGAGATTTAGGTTGGATACAAGGAAAAAATCTTTTACAATGAGGGTGATGAGGCACTGGAACACATTGCTCAAAGGTGTGGTTGATGCCCTGTCCCTAGAGACTTTGAAGGTGAAGCTGAATGGGTCCCTGGGCAACATGATCTAGCTGTAGTGTCCCTGTTCATTGCAGGGGAGTTGGACTAGATGACCTTTAAAGGTCCCTTTCAACTCTAAGGATTCTATGATACACTGTAATTCTATTTTTTCACAGACAAACCCTCATATAATAAATAAAAATGTAATGCATAATGAGAAAGAATGTTGTTCTACAGTGTTATATCTTACAAAGTATGAATTTCATGCTGGATGAAATCCCTTCTGGCCTCATTTAATTATAAATTCAGCTGGAAATCCAGATTATTGTTTAATTTTGTGATTACTTTGAAAATTCTTGTTTGCATATTTGCATCTAAAATGCTGAAGCAAAAATAATCTCAACTTCTATATTATCTTAATGTTTATTTTAGTTATATTTTTAGAAGCTAAATAGTATAGTTAAATTTCCCTTGGAATAGCCAACAAACCTGGGAACAGGTAATATATCTTATACAATTTTGTCAAAGTGTCTCCTTAACTTTCTTCTCATTTTCTCAGTGCTGTCCAATTTTCAGTGCTGTTTTGGGTTTATTTTCCTCTATCACTGACTATCTATGAGGTTCTGTCATTGAGCAGTTGAGTAACTGAGGGATGGTTAAAAAAGCTTTTTACTTTTTTCCAATGGAAACAAAGAATTTAAATAAAATAAATTGTTATGTGGAAGATATTTGTTCTGTTTGAATTTGCCCATGAAAATACGTGCTTGAAATGGAAGCAAGTTATGCACATAGAAACGTGGCATTAGTGTTTTCTTTACAATTTAATAGCAAATTCTGAATAGTAGGAAACTCTGACTTTTCTTCCTCCAGCTGTTAATGGTAATGGAATTGTTGACAAGCACATTAAATTACTGTGTCATTCACAAGATAGTATAAATCTGTTTTATGAATTAGGATCTTGAATAATGTAAATCTTTTATCTCATTAGCATTTCCAGTCATTAGATACAATTTCTGACAGTGGTAGTCATGTGTGACAATTAAAAGAACCAGCTCTTCTGACCTCTCTGAAAAAACCTTGTGTTATAGTTCTCTTTGCCATAACGCTTCATGGTGCTTCTGAAATTTCTGAATGGTTCATATCACGTGAGAAACGAGAGAAAGGAGTTTCATATTGCAGCTTCTCTTAATTGCCTTTAATTACTTGAAAATTTCAAGCAGGAATTTTAAGAGCACAACTCTTAAGTCTCAGTGGAATCAAAACTGCTCTGAAACTCAGATCCACGTGGTTTGTTAAGACCTCACACATATGTATCTTCCAGCATATAATGCATTCAGCTTCTACTCTGCACAGCAGGAAAAGCTCTTATGAGCTCCTCTCTATGCTTCAGAATTGAAAGTGAAATTTGATTTGATGGGAATTGATTTCCTGCCCTATGGCCATTGAAGAAACCTACAGGATGTCTTCTACTGAGCAGTACAAAGATACAGTCACTCAAGGAGTTCATGACACTGGGCCAAAAAGTGTAATACATCCTGCCTACTTTCCTCAAGCCTAACTAAAAATGACTGCTCTTATTACACTCAATATCTCATCTAAAATCAGTAAATTAGCAAAGTGCTTTTGAACGGTATTGGGCAGATAGTATTCATAAAACTCTTTTCTTCATCAGCGAGGTTTTTCTCATCCTTTAAAAACTGGAATAAGACATCTCCAGTGAAAAGATTAGTCAGATTACTAAGCATGTGCCTAAATCCAGCTCTCCTCTGAAGAACTGTCAAGCAAGTTGGTTGTTTAAAATATTTCTTTTTAAAACAGCTTTTGTTCCACTTTTGAGATATGTTCTTTTTATATAATGTCTATATATATAACTTCAATTCTAACCTTGATTAGCGAGGAAGAAAATATTTTAAAGTAAAATGTCACAGATTGTTTTGTAAGCCATGCAGATGTAAATTATTCATTAATGCTATCCTTAGGAAGAAATGTAAACAGCATGTTTTATGATTTTACATCCTTAGAACTTGGTACTCTATTTTCTTCACATTTTAGCACCTCCAAGTGCTTCTTACATTCTTTTCTTTCAGCAGATCTAAAAGAAGTAATGGTGTGGGATGTTTGATTTCTGTACGACAATAAGCAAATAGAGGCTCTCTTAATCAGTAATGTTTAAGTCATACAAAATTTCCTGATTTGGTAAGCTAACTAGAGATTATTTCAATTCAGCATCACACTGATATTTTTTTCTTTCAGTTTGAAGTATAAACTGCTTTTAAAATGCAGTGTTCTGTATATAAATCTAGTATACTTCAATGCTATTGCAGCATCTATGTCTTTTCCAATCTTGTCTTTCCTTGGGATAACATACTCAAGACTGTAATTATTCTTCTGTTGGGAACATGTATGCCACACTTCTCGGAATAAAAATGTCATCGCTAGGAATATAATAACCATTATCACACATGATTTTCTCTATTTTGGTAGCACTGAGAAATTCAATGGAACCACAGCTTGGATATGCTGCCTGTTGTACCAGTGAATGGGTTGACAAGATTCCAGTCTTGGATTGGTACTCATACATACATACATATATGAATAGGGGGTATATAGAATTATAGAATCAAAGAATTGCTCAGGTTGGAAAAGACCATAAAGATAATCATGTCCAACCACAACCTAACCATATTAACCTAACTAACAACCCTCCGCTAAATCATCTCCCTGGGCACCACATACAAATGGTTTTTAAACATATTTAGGGATGGTGACTCAACCACCTCCCTGGGGAGCCTATTCCAGTGCTTAACAACCCCTTCTGTAAAAAAAATATATTACATTTTGATCTAATAAATAGGGTGAGTTAACTGAGCCTCAGTATTTCTAACAGATGAAATGAAGCTATTGCATTGAAAAACATTTAAAAAAAACTACCTGTAACCTAAATTACACATCTTAAGCAAACTCTGCAGACATCTACTGTCTTGTGTGACCCTATGCTGGCAGAAAGTGTATGCTTTTTATTAAGAGATGGTTTCATGATCAAGCTAATGAACACTTCAAGTCTGCTACTCCAAATCTATGGGCTTCAGAAGTGTTATTGTCCTACCGCATTTGTCAGTGGTTACTTGCAACATTATCCATAAAGCAATCTTGGTTCCTTAAATACAAACAGATTCATTTGGCACTTTGAAACAAATGAAGAAAAATCTCAAAATGTAGGCAATTGAATAAATATATATAATAATACACATGCATGTATATATGTACATTAAAGAAAGAAAAAAACAGCATACTTCTCCATTCTCAAAGTGAGAGAATGAGTATGGTTTCTTTCTTTGTCATATCTGTCTACTGTCTACTGTTTACTGCTGATGTGTGAAATGAGATTCAGATGAATCAGCTGGCCTCCTCCTTCCTTTATTGGAAACACACCTCACTTCAGTCAAAACTACATCTTATGATGCATCTCTCCAGGTTATCAGTATCTGCCTTTTTTCCATTCTCTCATAGAAAACAATAGCTGAGAGCTTTAGAAAGCATCGTCTTTAACTGCTCCCCTTCCTAATTATATCCATTATCTCAATGTTTACTTAATAATTGAAGTCTTGGAACCTATATCTAGATAAATTGAAGATTGAATCTAAGCAAGCATTTAGCTTTATAAGTGAAATTGTCCAAAACAAGCAGAGAAGGAAAATGAGTCTAGGCACAAAGTTACAAAGATTTAAGTGTGGGATAACCTGAAGCTCTGTGAATAGTCCCATTGACTTCAGAAGGATTACTTATAGTCTGTGAAGTTAAGCAATCTGCGTGACTGCAAAATTGAAACCTTAGATAGACTGTAATTGGATTTTGAAAAAGCTTCAGAAATTGAATACACAGCTATAAATCACACATCCTCTAAGAGTTATAAATCACCCAAAAGGATGCTTGAAATATAATTATTTTTCTTAGTAGCTCAGCTATATACAGACTAATGAATAGAATAAGATTAATTTTAAATTATCACAGATCATTAAATGTAAGGTCTCTGAAGCACATCGTATAAGTCACAAGATATGAATATTGAAGGCACCCTTTTATTTACTTTCTTGTAAGCTAAGTGCATTACACGTGTGACAGAGAGAAGGGAAACTTATAAAAAATTAATTCCAGGTGAAGATCAAAGATATGCTTGATAATTAGGATAGGATCAGTATAAAATGAGTACGTTTATTTCCATTGCATCATGCAGATGTTTAGAGAGGACATGTACTTTGTTTTAATTAGTTGTTTCTTTCTTTGGCTTTCCAGGCCAAAGACTCCTGATAAGGAAAAAAAATTGTAGCCATTGGTCAAACTGCTTGTAACAAATCTCATTTTAAATTGAAGCTATTTATTCAGAAACCAATCTACAACTGCAGCAGTAATCAATGTGTTTTCCCTTGGAGTAGAACTGTTCCCGTGCTACCAGAGGACTGTTGTTAATTGCCTGTAACTAAATGATTGCTGTGCTTCTGAACATAGCTCCTTGGCGCTCACTCGTTTGTTGTGTTTAACAGAATGCTTGTCCCCCTAAGGGTTAGCCGAGTAATTTTCTTCTACTACTTTCTACATTCGGTCTTGGCTCCTTAAAGAGGGCAAGGTCTGTAATTTGAGCAACGTAACACAGAGGTTAAATGGTTTTAAAAGGTTTGCTCTTTTTGTCTCTCCCCTCTGACGTGGTATTGTACCACAGAAGAGGCATAGAAGAAACTGAACCTTTTTAGCATCCAGCCACTACGGGAAACCTGTGTTTAAGCAGGAAAAGCAGATCAAAAGCAGTGCAGTGCCTGCTGTAGCAATAATACTTAAATTGCAAAGCAAAAGACAGAATAAGGCAGTACCAAAAAAAATCATATTATTACAAAGGCAGCCTCACACTCTGTCCTTGCTATGACATATTTATTACGCCCTTGCTCTCATGCACATCACCTTCACAAGGCGCCATTTAGGAATAACCTCTCCCAGGAAGGAGTCCAGGTACTCCTTCCCACTTCATACAAGGAAATCCAAGACATGGGAAGGTGAAATGATGGCAGCCATCTGAGGGACTAACACTAATGGCTGGACTGAGCCTGCTGCTTCTGACACCTTCAATTCCGTGTAACATACAGTGATGCTCTTCAAAAAAATCCTGACATATACAAAGCCAGCTAGCTTCCCTGTACAGTTTAGCAACCTGGGAAAACACTAGCTCAAGGTTTGAAAGCACACAGTTGCATGCGGCACTGTGCCCAGGCTAATCTGAGCTGCTCTTCACAGCGCCATGCAGATGGGGCTGTACCAGCTGTGGGCCTCTGGGGCTGGCTTAGGCATTGGCACAATGGGATATAAGAATACAGCAGACTGCTGGGCTAATCACTGTGTCTCTGCCTCAGGGCCTGATAAACATCATTCGAGACAGAGGGCGAGCATGTGCTGATAAGCATAGCTCAGCATGGACGAAAATACCAGCTATTGTGCTCGAAAGGTATAGCAAGAAACTGACTTTGCAAACAAATCTGTTTAAGAAAGACCCATCTTACCCTTCTTGTGCTCATAAGTGACTATAGTGGCAGCAGATAAAAAGGAAATTTCTAGAAACTTTTTAGAGTGAATGGAGAAGTTTGTTTCTTGCTTGCTTATTTAGTAGGTTTAGGATAGGTTCATATGTGTGCAGGTGGACTTTATCAAAGAAAATATACCAGAATAATCTTGAATTATTTTATGGGTACAAAAGCACCTGGGAGGGCCTCTCTGATAGTAAAATTGATGCGGTCCATTTATTTGATTTCATGCACAGTGTTAGAGAACAAGTAACTACCTGCAGTTATTTTTTTCATCTAATCTCAAAATCATTAATTTAGCAAAAACTTCTGTTTTCCAGCTGTAAAGTTTCTCCTCTCTTTTAATGAGTCATAACAGCAGGCACATAAATAGAGTATTTGGTACCTAGCAACCCAACACATTAAAAACCCTTTCTCCTAGTCCCTACTGAACAGCTGCATCACCTGTAGTACAAAATGATAAACAGGCAATAGTATGCCCTGAGTAATTTCCATTTCCATTGATATTGTAAAATACTGTATTATTTGTCTATGCAAACTATTTTTTGTTGGCTGTTTTTAATAACATTCCCCTCTCTGGTCCAGAAGAGTATTAAAAATTATCTAATACGAAGGAGTTTCCAGCACAGTTTTGGAAAGAATGACACAGGACATAAATACTTCTTTACTTTATTTTATTACACTTTTATTGTCTTCTAGAGAGCAAATAAATCTTCTTACAGTCACTTCAAAATAATAAAAAAGTGTGTGATTCCCAATAGATGCAGTCAAAATAAATGGAATTCTCACATTCTTCTATAATCTTTTATTTCTCTAATTGAATCATATTGTGTCAAGTCTACATAACCACAAAAAATAATAATAATAATAAAAAAATTAAACCTGTTAGTTGGCTACATCACAGCTATAGTGCTTCGTTCAGACTGGAAGAGGATGATGTGAAAGCAACATGCAGTTGAGCTTTGTCCAGCACAGTTTTTATGAAGCATACTGTATGACTTGGATTTCCAAGATTTGATTTCTTGGCATTCCTTGGCACTAAGAAGTATTGGAAAAACATAGAGGGTTGTAAGAGATGCCATTTATTACTTAGTTCAAATTACAACATTGCTAACAACATTCCCACTTTTTGTTTATTGCCAGTTGTCAGTTTCCTATTGATAACCAAAGTAAAAACAAAATGGATGTCATGTAGCTGTTTAAGTTTTCTTGAGCATGCCATGGTTTAGACAGAAAGAAATGAAGGTGATACATTACTTATTCACTGAAATGTGACTCCACTGGGGAGGTAACTGTTAGATGTGGTTACATTTGACCAGTGTCCCTGTCCTTAGGAAGGGAGCTACGTGACATGATCTCAATCATGTCAATCTCCAGCCCAGAGTGCAGCAAAGGGACCGGGGGGTGCCCATGATCTGAATGATGATGTCAGAACTGAAAAATTGGGATGATTTGAAATGACTAAACATAAACCAACCCTGCTTGTGGAAAGAGAAGAGAATAAAGATGAGTTGCAGATCATTGGGAAACTATATCAAAGGTATTAGCGGATATCTGAGATGTGTGCTTTGGAGTTCCTAGGATAATTTATCTTCACATTCCTGAAGCTGTTTTTCTCTTTGCTTTTTGTTTATTTGTTTGCTTGCTTTTCTTTTGGGAAAAAAGAAATCCCTAGTTTGATCTTAGCCAGTAGACTGAAATTAATCCAAAACCTGAGCTTTTTCTTATTTATGTATGGAGTAAGGGAGGGGATATGTTGTCATTACAGTACCCTTCCCTTCCACTCTCCCCCCCCTAGAAAAAAAAAATCACTTCTGCTTTCACTGTAAATGGAATGTCAATGTTTATGTTCATATAACGAATTGTAGTGTATCTACAGGGAGAGAGATGGACGAGGGTTATCAAATCTCTCTTATATGCATACTCACATACATATTCCAGCATGTGTTGTTTTACAGAAGAGCAATTTAGATACTGCACCAAAGGAAAAAGGTTGTTAATAAAGAAAACACATTCCTGGGTATTTTTTTTCACAGGATCTTCAAATTTTAAAATAATAACTAAAAAATCGCTTATTATTTTACATTAGTAATTAACCTAAATATGAAGTCTGCTGTTAATCTTTTCTGTTTTGGAATGTGGTTATTATTGTATTTTGTAATTCTTTGCAGAGCTGATGTATACAGTTGAGCTTGCTGGTGGGCTTGGTGCTATTCTGCTGCTGCTTGTTTGTTTAGTGACTATCTACAAGTGTTACAAGATAGAGATTATGCTCTTCTACAGGAATCATTTTGGAGCTGAAGAACTAGATGGAGGTATGGCAGCTTTTCAGTATGTTTCTTACCTTCTAAATGTGCCTATTTCTCTCCATTAAGACCCAAATTTAATTTCAGTTCAAGATGCATTAATAACTGCAATTTTTATTTCCCACTGCATTAGGCACTGACTTTAATACGCATTCCTCATACAACACATTAGCAGCAATGATTATTCAGCTGGTGTTTGTGCTGCCTTCTGGTTCTCAAGGTGACACGCATGTCTTTTGGATACATGTTCCCAACACCACATGAAAGTTACCAACACTGAGGCTTTCAAGGCTGTTCTCTTTTGTCAGTGCTGAAAGCCAGCTTCACCTCCTCTTAAGCATGGAAGTGTCCTCAGTAATTATATTTCCCTAATAGGCAGAGGTTGAACAGAATATCAGTATACTGCTTGTTTAAATGGATCAGTTTCAATAAACTGTGCTGAGTGTTTGGGAGCGCACCCAACAGTCCATTTTCCTGAGTTCATTTACTTAATCATTTGGAGAGTGGCTAATGGTCATTAACACTGTTTTGTGGTTCAAGGAAAGCCAGCTTTAACAAAAGTAGTCTGCAATGTATGCTCTGGACTGTGTCAAATGTATACATGTTTTCTTCTGTTTTTAAGAAACAAAGAAGGTCTTCTCTGCCCACTAATAAAACTGCTGCTGGACAGCAAACCCAGTTGAGCTTCAGGTTCTGATTAATTAGATTTGGTTTCTTGGATCAGAGTTCTTGATGTTTTGTGCTACCGCTACATCTTTGATGACAGAACCCTCCTTTTTACTGAAATACTGCTGAAAGTTATATTACAGTTCAAGGTAATAGCCTGTGGATAGCATCTGTATGTGACATACTTTAAGAAATAGATGCTGCACTGGCCAGATCTGTCACTGATACAGGATGAGAGTGGCAGCAAAATTAAAGATCTCAGTGTAAGGGAAAGGCTTCCATATTAAGATCACTAGGGAATGACCCACTTCTGCCTCCAATCTAAAAATGCACAAGAATTCAAAATAGAAAATGCTCAGAACAACAAAGAGCTGCAGAACATTAGAACATTTTGTATCTTACCAGACTGACGAAAAGGATGCATATTAGTGCAGCAACTCAGTGGGGAAAAAATAAACACAATAAGTTACTTATTTTACAGAAGAGGAAACTGTGGCCCATGACTGTGATTCATGAAGTATTTTGACAGACTCTTTTTTTCAGAAGCCAAGATCCTCCCTCATCCAAAATGCAACCCACAGTTTATAGAAGCATCTTACTTGCATATATGAATTCAATAATAATAATCATATGATGAAAGAAGAAATACGGTTTAGTAATTATTTAAATAGTTGCAATTTAATGTTTTCTCTCTGAGTTGCAGTAATTCTTACTTTTACAGCTGTCAATTATTGTTACTTCAAATCTCTCCAATTAATTTGCAGACTTACTCTTAGCAAGTGTTACAAACCTGTCTCTCTCTCCTCTTACCCTTTACATCAGTGACCTAGGAATGGAAATGCTTTAATCATCCACTTTAAGTAACAAAATTTTAGTTTTTAAACTGTACTGTTCTGGAATTCAAGAGAAGAAAAATGACATTAGTTTGTTTTTCTGGGCCAATTTAAATTAATTTACAGGATAAAGCATAGATTCTCCTTACATGTTTAATGCTGACGCATTGTTTGAATGCTTAATTGAAATAACACACCAGGAGAAATACTACTTGCAGATTCTCATAACAGAATACTGCAGCTTCTACTGTACTCAGTATACTAGCAACATGGATAAAACCTACTGTGACAACAAAGATACTGCAGCTGTACTTCTCCTCTATCTCTCTCACCTATGCTCTTGCAGAATTAAGAAGATAGAGAGAAAATGCCCCACAGGAGGCCAAGCCACAGATTGTGTGGAGATAAATTGCAGACATAAATTCAGGTCCTTTCCCTTGGCTTTGCCTGTTACTGGCAGACACAAAATGCTGAACTGTAAAATCTTTTTCTGACCTGAACTCCTGCAGTGCCACAGCCAAGTGCCTACATGCTATTCATCATTTACATCATGTGCTGGCATACTTCAGGATAGCACGTAGATAAGCAAATATCAAAAATGGCACAGGCTTTTTGTGTTCACTATGGTGCATCCAGAGAGATTTTGAAACGCTGTAGAAGTGAGATCCAATTGAAATTTTCCTTTAAAAATTTTTATAAAATGCAATGCTTCGTTTCTGAACAAGGCCTTCAGGATGTTGAATCTCACCACAGTTCCTCTTTCTTTTCCTTAGACACTAGTTTTTCTCATGCATATTTCTGTGGGAGGCATGGGTAAATTCTGAGAAATAGTTGAAAACAAAGTATTTAACCATCAAAACTTAATTTATTACTTTCTCTGAGAGTGATGGAGACTAAACAAGCATTCTCAGATGCTGATTCCTCATTTCTCTAACTTGCGTCCTTGAATTTCCCATTTTCTCTCATCTCAGTGACTCTGTTTTCCGCTTTTACACTCTTCAGCAAACACTTCAGCTCAGCTTTGTCTTCTGGGAAAGCCCTCTTATTTCCCTTAGTTAACTTCCTTTTCTACTGAAGTAGAACATAATCAAATTAATACTGTGTTCTGAAGTTTGGTTAGTGGACTTTACCACTAATGTCTGACATATCTCCCTGGGAAATGGAGCACTGGCAAAGCTCTCTGACCAATGGCAAAGCAACTTACCCACTTGAAGTTGTTTGGCATGGCCTTGCCTCTCAGAGAGACAGCTCATCCCTATCAGTGAAGTGGTCTGAAACCCCTAAACCTGTTTGACCAGCAAATCAATTTAAGATCTGACAAAATACATAATGAAGATTGTACCCTTAAGTATCATCTTCAAATGTTCACTAATACTCTGAAAACAACAAAATTTTCAGAAATAGGTGCTTCAGTGGGAAATTCTGAGGGCTGGTTGTTGTTAAATGGCAGGCAGGCAACCTTTCTAAGTTTAAGACTCTAAATATAGAAGTTTATTTTAAAAAGTATTGTCTGTAAAATGTACTTCAAGTATTAGCATGTTATACTGAAAGCCACTTCAAGAAGTGA
The DNA here is from genome assembly GCA_037305975.1 of Chrysolophus pictus. Taxonomy (NCBI): domain Eukaryota; kingdom Metazoa; phylum Chordata; class Aves; order Galliformes; family Phasianidae; genus Chrysolophus; species Chrysolophus pictus. The sequence continues at coordinate 80,255,176 of CM074576.1, forward strand.
TGAATTCTTATGTTTTATTGAACATACAGTCCTTACATTGCAGTTTTATACCACATTCATCCTTTGATGTTTTAGCTGTTATTATTTCCATATTTTTATTTTCCATCTACTTTGCTGCCTTTCTCAGTTTCAAATGGACTTAATAAACTAAGTGTTATATTTTAACTAAGAGTGACGAGAAAAAAAAAAAGATTTAGATTACAAGATCTAAAAGATTACAAGAAAACATTTGTAATTACTCTGGATCAAGACATACCCTAACTTCTCACACTCTCTGATATTAAAAGCTTTTTGATATCAGAGGAGATATTAGCACTGTAGAAATCCACTCTTTGTTTATAAGGGAGGTGAAACACAGGCCTCCTAAAATCTATGGAAATTTTCCCAGGGTTTTGCCCAGGACAACTTCCTCCTTTGAGAGATTGTTTCTGCCCATGAAGTCATGCAAGGATCAGCCTCGAAGCAGGACAGCCACCAAGACAGGCAGCAAGGGGAGAAAAGGGGCTCAGACCAGCAGCACCTTTTCTGATGCTGCCTTAAAGTGTCCAGGAGGCTCCAATTCACCAAAATTTATATTTTGAAATTTTTCTTGCTATTTCAAGACATGAGAGTTTCCAGTGGATGTTCAGACATCCAAATTCCATCTTTAAGGTATATTGAGAATAAATCCAGAAAGCTACAGAAGTTAGACAGAAAACTACTTGACACGGTCAGATGGGCAAAATTACTCAAAATCGTGAATTTATATGCGTGTTTATATTTCAGTTTCCAATTTCAGAGAAAAGTGCTCACAAAACACATTTATGAGTAGAAAATGCCTTCAGGCACTGGACACTGCCATGTTGGGATACATTAGTAACCATTTAAATTGATTAAAGTTTTTGTGTGAAAGAATAAATAAGCACGATCATCAGAAAGAAGAATTTTTGCATGAAGAGGCTGACATTAAAATCGATAAGAACAGAATCTTTTAGAAATTAGGAAGAAGATTGAACAAATGTGCTGTGAACACAGTTCTTTAATAAAAATTCATAAATATTTCTTGTCACAATCAGTCTGACTAGAAGCCCAGTTTTGAGGGTTATGAACAATAACAACAAAAATAAAAATATTCAGCTGATAACTGGAAAGACAGACCTTTGTCTGACAGTTGATTCAACAACCTTCAAAATGTCTCTAAGTCCCTTTAGTTCCCAATAACTGTTTCTACATTGTTGGACAGGGCTCTCTCTATGGTGTCTTTCACACTATTCTCAAATTTCCTTGCAAAGGAAACATTGGTGAGCAGGGGGACTAAGGTCTCAGACTACACATGGCCAGGCTTGGTGCATGGGAACCAAGGCCCTGGAGTTTCTCTGATTTCTTTTTTTGTTTGTTTCCTTTTTTATTTTAATTTAAATATTTTTAAAAGTGTTCCTAAGATTGTTGAGAAGTGCTAAGCTCATTGCTAAGCTCTTAAAATTTAAGAAATCTTCCCTGGATTCAGTATATGACAGCTGTAGTGGTTGTTCCTGGGCTGAGAGTGATGCACTCTATTAAAAAATGAATTTTGTTGTTTTCTGAGAGGAAGTAAATCAATTCTCATATTAGGAAATTGATAAAATGATTTCTGCCTTGAAATCTCTGCTGCATCTGGGACTCCTTAAATAGTTGTGATTTTCATCTTTACCATTATTTAGCAGCAAAAGACTTTCAGGGCTCACAGACAGACCTATGGGATGGTACAAAAAATACCTTATTCACTGCACAAATTGAGATGAGGTAAAACACACTTTTCTGTGGTTTCCTGTGTTTCACCCCAGTAAACTTCTTGTGAAGCCAAGAAAGAAAATGCTTTGAGATTGTTAATGCTTCAGATGCCAACTTTCAAATATAGCTTTTTTCAATGGCCTAGGCACCTGCTGAAGTGCTTGTGTTAATGATCATGCTATGCAGGAACAGCTAGACTGAAATTACTGCTGAAACTAGTGACTTCGCAATTACAGAGTCTTCTCTAGGGACTCATGGAATAAGTTTGCAGTAGCAGCCTCAGCACAGTGTATGTATTCTTGATGGCTACTGGCAAATTGTAGCAATAAGAAATCCTACTCTATGAATATCAATTTCAATTTCTGTTAAAATCACCTTTAGAAAAAAATACAGTCTTCATCTTTCTAAATAGCACTAGTTACAAAACAGGGATTTTCCTTATTTAATTACAGTTTTATTGTTGGATAATTGCCTACATTAACTATTAACTCTTTTCATTTGTATTATTTATTTACATCTGAAAAGCAATTCAAATAATGAAATCTCAGTTTATGTCTCCAATGAATATGGGATTTTCTAGTTTCCTTGAAACTTACTGACTCAAATTAAAAAATTATGTTTTTTCCTCTTTCCTTATATTACTCTCTCCCTATTTTATGGCATATAGAACCATTTTTTAAAAAGTAAGCTAGGAAGAAAAGAGTCTATCATCTGAAGATTGAGATATCTCCTGTTCCTCAGCCAGCAGCTCTGTCAAATGGCTCTGAGCTTTGAAGTTGTTTTTCTTGTTTTGTTGCTATTGATGGCTTTTTGTTTGTTGTTTTTTTTAATTGTTGTTTTCAAAGGACAGATTTCCAAGGTAAGCAAGATGAATGCAGTATATTGGCATCCAATGTCTAGAATTTTAGATTGAAAGCCTTTTTCCAAGCCATTTCTCTCCTGATGTTTGTTTAGGTTTGTTTTTTTTGCTTGGTTGGTTGGATGGTTTTTGTACCTACAAAGACTTCCTTAATTTTCTTTTAGTTTACTTACACTAAGGCTATCTCAGCTCCACTTTTCACACTACATAACCCAATGATATAAGTACTATCATAGATCAGTTGAACTAAGGAGCATGCAAATAAACATGTATTTTATACAGGTAATTAGCTGTTTTGTTGAATTAGGATAATAAGGAGTAGTCACTGCTTTACACTTTGTCAGTTTAAGATATTTATTTTGTACAGAAAAAATTATATCCCTTCCTTTTCAGATCCTACATGACAGCTGTTGACTTTCTGCTCTTTAAAAAAAGGATCTTGTCTTTCATAGGTATATGCTGTGCTATGCTATGACTCCTTACTAGGTAGTTACCATTCAGTCTTTCAGTACCTACTACTAATATTTTTTTCTCAGACCAGCAAATAGTTCATACAAACCAAGAGAATACCCTCTATCACCATATTTTAATTTTCATAAATTTTAACATTCTGATAATTGTATATAAAAATTTCTGCATTTGCACATTGAGAGCAATTTTTGAGATTAATGCTGCACCAGCTTTTTATATTGAAAGAAGAATTACTTCAATAGTAGTATTTAATTTAGTTGCTAACTTCCATTTAATGAGAATGGCTTAGAAACATTAAACTTTCTTCTTCATTTAGCTACAAATAAGAAATCAGAGTAAGTACATGAGGAAAAATGACTTTTAATAACAGGTTATTCAGTTTAAATAAGTAGTAATCTTATGAACCTATCGTTAAAAAATTTTACTTGTAGTTATAGATAATAAGGAAAAATACACCTTAAAGGTGGCTGACAAATTAATAGGAAGGGGAAAAAATGCATACCTGCTGCTTTAGTATTTTTATAAACGTACCTCTTATGGGCAAAAGGCATTTTTATTTTTCCTGGCCTATGGTGTGCTGAAAATACTCAAAAACCTTTTTAGAACTGATTATACTTCTTTAACCCTTTTACCAGTGTTGCATTTATAATCTCCCTTCAGTTCACCATTTCCCACTTCAGGCAAGAATCTAGAATATCATTAGGAATACTCCATTTAACAGGTACTTCACCATGACAAAGTTGATGTTGGCAGTTTTTTGTTTTCATTAACAATAAAAAAAGGCTTGGCATTTAGAGAACAAAAACTAAAGTAAATGATAAGGTGAGCATCACAATCAACAGTAAATAGTCTGAGGAAAAACAAAAGTGTTTTGAAAGACTCATAATGATTTGGTGTTTTTAATCATCCAAGAATTTGGGTTATCTTTTTCATTGTTTAGAGGGTGATGAGCACTATTGCAATGTGAGCATTAAATGTGGCCCCCCAAATAATGAAACAGGTACAGAATTCTGTGTGAAATTTTGGGTACAGAATTCTGTGTGAAATTTTGAAAAGTCACCCCTTTGCAATTCTTGCTGAACACAGTGTGTTTTCAAAGAGGAGAGCCTCACAGCAGTTCCCTGCAGTACTTGCAGATCCATTCTGTCATTTCTGAGGACCCCACTTGAAACACCTGATTAAATCAGTGCATTGCTTCTGCATGAATACCTGAGTCTTTACAATGCTGACACATGTTCTGGCACATCAGCTGTCAACCTTCCATTGATTCACAAGGGGAAGATTTGGGGAAGCCAGAAGTGTCTCCAGCTACTCCTGGCTAGAGAGCAGCACATGTGTTGTCAGCTCCCTTTGGAGCACTGGGTATTTCTGAAGTCGCTGTTAATGACTCTGGGAGATTACACAACACACAAAGGTATGGGCTGACCCTGGTGTACAGCTTCATTAAAATAAGATTCAGATCTATCGACGCTATGAAATACTGCATTGTATGTTTCTCTTTATTTTGATCAGTCAATCTGTCTTGTGCTATAACATACCATGCCAGCTGGGAATCCAGACTTGTCATCTGCTTGAACATGGTTGATAAGAAAAAAATAACGTTATGGAGGTACTTTTCTATTTTTAATTTTTCATCTATATATAGTTTTCTGTACTCCATTAGCAGAAATAGCTGCAATGCTTAAGGTTAATGAAACCTCAAAGGTCCAAACTGCCGTCCCCTTGGAGGGCAACATGCAAATTGTTAGAAAACATGTACATATATAATAAAAATTCAAAGTTGAATCTGTCTGCTGGTCCCTATAGAAGAGGAAAGTAGATGCATATAGAGTCTGGGTTTCATTTTATGCTTACAGTGAGCCTTTAAAAGACTGCTGCTGAGCACATCCTCAGAATAACAAGCAGCATTTACAACTTCATCCTCTAAAAATTTATATCACTTCTGCAGCATTAACCCTCTAGAATGTTACAGGGAATATGATCATTTCTACATTTGGATGATTACTGAAATAAATGGACAGCATTAAAGAATGCATGTTGCAATGATAAAACAGGTGTTTTGGCTAAAATCCTAAGCCACTGAATGAAATCATGTCTCCATTTGTTCTTAATGGATCTGGCATTTCACCTTCAATGTCTACCCCTAAGTGATTCAAACAATTTTGTCTGACCTTTGGCTGAGTCCAAGACCTTACTCAGTTTCTTTACTTTCAACTCCATACAACAATTAAAATGCCATGGCAAAGTTTGTACTTCACAGCCTGTTTGACCAGAGTCTTGAAGTATAGGTGGTCTTTGGTTGACTGACATCCATTGTACCTGTAGCATGGGCCATGTCTGACATCACTGTACCAAACTAATCCAGACCTTCAATGTATTCTCATATTGTTTACAAGTTACCATGAATTATTAATATTTTTCATTAAATTTGCCCGTGCAAGGTCTGCTGTATGTTTCATTTCAGCCTTTTAAGTTAATGGATACAACAGGGCTTCACAAAAATGGAGACTGTTGAGCTAAAGAGCTCCATCCTGGTTGTAAAATACCTAGTAAGCAGCAGAAAATAACTACAAACCTCATAACCACAAAGGATTATTTGTCTGTTCACAAGGAATGGGAAGAGGTAAAAAAGCCTCTTCCCATCTACAGCAAAAAGTGTTGCCATTGTATGGTACTGTATGTCATACTCAGATGTGTTTACTGAATTAAAGGACAGCTATTGCATGAAACAGCTCTGCAATGTACCTGGATGTAAAGCTAGAAGAATTTATTCTGATATGTTTCTATAAAAAAGAATCCTGAAACAGTGAAGGGAAGAACAATGCTTTCAGGTACAAAAGTGTATGTAGAAAATTGCTCTGAATCTCCACAGGAAAAAGAAAAGTTTCAGATGAAATGATCAAAATCCCTGCATTTGATAATTAGCAGGGATTTTTCTTCCTGAGTCTGGGAGGAAACAGGCAGCAAGTAACTGTATTCCTGCTTATTGCTAATGGTAAAGCCTGACAACAAGAAATCTTTGAACAAGAAGGTGCAGCAACAGTCAGTCACATTTTCATTCTGAGAATACTTGGATAGAAGACTTCATTGTTTGCTGACAAGGGACAATGAGGAAATTCTCTTTGTAAAATTAAGTATGGTATGCTACCAGATTTGTTTCACTTTTGGATTTTTGCTTTTCTATTCACAACTAAATATTTGCTCCAGACAACATATGAACTGATTGTGTACCCAAATCTGGGAGGATTTAGTTATTACCATATTACACAGTAATATCAAGTCCTTTGTGACTTGATTGTGATTAGGAGAAGATTAGGAAATTTCTGATTAAATTTTGTTTGTTTTGTTTGTTTGGTTGGTTGGTTGTTGTGGAAAAGGAAGATATGCTGAGACCAAATATTTTCAAGTGTAAAATATATGTTCCAGTTAACACTTCAGAAAACAGAAAGCTATGGTGTATTTACTGCATACTTGCTCTGAGTCTGGGGTCGCCTGGATGTGCTTTTATGCAAAAGAAGGCATAGGTAGAATAGACCCCAATAGCAAAGGGTTTGCAGAGCCTCTTGCTTCCATGTGACATGGCCAAAAGACTGGCAAGATATGTGCACCAGCTGCCAGGCTTTGACTCAGTCACAAGAGCCCTATGGCAGCAGGCTCTCTCTCAGTCCATTGAGACAGAACATTTAAAAAAAAAAAAAAAAGAATGAAGATCAGAAGAGTCTTTAGAATAGACATCAGTTCCACAAACCACGATCAGAGAGGTCATCTACTCTGTGTTAAAATACTTTCCTGGAGATGGGAGGCATGTGATCCTACCCTGTGTATCCCAGGCAACTCACATTTTTAGGATTTGTGCTTATGCCAGTATGTCAGCCTATTGGATAACAAAATGACTGCATAAAGTAATTCTGCTGTAAATTGAGCTTTCTACTTTTCATCAAAGTTAAAAAATAACTGACAGATGGGGAGTATAATAGCTCAGGAAAACCACTGTGCTAAAGCATCTAACAGTTTCCCAGACTGGACTACACATCTAGCTGTACTGGAGTTTAAATAAATTCATGATTGCTTGAACCCATCTGTACTCTAGATCCCAGCTCTCCTAGACTTGCAAATACTATTGAAAGTAGGGAACTACTGAAAGTAGGGAAAGTAGGGTTGAAAGAAGTGTTCCCTGCTATCATGGATAACAGAGCTATAGTCAGTAGGAATGCTGGATCCTTCATGTTGTGAAAATTTATATTAAAAAAAAAAAAAAATAGAATCATAATTATGTGTGCAAGAAAGTTTTGGCATAGTATGAGTAAGTTTCCCTCAAATTAAGAACGTGCAAACTGTCTTCACAGACAATATCCTGAAGCCTTCAAAACTGTTTGAACGCTGCATTATTTTTTATGATTCATTCCTTTGAGAAATGACACATTTTCATATTTATTCAAAGGTTTCCAATGGATTAATGCTGCTCTAAAACATGTAATGTCATTATGGCCATTATTAAGGCGATAAAAGAAAATGGCATGACCACATCATCATGTCAGTTGTAGTGATTTCCCCATATATCTCCTGACTTTTCTATGTGTTAATGCTATTGCTGGGTTAAGACTATCCTATTGTAGTGTCAGAACCTATTTTGTAATCTCCCACTAGTTTGCATTTGATCCATTCAGTGGCAATATCAAAGGCATTAGATGCTTCTTTATCATGAAGGATTATGGTTTCACAGGTACTGAAATAATGGATCAAAGGAAGGCATTATTTATCTCGTTTGTTGGTAGTGTTGGTTTTTGCTGTTCATTACTTTTTGTGAACATAACACTCCAACAGATAATTTCAGATAAATTGTGTAGGAGAGAAAATGAAGCACACAATTGTTTCATTGGTTTTGAAACTTTGAAAGAAGTTTTACCATTTTAATTTTGTCTTCTGCAGATTTTAATGAGCACAATAGAATGGTTCCTTGGAAGGAAGAGTGGACAACTCAAGACTAGTGCCTGCTCTGTAATTTTACTCATACACTTTGCACCCTTCCTACTTTTGGCAGGCTTTTTCAAATAGTGCAACCAAAGTACAAAAAAAATGCAAAATCAAAAAAAGATTGGCTAAGCAAAAAAGTGAAGTCAGCATTGAATGAGTGTAACATCACTTATACTACATGGTAGAGTATTCAATCACATCTCTTTTACAAGCAATTGATATTCTCGATAGCCTGGGCATAATGTTATCAAGAAAGTTAGAAGGATGTTAACATTTCATTAATCTTGCAATTGATTTTTTTCTGCATTCTTCACAACAAAATTCAAAACGTGACCTCTTATTCCACTGAATTAGTTCCAGAGCACTTGGCATTATCGACCTCTTAATGAAAATTAATGATGACTTTTTTGATTCAGTCTTTCAAGTAAGCACACCAAGCACATTTAAGATACAGACACAAATATTTCACTTAATTGAAATGAAATAATACACTGTTAAAGACCAAAATGTACATTAATGCATCATTAAATTAGCATATTTAAGCACATAGAATTCAGGATATTTAAACTGCATAATTGGGATCTGATGCTACAAAGATCTAAGTTTGGCAATAATCCCAGACTTGGGAAAATAATGAATTTTACAAGTAAATGTATGCACATGTTTAGAGCATTGTAAGCCTTAAATTTATAGTGAAAATTTGACAAAAATGAAGTATTTTTACTATACAAGAGAAAGAACTGTATGGGTATTTGTATGGGTATTTCCTTGCTTTTCCTTTCTATTTTAAAGCTAGAAAACAATTTGGATTCTTTCAGTGACTTTTCTTCTGTGCTCACAAGCTGCCATCAGACAGCTGAGTGGATTTCCTTCATACAGAGCCTCACACAAATATTTATGCACAAACTGAGTTCATTGTATGGGTATGGATCCCTTCTGTCTTGCACCCATGTAAATAAGGATTAACTCCACTTGGTGGAACATAAAAGATGAATGGTTTAATAACTGGAGAATAGGTAAAAGCTTGCTATTTTATCTAAAAAATTTACCATTCCGGAGAAATTCTTTGAGGAATAATTCCTGGGCAATCATCTAAGCAATACTCAAGAACAGCAAATAATATAATTTACTTTTTTCCCTGTATTTCTTTAGACAACAAGGACTATGATGCATATCTGTCTTATACCAAAGTGGATCCTGATCAGTGGAATCAAGAGACTGGAGAAGAAGAAAGATTTGCTCTTGAGATCTTACCAGATATGCTTGAAAAGCATTATGGTTACAAGTTGTTCATACCAGACAGAGATTTGATTCCCACAGGAAGTAAGTCATGTCTTTATGTTTGTGTATTTTCTACACAACATATGCTGTGGTCGCATATATTATTTAAGTATTAATTCTATGCTTGTCCCTTTCGAATGTCATCTTAACTCTATCATCTTGTGGAATAAGATAAGCCACCAAATATGCTTGATGTACATTTCCTAGATAAGAGAATTATATTTTACTAAGTGCATTATATTCATTGAAGGTGAGGCAGTGCAGATAGGGCATGCATAGGTAATGGAAATTAATGAGATTAATATTTATTCACAGATTTTTTGAGAGCCTTCACAAATAGGAATTAATAAAGAGGTTTTTATTTTCTATTCCTAACTGTTTCCCTGGAAATATATCCATCACACTAATATAAAAACAACTAAATAATTAATTATCACTATCTATCTATACCGAGACTCAGACAGGAAGAAAACAGTTGTCTTTGGGCTAAGGCAAGAGCTGAGAGAAGACATCTGCAGAGAGTAAATAAAAGACTGCTGGTGGTATCCACTGTAGATGAACGTGTAGTGGAGGCACTGGATCACTTTCAGAGATTGAAACTGAGAATTGATTCCAACTGAAATAAGTAGATCTTTTTCGTATATATTTAAAGCATTCCAACCTATGCTCAGTAATATTTCTAAGTTGTAGTTCATAGCTTCAGTTGTAGGCATTTATAAAACTACTAAGTTCAAAATATTTTATTGAATTTATATTTATAAGAAAGGATAAGTAAAACACAACCTTAATAATAAGCACATGGATATTTTCAAATCTACAGTATCCTAAACATTAATTTGCAGGACACAACTCTGTTTCTGTGAATGCATGAAAGGAAAAGAAGAATCTAGTGCATCAGTAGACCTTAGAATATCATTTGATTTTTAAGCTGACAATAAAACACAGCTTCTGCACAGTTGCCTATCTGGGTGACTTCTTTTTAGAAAATGGTGATGAATAAAATGATGATGGACACGCTTGTTCCAGTAAAGATATAGGCACAAATTGATAATTCGTCTACAAACACTACCAAAACGTAGCCCAATGGGAAATAAATATTTCACTGAATTATAGAATGTTTGAGGTTGGAAAGAACTTCTGGATGTCATCTGCACCAGCTGTCTTGTTCAAGCAGGATCATCCAGAACAGGTTATCCAAAAACCTTGTCCTGGCAAGCAAAGTTTACATATTTGAAAGTGATGTTTTTGCAGCATTCAGTGAACTTTTCTGGGAGAAGGGAGTTTGCTTCTGTTGTTTCTCTCCAGCATATGGGAATGAAATATTTTCTTGCCTTGATTTTTGAGCAATTGTCTTATTTTGTAGCCTACATTGAAGACGTGGCAAGATGTGTAGACCAAAGCAAGCGACTGATCATCGTCATGACTCCAAATTATGTAGTAAGAAGAGGCTGGAGCATCTTTGAACTGGAAACAAGGCTTCGGAACATGTTAGTCACAGGAGAAATTAAAGTGATACTGATTGAATGCAGTGAACTGCGAGGAGTTATGAACTATCAGGAGGTTGAGGCCCTGAAACATACCATCAAGCTCCTCACTGTCATTAAATGGCATGGACCAAAATGCAACAAGTTGAATTCCAAATTCTGGAAACGTTTACAGTACGAAATGCCTTTTAAGAGGACTGAACCCATCACACACGAGCAGGTTTTAGATGTCAGTGAGCAGGGGCCCTTTGGGGAACTGCAGACAGTCTCCGCAATTTCAATGGCTGCTGCCACCTCTACTGCTCTTGCCACTGCTCATCCAGATCTACGCTCCACCTTTCATAATACATATCATTCACAGATGCGCCAGAAACACTATTATCGAAGCTATGAATATGATGTACCTCCTACCGGCACCCTGCCGCTTACCTCAATAGGTAACCAGCATACCTACTGCAACATCCCTATGACACTTATAAACGGGCAGCGGCCACAGACAAAAACTAACAGGGAGCAGAATCCAGAAGAGGCTCACACAAACAGTGCGATACTGCCCCTCTTGCCACGGGAGACCAGTATATCAAGTGTCATTTGGTGACAGAAATGCAAGGGGCTGTCCATCCCCTTGAGTAGAAGCTGAGTCTGCAGTCCGGTGCCTGGAACTACATCCTCGACTGCTGCTGTTAAACATGCATTACAATCGATAATATATGAGGAAAAACAGGGTCTTGTACATACGTTTTTTGCAATTTCTTTGTAGCATCGGTCTTCCTGTTTTACCCATGTTCTCTTCCCATACACATTTTCGACTTTGTTTTATATGTCATTGGAATTTGTATATTTACATTTTTTTAATGAAGAGACTGCTGTATAGATAGGAAACTTTTTGGCTTCATTAGTATAGTTTTAGACTTTTTTTTGGTTTGTTTTTAACCTCTCTTGGGAATGCTTGGACAAAGCTATGTTGATATCAGATGCGCCATCCATTTTGTTGGCCTGCCTAGCCTGATTCCTGAAGGCCATGCCTGCTGCAGTTCACCTGTTTTGGGTAATATTTGTTCTTAGAATGACCCCATCCCTCACTGAGAGCCTCTGTTTCATTTCTTCTCCTGTAATGTGCATTGCTCCCTCCCTGCCCTTACAATGGCCCCATTTGGGGTAACACTACAGTCTGATCATCTAACATTTAACTTGGTAGAAACTTGTCAAACAGACTATACCCAATCTGTATCGGTTGCTTCACAGTAGTCACTACAGAGTGTGTAGAAAATAGAGATGGTTTGATTTTTGCTTTCTTGGGGGTTTGATTTTTTTTGTTTTTGTTTTAAGAATGAGTCAATTGTACCCCTTTTATAAATATAAAAGCAAGCCCTATTTTTAACACTTCCTGGAAAAGTATTAATGTGGTCGTGGATTTTATTTTTAAGCATTTGACTTTTTTCTTTCCCTCCTTTAAAAACCCTGCAAATAAGATCATTTCCAATTTTTAGGAAAGTAAGACAAGTGAGGCAATAGGCACTGAAGTGCAGTGAGTCCTGCTGATATTTACCATGATGATTTCCAAACCAAAGGGGAATAAAAAGGCAGTATCTTAGATGGTTGCCATTATGTATTAAAGAAAGTATTATTTTCTGAAAAAGGAAGAGCAAAACATTATTTTGCTGTGGATTGCAGAGTCCCCTTGTATTTTAATGTTCAAAATTGTATTTGCTTTAAAATGATATATTCAAGATGAAAAAAATATTATTTCATTTGGTTTTAGCTTGTAACGATAAGTAAAGCTTAATTTTAACATGATTTCAGTAAGAACTCAGGCAAAAAAGAAAAAAAAAGAAACATGAACACCAACAAATATAATTGTTTTCAGAATAAACTTTATTTATACAAAGTTAATATTTAAATAAGACTTTGAAGTATTAAAAACAATTTATTCACTTTAATGAATAAATAAATTAGTTTTATTTTTTATGTATGATTCTATCTTTGAGGAGTTGCAAATAATGTGTTTACTACGGTTGCTAGGGAAGAAACAAACCACTGTCTTTATATCTGGGCATCTTTAAGGCAAATGAAACAAGCGTCTTATATTTTAAATAATGGAAGAGTCCTTTCTGGTTTGAGAAAGAGCACAGAGCACTGTTGTAGCTGTACACGCTATTCAGGCCAAGCTGTCTGCCAGTCTCTGCTAGCAGAAGCAGAATAGCAGAGGCAGAATTGCTGCTTGCAGCACACTCTCATAGAGTCGTGGGTTTGATTGACTCTGGCAAAAATGTAGCTGGTAGCCTGGCAGACAAACCTGATCGTCTGTTTCTGCAATTAATTAGCTTTAGGAATTTTTATGGTAGCTGACTGATATTAGCCAATATAAGGGATGTGTGGGGTTTGTTCATCTTAATTGTCTCAAGGAGAAAAGTACAGCTTATAATATTTTGGTCTTCTTAATGAGAAGCAATGAGTAGAGAAGAGGTAAACTGCAGTTCGGGGGATGTTTGTGGGAGTAATCCAGAACTGACAGTGTGGGAGGATGTAACTATGATCGTGTTGTGAAAGTCAAGAAGTCTCAGTATGTGCATAACAAGCCAATAGAGCTTTGGGATGTGCACTGATTTTTGCTTGCTTTCAAATGTTCATTTCTCTGACAATTTGCTCAAATCCTTTTTTACAATCTATCATGGTGTCTCCCTCTGGACATGTGCCAAATGTCCACAAAATGGAAATGAAGCTGCCGGGCCAGATGAAATTCTAAAAGAGCTTTGCACTTTTGTTTTCTTCATAGTGTAAGAAAGCTATTATTTATTCACTCTTACAGACACCTGTCAGGCACTGATGGCATTTTTCTTCATTCAACTGAATGCCAAATGTACCAGTACCCTCTAAAAACAACCTTTCCCCCTTCCTCCCCCCCCCTCCCCCCCCTTCATTTTCCTTCCCTCTTACATGCCCTGTAGAAAAGACTGGGATGTGGAATAAATGTAGAATGTAACTATCTGACCACAGTCATTTTTAGGCAGTGTTAAGTAGTTTGTTCCTTAGCCACACGGGGAATACTTTTCTGTTCTATTTTAATGCAAATTTAAGCACTTTGAATAGCATGATTCAGGGACTGATGGATACCATTTGATATTCACAGTACTTTTTTTAAAAAAAAGAGATTTTCTTTATAATACTTTTATTATAATATTTTAAAAAAATAGGAAGAAAGAAAGAAGGAAGGAAAGAAAGAGAGAGAGAAGGAAAGAAAAGAAGAAAGGAATGGAGAAGCAATCTATCTATCTATTACTTCAAAAACATTCCTTCTTAGTATTCCTCCTCTGTGAACAGTTCAGCTCTGTGTGGGAAACAGTGAAGGAAACTGCTGTGTGTTCAACATACTCTGTGTTTGACAAAAGTTCTATTGGAACAAAAAATAAAATGGAAAAAAATAATCTTTCATTGCCCTAGGGATTAGGCTCCATCCTTTATTGGTGAAGGTGTTCCAGTTTTGACCCTACAGTCTGAAGTGTGCATGCAATAGTCACATTTAAGATTTAGCCATAAACAAATAGCACTTTATTTTTAAAACTGCACAGTGTGATGATTGGAGAAACTTACTCTGGCTGGTCAAGGATTTGGGGTCTGTACATGGATTCTATGCACATGATTTACATAAATGTGGCGCTTTATAAGGCTCTGTATTATCAGAGTAATCCTTGCTGTGAAACTAAAGGACTCTGCTGTACAACCTATGTACAACGTATAAACCTAATCAGTTTATAGGTCCTGGCAGCACACGCAGCTTGACATAAATGGAGAGCTGTATAAGATGAAGCTAATTATTTTGAAGACAAAGTGCATTGCTAGGTCTGATTCTGTTCTCAGTTGCAGCAGTATGATCTGAGAATAGATCTAATAAAGCTGAATGAGTATAAGATGAGTTTGTGTGAGAAAAGAAAATTGGAAAGGCAAAAAGAAAAGGAATTCACATTTGGAGGCTGTGACAAGCCGTGGTTGCAAATTGTCTTCTGAATTTTAGTATGGACCCAGTTCTCACCCGGCTGCAAACATCAAGCGCTTCCAATGTGAACTGGTTCAGAGCTAAATACTCTTATCTTTAGATGCAAACTAAGATTTTTCTATTACTATACAGCTGTGAAAATTATATGTATGATACGTGATTAATGATAATCGACTTCAAAATAATTGGAAAGCCTGTTTTATCTGCTTGATTAAAATTTTTAAAAATTTACTTGAATATTGTGCATTAATGACATATAAATTATATATAGATCAGTGAGATTGTAGAAAACTGGCCTGATAAACCGACTTCTTTCATTTTTAAATTAAAAATAGTATAGCTAGCAAGACTAAGAAGAATTTAATTAAGATCCAGAGAAGAAAAAAAAATAACAGCAGTAAAGTAAGACAAAAAATAGGATAAAGGCCAGTGGAGAATAAAGGTCAAAGTACCTGCCTCTTCCTTGCCTGTATTGTGGCTTTTTTTGTCATACAATGCGCTGTACTCTGGCTGACCTACATAACGCAATTGGTATTTTTGGGGCCCATCCAGATTGATGAGCAACACAAATGTATCCCCATGTGCCTAATAGACTCCTGAATGATTTGCACTTGCCAGTTATCTAGCACAGAGAGTTTCTGTTGCATCCACTATTGTCATAACAGAGAGGATGGCAAAAATCTGACAGCACTAAAAACAATCTCTGTGGAAGGTTTAGTTTATTATCCATTGTAACTGTATGCCTTCAAACTCACCCCCTATCTGATTTGCTGTTATTAGAACACTTTATAACCCATTTTTCAGATGAGCAAGAGATCAGTTTGGCTAGAATCAGAAAAACCTAAGCATTTTCACAGCAATAAATCTGCTTGTATAATGATTGCTTTTTTTTTTTTTTTCCTATCAGTCGCTCTTCACATCCTAAATAGCCCACTGAGTGGAGACTGAATGATGGACATTTGAAACATGATCTGTCATTTGAGATTCATTACAGGGTTTGTATATTGGACTTAGTATCAAACTGCCACTTCTGATGCCATTTTGCTGGGCTATTTCTTTTTGGCTCTGGCTATAACCTCAAAGAAAATGTGTTGGCAGCCTTGTGTTCCTCTAGCTGGCCTTTGTTTGATGGTCCAGAACTTGGAGCTGTTGCCCTGGGAAGTAAAGCTAATTTAAATGTTTCCGGTATCAAGAGCTTTCCTATGCTATTTGTTTGTTTATATTCTGTTTGTGACATTTCTGATCTTTGCTCTGGAACAATAAGCACTGTAGGTGGGAGGTCAAAAGTCCATCGAGCTATGTAGTAGTCAAAGCATAAATTACAAAAGCAGGCCTGATAACTTGTTTGAAACATAAATTCTGCAGTTGATCATATTACTACAAATTAAGCACACTGATATATAGAACTGTTGAAGACAAGTGTTCTGTTTATTACTACAACTATCTTCAATTTAAGAGCATTCTTACATTAAAAAACCAATAACCTAGATAAAATAATGTCAGAAGGATTCAATAGTTAAAATATGAATAATATGATTATTATAGCGTATGAATAATATGATTCTCTAAGAACTAAATGATATAGGAAGTAGGTAATCTTCTATTACTGAGCTTAAAGTAATTAGAAACACCTCTTTGCCTGGTCACTTGTATTAGGAAAAGAACCTGAAGTTAAGTTTCAGAGCCAAGAATTTGATGGGGATATTCTTTATATTATTTAACTAAGACTTATCTCTTACAACCAAGGCATGACAGAATGAACTCAAAAACTACTCCAGAAATAAAATGGATATTTTCTTTTTTAACATTACTACATTACTTTTTTCTTTTTTTTTCTTTTTTTTTTTTTTTTTTTTAAATCAAACGTTAGCTCCTTTCCTTCCTCTCCAGTCATTGAGATAAAATAAATGCCTACCAAGCCCTCAGTCCCTAGTACATTTGCTGGTGGATGAGGCAGTGCAAGATGGTGGAAGGGGCTGCAGCACATGACCACAGCTGAGGAGCTCTGCAGACCTGGAGCACCCACAGGGTCCTTTGGCTGTCATGCTTAGTCCGCAGGGTATAAATGAAACTACAGTCTCAATACATCATCACGTTTCTCCTGCTGTAGGAGTAAAAACAAAGATGAGCCTAGACAGAGATTGTCTTATCTGGTTAGGGTGCAGTCCAGGAAAAGACAATTAGAAGAAACTGCTGTGTGAATCAGATAACCTCAGATCTGGACTCCCTCACAGCAGCTCCCATCCCATTGTCTTCTCTGCACTTGCCTTGTAGAGTGTGTTAGAAATACAAAGTTTGCCATAAACCCTCAAATTGGACTACATATGAAAAGTCTTTGCAGGAAGTAGATTTCTTCTCTCCTGTGAAGAGAGCAAAGCAAAGCAGGAACAAAGCAGTATATATATTTGTGTGTATATGCTCTCAGTTCACACACCATTTTTTACATCCCCACAGAATGCACATATGAGGTAATATCCTGATACTTCCTGGGAAGTGAAAAGGAGTTTTTAAAAGGTCAGTTTGGGCTCAAAATATCCTCACACTTCTGCCATATAGCTCCAGGGTATTAAGAGACACTCAACGAAATAAATAAAAATAAACAAATAAAGCAAGACAGCAATTCAGTTCCTAATCCCTATTTCAACCAATTCTTCAGGGCTGCTTCTTCCAAAGCAGACTATTTTTTCTTGCAGTTTTGTAGGAAAGAGTTTTAAATTTCCTTTTCATTGCACGCATGACAGGTAAATCACAGGGAGATTATACTTATTTTTTTTTTTAGAAAGTCCCATCCTTCATTGCAAGTTTAAGATGCAAATGACAATGAGTATACAGACTTAGAAGAAATTGTTTGCTGGAGTTAATATTCTCAGGTGAACACTGCATCTCTAATTAAGTTCTTAGGGACATTTCAGTAGACAATTTAAACAATTAGTATTATGTAGCTCCAGCATCACATTAGAGTGTTGCACATTTGTCTTCTAAAAACCCAGGCAACTTAAAATGGGACAATTATGTAAATACAAAGAAGAGAGGGAAACAGCTACACAACTATCTCTTCATCTATCTCAACAAAATTGTTCAGTGACATCAGGTTCTTTCTTCGAGATTACCAACCTATGTCTACCTCAGCAAAATACACGAATCATTGCAAACCATGAAGACATCTGGGGAAAAATTGTTGCAGCAGGCACACTCAAATATTTGTTACATCCTAAAACACATTTCATGCTTTTCTATGCCTGCACATAAGTATTTAAATGTGTAATTGTTTAATCATAGAACAATGCAACAAAATAAAATAAATAGCCTTTTCATAAAAATTGAAGGAAGCCCCAAACATCTGAGTTTGTTCAGAAGACCATATCTTCCATACGTTGCAAAATGAAGACAGGCTTTTAACCAGATCATTGCTAAGTGGCACTGTGACACAGTTGGGTAGCTGGAGGTGACAGAGAGTATGAGGAACACAGTGCAGTCCTTTCCTGATCATGGCGTGGTGATACGTGATGAACTCTCAACCAGTCCTGCTGTCATGGGTGATTACAAACATTGTTTGCCTGTAGGACACTAAATACTCAAATTTCTCAGGTACTTCCTTCCCATCTTGAGTGCTATCTGAAGTCATTTGTATAATCTTGCTAGAAGTAGGAAATGTTCTTTCTACATGACAAGACCTACCTGAATCACAGGAATATCTGCCAGAGTTCCTGTCATGATGTATAATAATTAGTGTCTGTTGGGTTTATCTCCTATTTTCTACACTTATATTTTCACTATTCTCATCTCATAAACAAAGAATTATGAATAGCTGTCAGTGCTATATATGAAAGAGCATTTCTACTACTATTTTTTGTTCTTTTTTTTTTTTTTTACTGTTTGATATTTTTTAAGATAGCTGATTTTAAGCATCAGCAAAGACACTTGACAACTTGATCTTTATGACATGTTGGAGAAAATATCTTTGTTCCTTCGTCTTAAGCATGGTATGCTTCTTTTAGGATCTTGGAAAAGAGCAGTCTAGAGAATAAGGGGCTGGGGACATACTGATTGAACAATCCATACATATTATTTGCAAAGATGTTTTCATTCCTTGTTGCTCTCCATACTATTTTTTGTTTCATTTGGTTTGTTTTTCATAAGGAGATAGACAGCAGGACTAAGGTATCATTGCACAACATTAGACTAGTAAGGGCATTAACACCTTGAAAAGAAAGGAGGTGAGCTCCAGAGAACTGAAAGTCTCTAACCTGTGTATAGGTCACTGGTTCAAAGAGCTGCTGGATTTCCTCTGCTCCCACTTTAGTCAGTTCTCCACCTCAAAGAAACTTCAACAAAGATGTTTCAAATAGGAAAATAGTGCTTTCAGGTGCTCCTCTCCAAAATGCCTGGGCTCAAACACAGTGAGTTTGATGCTACACACTCACAGATCAATTAAAATTCTGTGAGAAACCTGAACTTACTTTCTTTCTCAGTTTGTTCTGATTGCCATCTTTTGGCTTGCTAAGATTGTCCACAGACTCAAAGACTAAGATAAAATCAGTTTTCTCAAGGTTAATAAATGATCACCTACAATATCATCACTGGTTGTTTCGAATAACTAACTAGAAAACTCTAATTTGCACCTTTTTTCTTCTCTTCCTCCTGTCCTTGTGCCCAAGATAATCACCATTTATAA
Source organism: Chrysolophus pictus (assembly GCA_037305975.1). Classification (NCBI taxonomy): domain Eukaryota; kingdom Metazoa; phylum Chordata; class Aves; order Galliformes; family Phasianidae; genus Chrysolophus; species Chrysolophus pictus. The sequence continues at coordinate 80,274,663 of CM074576.1, forward strand.
TTTATTCTAAATGTCCATTAAAGATCTGATTTAGCCTTTTTACTGAGTCAGCAAGCACAGAAATAATTATATATAACATCTTGATTTCATTGTGAAGACTTGCAGACTCATTAATGCTTTTATCTTATTCCTGCCCAGAAGCAAATAATATTAAAGTAGGCAACTGCACAATGTTGGCCAGTGTTGTGACAACCAACGTAGTTAGTGACCTGAAGATACTAAGAGACAAAATATTAATTTTAGATGATACAAAAAAAAAAAAAAACACTCCTCCCAACATTACTTCTTAAATCCAGTGATGTAGCTTAAATCAATTTTGAGTCACATATGAATTTTGCAAATAAAGCACAGTATTAAGTCTGTGCAGCTACTAGTGTCATTCATAGTGACTATTCATAATACAATAAATGTAAGCAAATGTACCATCTCACAGGTAAATATTTTATTAATATATAGTACATATGTAGATCACTCTGAAAGTAATGCCTCCTATTTATTTCCATGGAAACTAGAACCAATTCAAAGAGAACAATAACACTATAAGACAGAAAATTCTCAGCTACAAAACAGTGTTTTTCAACAGTCACCACCAATAGCTATGCATTTTTTGCACCAGCAGAGCTGACCCATTGTTTCACAGCTGCTATGACGGTGTCCTTGCTAGGATGCGTGTTGCCCATGCAGTCAATCCTTCACCAGCCCAAACAGATGAAAGTCAGAAGGTGCCAAATCCATACTGTACCATTGCTGTGCTAGGACAGTCCAGCTAAGACTGGCAGTGTGCTCCATGGTCTTCAAACTGGTGTTTTGGGGTTCTGGTGTTATCATGTTGCAATAGAAAGGATGTCTTTTTCTTTGTGCTGACTCTGAAAGTTCAACGCTTAGTCAGATTGTGATGTAGCAGTCACAGTTGATGCTTTGTCCGGGTTTCAGAAAATCCTTCTGGAATTGCCCCTTTCCTGTGTCAAAAGACAACGCAGATGCCTTTACCCAGTAAGGGCTATGTCTTGAACTTCGTTTTTGATGGGGAATTCACACGTCACCAGTCCATGGTCTGCCATTTTGACTCTGTCTCGAGTGGTGACACCACATCTTGTCACCGGTAACGATGTGATCCAGGAAAACTGCCACCTTTAGCCTTGTAGTGATTCAGTAGGTCCTGACAAACTTGCATATGGAGTTCTTTCTGTTCCTGTGTGAACATTTCTGGGACCCACGTAGTACAAACTTTGTGATATTCCAACACTGCTACCATCATTTCCAATGCACTGAAGCCAGTATTGAGCTCCGTACATGGATTCCTGGTCGTAATCCACCAATGAGTGCAGATGGAGACCTTCATATTGTGGTATGACAGCTGTACTTAGCTGTCCAGAATGTGATTTGTCTTTCATGGCATGCTTAAGTTCTTCACCCCTCCATCTCACCATGCTGACGTATACTGTTTGGTCTCCAAAAACATTCAGCAAGCATTAATGAGTGTCAATTTTTTCCACATAGAGAAATTGAATGCCACATGTTTGCTTCATTCTCACTTCAGTGTTGGACACCACTGTGTCCGACTGCCCCTCTGCTGCCATTTCTCTCATGGAAACAACATATAACAGGATGTTGGTGGGAAGGTTCAACCTCTACTGCCATACCACAAACATCCACCTCTAATGTCGTGAGCCAAAGTCACAAAATAGGAGGCATTATCTTCAGAGCAGTGCTTGTAACTGCACTTTCTTCAGAAGATAAGAAAGCAAAATGACCAAAAACTTTACAAGAAAGAACAAGTGCCTACTTGCAATAGTAAAAGAAATATTGCACCAGTTTCACTTTTACAAACAGCTGCAAATGCAATACAAATAAAGAAGCATAAATCTGTAGAGAAATACTTGATTCTAGTGTAAGTGCAGCATCTTTTTACTATAAACAATTTGTTCAGTGGATTTAGCTTTCTTAATTTTATTTAGCTCTGGAGGAGCTGGTTCTACATAAGCACAGTGCAATACAGAACTCATGCAACATTCTCTTCCTGAGAGTGCACTATTCAAAGCGAATAGCTGGAAAGTACTTTATTCCAAAAGCTTTCAGTTGGCCTTCCAACATACTGGGAACAGTAGATGAAGTGCTCTGTATCTCCTGCTAAGTACATGTATGCACATTACAGATATAGTAATATTCATCAACTTTACAAAGTTTTGCATTGATGGAAATAAGCAAGTACCATCCTGAGCTCTGAGATCATTCTTAATTTGCTCTGTGGTTGACAGAAGTCAGAAATTATTTTACACAAGTCAGGAGTATTAATGCAGTGTCAGATCAGTATGAACAAGAGCAGAATCCAGCCCAGAGCTGGCAAATATAGATTTCTGATTATTCCGTAATTTAATTTTCAAGTTCAGAATCATTGCCTTTTCCAAATGTCCATTACTGTTGCTATATAAACCACAGATTAACATATGCATACATATCAAGCTTTTCTTTAAGTCTGCAGGTATGGTGGAAAGCGGGAAACTTTATAGACTTTGTGCAGAATCACTAAAGTTAAAACAGAAACACAAAAGTAGGGACACATCAATAATTATATTTATGGATATTGTATATTAAGATATTTTACTTAAAGAGATCAACTTATATTTATTTTTTAAAAAAATAGATGGGTCATAGCTAAGAACGACTGCATTTTTGTAGTAATCATGTACACATTGCTGAGAAGAAAGAAAGGTATGATCAAAATGTTGTCTAGTTTCAGTGTGTATTACTTTAAAAAGAAACACGTTTGATCTTATAGTAAACCTTCAGAAAATTCAACAAGACTGGTATATAAAACAGAACAGCTCATTGTAATAAATATAGCACATTAAAACTTCTTGTATTTTCTTCAATTTTTATTCTTACAGGAGAAATGATATCACTCACTAAATATGAATGCTGCACATGTTAGCAATAGAAATATTGATTTTTGTAATTTTGCACTTGCCTTAACTTTTCCACACATATATACAAACACAATTAACATATGTAGGGGGAAAAAAAAATACAACATAATTGAGGGAAATAAAATCCACAAAAGTAGGCAAGTTCTGTACCAGATATAATTTTTTGTATTATTTAATGAATAATGACACATGAACATACTTACTAGAATCCTTGTAAAGAGTATATGAGCACATGATGCTGTAGGTTTGTTAAAGCACAAGGTGTACTTTGTCTAGATTAAAAAAAAAAAAAAAGAAAGAAACAACAACAACAAAAACTTTTTGTGTGACTTTGCTTTAGGTTTAAGAAAGTTGGATGTTTAAAAAATATCTTTATTACTTGAATATGAATATTTTTGTATAATAATATCGGAAGAAGGTTTTAAAAGAAACAAAAAAATATAACCTACTTGCTTTATGGTGTGCAACTTTTAGAGAAAAATAAACAGGGTATGTGTCCAGTTTGTAAAGAAAAAGTGTTCTCCTTTCAAGATTACTCTTTCACTCGCTAAATGCAAGGTTATGACAACTTGAAATACTTTTTTTTTTTTTTTTTTGTGAACCGACAAAAAAATAAAGCAATGTGAGTAAGTTGCGTATGCAAACTTTTTTAAAAGGATTTTTTTTTTTCTAATGGCAATATGAATTTAACAACATAATAGGAAAGGCTTGGAAGGTTCCGGTTCTATGGTTTGACTTGCATGACATACTGGGCTGGAGAATATTTATGGGTTAAGTTGGCACAGCTTCAACCAGATGCAATGGAACTGCTTGGCTTACATCAGCAGGAAACGTGACCTTTTGCATAAGAGTACATATAACAGTAAAAGTCCCTCCATTAATATTTTCCTTCCTTTTCTCTTCTTTTTGTTCTACTGTTTTGTTTCTTATTTATGAGGCATATATTCTATGTGTATAATTTTCTTAAAAACACAAAGGGTGATGGATTTGCTCATGATAAATCAAGTAGTACAGTCTCACAACTCTCTGAGGGAAAGATTGAGTGCAAGTCTGTGTTGGACATCTGCATTCCTCCATTTTTCCACCTTTTTAGCTCCTCTGGAACCACAGGGTAGCCAAGGAGCAGACAAATACAGCAGTGAGTAGGGTTTTTTTGGTGCTTGTGTGGTGTGTGTGAACAGAGTGGAAGAGCCTGAGTGATAATGGAACTGTAGAAAAACAGAACCAGCTCAGATCACCACAGTGTTATCACTGTACACATGAAAGCTAACAAGAAAATGTCCAAGCAGTCATTATTGAAAACCCGAATTCTTGTTTTTCCTTTTTAAATTTGTTAAATGCCTGAGTCAGGAAAAATTCCATCCTCGATTTTCTGAACAAACTATAAGGTCCGTGATTCTTTTCTTGACTGCAGTGCCATAAGTCAGGAGTATCACTATTCAGTGCAGTGGGTTAGGATTCATCTTACAGTCACTTGACATGGAATCATTGTCTTACTAGCTTTTCCATCAAGACCCTCTTCTCCTCAACTTTCTGAAAGATGTAAGAAACATTGTACTTATTTCCACTCTTCCATTTTATTTGATTTTTTTCATTTGTATAAACCTTCACATTCCAAGAGGATTGCTCCACATTTGAAATTCTGTGACACAAGAACTTTAAACTTAAATTGCAGTAAGGGATAGGCAGCACGTCACAGTAGTTCTTACAGAGTCTGAACATACGCCATAGCGAGAGCTTAAGTTTGCAGAAGAAATAGCATTCTTCTTGATTCAGGGGCCCAGACCATAGATGTGGTTTCAGTTCATGAGTGTCAGAAGACTTTGAAGACATGACAAATGGATCCATTAACCTGCAGCAACATGTAATTAAACATATTTTCTATAAAACCATTTTATTTTGCAGCTGGAGTCTGGAGCCTGGAGTCAAGCTGACTTATTTTCCAAGATATTGTTTCTACAGACAGTCACCTTTTGTATTTGGAAGCTGCCTGTTACATCTACTTCTCATGAAATTTTTTATTTGCCATTTGAAATATCAATAAGACCATCTGGTTAAAAAATCATAGTTTAACCAATATCAGTATGATTCATTGACCTGGTATGGTGGCAAGAAATATGTTTAGCATTCTGTTAAACATCATATGAATTACAATTGCTCAACTGTCAGCATGTCAAGTGCACAGAACTATGGGATCCACTGTAAATTCAAAATATTTATGTATATTTAGTTACATTTTTTAAAATATTGCTATTAAACAGACATTAATAAAAAAATAAATAATAGAGGATTCTATTCTTTACTACATTACTCTGTATTCCTTACTGCTCTTAGACTTACTACTGAGATGAATACAAATGCGGGAATTATGTTAATTTCTGGTATTCTTTCCCAAAATTATACATATGTAAATAAGGAAGCACGCCATATAATGCTGCATACTTGAGGAGAGACAACCAAAGGAAAAAGTAAGTAAACAAGATTTCTTGGAAGGCACTCAAGTTCTGATTCCAAAATGTAAATAAATACAGAGTAAAAAGACAAACAGAAAAGGAAAAAAAGAAACAGTGAGGTCTAGATGAAAATACTTAGAGTTCTTCTGGCAAGCTAGCTTGGAGACTTCTGACTTGCACCATACAGAGGGGCAAACTGAGACTACACACTTCATGACTGACAAAACCACAGAGTCATTCCTTTTCTACTACTATAAGCTCTCATTTTCACACAGTCCTTCTCCTCAGCACAGTGAAACTCAAATACAGGAAACGTTATGAACTATGCTTTCTTGAGTTTCCTGGATTGCCACATTATCATTATTACCAATTATTACTTACTGTTTTACGATAACATTATTTAGTTGATAAATTTTCCCTCTTCTTTTCTCAGTACTTAATTCCTTTCTGCGTTTTTGCCAACATACTTTTAAATTTGTTTGTTTTCAGTTTGTTTGTTTATTTGGTTTTCATATTTATTTCCCATAAGTAATTGAATTGGTAATTAATGAAAAACTGTGTATCATTTAAGATCAAGCTTCATCTGTGTAGGAATTTGGTGTAGTGTCCATATTTGAAAAATAGACTCCAGAAAATTAGTCAGATTTCTGAACAGCTTTATATTCCAGTTACATTCAGCATAAAGTGATATACACGCAACAAAATCAAATTGCTCTTTTACTAGGTCATAATCACTGATGGAACTTAACCAGTTTAGCATATTCTCCATACTTACATTATTATAGGGGATTATGCATCAAACAAAGTGAAGCTAGGACAGATTATCTGCCCTTTATATGCCACTCAATTCTGTCTTGAGAAATTAGGTGTTGTCTATCATGAGATGTACTATTGGCTATAATGGTGACAGCTGTCAGAAGCAAACAGTCCAAATATTTGATGTGGGAACATACCATGGCTTCTCTTACGGCAACACTGGGTATGCTGACAGTGACAGCCATTGGAGAGATTTTGTTTCCAGCATTTGTAATTCTGCACACTGTAGGAGCATCGTATTAGTCTGACTGGAAAGAGTGTAAAATCACTAAAGGAGGAATTTACCTTGAAAGAGAATGAAAGAACGGAGCTATTCCTCTCTGTTGGTTCATATCTCATCCCAATAAGATGTGTCTCCACCCAGCCTTTCTGGGTACCAGAATCTGGCACCAAACAGGTGAGTGAAAATGCTGAGTCACGCCATTTGAATTCTTCCATGCAATGCTATCTCAGCCTTCTCTACAGTCCCTATTGCAATACATGTCTTCTAAGTCTCTCATGAATGTGTCTACTGATAATACACTCTACAGAGTCACAGCATTTCATGATGTTTCATCAATACATCATATAATTTTGTTGTTTTCTGGGAACATATTTCTTGTATTTGAAATCTTATTTCTTTTACCATATATTAGAGGATAATCTTGTAATGGAAAATTTATTGTGAAGTTGAAGGGTGTATGTTTATTTGGGTATATAAACACGATGTCATGAAAATAGAATCTAGTCAGAAGTTGTAACCTGTGAAAAGATGCAGGTTTTTTTAGTGATTGAAGTCACAGAATGTATACTTCTGAGCAGACAGTTAATTAGTGAGGTAATCAATGGATGCCTGGGAAAAAAAAAAATCTTCTTATAGTCATATGAAATACAATAAAAAATATAAACTTTCATTTCTGTTTGCCAAAAAGATATGAGTATCTTGTAAAGGAACTGTTACAAGCTATCAACTACATCACGTATGTATATAGATTTTTGACAGCTCAAAAGCTATGTATGCATCCATAGTAACTTTGCTTTACTCCCTCTGGTAAATAATTAGCATTTTTAAACTGATTAAATAAATATTTATATTACAGATTAGAAGTGATTTCAAGGACTTATTACAGGCTCTCTTTGTTGTAAATGGGGTGGAATGGCTCTGATCTAATCTCCTGGGTAAATAACACACTTTATAATTTTTAATTAAAAAGGAAGAAGAGAAAATTATTTAAAACAAATATTTAAATACCATGAAGGATTTGTTTCAGAAAGTGACAAAAGCCATCAGACTTAAAAACAAGAGAGCTATTCCATTTTTTATTTCTTTCTTATTGCTAAAACAAAACAAAAATGGCAATTAATGAAGTTTCCCTTCACAACCTGTCCAGTGGGGTTAAGAAATGATGTCTGGCCTTCAAACTTATGTGGACCAGTTTACAAAAACTATTGTAGCCTTAAGCTGAATTAACTTCAAGTAGATGTTCTGTAAGATTTGCTCTCTAATCTGCTTTATGGAACAGCAGAATCTGGAGCATGACTGGTAGGTACTGTTATATAGCTTTATTTTAATGTAGAAAGCAATAAGCTATGTTTGCTGAAAGATCCTGCTCGAAGATAATGAATTTATACAATGGTTCATCCTTATATTAGTCTTTATAATAAGATATTCACTCAAAAACAGCATAATAGAATATGTTATTCCTCCTCACTCCTATTTGCAGGTGACTTAACCGCAGAAAAGAGAGATCTTCATTCTTCCCACATCTATAAACATATTTATGGTGAGTGTGAAATAGTTTTCTCTCCCTTTGTTCTGTTGGAAAAGTATTTCTGGAGAAGTATTTTCTTTGTTGAGATCCTTTGTAAGTTGTGGCCACTGTAGAAAATGTATTGTTAAATTGTGGAGTAGAAAAATAAATCACCTCTATTAGGTATAAAAAGGACATACCATGAAAGTAGCTGAGGGAACTCCAAAAGAGACTTAGAGACTTCAGATGGCTTTTAGAAGATGCCAATAAATAGAAATAAAGGTTGGTCCTGTAAGTATAAAACCAAGACTAACTCTCCTAGCTGTAAAGCCCAGCCTTCTCTATTGGTATCCGAAGTAGTACTTTTTTCAAGCCTAGATTATTTTTTGGCTGTTGTTTTTTGGAGGCAATTGTTATAATCCCCCATCAATTTTCAGCCTTTCACTAAGTATTAAGATCCTTTGTTGCTTGTATGTTTTATTCTTAGCTTTGTTTACTGACAGTGCAGCTGTGGGCCAGAACTCTTCATTAGGACAATCCAGATAAGGGAAAAGGCACTGATTATTCACAGGGCTGATTGAAAGAGATCTCCATTGCCAGTCCATCTTATTCACAAAATTTTCTTATCTATATAATCCAGGGTAAACTTATTTATCCTATCTTTTATCCGACTAAAAAGAAATCCATTTATTGACTAATAGTTTTCCTTGTGGCATCATATTAAAAGTTGATGACTAAATGCTAATGCCTGAATTGAGTATATCTATTTCATTTCAAATTTCTAGAAAACTGGATATCTTACCTGGACAGTGTTGCATAGGTAATTGTCTCATGCTATTCAGCTCCCTTTTCATATGCCTCCATGAGTTTTAGTTGTCCGCTAAAAAATATTACGAAAACCTGAATACTGTCAAAGTCAGAGAAAAGAGTAAGTACAGAGTTCTCTTTTTTCCCTCATTTCTAAAATGTAGCTACTGGAAATCTAAATCTTTAGATTTAGATAGTAATTTTTAGATTTAGAAGTAAAGATATCTTTGCTGTACCTGATAAAGGTATTAATGTTTCTTACTACTCAATCCAAATTTTATATGTAGCTTTTTAGACTTCCAGGACAGAAATCTCCAAATTGATTTTTACTTCAGTCCTCGATTTACTAATTCAATTTTTATACTGTCTTTTCCATTATCTTTTGAGATTGTAAGCTAATTATCTTCATTAGTCATATCAGAAAAAGGAGCTAAGCTTAGACTTCCATTTGGGTTCATGACAATTTTGCCTTTAACCTTTGCTACACCTTTACTGTGTAACAGGGCAGGAGCATGAGTGCAGTGACTTTTCTTTTTCCTTTTTCCTGTTCCTTAGACAGATTTTTGGTTTTCTTATATTTGAGGAAGATATTTACCCATAGAGCCTGCTACTCTTCCCAGTACTTTTTCCACTTATGTTTTCACAAGTCTTCCTTACATTGTCTTGAAATTACCGAATTCAGCAGTTACTTGATCTATTCTTTGACCCTGCTGCCAACAGGTTCATCAATACTCTAAAAGTATAATATAATTTATCTACTACAAAAAGTCATGCAAACTTGCTCAGAAACCAAATAGAAGAGCCCTTGGATACCCAGAGTAAAAATCATCCCAAAGATCCTTCTAACAATGCAAGAGTGAGATATGAGTAATAGAGAACCACGGGCAATGTTTAATTAACTAGTGCAGATAACTCACTGTGTTCCCTAGCTCTTCTTGTTCACTGCAAACGAGGACAAAAGGTTGTTAATTCTAATGAGTTTCACACATCTGGGAATAATTCTTAAAACTTAAACATTCATAAAGAAATATTTTTGGATAAATTTACCATCTTTTTTAGAAAAAGATGCCCAATCATCACAGTTCAAAGATCATTTGGAAAACACTAAGTAGTAACAAAATAAAGTTTTAGAAACCTGAAATATTTCCCTATTTAATAGTAAATGTCACGTGAATTTGACAAGAGGGTCCTGGTTTTCAGTTTTGAGCACTTCAGATTGTAGATCATTTGTGACTAACAGATCTCATACAACTTCAACTTTGCTAAGCTGCACTTACCTTGCAAGCTCTTTTAAATGAGTTTTTAGGCAGTCAAGCTGCTTGTGTATTTACAGTCAAATACAAAGGCCATTGTATATTCTGCCTCCAAATAAAGGAGTTTGGAATGGCCTAGAGGATCTTTGATATTTTCCTTGTTTGTAGGACCTGAAATTATACTTTATTAATATTTGAACATTTTCTTATCTGGGAGAAAAAGTAATGTTCATTCAAAAATATATAGAATGTAGCTACCTATATAACCCATATACTTCAATTCAATAGTACGATTTCATTAATAGGTTTTTCTGTTTTTTTTTTTTTTTTTTTAATTTACCACTAGAGAAAGAAAAATGATCACCCACTACTTACACTCTAAACTTTCCATAGATGACATTCTGAACTCTGTTGCTGTCTTCTCATTTCATTATCAGTATAATTCATCAAGGTCTATGAAGTAAATAAGGTGTTTCTTCTACATTTTCACTCCAACCACTCACCTAATTTAACTGCAACCTTCAGCTTTTGTCAGAGAAAACTGAGCTGGAAATGAATCAGCACATGTCCTTCTCAAAGTCTGCATCACTCTCTTGTGTGAAACATCATAACAATGAAAGGTAATGCATTAACTGAAGGAAGAAAAGAGCAACATGAAAAATATTTGGCAATATGTTTTTCATAGATTTGTAAGAACCATCAACAACATTCAAAAACAAACCAAAATAAAAACAAACAAACAAAAAAAGAAGCATGAGATGTATTGTGTGCCAAGTCAGAGAGAAATAAAGATTCATTATTACTGGTGGTACATCAGAAAAGGAGATTCTCTAGGTCAGCTAAGATGAAATCTATTATTACATCTTACACTTTGTCTCTGACACGACAGTCCATATATTTTTTGTTGTTGTTGTTCTATCCAATAAGCTTCTCTGAGACATGATTTATCCTTCCTGGTAATCACTGTATAAGAATACAATCTTTCTCTACTCAGATTATTTGATTTCTGTTGAAAAGAAATCTGAATATCTTAAGAAGGTTCCTGATTTGGATTAACACTCAAAGAATTTCCAAACAATGAAATGATTCCTTTGTTGTTATTTTTTTCCCAGAGGTATTCCTCTGCAGAGAAGCTACCGAGATTTCTATTCTGTGCAACTGTTATCAGCACTAGTGGTTTTCAAAGCAAGTTTTGAGGCCACACCACTCAAGGTATTTGCTTGCACTTACAATTGGATTTGCTGAATTTCTGAATATTCTTTTATTTCATATATCTCTATCTATAATGCCATGGAGACTTCTTTTCCTTATGGAGATATTCCTTTATAATCTTGGATTTTCTTTATAAATTCATTTGTGTGATCTGAAATCAGATCTTGTTATTTGTGTGGAAGCTTTCCTGTTTTTTTTTTTTTTTTTGCTTGCCTGTTTTGGTTTAATTTTTTATTTTTGTAAGTTGTCGTTGTGCATATCTCCTGAGGAAAACAATGTCAATTTGTAGAGTCTCAGTAGCTAAAATTTTGTCAGCATTAGGTTGAAAGATGATTGATGTTCTCTGGAAATATAAAGTGTGCCTATTCTGGTTATTTATGTTTTATATTGACCAAATAATCACAGCCAAAGAAATATAAATTCAGTAAATTTATTTTAAATGAATTTTAACTCTTCACTAGTTCACTTGCAAAATCTATGCACAGGTCATTCATCTCTGTCTTGGTATGCTGATCAAAGCACCTTTCAATTATCTAATTTCCTACTTAGCTTAATATCATACCCACAAATTAAAAGTAATTTATGTGTTCTTTATGACTGTTGTCTTTCCACACTGAAGAAGTCTGTTTCTTTTTATTAAGCGTGCCAATGACATGCAAAGTGGTCTAACACAATCAGGAAATCTAAAATGAAGGTACCTAACGTGTTCTTGCCACCTGCCGCTGTATTAAACTAAATAAAAAGAGGACAAGAAACAGGCACCATAGTGAGGATTATGGATGAAGTGTCAGGCATTATTTTAAATCTTCTTACCTTCTGTCAACCTAAATCACATTCTCGAAATCTGCTTGGCAGAGAGCAAGGAAGAGGCTCTCTGAAATTCTTAAATTAAAATCGTTTCTTTTGTCCTATGAAATGGTCTCACTCCTGACACATATTCAGACTAATACCTGGTAAACATGCTAGCACATAAAAGATTTTATCACGTCTGCTGCTATCAGTCCAGCAGAGCCAGCTCCAGCTGAGTGCAAGTGGAGTCTTCTCCATAGAAATAGCTAAGGTAAGGCTGCCAGCAGTCCAAAGCAATCTGAGACAATGACTCAATTTACTAATGTCCTCAGGTCACCCAGGTGTCACATCTGACATAAAATGATGGCAATGAGACTACACAGCTGTAACCGAGGGAATGGGAATATCAGCAGGGTTGCAAAAATGTGCACAGGAGTGTGCTCCGAACTGGAGGACATTTGCTACAAATAACAAACAATGAGGCAGAAGAGGACTGACTGTGATACCTCATGTTGGATGGAGAGAGAAAAGCAAAGTGCCATTTTGTCAGCACTCTCTGTCCATCACTGGATCCTTCAGCCTCAAATTCACTGCCACCTGCCAAAAAACAGACAAACAGCATGCCCTCATGGAGGGATCTGAGACTGCTTAGGCAAAGTTACTCTCAGGATGCAAACTGCCAAGGAATGGCTCATCTTTGAGATACACAGTTACCTAGCGACATTTGCTGATCTTCCTAAGGGTTTATGTTCTCTGCACTGTTCAGGGAGAAAACCTCATATTTAAGAAAGCGAATCACAGAAAATAGTACACAGAGTAATGAACATCTGAGCCAGAGGACACAAAACGATGAGAACAAACACATATAATAAAGTGTACCTTTCTCTCTGAATTAGACATTTCCCTGCAGGCCAGCATAGGTTGTCTGTACCCAACAGAAGTGCAACCCCTGAGTTCAGTGACTGTGAAAACTTCATCACAGACTGGTTCAAGGGCTGTGGAGGCTTTGTGCTGATCATTCTTCAGCCTGGGGCAAGGGGACTGATATAATCATTGTCAGGTATGGATTTTTGAGGTAGGATCTTAAATCTCTTCCGTCAAAGCTGTTCCACTTCACATACAGTAATTAAATATTCAGTAGTCCAAAGAGATTGTACAGATAATGACTTTGTAGCCTATGGGTGTGAAGCTTGTTTATGAAGAGGATGTCTGAATTCATATACCTTCTCCAGATAATACCCCGTTCCAGTCCCACTTTGCTCAAAGTTTACAGGTTCACTCTCTCCAGCCAATTAATCATTATTTTTTCACAGATACATTCGGACAGATAAAAGCACTGGATCCCAGAATATTTCATGCCCTACATTCAGAGCCCCATAGGGTTAGCTCAGGGTTCAAATCTGCTTCCTTTGCCTCAGCCAGATAGGAAAACTGATCCCTATCACCTACATTTTTGTTAATAGAATTTCATAAATTTCTTCAGAGAAAATCAGCTGTTGAGCACTTGCATTTTAGATTACGGTGCTTTTAAGGACAATTAGGAAGTGGAGAGTGTATTTTACTGCTATGTTCCATGAGATTTTGACCACCAGATCTGCAAAATTGTCCTGAACTCTCTGTAGATGTTTCTATGTGAGGACTGTCATGCTGTTCTTCCAGCATTGTGTTTAATCAGTGGTAATCACTATTCATATTACTTTATCAGTCATAATGACTAAATTTTAGCTTTAGCCCAACTAAAATTTAGTTTTTCTTTTGTTTTATGGATGGTTACTTTTCTTGCAATATTCTTTCTTTTGTTCTTTTTTTTTTTTTTTTAATGGGAAAATATGGACTATTCAAAAGCAAGTAAATTCCTAATATTAATAGAAAATTTTAGCTCTATAAGACAAGATGATACACATTACTGGATTTTGGTAATGTTTTATTTTGTGGGCTTTTTCTTTGTTTGTTTATTGCTTTTGTTTTAGAGGAAGGGGGGGTCAGTTTTGCTTCTGTTTAGAGCTTAAGAAGACTAGATACAATTTTTTAAAGATTTGACACCAAATTACTGCTGTTTCTAGAAGTCCCTCATGATTTCATTGTACGACTATGCAGCATGTCTAAATGGGATAAACTGTAAGATTAATACTAAGGAAGAGACACTTAAGCATGCAAAGATTTCAGTTGGAGGTGAGGATCCAGAAAAGTGAGATTTTTTGCCTCTTGAGATGTGCCTCTGAGAATCTGTCTCAAACAGGAATTATTTCTTACAGCTGATATTAAAGGTTACATTCTCCCTAGTGTTCCTATTCTTTGTTCAAACTAGTTTATTTTGCTTTTCTCCATTTAATTTATTTACTGTTTTGATGAAGTAGAGGGTTTTCTTAAAGTCCTAGCTAATGCACCTATTTCTTAATTTGCAACTTTACAGTTAAGAAAAAATGATATAGTTGTTCAGGCTTTAAAGTAAAAACTCAATTGAATGTTTCACACCCATTAATAAAACACTTTTTCCTGCTTTCCTCTCACTTGACGTATATGCCTTTTTTCCTTTAATACCTCAGAATCTCTTTGTAGTTTTTTTTTTATGGGGAGAAGTTAAGGGGGCTAATTTTATTGCTGTTTTTTTTCCCCTTCCTGAACTTCCTGAATGATTAAAGGGCAAAAAATATGCCTACCAAGAACAAACACTTTATAACTGTGACAGGAATAATCATACAAACAAAGGCAAGAACTGATAAATTAAAGTGGGTGAAGATGAGTATATAATAATTTGTACTTTACTGTGAGTCAGATACATATTTTAATGTGATTTTCTTTGTTATTAGGTTAAGATACCAGGGAAAACACAGCAATCATAACTTATTAAAGTTTATCCTGACACATGGCATAGACATTAAAAAGACAATCACGTGGACTTTAAGAATAGTATTCTGACTTAGTAATTGTCTTCAGAATAAATTCTTATTTTTTTTTTACCATCCTTAGCCTCTTATTCTCTTGGATAGTACTCTATTAACATTAATGATGACTACTGTAATTGTCTCACAAGTAGAGAAATGAAAATCAAGTAAATTCGGACTTATGTTTCTTGCATATGGTTTTGTATATCTCATACACACAGCCTTGTAAACATGCTCTGCCTAAGCTCTGTGCTATCAAACAAGCTCGGATCTGACAGTTATGTAGAATGAATAAGGCAGAAAGATTTCACCAATGCATAACCCAAGCACAACATTCTTCAGATAGAGCTTTCAGGAATCTATTGTTTGTAGAGTATATACCATATATTACAAAGAAATAATTTATTGTAGCAGATACAAAAAGTTCACAGAAGGAAAGATTAAGTCCAAAAAAATAATAAAAAAGGCCCTGATTTGAGTAAATGCAGCACCAACTTAAAGCACTCTAAACATTAAACGACCATTTGGTAAATAACTGAATAATGAAAACAGCTCTAAAGGTGATCTGAGTAACATTATGTATAGACACCTAATTGCAGTCAGTGGCAAAATTATTTCTAAAATATACTTGCACACACATTTCAATTACTTTTTTTGTAGTCTTCATGGTACACATTCTCAACATCCACATTCACTCTGTGTACGATGGTTCTTGCTTCGCCTATAATGAACACAGGACAAGGGAGAATGGATCTAAATTCAGACAGGGGAGGTTTAGGTTTGATATTAGGAGGAAGTTTTTCACTCAGAGGGAGGGTGGTGATGTACTGGAACAGGTTGTCCAAGGAGGTTGAGAATCTCCCATCCCTGAAGCCATTCAAGGCCAGGCTGGATGTGGCTCTGGACAGCCTGGTCCAGTGTTTGACAATCCTGCACCTAGCAGGGTGTTTGAAACCAGATGATCATTGTGGTCCTTTTCAATCCAGGCCATTCTATGAATCTATGAACATGAACACACCTCCTAGGAGCATTGGATTCTGACAATTAATATGGCCAGAGTGAAATTTCATGAGATTTTACAAGTAATTCAGAAGAGGCTATTATGAGAAGTCTGTTCTTTCTCAATTTCATTACTTTTTATATAACATGGATCTGTCTGCCATTTCCTTGCTCATAATCCATATCTGCCAATGCTCATCAGTTAGAAAAATTCCATTTTGGTGGCAGAAGGAGAGTAATTCTTAGATTACCAAAAAAATAGAACTTAAGTCAGCACCCTCACAAGCGATACAAACAGCCATAAGTTTCTCCTGTGAGCACTGCTGTGTTCACATGAATGAACAGAACATTGTGTTTCTGGGGCATCTTTAATTCAGTATTTCAAAGTAATTTTGCAGCAGTTGCCAAATTATAGCTCATATGTGACCTAAACAATTATCAGTAATCCCTTATAGCAGAACAGCAAACTTCATGTTTAAAGTTTGCTTAAAACTTTATTTCTTAAAATGAGATCATTTAATCACTTTTATTAAGAACATAATATCTTGTACAACTTAAAATTTCAAGATTATTAGTTTAATAGTAAAAGCATACAACAACTTTAAAAAGAATTTAAGTTGTTATCATCGCTTAAAACATGAACATCCTCCCTGTCTGTGAAACAGTGCTCGTCTTTTTCCTCCTGCAGATAAAACTGACAGGAACAGACAGATGACAGGTATGTAATGGATACGTAAGACTTTGAAAAAAGCATGTTCTCATGACAAGATTTAGTATAGACAAATCTTCAGGGCAGATGTGAATGAAAGCACTCTGTCCTAGTTTTATGGAACATGAATTTCATGGGTACTCATTTCCAGCCCTGTTAGGTAAGGAAACCCCTGAAGAAAACCCCACGTGCCTCAGAATGGTTGATAGTCAAGGACCTGGTTACACACAGCCATCTGTTCTCCTCTGCTGTTGATCCCACCTGGTACAGGGCTTCCAATGGAATTGGACATTTTTGAACATTAACATTACAAAGGACATACACAACATCTAAATGAACAAGGATACTGAGAACAAATCCTGGTACTGTGCCACCAATTTTTTTTTCATAACAAGAAGCCAAGTTCCATCGGTTCACTTGCTGTAAAGAGATGTTGATGTCTTTATTAAGGTGAAAGCAAACAAGAGTTCTGTTAATTCTGGTGTTTGATTATGTTTCCTCAGAATTTATTTTTCCAAAGTTTGAAGCCAAAACAGCAAAACATACAGGTTTGTTAGCTCCTGAAAAACATAACAGAAGTATCAGAAGTTCACTAATCACAATTTTATCTCATGCTTTTCCTCTGCATTTCAGACAAAAAATGGTTGGTTGGTATATTTTCATGGACCTATAGCAGACAAAATTGTCTTTTATTGTCTTATCCTTTTAAAATTAAAGATAGCACACTTCTGACTGATATTTACTACGACAATCTAGAGTCAGTAAGTTATCACATTAGATTTAGTTTGCTAGCTAACTGAGCTCATAGCAAAACACAGGTAAATGCAATAGGCTGTGAAAGAGAAAATAGAAGTTGACATGGGAAGAATATGAGGTATGATTTAATAGCTATAAAAATATTATTGTTATTTGCTTCTCTACTGGAGGCTAGATTTCATTCAGCACGTCTTCAAGAAGCACAAAAGTAGAATACACAAAAATTCATACGTTATGATAGAACCCACAATTCTATCAACAATTTTAACTGACATCAGTGCTAATATTTCCAACTTCATGATGGGCAATTTCTGGCTGTCTGACTTGTGAGTCACATGAAATCCTTTAAAACAAATGTCTTGGAGAACTGAGAATTTCATTAAACCATACGCACTTTTTAAAGTACATTCCCATCGCTTCTGCAACACTCTGTTGTACTTTGATGAAAACCCAGTTTTTGCTCTGGCTAATACAAATTTTATTCTAATTATTCTTTGTTGCTTGTTGCAATACTTTAAAAATACTTGTAATTTGAAATGATGCATTTGTAGTGATTGAAGTAACATTTTCATCTGCCTTTTATTCTCTGAACTGTTTGCAGTTTTATGAAACTGATATTTGACTTATTCACAAACCAGAGTTCTCCTTTTACTCTTCATTTTATCCAAGTCACTTGTTCTCAGAATTAAGCAATATTAACTATCACAAATAGTAAACAATTGCTTATGTACATTGATTAAATTATAACATCTCACCATTAAATAAATGAGAGCATTTAAACTAATTGGCTGGCCTGCTGAATGGCAACATTTCAAAACCCATTTGTGTGTTCAGGTCTAGGCGGTTAATTGAAGATATTTTACCTGTTAAGAAAATGCAATGACACAATATTAAAAACAGGTTTCTTGCTGAACACACCTTCAAATTATTAATTAATTTTCTCATTTTTTTGTTTTTTTTTTTTCCACGGGACAGATGTTATGTACCCAATTCAAATGATATTCTGCTTTCATATCACATATTTCCTCAGTTGCCATCAGACTGATGATTTCTCCAAAGATTTGTGAGAACAGAATAAGTGGCATTAGCTTCTCAACAGTTCACAAAAGAAAAAATCTGTGAGTGCCTAACAGTTTTGTAGAAAAGTTCCATGCTACTCTTAGTCCTTTTCCTGTTGATATCTTCTTTGGATCACCTGATTATCTGCATAAGCAGTCTGTTCAACAAGAAGATGAGTATTTCTACTGCTGTTTACCTGACAAGGGCTGTATTTCCAGGTCTAGATGTGTTTTGGCGTCATGCCTGATGATGCCTAGATGTGTTAGTCAAAGTCTCAGAATCTCCCATGGCAATCCCAGTGAGCAGAATTTAAGAAGACAATTAAGAGAATTTGTTGTTTATAGGTAAATGGTAAAGGAATTTGTTTGCTTCATCTCACTTTCCAGCTGGTGACGGTGAGAGGTAAATTGACACTTATGTCTCCAAAATTGGAAGTGGGTGAAAACAATGTTTGTTTTATTGCCATTAGTAGTTTCCTGATGCCTATTCTCATTGTGTGTCTGCATTAGCGTTTTAGGCGGATCAGGAATACTCCTTCAAAGTTTTCCTCCAATGCTCTCTATTTGTTATGCTTTGGTTCACATCACAAAGGTGAACTAGAGTACAGAATCTGGATTCCTGTTTAATATAACTGAACTGAAATATATTCCTCAGAAGCTCACTTCATCTACCTCAAAGGTGAGAGGGAGGTAAGACCATGGGCAAGAATTAGCCCAAAGCCACTTGCTCTTCTTGCCTGAAATATGCATACTGTGGGGCAGGAAGCACTCTGCACATGATGGTTTGCTCCCTAGGCCTGCTCACAATGCTATACCTGACTGGGGAACATAGTGGTAGCCTCTCCTTTGCCTGCTTTGCATTTATGAAATAAGTTGCTTTTTTTGGGAGGGGGGGGATGTAAAATACAGTGTTCTAGCGTGAACTCTGGAAAACATCAGTGTCAATCATTTTATACTAATGTAAATGGAATTAAATGAAAATGTGTGTCCATAAAATTAGTGAGGCTGCATGTTGTCTTAACATCTGTTGAAACTATTATTTTTTAATAATCAGGATTTTTTCTGATACATACACTTGCTACTTTTCACTTAGGTGAATAAGATCAGTCAAATTTATTTGGAGAAGAGCCATTACTATCACTTCTACAGGTTGCACTATACCAGTTAAGATTATCTAACAATTTACTTTTTTTAGAAAAGCATTTCATAATTGGAAAAATAAAAAGTAGGTTTACTATAAAGCAACAGAAACATGCAGACCTAATTTAAATGGGTACAGTCTCATGGGACCACTTTTATTGCAGGTGTTATTAAATGTCAGAGAAAATGGTTTCATAGGCAGAGTAGACACCATCAGCTCTCATAGTACATTCTTAAAAGTACTTGCATGCTTTTGCAAGATGATGAATGCACTAATTATGGGAAAGAGGCATGAAGCGTTCTGAAGAAGACCTGACTGGTACTCTATACGCAGAATAAAACAATCTCCTGTTGCAAGGAAATTTCTTTTTCATTTCAGGGGAGAGTGGTTGGACTAAGACTTCTTTGAACTTATTGTCGTGCTAATATTGGAGTAATTGTAACTGAAACATTGTGGTTCAGTTCCAAAAATCAAATGTAATTCCAGGTGAAAGCATTTAGACTGCCTTTCCTATTCTGTTAATACTTTAAACAAACTTGGGAAGCTAAGGTATCTTCAGAAGATAATTCATTCCAACTAAAGGCAATAGCTAAAGCAAGAAGAATTTATCACTTTTTGAGGATGCCTCTCTGTTCTAGGTGAGCAGGATGAATAACTTGCAGTATATGCCAAGTAGATAAACTGGAGATGTTCAGCCTAGAGAAGAGAAGGCTGGAGGGAGACTCTATAGCAACTTCTAAACTAAAAGAGTGGAGATATAAACTACATACAAAGAAATTATTCACTGCAAGAGTGGTGAGGCATGCTGCAGGGTTCCCAGAGAAGTCATGGATGTCCCATTTCTGGAGGTGTTCAAGGCCAGGTTGGACGAATCTTTAAGCAACCTGGTCTAATGGAAGGTGTCTCTGCTCTTGTCAGCGGCAATGGTCACGAAAAGGAACACAGGCAGTTTCATCTGAACATGAGGAAAAGCATTTTTATTGCAAAGGTGACAGAACATTGGAACAGGCTGCCTGTTTTCCCTTGAGAGAGGTTTAGAGTCTCCTTCTCCAGAGAACTCAGCTGAACAGCTTCCTGTGCAATCTCTTCTAGGGCACCTGCTTTTACAAGGGGGTTGGACTAGATGGTCTCCAGAGATCTCTCACAATCCCTAAGATTTTATGATTCTATGTGTAAAGATCACTTTAAGATCATTTCCAATCCAAAGCACTTTATAACCCTAAGATTCTATGACCACTGTTCAATGAAAAAATTCCAATTCTCAGTGTCTACTGAACATGTTTTTGTCAGATAATAACATTACCATAATTTTTTTTTTGTCAGTACTATATTCTCTTTTCAAGACCTAATTCTTTCATCTTTTTTCATTTATTAGGAATAAATTTATATAATATCCCCACATAGACTTGAATGGGCATTTGGTCAGATTTCTGCGCTCCGTTCAATACTATTTATCATTAACTATTGGCTTTTCTTCATCCTCATCATTTACCACTAGAGTGAGACCAAGTCTTAGTAACCGAATATCATTATTGGTGTTGTCTTACTGTGACTGAGCCACTTGGAAATGCTCACTTCCACAGAGCTCTCTGATGCTCACATGAGACCAGAGTCAGTGAAAAAAAAACATCTTCTGGACCACTAGTGGGCCATCAAGTAGCAGTGTCTTTTACTGTAGTGTAATTTTGCGGTGCATAATGTGACCTACACTTCTGTACTGATTTCCTTGCAGTATTATGGGTACTGCTATTAAAGTTAAAAGGAAGGTGGCCACTGCTGTCTTTGTAACCAGAAGGATGTTAGCAATATTTATTTTATTTATAAAAAGTAAAATTTCCAGTAAAAATATATTGAATATCACTTATTCCTCTTTTTATTATTTTCAAACACATGCATACACATAGAAGACATCTCTGTGTACTCTTTTAATAATGCTTTTTTTTGTTGTATTTTAGTTAATAATTTGCAAATGAGTTTTCAAATTTTGTATCATGTAGGTATTTCTCTTCTCTGAAACCTGCACTAGAACTCACCAAAAGTTTTTGTTTAACAAGAGAAAAATATTTGAGGACAACCTCAGCTAAGTCTGAAATAATAAATCTTGATTTGCCTCAGATGCTGAGCCAGCCTATGCCCAGCCACAGCTGTCCAACACTCTGGTTTTTGGAAAGCATGCTAGACAGTGTTCAGTGCTGCTCCTGAGCAGGATAAATCTGTTTTGCTATGTTCCATTTGAGCTAGGCAGAATTTCCAGCACTAAAGCAAAGGGGCTTAAGGGTAGCCTGAGCTTTATAAAGTGCAATAGACTAGAAGTAATATTATGCAACCAATGTCAAGGTATGCTATGAAAAGTGATCTGAATTTTTCCACCGTCTATACAATCCCAACACCATTATTATTTTAAAAATGCAGTCACATCTACATATTTATCTTATTCAAGTATCCCAATATCACATCTGAAATTAACAAGCCTATCTTTTTTTCTTCAGTCTTCTGACCTCAGCTCTTCATTCCTTGACAGAACAATTTCTAAACACATATCTGACACAGTAGGGCAACAACTCCTGTTAGTTTCTGAAGTAATTACGACCTATTTAAAACATCATCCCAGTCCTGATAATCTTGTGAATTTGATCAACCCAGCTCTGCTGTTTCAAATGTTTGCCCTAACACACAAGTGTAGCAAGCTTCCTCAGTCCCAGTATCTACGAAATGCCCAGTGCCACTGCTGATACTGACTTTCATCTTAGCTCTGCAGGCCTAATAGGATCCATCAACGAACCACCATAGCCAGACGTGATGCTAATCCTAAACTAAAGACATTACTATGAAAACATAATACTCCAAAATGTCCTTGACTAACTCCAGCAGTAATTGTGAATCTATTCCTCACCATTGTTCAGTATTTCCAGTCACACTAAGACAACATGTTCTACCTGATGTTAGCTTATTCTCATACAGATGAGCAATTAAACTAACCCCCGGTTAAATTCAACCCCTGGTTTCTTAATTACTGGCATTAATTATGACTCATATGTAATCCTGCCTTAAACTAACTCAACCAGCAACCCTCCTTTTTGGCAAAAATGACAATTCATCTGCCTCAGTAGAGTAAACTGGCAAGATAACAAGATTTGGTTGTTTTTTCTTTTCCTCTTGATCATGTCAAATGCCAAAGAATCACTTAACTTAATAGTGTACCAGCTTCATTTAACCCATACCTAATCACAAAATATTTCTATAAGGACCAGCTCTGTATGCTATACATAATTCACGCTCAACATTAGTTCTTCTACATCAGCTGCCCCAAACCATGATTGCAAGTCTATAAGATTGTAACCTTAATACAGTAAATAACTCACACCTTATAGTCTCAGAATCAAATATAATCTGTGTGCTCTCAGGTGAGTCTGGTAGTAATAATCCAGGTGTTTATCTCATTCCTTTGCTTCTGCTGTCTTTAGTTCTAAAACTGAGTTAAAAATAATAAAATAAAAACTCACAAGAGTCTTGTCCTACAAGATAAAGGCTAGACTTTCTTCCCCTTCCAGAGATGATCTAGGAATCCCAAACTCTCCAGGGCTCTTTCTCTCTCATCCCTGCCCTGGGATTGCTCGCCTTAGTTAGACATGAAGTATTTGCAGGCAGAAGCACAGGATTGTTACAAACCTGACTCCAGCCATGATGAAAAACATTGTAATTCATCCTTCTTCCAAATTCAGCCTAAGCTATTTGCCCATGTCAGCTACAATTGTTATTGATCTTGACAAAACCAAAAAATACAGCCGGCTGTGCTGTTTTAAATCTTACAGCAACCTTAACACTAGCAAGTATCTTCTGCTAGCTCCCTGCCTGACAGAATTGCTCAGACCACTTCAGAGCAGTTAGTCGCAGTACTAAAATGGGTGACTTAATGTTAATTCTTGAGCTAGTGACAGATTCTGCTGTATACTGTCGTGGATTGATTAAGACTAGAGTTATGGAACAGGGGAGCAGCAAGACACTGGGACATCTCTTGCCCTGTCTTGTAAGGTTAGGGCAGGACTTCTTAACGGGCGTATGTTTTAAGACGCTATTAGGATTTGATAGGTGATGGTGCTATAATTTCATTAGAGTTAAGACTAGAAATAGCAGGATTAAAAGAAACAAGTGCTTCCTTAACGTGCCAGGCTCACAGAGTCAGAATGTAATTATTTTTTTCCAGGAAATCTGAATGGCTTAATATTAATTCTGAGATAAACATTTTAGTCATAGAATTATAGAATCATTAAGGTTGGAAAAGACCTCTAAGATTTTCTAGTCCGACCTCCAACTCATCAGCACCATGCTCACTAAGCTTTTGAATTTGAGAAACAGTTCTGGGAGCAGGTTTCCTACTCAACCTGAGACATTTTGGATCTGATATGAAATACGGAAATGAAGTTAAAGTTAGGCCTTGAAACCCATGGAACAGCATGGGTTTTCCATATAGCTTTACAAGGGACTGTGAAAGACTAGGAGACAAGGACTAAGGTGAGGAGTTATAGCTGATTCAGGAACAGGCCAGGATATATGGGTACTGGCATTTAATCCACAGTTAAGAGTAGGAACCGGGTTAGGATATAGAACAGCACTTAGTTTGAAGATCCCTTTGCTTCTAAGCTCAGCATATAGCCTTGGAGATCTGTGGAGCAGTTACAGAAAGAAGAGTGATGGTCTATTAGTTGTCCTTCAACAAATTGGTGTTTCCTTACTTGAAGGCTAGATTTCAAGTTAGAATTCAAGTTAACATTAAAATAGTCAAAATTTTACAAGCTGCAGTTATAGTTTTGAGCATAGCAAGGGCAAAGGTGTTTTGGCTAGTTTTGGATCTAGTAATTGTCTTTTGCCTGTGATGTTGAACTAGAGTCAGGTTCGGAGTTAAAGGACAAATACACAGTAAAGAGTGATAGAGTTTTAAAATTATTGTTGAACCCTCTAAGTATGCCCAAGTCTAAGATAAGGAAAGGATAACCCTTTCAATTAGCCCCGTGTAGTTAAAGGGTTTTGGGGTGGTTGGGATTAAGTAGGAGCCTGGCTGGTACACTGGCTGTGAGGCAGAGAAGGTGAAAGGACCAGAATAACTGTTAGACCGAAAAGAGCCAGAAGGTGGCAAGATTTTCCGTTCTGACACCATTAATATTGGACAGAACCTTTTCTTAACCAAGCTGAAATGTTGAATGGTTTATCTCTGAAGTAAACATAATCTCTAGAGTGGCATCAGATAGCCAAAGGGAGTATCTCTCTTCCACAAATATCTGCCTTTCACAGTCCCTTCCAATCCCTAACATTAGTGATTCTGTGAAATAATCGAAAGCCGTCTTCCCTATGCAGATACCTGAAGCTACCCAGTAGTATTATACTCCTACAGGACCACTCCTTAGCCTACCTCCTTAGTTGATGCAGTTTACAAGGTAAAACCAATCTCTGTCCCCACAGTTGTGAGCACCATTTTTAATCATGAACTTTAACACAAGGTCAGCCTGATGAAAATCTGGCATTAATAACACCATCTCCAGTTGTCTACCTATCTTCACGTTGCCCACTCTACTGGCTTCATGTCAGCCACAGCTCTCAGCTAGCCAGGAGACAGTCATACTAGTACTATGTAATTAAACATTTTACTAGAATCCAAAATATACTTTCAGCTTTTCAGTTTCTGAAGAGAGATACATACTACTCATCAAGCCAATCTTATTTAATAGAGGTGGCTTATTTAATGAATGAGGAGTACTTTCTAGACTGTCAAATCACAGTCTACCAAATGATCTCAGAACTCCAGTTAAATACCAGCTCCTCCTTGGTTGCTCTGGTTTTCTTTCTTGCAGAAGTTTAACAAATTCTTACTCCTTAGCAAGACCCAGGCACTGCTTGTTAGTAAACTATTCAAACTTTATTGTCGTTAGTTTTCCCCTTATATCATTTTGTCTGAATATTTATATATATACAGCTATAAGCTCAGCAATATAATCACAAAGCTGAAGCAAGAAAAAAGAAAAAACCATCATTTTTCTATTTGACACGCAAAAAAAAATACACGCCTACACAGTTTGCCAGTTTGAACCATCACTGGCTGATAGCCACATAAACTAGTTAGCTTGAGAGTTAGGACCTTCGTATATTAAGGCTCAGACCCTCTCAATCCCCACTGTCATAAACGGTAAAGCATTTTCTGCTTCTAATTCAAACCTTGCCCATCTCAGCAATAAGACCTTGTCTTTTCTCACTACATGCCCACCTGCTTGTCAAAATAGAAAAGAACATTCATAGAAGTGAAAGACATATGCTGGTTTAAGATATGCAGTTGCTTCTGGGCTGGGATTAGTCTAGGTTTAAATTTTCAGACCGTTTAGGTCACTAGGTTATGTTAAATATTGAAATAGGGTTTCTGGTTTGAATAAAATCCAGACAAAATAAAAATAATTAATAAACTGGATTACACAAAGCTGAGGCAAAGTCTCTGGCTGAGAAGAATAAGTAGTTCATTGCTGTCTCTGGACCAGGAACAGACCACCTGTCATCAAAGCATATGGGTTGGAATTTGAAGCAGTAATAAAGTACCTTATATGCTTATGGATAAAATGATGGAAACTACAAATAATCTTAATGCATATCTAGTAATTTCTGGATAGGGAGTATGGCTCAGCTTCAATTTAAGATTCAGGCCAGAAAAGACTGAATACCTAGGATTATTGCTGCGGTCAGAAAGAGGCTTACGTTTAGTAAAAAGAAATATAATGATCTCTGATCTAAAGGCAGAGAGGAAAAGTTTTTCCTTCTTGACCAAAGGTAGAAGATTTGCAGATTTAAGCTGTGCTGTATTGGGATGGCATGCAGTTTGAAGGGCGTTTGTGAGCCAGAAAGTATTCCTGGGATACAGGTAAACAAAGGATGGCACTTGGCATCCAGATTTGGCTTGCAGTTCAGGAGCTTCAATTTCTTCAGTATCCTCCTAAATTTATAAGGATAGGAGATTATGGTTTACAGTTTAGACTTACATTGTTGTATATTGGCATGCATATACATGTGAAGATGCAATTAAAAAGGTGCCACTTTTAGCCATAGCTAGACTTCTGTTCACTGCAGAACAGAACAACACAGTTCCACAATCAGTGAACACAAGCAGCAGCTTCCATTCTCCTGAGACAGGTTTCTCTCCTTTCTTCTAATGCAACATTGCCTTTAGCCTTAGCTTAAACTAGTGACAGCCTGTAAAACTGTGTTCACTACAGCTCAGAGAGCTCAGAGGGGCACTTGCCTTGAGCAGTATATTCACGGATCCCCACATCAGTGTCTAAGCCCTGCAGTGTATTGCTCTGCTCAGAGAGCACCAGCTCACAGGAGGAAGGAAGGGAGCAGAATACAAAGCCTTGCTAAAGAGGCCCAGCTGCAACTCTGTCTAAAAACACAGTGGAAAAGGCATCAAATCATATTTCTTTTCAGTCTGCATATGTCATCCAAGAGGGAAAGAATAGAAAGATTCCATTTTCTACAGTGACAAATTCATTGACTTGCTTTTGTTTCCTTTGTTTGATACCAAGTAAATGAATATATTCAGAAAAAGGGGAGCATTTAGATTAATTATTTTACTAGCTCATCAATTTTTGCTCTCCAAGATGTAAAATACAAGGAAGAGTAAAATAAAAGCTTTAGAATAATTAGTTTAGGACTATTTTTTCTTGCAAAAAATAGGATTCAGATAGCAACAAGTAATTAGTTCATTGGTTACATTGTTCTTTCTTGTTAACATATAGAAAATTATGAGAAATGAAGATAATTTTAGGATAATTACTGTACTGATTCAATTTTTCTTGTCCTTTGTACTTAAAAAGAGCATGACAGATAAGTTGCTACAATAATCAGTTTTAAGTGAATTCTGTGCTGGTAAATGAGGTCAGACTAATGGTCTTCATGACTGAAGTTTTCTCAAGTAGTGCTACTTGTCAAATTGGACCTATTATTTCCCCTTGGAAATTGGACCTATGTGTTGTTGTTTTTTTTTTCTTTTGGTGTAAATTCAAATCCTTTATTTAGTGTTACCTCTTCAGAAATTTCACCACAACTTCCTAGAAGAATTTAGAAAACCTTTTACACATTGTCTTGTCAGTTGGGGCTAGTGCTCTGGCTTTCATGAGCAGCTGCCCCACCAGTGCATCCTGAGCCCAGAATATATCAGTCAGGGAAGGAAATGGTCAAATGGAACACCCAAATAACACCTTCCACGAGTCTGTCCTGAAAATTTCTGATCTAATTTCTTTTATTTTTAGGTGCATTTTGCTATTCTGAAAGCCAGACAAAATCTTGCTTTGAAATGTTCTGTACTCCTATAGCTCTCATGAGCACGCTCCCACGAGTAGGGTAACTCCCAGAGGAAGCATACAACAACAACGATTTCCAGTGTTCCTAGAATCTGAATGACAGATACTGATAAATGAAACTTTGCTGACAAATTCCCATTTAGTCCTGGTGCATTAACTATTTTAGCTTTGTAGGCTTTTAATATTTTGAGGAAAGATACTCTCAAAGCTGCTGATCTGACTTACAGTTTATGTCATTCATGTCTCCATACTGCGTAGCATTTAGTAATGAAAGAAAGCCATGGCCATAAGAATGTAGCAGTGGTTTATTTAAACATACAGACTACCAATTTTCTTATTATTCTCATATTAAACAAAAAGATGCTGAATTTAATCTGATGATATATATTATATATCTGATGATATATTATATTGAAGAGAGGGAAAACTCTCTTCAAGTAGTAAATGTACTTTTTTAGTCTCAAAGCTGAAGTTAAAAATATATTAGTGTAAGTGAAATGAAAACAAAAATATTCATAGAATTACAGAAACTGAGTGGAAAAAGCTTTTGAAGTGAATTAGTATTATTACATTTGACACTTCCTATGGGGAACTACATTGCAATCCAATACATGCGCTTGTATAAAAGATTTCCTAGTTCTGACTAAAAACTCATTTCCATTAAAGTCAGTGCATAAACTCCTGTATAGGCTATAAAGAGCAAGGACTATGGATATCATTATGTTAAGTCACAGACATGAACACAGGCAGAGGATCCATACTTGTGCAAAAGAGTGGTGAGGTATTGGAATGGATTGCCCAAGGAGGTGCTGGAGTCACCATCCCTGGAGGAGTTGCAGAAAAAGATAGATGTGGTACTGAAGGACATGGTTAGTGGTGATGGGTTGGTGGCTGGACTAGGTGATTTTAGTGACTTTTTTCCAACCTTAAGGATTCTATGATTCTGCACGATTATGTGATTGCCTACACTCAATATTCCTCAACCCATCTCCACCTTTCTTCCCACCTCAACAGATATGCAACTCTGTAAAAGACAGAGCCAACACAGGCTTATAACCTCAGACCTGAGTCAAGATGAGGGATCGTAGTCAGAATGAGGTGCCCACTTTTCAGAATCTCTTATTAGTAGCCTTAGTTTTGTTTCATTCTTGGCCCTTTGGGACAAGAGGGTCTCAGGACATAAACATAATTCAAGGTTGAGGATAAAACGTTGACAACTTAAATCACTGTGGGGACTCATTTTTCCTTTTTCTTTCTCTTTTTCTTTCTCTTTTTCTTTCTCTCTTTTTTTTTTTTTTTTTTTTTTTCTGGTCATGTTTAAGTGTCTGCTCTCAACTGAACTGAGGAAACTGTAGCTTTTAGTATTTTGGACATAATTTTTCACTCTTTTAGGAGAAGATTAAAGGTTTACAGTACTGTAAATGTTATTTTCTCTAATAACTTCGAAGTTGTTAAAATTCCTTATTTGTGATTAGTTTGGTTTGTAATGGGGAAGTGTTGATCAGAAAGGCAGTGCAACTATGGAATTCTTTTTGTCCCACATAAGCACTTATATCATTAAATGTAGGCTCTAATTCCAATTTAAGTAAAAGACATTTTGGCAGCTGTACCTATGTATTGTTTGGCAGATCCCTCAAAAAGTCTTTTTTTCCCCAGGCTGAACTGACCCAGGTTATATCAATATCAATTACACATTCATGAAAAGTAACAAGTTTTCTCAAGTCTTTTATTTTTTTCAGAGCAGAGGAAAAGTAATAGAAAAATCTGTCCAACGCATCAAGAAAGAGAAAAAAAAAATCCTAATTAAAACAACCTCATGACTTAGCAGGTAGTAAATTGAGAAAATGGAAGCTTTGGGTCCTTTCTAGACTCCCTAGAGTCTTCACCTGCACACATGGAGTCTTCACATTTTCAGAAATGTTCAGTTCATGAAACCAATTCTGCTCCAATCAATGTAAACAGAAATTTCATGATGCCTTCCAAAGAGTGACACAGTGATTTTTGAAACCATGATATCAAGGTATGTTCTTATATTTAATGCTCTTAGAAGAAAAAAAAAAAAATAGAAACACATTCATTAAGTTATTAACTTCAAGTAATGCATTCAGATATATGTGTATGTTTGTATATATACACACATTTCAGAAATGTGAGAACACAGCAATGTAAAAACTAGGGATGCTGTGAATTTAAACTTATTAATTATAGTTATGCTGATCCCATTTAGAAACATGTGAAAGATAATAATTCAAATCCACAATGAAGGAATAATTTTAATGCCTACTTCCTAAGATTTCAATGAATAGAACTAAATTGGTTAAATTGAACGAATAAACTAAATTTGTTTTTTCTAGCTCTTAGGGGAAAAAAAAAAAAGCTAGATAAGAAAAAAATAATTTTACATTCAATTTATTTGCATTGAGGCAAATTCTATTCTCTGTCTCAAGTCGTATCTCTAATGTCATGTGAATGCAAAGATTGAAAGAAATGGAGGCGAGATCTGTTGCTTAGATCAATTATTGGTGACTTTCTAGCAACAGTATTATTTTCAGTTTTGTCATCCTGCCTCAAGTTATAGAACGGAAAAAAAAGTAGTGAGGGAGAAAGGAAAAAAATATATTTTTTAAGAAAGAAATTGTTTACATAGGACTTCAAGAACCAAGCCTGCATAATGTGCTTATGAGACAAGTAGGGAAACATATGAAGCAAATGTAATGATAGAGGTGTATAAAATAGCAGATATGATTAAAGATGTACATATTTCACAAACAGAATAAGTGGTGACAGAAATGGCAAGTTATTAAGTAAAAATTGGATACTGTATTCAGAGTTTCTTTCTAACATAAAATGCAATCATTAGGGCACAAACTCAAAAAGCTCGCATATGAAAAACTTTGAGCTTTAGATGGATAACAGTAACATCCATACTGTGTCAATCAGGAAAAAGTATCAAGTGTTCAACTCTCATCCTTCATGACGTAAACTAAAGAAGAAAATCATCCACAGTAATTTCTGTTGCTAGGGAGAGTTAAGCCAGCTGAATCCCAGAACAGAAAATAGTCTAGGTCAGCATCAGTAAATAGTGCTTCAGGAGAGAAGAGGCTTGGTAAGGTGACCCAGATTGTGCTAAGAGCAACCATTTGGGATCAATAAGGGAGGACTGCTGTGGGTTCAGTCAGATCAGCTGAACAGCTGCTTGACATTCTGTCTGTTCCTAGAGCACACCTTCCAGCTCCCTTTCACACCAAGCAGTGCCAAGATTCTACTTGGAGGCCTGTATCTAGCCATGTTTACCAGAGCTTAGTACTGGGCCTGATCTTGTTTAAAATCTTCATCAGTGACCTGGATGAAGGGAATAGAGGGCACCTTCAGAAAGTTTGTTGATTATACAAAGCGGAGGGGAATAGCTGATATGCCAGAAGGCTCTGCTACCATTCAGCGAGTCCTGGACATGATGGAGAGCTGGGCATGGAGGAACCTGATTATGTTCAACAAGAGCAAGCGTAAAGTCCTGCACCCGACGGGGAATAATAACTGCATGCTTTAGTACAGGTTAGGGTCTGACCTGTCGGAAGGAGCTCTACAGAGATGGACCTGGTTGTCCCAGGTGGACAGCAGGTTAGTCGTGAGCCAGCAGTGTGCCCTTGTGGCCAAGAAGGCCAATGGTATCCTGGGCCACATTAAAAAGAGTGTGTCCAGCATCTCAAGGGAGGTGATCCTCTGCCTCTGCTCTCCCCTGGTAAGGCCACATCTGGAGTTCTGTGTCTCATTCTGGGTTCCTCAGTTCAAGACAGACAGGGATCTCATAGAAAGAGGAGCCACAGAGATGATGAGTGGCCTGGAGCTTCTCTCTTATGACAGTCTGAGAGAATCAAGACAGTTCAGCCTGGAGAAGAGAAGGCTGAGAGAGGATCTCATCAATGCTTATGAAAACCTACAGGCCAAGTGTTGAGAGGATGGGGTCACACTCTGGTCAAGGGGTACCCAGCAAGAGGACATGAGGCAGCAGGCACAAACTGAAACACAGGAGATTCCATCTGAACACGAGGAAAAACCCGTTTTACTTTGAGGGCAGCAGAGTACTGGAACAGGCTGCCCAGAGAGGTTGTGGAGTCTCCTTCTCTGGAGATATTCAAAACTCACCTGGATGCTTTCCTATGCCATCTATTGTAGGGAAATTGCTTTAGCAGGAGGATTGGACTAGTTGATCTCCAGAGGTCCCTTTCAACCTCTACAGTTCTGTGATTCTTCAAAAAGCAGTCTTTCTGGAGCATTCCACAGTGAGTCCATGATTCAAGTGGGAATATGGGAAGTGTGGGCAATTGGGAGGTTCATTTCAGACGTGTTCTCCTGATCTCTAATAACACTCTGATGTACATTCAAGTAGAAATAGAAGGAACTTCATTCAAATGGTCTTGATTCCTATCAATACCATGAAATCCTGGGAGATCTTTTAAGTTTCAAGAACCCAGGAAACCTTTTAAGTCTCAAAATCTCAGCTTCTTCTCTCTGATATATAAAATACCTCTTGAGAGTTAAAATTTCCTTCCTGTCATTCTTGCTTGCCCGCATGATCTGACCTTATCCATGAAAATTGCAGATGGTACACTGTTCTAGAGAGCATTATGTGTATAGCAAAGCTCTGCTATGATGCGCAGGAAAAAAAAGAGAACACCCCTTCATGGTCAGAAGTGCCAGTAAGTGCTCATTGCTATGCTTCAGCAAGCAAGAGCAGAGCAAAGCAAAGAGTGTATTCATTCATTTCTGACCCTCACCAAAATTATTATTGACCACATTGAAGCATACATGAGCTATTCTAAAAGAAAGCATTTGGATTTCCCACTCTGGATAAAGCACCAGCTCTGATGCTTTTACAGGAATTAACGAAACCCCTAAATCTCAGAGCAGTTTTCTGATAGACTTAATGAATAGCTGTCAGCACAACTGGCACTAATTGGCATGCTTTTGGGTACCCTGGAGGGACAAACTCAGGGTGGATAGCAATCTCACACTTCTTTGATTTATAAAACTTCAGAGTTGGACTGACACTTCATTTCTAGGGCAGTGCATTGATATTTGTACTTTTGTTTCTGTGCTGTTACTAATGCTGAGCACATTTAGAGACCATAATGTCTCCAAGACATAAATTTTGTATTTTTCAAGAACACCCTGTGGAAGGATTTTAACAAAGATGATTGTGTGGGCAGAAGGAAAAAGGAAAGGGCTTCAAGATAATTTAAAAAAAAGAAAAAAAGAAAAAAAGAAAGACTGAAAGAAATCTAACTTACGTGTGATGCTTACAACCTGATTTTCATCAATCATCTGGCTATTGTGCTACTTTAAATAATTCTTGGCATTGTGAATTCTATCCAGAAAAATTTAGGTCTCATGAGATCCCTGACTTGTAAAGCTTTACCATGGTCAGAAATGTCTTGAGAGAGAGATTTAAGTGCAGGATGCTTGTATGACATTTTTCATGGGGATTATGTTAAGGCTTCTGCCCAAATTTCCTGTGCGTGCATATACTATTTGTACATTATTATTTTACCCAGTAGAGGTAACCATGGCAGGAATACATAAATTGAGGATGAGACAGATAGATCATTCTCTGTAAACGTATCACTTTGCTTAGGCTAAGATGTTAATGATAATGTTCTTGAATTTAACAGAAAGTGGCTCAAATGAACACTTAGACCCACGCCATTCACAGAGTCTATGCTGAAGGTTGTCATATCCTCAAACACTGTCTCTTGCTTCCAAAAGCACATGTTTCCAAGTAGCAGAAAGTAACTCACATTTAATATTATAGTGGGCTCTCCATTTGCTCATATGGATTTTGGCCAAAATCTGGCAGTAGCGAATTATGGAAATAGTAATATCAATAACAGTAGAGTTATCTACATACAGCTATATATTTTTCTGTTTATTATCCAACTGGTAGGACCAAATGCAATCTTTAAAAATATCCAAACTTGCAAAGAAATCAAAACATCTTATCACGATTTATTCATTTAAGAAGGAAAATTAAAATGCGAATGAAATATACAATTACAGTTGAATCAAAAGAAAATGAAATGTAATTATCTTCTTAAACGAGGGTTTTGTAATTATAGTGGTGGTTGGATTAATTAGATGTCATATTAACACCTGTAATAAAATGTCTTAGGGAGTTTTCTCAGCTGAGAGAAAAGTTGCAGAAGGCTAGGGAAACCAAATGTTAAAAGAATAACATCGCCTTTTGTATAGCAGAAGTCTAACTAAATTAAAAAGCACTGAAAATCATTACTCGAATGAGCTATGTGAATTTATTTACTTCTAAAAACTACTTTCTAAAAATCCAGAGGGGAAAAAAGTTGGGGAAAATGTATACTTTAAAATATATTAAAAACGAAGCATGCCCATAACCTTCTAAAGGGGATGAAAGAGTGGTCAGTGTTGTGTAGTGCTTCTTGTCTGTTACCCAGTGCTGTTCTTCTCCAAAGGCATCCTGTGAAAGGCTTCATACTAACAGTATTCCCAAGAATACCTGTCAATTACCTATATTTCTCTACAATTCTCTACATCAGATTAGATGCAGTAATACTTAAAGATCTTTTGGAGAATCAAATCCACTGCACTTTTGCACATAACAATGGCCATATCACACATGGCTCTCCATTGCTCTGGAGCCAAGGCACTGGTGGCCTCCTCCTCTGCCTCTAGCCTGCCTTGGGTACCAGCTGGACTTGCCCCACACCTTTCTCACCTACCAGAGAAAATATGCCCTTTTTCAAAGGCAAGGCACCTTCACTAGATGGAAGTTGATGTAATTCCAGGCTGTTCTATAGCCAAATTTTCACTGTATCTTGTTTCATTTTCACTCCTGAATAATGCATGAAATGACACATAGGAAAGCAAGATATAATGAAAGCTGCAGCTATAAATAAACATGAAAACTTACCCACATATTTTCTTAAAGGAAATCAGATAATGGAATCCGCCTCTCTGACAGAAAATGGATTCTTGTCTTTTCAAGCACTAGTTTTGTGAATATTTACATGACAATATTCTGAATGTTTAAATACCTACAGCTACTGTGTTTGGTGAACTAAAGAGATACGCTTGCCCAGATAAATTTTTAGGGAAAAAAAAAGACCAACAGATTCTCTTAATGCTACCACCAACCACAACGTCCTCTGCTGAAAAGCAAATGGCTTAGAGATTTCAACTCACTTTTAAGTTTTATTCAATTCTAGTGGATCAGGCCCTATCACTTCATCAGATCATTTTTTGCATTCCACTTGAATGAAGCAATGAAATCAAAAGAGCTTTTGGTCATAATGAATACTGAATTACATTCCCTACTCACCATACATTAATATCTTAATTTAAAATATTTCAATAAACATTTTCAACTGACCCACCAGATGTACAACATATATATATATATATGTACATACATACATACATATATATATATATATATGTACGTAACACATCTAACAAAAACATACTCTGCCTCGTGGTCTTAGGAAAATTTGGCCTGATGATGTATCTCTAATTGCAACAGCTGTAAAATTCTAAGGGCTCATTTTAGTTGAGCAGATCCTGAGTTACATAGAATAATGCTTCATTAAAGAAAGCCTCCTAGGAGAGATGCTGTCTGAAGCATAATGATGCAGATCAGCTTTTCAAAGGAATTTGGAAGAGTCAGAGTCACCTTTGATCTTGTTTAGTACAGTAAAATGAGGATTCTGTATATAGTCTGCAAGCTAAATCCATGGTGAAGGAAATAGAATAAAATGGATTATTTCCTGTGTGAGGTCATTTGATAGATTTAACTCTAAACACTCTCTCTTGGGAACTGCATGAGATCCTAAAATCTGGAGAACAGACAAGCAGACGAACACGAATAAGGCCACTGGTTAACTCCATCAGCAGCTGACAGCCCCCAAGACAAAGTTGGGTGGATTTTTCATAAGAGAAGAACAGTGAGGAAAGCCAGGATGTTGCTATTGTTTTAAAGAGGTTGCAGTTTGATCCAACTTCAGTTAAAAGGCCAAATACAGCAGCCATGTTACACAAAATTTCTGTGCTGTTCTCTCCGGGTTGTTGGGGGCTTAAAACAGGGATGTAAGTTTTGTAGTAGTCAGCTTTCATAGAGTCAAAAAATGAGTTCATCAATGAAATTTTTGACCTGTTATACGCGTACATATGTGAACTCAGTTTGCTCAGTATTTTTGTTATTTTCCCATCTACACAGGAAGGGATTTTACATTTCCAGTAAAGACAGGTTTTCTTTTACCAAATTATTCTGTAACTGGTTTGATTTGCCAGATTCTCTGGCAAAATCATAGATTCATCTGTCTTCCTTTAATTATGCCTCAAAGTGGTGACTGAACAACTCTGAAATGTTGAAGACTAGCTTATGTTTTACCATACTGCAGCTGTATAGGTAAAATGTCTAAATATATACAGCCTTTAACATACTCTGGCTTCCAGGGGAAAAAAGGGTTATGGAAATGTTCTGCTAACATACCTGCTTATAGACATTAAGCCTGAATATGGTATACTGAAAACTTTGTAGATTCAAGAACTCAGGATTGATCTTAAATGTAATTCACTACTCATATTCTCTAGAAATCCTATATGTGTAAATTCAAACTCAATATATCAGATCCCTTTCAAGAAAATATAACACTGGTAGTTTCTGAGAGGTTATTAAAAAAGATTGTTAACACCATATAAAAACCACTTTCATATAAAATTAAGATTATTTTTTTCTTTAAAAGAAAAACAATTAAAGATAAACCTATTTGTAAGGAAAAATATAGAGCTACATCTAGCAATAAAAACTAGGTTTATGCTTTTTATTTTACAGCAAGCATAGCTTTTCCACAGAAGATACATCTGTTCCTAACTACCACAGAACATGAGATATCTTCTGCCCCTTAGAGAAGTGCATATCTTGTGTTTTTATTTTGATTCAACTATACATTTCTATGGTTCTGTGCTTATTCACCATTTCATCAACATAACTAATCATTTGTTTGCTGCTTATTTCAAGATACCTCCATATTTTTCATACCAATATTCTTCTTCTTATCACCATGGGAACCACGGTCTTTTCATCCTTCAAAAAAATTCTGTTTTAGAAAAGCTCTCATCCTTGTAATAGAAATTTGCAGGTGAGAACAGTTTCTCTCTGCTTTCATAACTTACAGACAACTTTACTCACTGTTGGTTACATTTACACCGTGGTCAAAGGCACTGTTGCACCTCCTAGAAGTGCTGTCACAGCAGCCAATTTAATATTCACTATGAATTTAGCACTGGGCAAGGGTGAGGCTGCAGCAGCAGCAAAAGTTTCTGTAGAGGTTACAAAACTCACCCAGTAAGTTCTAGCAGACAGAACAGCTGTTATTGATACCCAAACTTGCAAGTTTTGTACATACTAAGGATTTGTCTGTATAATATTCAGCTACTATGGTCTCTCTGATGCAGACACATTATTTTGACAGTCGTCTCTGCATCTTTTTTGTTTTTCATAGATAAGTAATAGGGAAATATTGGTTTGTATTGATGAATACTAGGGAAACAAGGGAGAAAAAACCTAGGAGAAGAGCTGAAGCATTAAACATTAAAAATAAAAGGAACAGTTGAAGGGAGACGAACATTATTTTCAGGGCTTAAAAGAAATTGCAAATTGCCCTGAAGGATAAATAAAAGAAAGACAAATGTATTCCCAGAATAAATTGTGAAGAACAAAATATTAAACCCAGGTTTGGTGAAAATCTTGAAGTTCTATTAGAATATTTTTCTGTTTTTCAAGGAGTCACCTTCCTTCAGAAGTCTAGACCTTTTTATGTGAAGCTGAAATTCAGAAAGTTTTCAGTCATTTATCACCATTCCATACATCTTTTAAATTAGGAAGGTTGCTGAGCTGTGCACATGCTTTCCGTTCTGTTCTTTTCTGAAGCCTGGGCTCCTCGGTGGGCTGGATTTCCCTCTCCTGCACTCATGCAGGTCAGAGTACTCCAGGGCTGGCAACAGCTCAGAGGCCATCACAGTAAGAAAACTATGGTAGAATTTGAAAAAGAGAGCTTAATGTTTCACTGCTCCCTGGAGGGACACCTCAGTTTTCAAGTCTATGAACTACAGATGGGCTTGAAAGATTTCAGATAATTTCACCTTATGGCAAAATGCACTTTGCATGGATTTGTTCAGTGTTCATTTACCAAAGCCGTGCAGTTTCTCTGACACATGAGTAAAGAGGACAGAGGGAGGAAAGAACCATTCCATCAGTATGACTTGTCAGTCTGGTTTCTGGTGATCTCATCTTTCTCCTAAACCTGACAGTGTGTAGAGCTCCCATTTCTGTACCCAGGCGTGCAAGGGAATGACAAGTGTCTCGAAATCTCAGGTGGTTGAAATGTTCCTCCAGATACCCATTTTCTATATTAGTACACAGATACACTGTGAAACACAGGTTTGGCTTCTGACCAATATCCTCAAGCACTACAATACTGTATATAATAGCAGTTCTACACAGATCAGTCAAGTACAGCAAGACCTTAGCAGTAACTCTATTTCCTAATATTTTTTTGCAAATCTTCTCATGTCAAAGGATTTTGGTTCCTTATTCATGGAGCACAAGTCTTATGAGGAGCACCTGAGAGGACTGGGATTGTTCAGTCTGAAGAAGGGGATGCTCAGGGCAGACATTATCACATCCGACAACTGCCTGAAAGGAGGTTGTGGTGAGGTGGGGGTAGGCCTCTTCTTCCAGGTAACAGCAATAGGGCAAGAGGGAATGACCTCAAGTTGTGCCAGAAGAGGTTCAGGCTGGATCCTGAGGAAATTTATGTGGATGTGAGGAAAAATTTATTCTCAGAAAGAATGGTGAGGCAGTGGCACAGGCTGCCCAGGGAGATGGTGATGTCACCATCCCTGAGAGTATTGAAGAACTGTGTGGATGTGGCACTGAGAAACTTGGTTAGTGAGCATGATGGGGATGGGCTAATGGTTGGACTAGATGATCTTAGAGATCTTCTCCAACCTAAATGATTCTATGATTCTACACCTACAGGGCTAAACCTTACAGTCTACAAGAACTTTTATAACCTCCCTTCTGTTTTCCACGTTGTTTATGTGCCCTTCACAGCCCATCAGACAAACTTCCAGGTCTGTAAGTTTAGAAACAAGACCCAATACAGACATTTAGGTGCAATATTTTCCAATTGGCTTCTAAACACACCAAAATTTTGTAGCATGAATGCCAGTGACAGAATAAAATCCCCAGGCTTTATTTCATGTTTCTGAGTAAGTTTACTGCACCAAGTGGAGCCTAGAAAATTCAGGATTTAAGACATATTCAAAATTACTTTCATCTCTTGACTCTTTTTTTGTTTCCCAGTGCCTGCAAGTTCAGAGTAGTTTGAATATGTGATTCATCAGATATTACTCATGAGCTTTTGAACAAGTGCATTACAGCAAGCTATTAAAGAAAGTAAATTGTCAGGATATGAAAGACAAAGTACCATCAGGGTTTGTGAAGAGTTGGAGAAAGAAAACAAAGCAGTCAGTTTTCAACAGGGCAAGAGGATAAAGGTGGAATATTCTCATATACATGTATCAATGCTGGTGAGCTGAAGAAGAGAACATACAGGGAGACAGTGCAAGTGTCAGATGGGACACTTATCTTTAGGCTAGGGACACCTTAAGCTGTTCTCTGCATCTCCTATGGAGCACAGAGACAGCTTTACTTCAGCACTGATAAATGCAAAGCAATAATTGGATAGAAACCAGTGAATTTTGTGAGATCTAAGCTAGCTAAATTTCTAGCTGAATGTAAAGAACCATTTTACATTCAAAATAAACCTCAGTCCAGCTGTGTCTGTGGTGGTAAAAACACATATATCCATATGCAAATCTGCAAGTGGCGCAGAAATAATCTCTAAACTATAAACTCTTCCTGTAACACTGCAACACAACACACTAAATATGATATTTGGCTCTGGTTATCCAAACTAAATGTAACATTATAGAAACTGAGACTGTTCAACAAGAAGTAATAAGGTTTCTTATAAACAAAAAAACGAGCAAAGAAACATAAAAGAGGTTGAAAAGACCAGGGCTGCTGACTGCACGGAAATGAACAAGGGTAATAAATAAAAAATAATAATTTGGACAACTCTTCTTTATTCCAGTTTACGGAATTGCATAGTCTTAGATTCTAAGCTGATGAAAGAAAATGTTTGTTCTATACTCTTTATCACTTATATGTAAAATTTATTTTGTGATTTAAGTTGTGTTAGAGACTGGTCATAGTTTTTCTATCAGTGATTTCTTTGCTGGAAAACTATTTTTGAAACTTGCTGAAAATTTAAACAATTGTAATAAACTGTAACAGACGCATAGATTTTATGTCCGTTTACCAAATGAAGCAAATGAAGATTTCAGCACTACTTAATTCAAACTTTTAATCCTCATTATTCCCTGATTTTAAAATATGTTTATTTATTTCCCCACGCTTTTATTTTCTTTATTTTCCTTTTTACTTTGAAAATAATTGAAAGACTGGAGTACAAAAATTTAAGATATAACAGAAGAAAAACTAATTAAAATAAATAAATAAATGAAGGTCTTCTTACCTACATATTTTGACCAAATTTTTCCAAGCATACGTTTTAGAAAAGCAAAGTTTTTTTTTTTTTTTTTTTTGGGGGGGGGGGGGTGGGGGTGGGGGTGGGGAAAGTATTCATATAAAATATTTAACATACTTACAGTGACTCATGCGGATCACAATGAAAAAACATCTTACTATGTAAGGATATCAGCCCTATTATATTGCAGTAGAATTTATGCGATAATTCCTTTGGATGGTGGAAAAAAATTTCCTATGAGTAGGTCATTTAAGCTTTTTGGGGCTGGTTCAGAGTAGCTGTGCCAGTTCATTGGGAAATAGATAGAAATTTACTGAGAGTCCACTGAGAGATAGAATTTATTTTTCCCTCTCCAATGGACTGTGTCACACCTTATCTGATGACTGAGAGTATCTGATGCTTCACAGTTTCCCTCCTCTCCCTCCTTTCCATCTAACTGCACTCTAGGAAGGTCTGGAAATGTATGCTAATATTCTTCATGACTGAAAGTTCTCAAAAGCACAGTAGAATATAAAATGCCACTATGCTGAGTGTACTGAAATGGAGTCTGATCTGCAGTCCGTAGCATCAGTAAGAGCAGGGCTAGCACATATACTACATTTCCCAGCCTTATTCCCTTTTCCAGCCTCCAATTAATCCCATATGTATATGTCCCATATGTCTGTATGTATGCATGTTATCAAACATACAAGACCACCCACCGCACCTGTGCCATGCTGAGCTGTGGTGCAGGCTGGTAGGTATGGAGAAGGTAGCCCAGATAGATGGTTACACTGGCAAAGGAAACACAGAGGACTGATGCTCCTAGAGGACATGGAAATGAGCCTGGGGTTGAAGCAACACTGGGGGATTGCAAGGTTTCATTCAAGGGCATTAAGACATCACCAGAAGTATTACATCCAGGCTTGGGACCCCAAACACAAGAAGGATAAGGAACTGTTGGAGGGAGTCCAGAGGAGGGCCACAAAGATGATCAGAGGGCTAGAGCACCTCTCCTATGAAGGCAGGCTGACAGAGCTGGGCTTGTTCAGCCTGTAGAAGCAAAGGCTCTAGGGCAACATCATTGTGGCCTTCCCATGCTTGAAGGGAACTTATAAACAGATGGGGGATCCATTTTTACATGGTGTGATCGTGATACGACAAGGGGGAATGACTTTAAACTGAAAGAGGAAAAATTTAGGTTATACATAAAGAGGAAATTCTGTACTCAGAGAGAAGCGAGGCGCTGGCACAGCTGCCCAGAGAAGCTGTGGTGCCCCATCCCTGGAGGCGCTCAAGGCCAGGTTGGATGGGGCCCTGGGCAGCCTGAGTTGGTGGGGGGCAGCCCTGCCCATGGCAGGGGTTGGGACTAGATGATCTTCAAGGTCTGTTCCAACCCAAACCATTCTATGATTTTATGATTTCAGAATGATGCAGGCAAAACCTGGAGAAGGCAAGCTGAGGCTGAAGCACTTGGGGCAGAAAGGTGCAAGGAATCTGGGAAAGAGGGAATAACAGTGTGTAAGCAGAGATCTGTTGCTATGCGGATGTGACCACGCTCAGGGCATGCAGGAAGCACCCTGAGAGAAGTTATGCTGGTCCTAGTATGGATAGGGTTATGTGTTTCTGAGACAGAAGCAGGAGGAGGAATCAGCATGGGGTCACAGATTGATCTGCAGCAAAAGTAGCATCCCCACTCCGGTCTGAGCATGTTAACTAGAGGAGAAATCTGAGGAGAAGAAACACAGTGGGAAGCTAGATGGGAAAACCTGTCACTGCCAAAGAAATCAGGTGATAGGATATGCAACCTGAAGTATAAAATATTGAAACTTTTATGTATAGCTTTCAGAATGATTAAACACTGTGGAATAAAAATGTTATTTTTTATTTCAATAGTCACTAGATGCAACCCAAGTTAGAAATCTCAAATCAAAGACAGAATCTGAAACCCCTTTTTGTTTTCCCCATGCTTCTCAAAGGTACTTCTTGTCTACGGAAGACAGTTATTTGTTACACTGAATTTCTATCCACAGTCTAAGAGGATAAGGAATATTTAATGACTCTATTATCACCTCTTTCTTCACTAAAACTTTTTAAATAAATATACGTCAGTGCTAATTACAACGTGATTTTTCCTGGAGCTTCTTCATGGCAACTCATCTAAGATTTGGAAATGCTTATCCAGTTCAGCATTCTGTTCCCTGCTTCATGCCAACTTGTTTCCTTTCTTGCAAACTTTTACAGTGTTTTTCTGATCATGTCTAGAATGGACCAAGCAATGGGGATTGAAGACAGTTCCCCTGGGAGAAACAGCTC
Source organism: Chrysolophus pictus (assembly GCA_037305975.1). Classification (NCBI taxonomy): domain Eukaryota; kingdom Metazoa; phylum Chordata; class Aves; order Galliformes; family Phasianidae; genus Chrysolophus; species Chrysolophus pictus. The sequence goes on from CM074576.1 coordinate 80,317,473, forward strand.
TTTACATTTAAGCAGCTTGTTTGTAATATCTACTCAGTCTACAGGACAGGAAGATTTATTTTGAATTTATCACTGAAATTCCTGTGCCACTGTAGAAAATATATTCTGGTATGTACCAGGGTCTTATATTTGCAGATTCTATTAACAAATCTGGCAGCTTTATGGAGGATGAATCGAACTGCAGTCTCTTTCATGAAACAAAACACAAATCACACTTCAGTTCAAGTGGTATACTTTTCCATAAATGTTTAATTCACAAACACAAATAAAAGCATGAAAGAAAGCTTTTATTTCCTAATGTATGGTGATGCATACCTGCACAGTTGGTGCTCATTCCAGTTAAACTTCCCCTTTGTCAAGTAAAGGTCAGGGAAACCTCTCAAACTTTAGCAGGTAACTTTCCCAGACCAGAACACTTAACTTCTTATATTCAATTTTAAAAGTCATTTTTTGGACTGCCGAAAGCTTTCCCTCTGTAAAATGTTCCCCTTTCACAATTATGGCGGGTATTGTCTGAACTGAAATTACTTTCCCTTGCAGCCGATTCTCCCCACTATCATCTTTGATTCAATCCTATAAAATCTTTTAAATCCTTTCTCTGAAAAGTTTTCCCCTCTTCTATACCATTATTTAAATGAACTCTGACATTTCCAAGTACAAATCGATCAGAGACTCAGCTGTATTATAGAAGAGTTGGTGGAACAAAATGCTTAATATACTAGGCGCAGCAAGATGCTCTCCTTGAATCAGCAATTCACCTTTGTTCTTTGTTTCACTTGATTGGATAAATGTCTCTGCTTATGTTATATGTGTTTAATCTGTCCATCCTGGTTTCAGCTGGGACCAAGCTGATTTCCTTCATAGTGTCTGGTATGATGCTATGTTGGAATATGATGCTATGTTGTTGTATGAAAGAAAACAACATTGGTAACCAAACACCAGTGTTTTTGTCATTGCTGAGCAGTGCTGCACAGAGCCAACGACATCTCAGTTTCTCAGAATCTTCTACTGGACTGCTAGTGAGGGGAGCTGAAGGGCACAAGGAATTGAGAGGGGACAGAATTGGGACAGTTGACCTAAACTGACCAAAGGAATATTTCATGCCATGTGACAGCATGTGAAAAAAATCTATAAAGCGAAGGGAGGTTGACTGGGGGTGCAGCTGCTGCCTGCAAATTGGGTGGGCATTGGTTGAGGGGTGGTCAGCAATTGTTTTGCACAGGTATATGTATATATATATCCTCCTTTTATGTCTTGGTAAATAGTTTTTATCACAACTAATGAATTCTTTCTTCTTTTTTTTTTTTTAATTCTCTCCACCACTGCACTGAGTGAGCAAACAACTGTGGTGCTGAGCTGCTGCTGGGTTAAACCACAACACTGTCTCACTGATCATAAAAGAGGATTTGTTTGTGTCACTACAGCTGACTGGGAGTGTATGATGATACACTATATGATACTATATCCACACACTATATGATTGTGTATGGATATATACATATATATGTTCTTGTAAGTATATGTACAGATGTGTGTGATTTTATACATATGCTGCATGTGTATTTAGGTCACTAAAGACATTTGTATACCAACACAGATTACACTGGAAAACCCCTGTCAAGGCAGCCTTGCCGATACTCAAGCACAGTCAGCATTTACTGTCAAAGAAAGTGCATATCCATGAGATAACAAACCTGCCTTATTGAGTAGAGCTTACTAGCTCTAGTAAAGGACCATTTTCACTTGGTTTTCCACTTCTGAAGCAAATTTCCTTTTGGAGTACATGTTGTGCACAGGCTCTGCACTATGATGAGAGTAGATCCAGGACATTGTACAAAGCAACCCCATTGCATAGGATGTGTTTTGTCCCCCATCCTTTGTACCTGTATAATCCAGGTACAAAGTACAGCCCAGAGCAAAAACAAATGAAGGACAGAACGTTTTTTCTGCCAGGTTTATGGGAAATTATTGGCAAGAGAAGAAGAAGCAAGAAGGCTGCTCCATTCACTTCTTCCTTCAGGCAGGGGTGTAGCAAGGGAAATGTACTGGAGTAAGAAATCTTTCCTGATGCAGAGCAATGGCATAACTTTTTGCATTCAAACAAGCCTTTATATCGATCACATGCTGAGAATAACAAAATACACTGCAAATTGTACTGCGAAGGGAGGGGAAAAAAAAGTTTTTTCAATGTCCAAAGTCATTTCTGTCTCCTCAAACACTATAAGAAGTATCTGATGTTGTAGGAGTGATTCCTCAGTATGATTTGTTTCAGAATGAGCTGGTGTGTGATTGCAGGCAGCACTCAGAAGAGAGAACATGGCTTTATGTCATGCAATGGATCTTTCATTTCTTTCTTAATTGCATAATTAAATACAGTCATTTGTAATTGTTTTATGAAGTGAAAAGCAACTTCACCTGAGCAAAATTGTTCAGAATAAAATCATAATTGTTATTACCAGCCTTTGTTTGTCACTGCTTATCATCAGTATCTGTGTGTTCATAGAATCAGAGTGTCCCCACATGGACTTCACTGGGAACAACGCATCGAGGCCAGTGGCGCTGCCACTGTGCTTCCCCATTTCCTTCCTGACATCTGCAAGTTCAGCAGAGGCTGAGAAGTTCCCTTCATTTCATCTGCTGCCTTTAAATCATTAAAAATCCCAAAATCACAGAATAGTTCCTGGAGGTCATCTTGTCAAAACTCTCTGCTCAAGCAAGGACACCAAGAGCAGGATGCCCAGGACTAAACCTAGATAACATTGAATTGATTAAAAAACAAAAAGTGTTGCTAAACTCATCTATTATTTCTAGTGCAGTAAAAAAAAAAAAAAAAAAAAAAAAAAAGTAAATAAATCATTTTTAATATAGTTGATTCTGTCACTAAATCTAATATACCACAAAATACTGAAGCTTTTTGCATAATTTTGGCTCAATTTAAAGACAAAATACAAGCAGCTGGAGCTGGAAAGTAATCTCAGTTTCCCTTGTTCCTCCACTGGGCCATACTTCTGCTGTTGACCTGAATATGAATGCTAGGATTGAAAATAAAATAATTATTCTTTTCTGAAACTGCTACTGATAAGCACAAGCAAGACAAGAAAAGCTGAAATAAAGTTTTCAATTAAATTACACAGACCACCTAGAAAGATAGGTTGGCTATTTTGCTGTTTTAGTTAGAAAATATCTCAGAAATGCAAAGTAAGAATGAGTGCAGAACTGAAACAGTGAGAAAATACAACTGTTCCTCTAAGAGCTTTGAGCTATTAAAGGTCTCTGTCCAACATGATCCACCTGTAGGGAGACTAAAAGAAGCTGAATGTCTTCTGGACTGATTGCCCAGGGTACTTAGTACTTGCCACTACCATCAACAGTGTTCTCCTGTACACTCCTGGCTTTTTTGAGTGTCAGAACACATTTGATATATCAGAGCATCTCAGGCTTCTCAGAAGTGCAGTTCCTTCTGGACTGATCTCTGGGTTGGCTGGAGATTAGCTTCCTCAGGGCAGGTAACTGAGAACTCTGCAGTTATTCAGTGTGGATGTAACTGCTTGTTCCTCTGATCTGTGGAAAGTATACCAAAGGCAGTGACTCAAAGCACTTCACAGTATCCTTGATTTATCTTTATATAAATATTTGTAGCTAGCAATGATAGCAGCATCTACTGTTCTTTATATAAGTAGGTGTTAGGCAGATAGAAAAAAATGTTGCTTTTTCTAACATTTTGCAGCTCTTGGTATTTTCTCATGATGCTCAAAACTGTCATAATTCTTCATTTCAGAAGATTTTGCTAGAGTGACTAAACAATGCAGCTGAAAACAGGACTGTGGCTACCATTAACTTGCTGGTTCTTGGAGCATATTATGTAAAATGCATTTCAAATAATGTGGTTCATTAGTCAGCCTTCAAATAATAAAGAAGATAATTTATTTTTTATTTATTTGCTTTTCAGTGAGGAAAAATGACTTGCTCATTAGTTGTTGTTTGTTCATTTACTGTCATTTACTGGATCAATTTCTAGGAAATTAGCTGGTATTTCAACCTACAAAAAAATTAACACATGAAAAATGGAAGTCAATTCTGTAAAGATGACAAAGTGTGAATCATCTCTAATGGATCTTTGTTCCAGCAATCATGAGGCCACTCAAAAGCCAAACGTGGGTTTTCTGCTTAGAGAGATGATCTGCGTGCATTCTATTCAATCTTATTAAGCAGAGGAGGAGCAGATTTCTATTCTACAAAACCATATATATTAGATCCAGTCTATGTACAGGCTTTGCATTAGTCTGCAGCATCAAAGGAGCTAGTAATATACATTCTACAGTTTGAGTGCAAATATAGTTATACCAGTGTACCAATACTTCCATCACAGAATCACAGAATCACAGGATGGCCCGGGTTGGAAGGGACCTCAAGGATCATGAATCTCCAACCCTCCTGCCACAGGCAGGGCCACCAACCTCCACGTTTAATACTTGATCAGGCTGCCCAGGGCCCCATCCAGTCTGGTCTTGAACACCTCCAGGGATGGAGCATCCACAACCTCTCTGGGTACCTCACCACTCTCTCTGTAAAGAGCTTCCCCCTGACATCCAACCTAAATCTTCCCTCCCTCAACTTAAAACCATTTCCCCTCGTCCTGCTGTTATCTACCCTTTCAAAGAGTTGACTGCCCTCCTGTTTGTAGGCTCCCTTTAGGTACTGAAATGCTGCAATGAGGTCACCTTGCAGCCTTCTTTTCTCCAAGCTGAACAAGCCCAGCTCCCTCAGCCTGTCTTCATAGGGGAGATGCTCGAGCCCCCTGATCATCTTTGTGGCCCTCCTCTGGACCCTCTCCAACAGCTTCCTGTCTTTCTTGTACTGGGGGCTCCAGACCTGGACACAGTACTGCAGATGTGGCCTCACGAGGGCATAGTAGAGAGGGACAATCACCTTCCTGTCCCTGCTGGCTGCCTCTCTACTGACAGAGCCCAGGATACTCTTTGCTTTCCAAGCTGCAAGAGCACACTGCTGACTCATGTTGAGTTTTTCATCTATCAGGACACCCAGGTCCATCTCTTCAGAGCTGCCTGGGATCCCTCCGGCCCAAGTGCAAAACTCTGCACTTTGCTGTGTTGAACCTCATTAGGTTCACCTGGGCCCACTTTTCAAGTCTGTTGAGGTCCCTCTGAATGGCATCCCTTCCTTCCACCATGTCAACCACACCACTCAGCTTGGTGTCATCAGCAAACTTGCTGAGGGTGCACTTGATTCTATCGTCGATGTCATTGATAATGATGTGACTTTCCCACTTTCTCATATAAACTGACATGAGTAGCCTCTTGCACTGGTAAGAGACATGAAGAGGTGACCAGTGTCGAATCAGTTATATGAAATTATGAACAAAGCCAGATAAAGAGTGAATTTACAAAGGATCAGATCATTTGCACAATTATTGGTAAATACAAATTCACATTAAGTTGTTTGCTTTTGAGTGAGAACAGCTTCTGCTACCACAAATGCATTATGAGAGAGGAGTCTGCCCAGGGCAACTATTATAGATTAATAATTCATACACCACATCATGTTTTGCCCATGCTCATGCCTCTACACTACAGCTTTTTCTTATGTTAACATAAAAAAAGTGAAATGAAGGAAGCAATCTAGCTGCCACACATGGGCTTACCAGCATCTGAATTATCCACTACCTTATCAATACCATACTCATCATTTTTGGTACACTGAAAAAATGATTATTAGGTCTTTGGTCTATAGACTTATCCAATAATAATAATAATCATCATCATCATCATCATCATCATCATCTTTGAGAAGCAGGGCTAGTAGGTATTGTAGGTATTCAATTGCTAGAAAAATGCAAACATGAGGTTAGCATACAGAGACATACAGCAGATTCTTTGCTGTTGCTAATTTTTCTTTTTAAAAAGCTGAATGAGACAATTTTGGCTAAGGAAGTCAGCGCTTTATTTAGATTCTCTTAAACTTTCAACATCATTGGTGTTATGGCTTCTTATATGAAATAATTTGCTATCCCACAACAGTCATATGTAGGGAGTAATTAGCATCATTTTTTTCCTGTGTGTAGCTGGTCAGATCCAGGATAATAGATATAATGAGAGTAATTGCAGGGCTGTATTTTGATCTTGAGAGATCTGCTGACAGCAGGAACTGCCATGTTGGCAGCACTGCCAAGCTGCTGTGAACTATGACTGAGTCATGGGGCAGAAGTAGTGCTTAGGCAATTCTTTCCCTGGCACCTGACTGCTCTCACTGGTTTCCTTCAAGCTAAATTCTCTCTATCTGCGGGGCTGTGCTCTGGTGTAACAGCATTTTCTTGTGTTCTGCTCTTTAGCTTCCCTGAGAAACAATACAGAGCGAACATTTCCTGGAAACAAAAAAGAAAAACAATGTAAAGGTCATAGCTTGAAAAACAGATCACTTACTTAAAATTTGATATATGATAAAAAAAATTAAAAAGAAAGGAAAAAATGTAGTGCCATGAGACTCAGAGGAAAAACAGACAAATAAATTGTTTAGTATAAAACACAAACTTCCTTTACAAAACAGATCCCATAATGTCCCTGAGACAGAGTACATGGTTTCACAGATGTTAACTTGAGATCATAATGTGTAAAATAATACAGCATAATAAGGTGACACTTTTATGTATGTAGACTTCCATCAGAAGAGCTAATTAAGATTAAAAATGAGATTACATTTTTGGGTTAGATAAATGTTAAATATTTCTTTCATTCTACAAATACACTGTTCTGTAGAAGAAAAAAAAATCACTATTTAGGTATAAAATTTGGAAGGTTTCATCCTAAACTGATGCAGTGATTTGACAATCTCCAGTAATTTCCATTTTCTTTTTGTCAGCTTTACATAAATTCTAAATACTTGCAGAGCAGAATCTTCCCCGTTTTCTCTGGAATAACATGGTTCAGACTACTACTGGGAATATAGAATATATTTCAAAACTCAGAATACTATTTAAAATATGGAAACGTATTACTTCTGCCCTCCTTTTTTATTTCTTCCTTTATACAGTTAGGGTGACAGTGACTAGAGATTTTTTAGGAAAGGTGGAAACAGCTTTTGAAATATCACACATTAAACTTGTAGGGAAAAAAAAAAAAAAAAAAGGAAGACTGGTATTTTTTAGATCTGAAAAAATAGCAGATTTTTCAAAGCCTTTCTAGTCTGGACATAGCTGCTCCGAGTTTAATTTAATTATGATATTCAATTAGACAATTTGAGAGAAAAGTGTGGATGACACCAGTCAGGAAAAGAACATGTGAGGAAATGAAGGGATGATAAGATCATCAGCTCCTGTGGGACAAAAAGAGAAGTAAGTAATTATCACCTATGGAATACTGAGTTATCAGGAGATGGCTTGGGGGAAACCACAGTGTGCCACAAAACCAATATCTCAATTGACTCTATGGCTTTTGGTACCTTTGGAGGTCATTGGACTTCAAAAGCTGTACTTTATGAATTCTTGTTACAAGTGACATCAACAGTTTTACACAAAGTTTTATACAGAGACCCAGTTAAGGAACTTACATCTAGATGATTCAATCTTAGATACAAGATCTAGTGAAATCAATGGGAGGATTAAAACCAGCATTTTTCTTTATTATTATTATTACTATCTCTACTATTATTATTACTAGTATTACTACTACTATAGTTACAGTGTAGACAATAGACCAACAGTGAGAAGAGAAAGGTCTTTCCTTGTGATGGAGGTACATCTTTGGATTGGAGCCTTCATCAAGGTACTTAAAAACAGTAAAGGTGATAGAAATGTTCTCAGGTTGAATTTATTAAACAAAAGATGTCTTACAATTATGAATTTAAACACGATTGCTGTTGCTTACAAAAGCTCTCATTCCAGCTAAATAGCACTGTTTAGAAAATGCAAAGAAAACAGGTTTGCAAACTCAAAGTAGTTCACCTCCCATAGAATCTCTGAAGTGTCGGTGAATTCTCTGGGCAGCCTGGTCACTCTGGGCAGCCTGGTCTAGTAGTTGATGATCCTGCCTGTGGCAGGGGGGTTGAAACTAGATGATCTTTGAGGCCCTTTTCAACCCAGGTCATTCTATGGTTCCATGATTAGCAGTCATTTTTTCAAATGGTGAACCAAGGCAGAAGGAGTCAATAAAAACTGATTCCACAGAGCAGCTGACTATTTCTGCATTTTCTGCTCTAGGGGATCTTCTACAGGAAGGACTTCAGATCACTTTCATACCTCTCCAGCACTGCAAGCTATGAAATGTACCAGAGCCAAAGCATCAATCACACCCATGGTCTCTGTTACAAGAGAGTCCAGCTACCCAATACTAGCAAAATTCTCTCTTGTGGATGCCATTTTAAGCCTTTCCTGGATAATTACTTTCCATTCCTATCATGAGACAGCAGTCCATAATAATGGAAGCTGGATGCCAACAAGAAGCACTTGAAACCCAGTAAAAATGAATCACTAACTAGGGGCTGACTAGGGAAAAGTTAGATTAAAATGCACTGAAAACAATGGGAGTTATCAAAAAATTATTACTTTTACTACTACACAGAACTTTATGTAATATTGTTTTTGTCTTTTTATCAGTTCACTCAAATCCAAGGAAGTCACACAGATAAAACCAAAATTAGTCAAGTTACAATTTTGTTGATTAACCAGGGAAAAGGTAAAACACAAGAATGTAGGATGTTTTGAAGCTGAGGAGTTCTGAAGTTAATTATGACAGCATTTAGATGATCCTCAGAAAGATAAATCATCCAATAGAGACCTTATTTCCCAGTCTTTGCTGATATTTCACATTTTGTTGGAGGTTGACTTACTCATTTTTTCACATAAATTCTCTCCTTTTTTTTTTTGTCACCAGTGGCAGCTCTCTCATCTCCTGTAGTTATTAGCACCACAAAGCCAGTGCTTTTTTTAAACTTCTCTGTTCATTTCTTTTCCCTTCAGTACTGCTATTAAATCCTCCTGCTCTTTCTCATATATCTGAGAAATCTAGTCATTTCTCTCTGTCCCTGAGAGCAAAACATGCGCTCCTACACTTAATACTGTTGTCATTAAACTTGGCTCATATTTATTCCTCACAGCAAAAGCATTTGGTCCAAACTCCTCTTTGTCTTTTCCATCTCTTCTCGCAGCTTATACACAACCACCCTCTGCACTTCTGCCCTTTGAGCTGAAGCCTCATTGCTTTCCTCCCCTCCCAGGGCAATCCTGCAAATCTTCTCAGGGGATCAGTTTCAGGAAACTGAGATTATGGAGCAGGAAGATAAATGGGAAGGGGAAACCTGAAGTTTCATATATATATGAGAGCATACAAGTATAAATATATAAAACTTAAAAATACAAATAATCATACAGTTACAAAAGACATTCGTGAGTCAGTGGGAGAGTTGAGCTAATGTGTGCTTTGCATTACAGCACTGAATTATATATATCCTTTAACTTCTCTGTGTTTCCCTCTCCGATCTTTCACTCACTCTTCCCCTAGGATCATCAAGACTTGAAGCAGTCATACAACATCACGGCCTATTCTTGGCAGCAACGAAGTGCCTCTCCCTCATAACATTTACATGCCACACTGTAGGGAGGTAGGGAGGGTAAATACAAGATAAAAATAATATTTTCAGCCTAGGAGTTGTATCATGGTCTAACTTTCTTTTCCAAATTTGATACAGAGAAGTGTCTTTAACTGGCAAGTATTTCTCCCATACCCTCTGAGCACACTTTAGAAACATTAAGAAGTCCTGTACCTTGTTGATTTACACACTATGCAAATTCCTTAGAGTGGTACCCATTTTAAGTGGTTCTTATGACACACATACAAAAAAATAAGAGACAAAAGGGAAAACTTTCTAAGAGGCAGAACCACAAGCTGTGGTTCTTTGACTCCAGAGCTTCCTGAGAGCCCTTTTCCAATGGCAGAAAGAGACACTGCTGTACATTGTTACAACAAAGTGATTCATTATGATTCCCAATTTCAGCAAGTTTTACAAATCCCAACAATATGTATCTGTTTTAGAGTGCACTTCTTCAAAATGCTGAATTAATTTTAGTTTTCAGGAGAATTTTCATCTTACCGTTCTTTTATTTTCAATAAAACTGTATTTCTCTATTTTTCCTTAAGGCCCTCATCCTATTCCATCAAAAACAGTGGAAAAGTACTGCCAGTATTACACAGGAGGAAAGAGGCCCTTGGATTTCTGCTTCTCTTCTGGGATTTTTTTAAATAACTATTGGCTGTTCTTTTTGTTTGTTTGTTTGTATTTATTTCCATAATCCTTGTTCCCTCAACGGATTCTCAACTCTATTGCTTAGCTTGTTTCAGTACATTATTTGTTCTGCTTTACATTATGTTCATATATCTCCCCTTTATTTTCTTTAATTATTTTTCAGTAACGTTTGCCCGAATCTGTTTTAATCTGTCTTGTTTCACTTCTCTTATTCATTCCTTTTGTCTCTCTCTATATTTCTTCCCTTGCAGTAGATAGATATTATCGATTCCTGGCTGCATGTAGGAAAACACAATTTTTCGGAGGTTTCTGGGTGAAAAGAACCAGACGCAGAAGAAAGCTTCAGTCATATAAAAAGTCACATATGCTCTGTGTTTATGAACTATTTTTTTAAATATTCTTCTGAAAATATGGACCTCTGTGAAAGTCAGTATCAGAAATGAGGATTGTTTGAAAAAGGAAGAGAAGAAAAAGAGAAATCTGAAGCCAAACCAACATCTCTGGGGAAAAAAAAAAAAAAAAAAATGCAGGGGAGAAAATAAGTACAGTTCCAGTGGTTTTGAGAGATACTTTATTGTGTAGCTATTTTTCACTTGGCTGGCTGGTTTTGTTTTCTTTACAACACTTGTTCTTACCTTTTTGCTTTAATGGCTTTATTGCTGCGTATAAAATTGGACATCACATTTCCACATAACAAAGGAAGGTAAAATCACTTGCAGCAATTCCCAAATAAATGCCATCACCTTTTGTGCTGAGATATGCATAGCCAAAGGAGTTTCCTGTTTTGCCTCCCACATTTTGAGGGCATATGCTGTCAGAAGCTGATTTTAAACAACTGGAAGTGATGCTCAACTATTGTAGCAAAGGGCAGGATCAAGCCCTCGGTATTTATCTCACATTTTCCATATTACTTTTCTGAATGTCACAGGTTTTTAAATAGGATAACTGTGTGCCTTGGTTTCAAAAGTCATTAAAAATTCCTAGCATTTCCACAGGAAATGCACATTTTAAAGAAGAGCTCTTTTAGAAGTTGATATACCAATGAATACTTTTTTCTTTTTCTTCTGAATGTCTCAAAGTATCTGAGCTTTTTTGGACTAGCAGATCTACTTTTTTCTTCTTTTCTTCTTTTTTTTTTCTTTTTTTTTTTTTTTTTAAGGTAAAAGTGATACTGTCATAGAGTCTGAGATGGGGAAGAATTGAGCACAGTGGCCTCCTTGCTCTCTTCAGCTTTCTCTCAGTTTCTCCAGTTCTGCAGTCTATAATGCTGTCTGACAGGAGGCCACGCATATGAGCAAGAGCCACTGAAGCATAAGCAACTCCTTCCCCAAAAGCATGTGCATTCAGTTTCAAGATAGCTTAAAGAGAACTCCAAATGAAAAAAATGCAAGTTAGCTCTGTTCAGAGGTGTATGGAAAAGAAATCCCTCATGTGGTGGGATATGGAAACGGAGCAGGCTCACATCCCACACTTTGGGCTGCAGCAGAGCTGGATCCTGCCTTTTGGCTGTAGCAATAAATATATCTATGTTTATCAAGTTCAATAGTTGGCAGAACAGAAGACAATAATTTACAGTGTTCTATATAAGAAGGGTTGGTAGTTATGATTGTAATAAGATGAATGGGATGCACCTGTTAAACACTAGTCCCCAGAGACAGGATAAACTGGAAGAGTCAATTTGTCTGCATTTTCTGACGGATACAAGAGTGGAGAAATAGAAGGGAACAAAAAGGCATATTCATAGGCAACTCTACAGATTATGTTTTCCTTTTCAAAGAGCTTCTTTTCTCTTGAGAGTCATGAAGCACGTGTAACCCATTTAGTTAAAAGTTAAATTAAACTGCTTATGCAAGGACTGAATAAAAATTCTGTACTTACTCAGGCAGTACCAGAAAAAAAGAATAATCTGAATGAATAAAGATAGGATTTTTAAGATATGATAACTTCCAACTTCAGTATTCAAAATTCAGTAATCTCAAATACTATAAATTAGCGTAAATCCAATTGATGATGTTTAAATTATGAAAATAATTTCCATGTTGTTTTTAATTGCAACACTTTGAATTCACAGTCGGGGTTGATTTTAAACTATTTCTCTGCACATACAGTGTAAATTAGAGGTTTACATATTGTGTGAACTTCAATTTTTTTTTATGTTAGGATGATTTCATTTCTTTCAAGCCTTTCTGTCACTGAGTAAATTCTCTAATGATAATAGGGAGTGTTGAAAGGGAAATGTCAAAATAAAATGGAAGCTAAGATCTAGGTGTTGCTAAGTCTGTCTTAAGTCTGCAGATGCACAATGTGTAGAGATTCAAAGGACTCACAAATCCAGATTGCTGGCTGTGAGATCCTGTTCTCATTTGTGTCGCATCCTTTCAGTTATTTACACATGGATAACATAGAATTCACCGTTTCTCAGCAACTGCTTATTCTCAGCTTCTACAACTCAGTGCAGAGCAAATGCAGTTAGAAGTGTTAGACTGTAGGACACTTGGAAATCTACGTGGTTAAACATGAAATGCACTAATCTCTGCACTACAAATATGAGTACTATATGTTCATAAGATACCGCTTGCCTCATATGCTGCTGCTTCTCTCAATAACTGACCAGTGATTTTCCCTTTACTGTGTGAATGCATAGAAAGGCACAGGGACAGAGATGCTGAAAAACAGGAGAGGTTCTACAGAAGTCGGTCTCTGAGGCTCTCACCTTAATATTCTCAGCATGTTAAATGTACACCCCAAATGGGAGGCAAGTTCTATGCTCCCTTCCAGGAACATGTCAGCTTTGTAATTTAGCTAATAAAATTCATAATAGGGATAGATTGTATCACTCATCTTCATCTGGTGCACCATGGCTATATTGCCATGTAACTATAAAATATCCCATTCTTCCTTGCTCTAGACTTTTCTTTTTACAAATTTTCCCTTTTTATATCTTTTTTATTCATTATTCATAGTGTCAACTACTCTGATTGCAAATGAAGACAGCAGAGAGTACCATACAGCAAGAGTAGTGGGAGAAGTCCTATATCTACTCGTGAGTGGGACATTCTTTTCTTGGAAGAAGGAACTCATGCATTTCTCCCCTGTGCAAGAGCTAATCAGGCCAAAGCATTAAGAGTTCAAACCCTGTAATCACTTGTGCGGCCAAGAAAGAACCAGAAAGGTAAAAATCTACCATTTAGGACCCAAATCATGACAACTACTGTATGGCTTAGCTGATACATAGAAGCACAGATCATATTATTATAATGCCCTCCCATTTTATTTGCACTGGGAGTAGATGAGTAAGTTCAAAGGCAGCTGCTTGTGTTTCTTACTCTATTCTGTGTTTGTTTCTTTTGCTTAAATTCATGATGCCATGGACTCTAAAACCTATTTATCTTTTTGTTTTCTCTTGGCACTGCAAAGGAATATAAAGCAGCACAAAGCATGCATATTCCTAAATATCCATCAGGTCATCCTGTGATAGGAGAACTGGGGAGTGTAATGCATGCATACGGTATGATGCAGCCAGAACATTTACGATACCTAAAGTGCTCATCTCCTCTGATTTGCTACAGAATTGCAGATCATATAACAGGGGCTTGATAGATACAGATAGAAATTAGTGCCATTTCTCTTCAAATGTCAGGCTAATATTACATTTAATGCCTATATATTGACATATTGTGCTATACCACATCCTTTTTTGCATTTCTTTAACCTCAGCATTTCTGAGGTATTTTTTAACCTGAAGTAAAAGTGGATATGGAAAGAGAAGTCCTGTTTTGGAATACAAATGTGTATAAGAAAGGATAGTGGCAGTCATGTAATCTCCTATTCATTTCCTTATACACTTATATTATTATATCCAAACTCATTATTTCATTTCAGCCTTCTAGTTCCTTACTCTTTACAGGTCCATTCTTTTTCTCTTCCTTTATCGTTTTCCACTTCTGCTTAGAACAACACCCTACAACACAACTTGCATGAAGAGCAATTGTCCTCTCAGCTTTCTGTTTTAATGCCATTTGATTTAGTAAATCGGTGGTGTAGAGCAGATAAAAAAGGTTTATCTGCTTTACACACTTCTATATTGAGCTAATCAAAGATATATGAGGTATCTTTATTGTGACAGACATAGTCTGTTCTTTCTGAATTACTTTTCATTTCTTCCTTGAACGAGATCTTTCTTTCCTCCCACTGCCTCCTCTTACTGTGCTGTGGTTGGGATTTTGTTCAGGGATGGAACTGGGGGCAGGGATTGTTTGTTTGTTTGTTAAATGGTGTGCAGAGAGGGTCATTCCAAAGCTAGTTACTTTTCTTCCAGCACTGTATTACAAGGTTTCCCGATTTCCCTAGGTTTTTCTGCGTTTGTTTTCACGTTATCCAGTAAAATGCACAAACAGCATCTCATGGCTTGGTTCCTAACTTTCCAAAAAGGAAAGAAGAAAAGAAATTCTCCACTACTCTGCAGACCATGAGTGTACTGTATTTGATTTCTGTATTTAGGGAGGAGTATAAATGGGGTTTCAGCCTCCTTTGCAACAACATAGCCCAATATGTGCTATATGTTCTTCCTGTGAAGTGAGTACTAAGAGTGCTGTATCTTTCTGCTTACGCTATCTATAATTCATCAAACAAATCTCTGTTATCAAGTCCATAGATGTAGTGTAGATATTTGTGTCCGACTCTTAAACTGAAGACAAAAGTACTTTTTGTTTTACTGCTATATGAGCTCAGTTTTCCCTCTTTATTTGACTAGCATATTCTCCTAAGACAAAGAAAAAAGCCATTTCTTTTGGAGTAAAGCTTCCTGGTATGATGCAAGGAAAGTTCAGATCTTTGCTAGGAGGCAAAAACTATTCTGTTGGGTTTCCTTCATCTCAGTTTTCAGGCTTAAGAGAGGACCCAAAATTTGTAAAGTTTCACATTTCAGTGTACAGTCAATACTAAGCCAGGATCTCCACCTGGAGATTCTTCAGATTTTCTGGGTCCTTTCTGGTGCTGGAGATGTTAAGAATAACTCAGGAGGCTTAGCTGTGCTAAGGCAGTTTGAAAATTATGCTAAATTCTGCCTAAGCAATATGCTGTCCACTGATGAGTTTCTAAATTACTGAAATTGACAATGAATTATACCAAATTAGTGCTTTTCATTTCCATTTTCCCTTTGTTTTCATCAGGTATGTTTGCTTCATCCTTCTAAGAAGGCTGAAGTGATAGCAGGGAGAAAAAAAAAAAAATGAGATTAGGTGGTTTTAGGAGAAATGGAAAAGATAAGGAGGTCTTTAAATCATCTGCACAGTAGGTTACTGAGGGATGGAGCTTAACAAAATTGAATAAATATGCACAATTGACACTTACTGTAGGAAGGGCACATACCTGGGCTAATGGCAGAACCCTGTGAATTCCTACCAGTGAAAAAAGCACATACCTAAAAGAACATGGAAAAGAAATCCCTCAAACTCAGTATGTAACCATGCAGCTAAAACTCAATTCAGTATTCATTTCACCTCTTTCCTGAACTGTTTCAAATTTTGTTTGTACCCTATTTGCTGCAAAAGGGACTTCTGACTGCAGCTTCTACTGGAATGCACTTGTTTAACTATAAGTTTAGGCCTCAATAGTGCTTGACTCTAAGATGTTGACAGGGCTGTAGGGATTGTAACCTCTAAAGACTCCATAGAGATCAAATCTACAAAAGAATTGTGGTCATAGGGTGACTAGCTGAATCTTTTTCTATTCCCTTGGTAGTAAATAATATACACTCTTTGTCACCAGGAAATAATGTATAGCAAGAACTATGTTTCAGTAAGAATTCTATATAATTCTTGCACACTCAGGCAAGAGAAATCAAATCTACAACAAACGATGACGGGGAAAGCTGTAACAATGCCACAGACATCAGGTATTCGCTGAAAATAATATTTACTTACAAACAATGCCATTTTATTTCCTTCTTTATTGTAATTAACTTGTGTTAAGATTTGGTTTCAGTACTGGATCCAATATCCACTGCTTATTAATATGCTAGTTAATATGCCACCCTTATCTCTCATTCAAAACAAAGACTGAACAGGCTGCTTAAGAGGAAAAGAAAAACAAATGAACAGCAATTCCGTTAATAATATCTGTTTGCAAAAGAAAGCGGCCAGAGTGCTTTTATGATGGAGCTCTAAGTTGTCAATGTTTGGTTATATGGTAATTATTACTGTGATCAGAAGCACAAGGATACTGGTCAGCACATAGCTGTGGTGCTGTAGCTGCTTCCAGATTAACCTAGCTGTGGGATGTGAAACCTTCCACGCACATGTTGTCACTAAGAGGACAGATCAGGAAACTGGTAGCTTTCTATTCCACTCATGAATAATTCACTATGCTAGGAGTGGGGAAACAGTAAATTTGCCAGCTTCCCTCTGCCAAGAGTGAGGGATCAAACAGTAAATTTGTTAACTTCCTTCTACCTCCCCTTGAAAGCAAGAGGTCGCCCAATCAAACCTCCAGGTTATTCCTTGGACCACAGCAATTTATTAGTTATTTGAGAGCACTTGTCTTTGAAACAAGTGTTCTATCCAACTTTTAACTTAGGCACCAGAGTCTTGTCTTTTCATCCATGAGCAATTTTAATGTGCAGTGGTCAAACTAATCAGACTGTCTCCAGTTTATTGTAGTATAGCTAAACTAAATCCTTTTCTATTTCATTTCCCAACATTTTGGTTGTAGCTGAAACTGTCTATAGCTACTCTAAAAACATCTCTATTCATTCTTGAAATGGTTGCACAGATTCGTGTGTCCAGAGTCCCCCATTTATTTAATATCTTCTCTTTACACCCAGAGAAGAAACCTTTTTGCACCCCTACTCTGAATATTATAACGTTTCATCTGTTGGTTCAATAGCAAGAATGGCATTATGTGCTGTATCAATGGTCCCAAGATGAGAAAATAGGAAAAGGTGGAAAGCAATAGACCTTTAAGTCTGTTAATACTGGTTTCCCAGAATACCTTATTCACATGTTATCATGTATGTAGAGACAGCAAGGTAGCAAGAGGCAAATTGCCTGAAACCAATAATTTCTTTGGGAAAGAAATTTTGTTTTTAAAACAGTCTTTCTGTCACAAATCTAAATCAGTTAATCTCAGTAATAAAAAAGTAGCAGTAAAAATAATATTGCAGGATATTATATTTATTCTCCCACAGTGATTTCCACATTGCATTTTCATATTTCACAAGCCAAAACGGAGAGAGAGACTATCTCCTTGCTTAAGTCAGTACAAGAAAGTTTCTATGAGAATTTAATAAAGACGTTTGCTATATTGGAGTGGTAAATGATTTTAAGAGAATATCGAAGGTGACAAAAGTTTTTATCTAGAGTAACTGATTAAATATGTCATTTAATATATGTTCAAAGTATGGATAATGTGGAAAGTTAATGGAGTAAAAGTGATTTATGATCAGTTGTTTTGCACGCTTCTTTTGTTGATTTTTGTACTATCAGTTAACTTAATCCACATATAATTCTCGGATTCATCAAATTACAGGACTATTCTAGTTATGCTTAGAAAGATTATTATGGCTTTGACATCAAGTACATCATGTATGCATGATGGCATGCTAAAATTCTCTTGCTAAAAATCAGTCTGATTCAGTAGTAAGGGCAAGAAATCTCCAATTGGATTCTCCAGCACCTTCAAGGATGTCTTTGCAGTGTCGTGGTAAGTGGGAAGAAAACCCATCAGGTTTTCCGTTTCATAGGTTAATACACTGAATCAAGTGAACCTCTCTATACTGCACCCTCACCAAGTGACAGTTCAGCTGTAAACACAGCTAAGTGATACAAATAACATATCTTCAGAGACACATAGCTTGAGGAAATCAAACTTTATGCTCCGTATCTTATGTCTAGATTGTTTCTGGTATGCAAGACAAATTAATGTAAAGCTGACTACACTAATTCTGTTTTCACACACCATCTTATCTCTGTTGATAGATGTGTGTATATCCTTAAATGTGTGTAAATATATATGTACACACACATGTTACCCAAACAGAATTTTTAATATTTCTTCATGTATATGTATGAAAGGCAACTAGGTACTACACATGTTTTAAAGACAGTGCACCATTTTCCTGACCCTTATTTCTAGAATACTCTATTGTTAGACCTACTTACAGAATTATTTGCTTCTAACGTAGAGTGATAACATAGTTGCTCTGCAAAATGAAGATTTAGAAATCTGGTCTGAAATGCAGAAAGTAATGTAACTCCAGATAACCACTTCTTTGCTGATTCTGAAGTGTAACTTCAGTGAGTGATATGTCTTTTGATTCTGTCACACATCAAAAATTCCTCAGAAAACAATAGAACTATAAGGAAAAACAGCATAGAAAAAAAAATCCAGGAAGCAAAAAATACCAAGGAAGGTCCTGAAGAACAGTTCTTTTAATAAATAAGTCCTCTATAAAATTCAGAACAGAATACAGGAACCAAAGTTTTCTGGGCTTAGTTCTCAGCAATGGCAATTTGTAGAAGAAAGAGACATATCCAAATATTATTGTGCTCTAACTATTTTATTTTAAGCATATACATTATAGGATTCCTATTAGTGCAAAAAATCCTGAACAATTGTCCACCCGCACACTGATAAAATCACTGATAAAAGTAGTGGTGAGGGAATCCTCCACTTTTTTTTCTGTCTTATTTGTGAAGAATTTCCATAAATACTCATGTTCTGACTTTTAAAATATGCCTCAGGATTGAAGGGCCTCTCTTGTGAGATGATGTACAATGTGGGTGAGTCACTGAAACAGGCCATGAGAGCACTAGCAACTCCTGTGAGCAGGGAGGGGTAGGAAAAGCAACGATCAAGTGGGCAGAATGCGAAGAGCTTCAGGAAGGATGCTCAGAGAGTTCAGCAGAGAAGGTGTTCTGAACAAGGGCAGAGAAAGGACTTTAAGGAGGGAGTGAGTGCTAGGTGTGGATCAAGGGCATTTGGGTATATACCCATCTTTGCCTAATCCTAGCACACAAGTCTTTAAATGGGGACACCATGAGTCAAATACACTAACCTACCCACTAATCCCTTACTATCTAGTCTACCTTTCTCTCTCCCCAAATTCCCCAAAGCCTTGCCTACTTCGCTTTGATGATCTGCTGGAGGATATGGGACAACATAGGAAAAGTCTCCATAACATCTAGACTGCAACCCAGAAACTTGGGCTCCAGGATCCCTGTGCAGGAATTACAGCATTTTGTCTTCCAGGCAGTACCATCCCTACATGGCTGCATCCCTACTGCCAAGAAACACAGTCCAAAGATGGGATGAAGTCCTGGTTATTTCCCTTCAGAGGTGATGTTTTGTTCAGTTGAACTACAGAAAATTTGTGAAGAGAACTTTTGTTGTGTTCCCTGCTGTGGGAATGGGTTTCAGTGCTGTACAGACTCTGATCAGACTTTGAGGTGATGCCATGTGATGGATATCAGGTGGGCAAGAATTTCTTAGTCCTTCCTAGAGGGACTGATGTAACCAGCTGCAAAGAGCAGAATTTGCCTGGTAGCCCAAGCAAACTTAAGCTTTCATGGCCACCTAGCCCAGATATTCATGGCCACCTAGCCCAGATATAAGGTATGAAATAGTAACATGCACACAAACTGGAGGTAACTCTCAGTAAATCTCATAGTTCACCACCAAAAAAAAAAAAGGAAGGGGGGGTGAATTCTTTTTTTTTGTGTGTTCTCCTGAGGTAGAAATTTTGAAATAATCCACCAATTATAGACCCTATATTTCACCTTAAAGGGCCTTTTTTGAAACCCACCTTTTACCAAAACTTTTCACCACAGCTATAAAGAAAGACATAAAGTTTGATTCATCTTCACATTAAGTTATGCTAGTATAATTGCATTTCTTCCATTAGATTTACATAAATGCAAATTAGGCCCACGCTATCTTGTCTGCAAGTAATGAGATTTTTCAAGTTCTAGAAGGCATCATCTCTGCCCCTTTAATTAGTTAATTCTCTTCTCTTACTAATTTAGCTATAAGAAGTAGGAATATGGCAAGGTGAAATGTGATAAGTTATTATTTAGAGTCTCGTAATTCATTTTTCCACCTATGTTTATAGCTCTTGAGTTTCATCTTCACTGTCAGAGGATATAAAATAAAGCTCAAGCAAGTTTTACCGTCTCTCAAATCCAAGAGGCAAAGAGTAGCATTTTTTCAGTGCTTTTACTATAAAAACTGATTCTTCTTTCCTCAACAAAGATCTACTTTCATTCAAAAAGTTTTTGTGAATCTCAATAAAACTACTGTCACGTTTTCATTTCCAATGAAACCTAAGAAACAAGCACATTTAAAATAATTTGGAATATTATTGAGAACATTTTGTTCAGCTCTACTGCAATCCAAGTAAGTAATTAACACTAGAACTTCACTATAGCACCTTTGAGATGGTGTTAACCTTGGAACCCTTTCAGAGAAGAGTTTTGTTGGATCCTTCATTTTTGTTTTCTTATTTGTTAGAATTGTTGTGATGAATCCAGCCTTTTCATAACACCCACTAATCTGACTTTTGCAGATTCAAATTTAAGTATCCAGGGATGATTTGAGATAAATCTGGACAATTTCATCTGATGTATTATCTACAAGTTCATAAGCTGGGAATCAACATTCTTCTTTTTCTCAGGGAATTAGGTCCCCGAGCCTAGGACTCACTTCAACAGCCGGCATGAGTTCGCACAAATATCACCTTATTTCATGATGTGTCTTAAAAAGAAAACTCAAAATATTTTCTAATCATTTAAAAGTCATGCTAAACGTTTAACAAAAAGTGTTAATATTTAGGTCAATACAACATGAATGTTAAATAATCTTTCCATTACTCATTGCTGGAGGAGCTCAAGACTTCATGTCCTACAGCTGAGTTTAAGAAGAAGCAGATGAATTTATGAGCAAATTTTGCAGTTACACATGGTCAGATCAATAATTACAGTCAACATGGCAGAAGAAAAATTAAATCATAATGGGTTCAAAGAAATGTTTTTAAGCCATGGTCAACATTGCAAAATATGACCAGGTACTCTTCATTACTTTAAATGTTGCCTTTTTCTGAAAAATCAGTCAGTCATTGGCAGAACTTGAAACAGCATTCACTCTGCTCTGAGAGCTGAGCAGTCAGTTGGCTTTAATTGCACCCTACTTTGGATTAATTCCAGTGGCAAGGTCTAAAGATGACAATAAAGGTATTTAGAAAAATACATTTGAGAGCAAATGGTTTCAAGGCACGACTCCTCTAATTTATAGGCATTGTTAGTGTTGGCAACATCATTAAACAGCTTATCACTGTCAAAAACATTCTCTGCAAGCAGATGGTCAGCAATTGCATGATTTTGTTTAGGTTTTGATTTACATACTGGTCTGAAAAGACTTTAATTTGTTTATTTTACATGAAAATGAAGAAGACAGTTTGAGAGTTGCGTTTTCCTTTAGGTGATCTGATATGCTGAATTATCTCAGTAGGACATATTTTATTAATGTGCATCTTTCTTTTTGTACATATTTTAAATTGCATTTGTGATTTCAGTCTTTCTTTGCCTACCACCTTCATTCTTTCACATAAGATGAGTGTTTAGTTTAGTGCTGACTTTAATGAGTATTTCTCACTAGAGCCAAGCTTACTGACAGGGCCCTGAATACATAAATTGGTCTTGATGGCCCTGACCAGTTTCACCTCTGGCTTCCTGTCATGTACCCTCACCCCATCAACCTCTAAGCTCAGACCTCTCCCAGGTCCTGTACAGAGCCATGTCACTGCCAGCCTTGTCCCCAGCCCCATCCATCACTTGACCCTTTCTTATCTACTGGGGTCTCGCTTACCATCCCCAGCTCAGCTCTTCTTACCACCTTTGGGTATGGGGCCACTTAGGAGGCCCATCTTTCACTGCTCTGCTGCCCCATCGCCCTGCCACTGCCCACTCTGAGTATACTGAGCCCTGATAGTACTTTAGACATAGAAATGTCTATTAATCATAACTTCCTATGAGAAAGTGACAAATGTGATATTTGTTTAAAAAGCCTTCAGGCAGCTCTAGCAGGTCTGATGATTATCTCTCACTCATTCATGTAAAATAATGGGGCTAGGACTGACCCCCCCTTTTTGGTCTGGAATAAAAATTTGAATTCAGATCTTCCACATCGAAAGGTTATTTTGTTTATCAGGATATGGAGTGAGTAGTTGAGAATTCATCACAAACCTAAGAAATAATTAAGCATTTGGACAGCTTGGAGAACTACCAAAAGGACACCACAGTTTTTCTGTGGTGGTGGTCCTTTCATGCATCTCTCAGTGTCAGGGGATCTGGGTGAGCACAAGATCCCTGATATCCCTCTCCAATCTCAGAAACACAATTGGGGCAATGTCTGATAGCACCAAGGAATGCCCCTTAGACTTAGGGAGAAAGTTACAGATTTCTTCACAGCTGGGTATGGTTCCTTCTGAGTTGGAGGTTGTGCCCTCATCTTACAAGCTTACTCTTTCTTGGTCTTTGTATTAAATCAGTCAGCCCCTGCCTTCACCCTGTCACAAGCAAATGGTGTCCAGAAGTGGCTACTAGAGAGAATATCGAGAAATATTTTCTCCCATAAGTCCGGACAAAGCTTTCTCATTTCCAAAACTAAATAAAAGGGAAGGCTATCCTGATCTTTACCTGATAATATTGCAGATAAGAAGCAGATTGTTAATTTAACTTTTAGAGTAAGATGGCCAGCTGTCCTACTTGATATGATGATCTCATTTTTTTTCAGTTAAATGTCCTGGGTTTTTTTTGATGAGTGAAGCACGGAATGCCATTTTTCTTGCCTTGTGGCTTCAAACTAAATATTTTTAAATTGTCCTTTTCACAATGCAGATGTGAGGTGTTCCTAATTACTATGAAGAAGCTTGCTGAACAATTTTATTTTAATGTGAGAAAAAAATGAGCTGGCAATTATCTTGATTATCTTGGCAGGGTACCAAAATCTACAGATTTAAAAAGCAGGATGATTGGGTTTTATGCTTGTATTCAGACTGGAAGTGTTATAATGATGGTTTTGCTTTGTTTCATTTGCTCTTACTTCTGCAGTTCTTTGTAAGTGGTTTTGAGGGAGCTGGCCTTGCTTGTATTCCTGTATATATATGTTTGTCAGTTCATTATCACTTTTTCAGTACAACACAGATAAACCCCAGTGTGATAATTTACTGAAATCTTAATTGCCGAACTTCTGTTTTGGTAGTTTAAGGCTTAAATGGAAAAGAATGTGGAGTATACTTTTGTTTTTAATAGGGCAGCCACTTGGATATAAAGCAACATAAATAAAATCAGCAGTTGCCATATAATTAAATTTATTCTGAAAAAGTGTGATTGAGATGAACAGAGTCTGTTATTTTGTTTGCTTTTTGTTCCACTAAAGAACAGAAAAAAACAGCAGCAGCTGATTCACCGTGGAGCACAGATGAACTTTCTCAGGAGAGAAATAGTTCTGGCTGGATTCACATCTTTAGAATATCATAAGACCCACACAAGGCATTATTTTGCAGTCAATGTCTGTTTGCATTTGAAATCCTTAATCAGTAATGTCCACCATTATCCAGATCTTTCACTGATAATTAAATGGTTTGTGCTAGAAGCTCTGACTTTGACCTATGGAAATCTGCTCAAAATAATTCCCTACAGACAATCTTTCCTGAAGAGGTCCACACTTCCAAAGGAGACAAAGACCAGATCCTCCTACATGAATTTGTCATGACTGCCAACTGATGACTCTTCCTGATACAACCACTTAGACAGCCATGCTCCTGCCACAGAAGCTGGCAGGTAGAGTCATGACAAAGTCTTGCATGTAGCAGACCATTTCGAATAACTGCGTGGGCTATGTCACTGTGACAGTCCCAATTCCCAACTGGAAGCATCAGCAGAAACTATACCAGCCTATTAATTCTGCAACCCACTTTATCGTACAGTTTTCCATCTTCAAATGGCTATGGGATAACCTTCCCCACTAACAGGTCAGCTTTGGGCTGGGTTTCTAATCTCCCACAGCTGAACCCATCCATGGCTGGGAGGCTGTGAGCTGTGAGCTGAGCAGTACTCGTAGATGGGGCAGGTTTGAGTCAGCCTCTGGGCTGCTCCCAGGAGCATTCCTTCTCCAAACCCCACAGAGACATTACCTTCATATAAGGGATGATTCTCTGAAACTAAGAGACAATATGCATCTTAACAAAAGAGATATTTTTGCCCCTGACAGGTTTCCAAGTTTTTTGATTTTTTCAACAATCTTGACGTGGCTTTACTTACTTTGTCTTTTTGAAGTGGATATGTTTTTCAAAATAATCAGAAACATAGCAGATTGTAATATTTTGGCTTATAAAGTGAGAGAAAGGTTTGACTTTTCTAATTATAAGATTTAAATGTAGGGATAATGAAAGATTTCAGACAATAATAATTAACATCTTACGAATGGAGCTTGAATTTCTGCAACAATATTTAAAGAACATTATTCTTCTGTGAATTCATCTGAACTAAGTTTAAAAAGTTGCTTCTATGTGAAAAGCTAAAGATTTTATGAACTGCATTCATGAAATTGACAGTAATGTTTATAAATGTACGGGAGAAGCAAACCTTGTTTATGAATTTCCCAATGTTTAAAATAAAAAAAAAAGTGACAGGTAAACATTGAAAATAAATATAAGGATAATGACGTTGAAGATAAAAGATGAAAATAGGTCTTCAAATATTTGGTTATACAGTGTGTAGCTTGTAACAACAGATACACACAAATTATGCACAGGAGAAAAATAAAAAAAAAAGCACAAACTGGATTTTCATTGACGGAACTGAAAACATAAATGAAAAGGTTATTTTCACCTATAAATTCATTATGAAGAGATGAAACTATCTGCTTTAATACTGGAATTTTTAATATTGCTATCATAAAATAATGTTTTTCAAGATGTTTTATACCGAACATTTTATTCTGCTTTTTCTAAATCTTAGCTTTTAATTTGGGATTTACTGTTCAAAGGAACACAAGAACTGCAGAGGCTCAGGCCTCACCCTGTTCTACAGCTGCAGACTATTCAGGCAATTGAAACATTCAGTAAGCAATTCATTAATACTGCCTATAAAATTTAAGTCAAGTGCTTTCCAAATTGTACCACCTGTCACCACTAGTCATATTTTTTCCAACATTTACAGCTTTACATGTAGTTATATAGACATTAAGTAAGCAATGATAATTTGTTTATTTAGCTCATAAAATATTTGAAATATTAGCTCTATTTATTCACTATACTACAAATTCAGCTAGAGAAGAAATGAAGGTATGGGAAACTGAACATTTATGTAGTTCTGGCATGAACCAGCTGAAAATCGTAATTGTGTCCAGCAGAATATAATATTATTTAATGCCAAATATTTAGAATTTTCAGGCCAGTTATGTTTTGTGAGTTCATAAATAATTTGGACCAGTAAAAAGATGAGCACACTTCAGTTCTGAGTCTACATGATTCCTTGTGTCTCTTTTTCTGATCCATAAACGTTTTTCAGTTGAAGTCTTACTTGCAAAGCTCTAGTCATAAAAATTCCTCTATTGAGTTGCAGTGCTTTATGTTTTTAGAATGATTATTATTTGGCTCATTAATTTCTCTTTAAAACGTGAATATGAGATCACTATGAAATATAGTGAATATTCAAATAGACATCTGACTTCAAGATGACAAGATGCATGGATAATACATACACAGACACACTAGGAAGGTACTGCTTTTATTGAATTACAGTTAATTTAAGTTTGTTGAGTAGCATTTATACTAACAAGCAAGGACCTATGAAAGCCAAATGATGGTTACACCACTTACCAACAAAAGTGAAATAATGCAAATTAGTGGGAATGTACTACATTATTTCAAAAGAAATAAGAAGTACTTCGAAAACAGTTAAGCAACAAAAGCAACTTTATGGAAGATAATTATTTTAGGTTTCAGTTCCTCTTCAACTAAGAAGTTCAGCAGGATGTAGATAGCAGACCTCTCACAAATTAAGAAAATGCTGAACTTGGGTTGTATCTTTGGGATGTGAACCAAACAGGAGTTGGTTTTTAGGACTGTTATATGTAAGTGGTGCTCAATTTTCACCTTAAAGAAGGACCAACCAGTTTCCATGGAGAATTCTGTATGCAGAGACCCATTATAAGGTTCCAGAGATAACCAGCATTGAAGTCCACTCACAGCTGTATTAATCCCCACCTACATCAGAGATGTGTCAGAGCAGGGAACAACCGAAAAAGAACTGCAGCCATCAGAGCAACTCACATGGTCTGCTGCAATCTTCCCTCTCTTCTGGGAACTACTTAGAGACAAAAAGTAGGAAGACTCAGAATAATTGCTCTGGCAATGGCAGAAGCATCTCCTTCCAAGTTTTTATTTTACTAAATGCTCTTTATTTCTCTTTCTTTTATGACTACCTCTCTCGGTATGTCATATGATCAAGAGCAATCACGAGGCCCCCAGGAAAAATAAAAGACAGAGAATGAGATGCCACCGCCAGCAGAGAGGTTTGTCAGGGCTGCAGATGGTTTTGAGCTGCTCTTGGGAAAGAGATTCATGCAGAGAAACAAGAGAGAGATGAACCAAGCAGAGCAATCCAATCTAAAATGCAGTTTTTTTGTCCTGAGTATCCGCTAGCACCTATTCCCTATGTCCTTTTGTGGCACTTATGATTGTTAGCCTGCTTCTGTTATTGTCAGCGTAAGAAATTCTGAAGGGGAGGATAAGATGAAGCAAGTTTATCAGGCAGTCTCACAAAGTATTCTGTTCCACTGTTAAAGAAGCCTCATGGTCTGTGAGAAACTGCGAGCTAACAGCATCAGTTCTGGAATCCCATTTGCAACCCATGAGCAGCCCTCAGCCAGGGCACAGCAGGACTGAAGAAGACAGCCTTGGCCCACCGTCAGGAGCGGAGCTGGGCCAGGGATGGTAACAGGACCCACCAAGATCTATTCCCATGTGGCAATGCATACAGGAGTGAGTTCAACTCAGGATTTCTCAAAAGCACCTCAGGAGTCAGCATGGTTGATCACGGACTGGTCAGACAGAAGGAATACATTGCAAAGGAAAAAATAGAGCAGCAAGAAAGGGACTTTCAGTATTTCTGAGTACCATGCTCACTGCCCATACACTATGCTGTGACAGGACTGCTGTCTGGGCAGTGCGGGAAGGCCGCCCCACAAAGCTCTGAGCCAAGGATGGAGCAAATTATGCTTATTCATTTTATTTCTCTCTTGGAGCACCTCACTCTGCTGGCTGCCGTGTCTCATAGCAGGCTTCTGGGAAAATGTCCTAGTTTTGCTGTCAACCTCCCGCAACACCCAGCAATGTATTGTTCCTACCACGCAGTGTACTGTGTCCGTATGTACAGAAGGCAGAGAAAGGGTTACAGATAGCTAGACAACACAAGGATCGGGGGTTATGCTTAGATCACATGGCTTCACAATAGCAGAAAGTTCAATAAATGTCACTAGCCTCATTATAGCACAGTGTCTTATACTTCCTGTCTAAAATACAGAAAGAATGCAGAACTTACAGCCACTGAATCAAAGATTTAGTTTTGGCACAAAATAGCCTTGTTAAATATATTCCATCCATGTTTCTAACATTGTTAATCTATTCTAAAATGCGGTGAAATTCGAAGCTACACATACAAATAAAATTCTTCTGAAAACATATCCATTAACACAGACAGTGATGACATCTCTAAAGTTTTTGCATCTTTTCAGCAGTACTGTTTATTACACACATACATTTAGAGAATTGTTTTGCAAACACAGACAGTTAAGGGATAATGAAACAGGAGTCATCTTTATTAGATAATAAGCCAATTGCAGATCCCAAGTGCATCATCTGCAAGGGCATGGGTTAATTACTATCAGTACAATATTTAGACAAATATGAAATGGAATTATTTTTGCCTTTCTTTCCTTTTCCCGTAGTGCTCTGTATTTTTTCATGCTGAGTTCAGATGCAAAGCTGTGAAACTCAGGATGGTCTCAAGGGTCAAGGAGTACTAAAGTTGTCAGGTTGAGAACAGGAGGTGATACTGCTAAAGCTTATTATTTTCTAAACTGAAGATGCAAGAAGAGCTCCACATTCATAGGCACTGAACAGCAAAAATGAGGATAAAAGAATTGATTACATTTTGGCAGAATAGCAATAAGCTGAAAAATGAAAGGAAGTTGGGATCTGACTTTGAGGATCTGAACACAGCTGGTGCCCAGACTAGGATAGCTCCAAGAATGATTGGAAAGCAAGACACAGTTCACCTAAAGAGTTGTGCAGAAGGACAGAGAATTCTTGCTCATTTTCTAAGGAAAATCATTTTTTATTGTTGTGAAGTGATGCAACTGATAGCTTAGATAAAGTAATAGCAACCCAAGAGTAGTAATTAGAATCTCTTGATGGTTTTCTTTGGAGACAGTAATCATCTAGTTTAAATGATTAGTCAAGGTTTTTAAGGTGCTTCAGATGTTAAAAAAAAAAAAAAAGCAAAATGCTTAATCAGCAACCCCTGAGATTCTCTCTTGCTCCAATTCCCACATCCAGCTGACAGTTCCAGGGGGGTATTCTCATCCAGACCTCAGCTTTTCAAGTAGAAAAGGGTGCCGTGTTTTCACTCTCAGGACTTTCTGTCAGCATGGGTTCAGAATAAATCACCTGTGAGTAGAACAGTGGCAAACATTGCAGGTATCCATGAAATTTAGAATGAAAATTCAGATTCAGTGTAAGGTATTCCAGGGGAATGACAGAAAAATTATATCTTTACCTACTGCATTAGCTTTGTCTCTGTAGGTGGCAAGAGCTATCACCTTAAAAAATAGAGAAGAACTCACTAATAGAAGATAGGAGAGAAGAACATTTTGTTACTATTATAACATGGATTGAGTCATCCTTTCTTTACTTGGGCAGAAAATGAAGGACTCTTTTAGAAATTTATCTCCAAAGTAATTAGTGTGTGTGCCATTAGTTTGATCAGCACACATAGTTCAGAGCCAAAGGTAGACAGCAGGAATCTCACTAGCTTCAGGAGATGAGAAAAAAGGAGGTCTTGGACTGATGTGTACAGAAGTTCATCATTCAGCCACGACAATCCAGCAAGGTGAACATCTATAGATGCCTTGAGGGCCAAAGCTACTGTCAAAGATTCTGAAATCACAAGGGTAGACTCCCAGTAGTGCTAACTGGGAGCATACCACTTTTCTCTGCCTCCAAATCACCCTTTGCCATTTCACTATTTTCCATATTTTGCTATTTGTTCTTTCCACAACCTCAATCCTCAATTTTCTCTTGGTAGTGAGCCTACCATAACTTTCTGTACATATTTCTCTTTGCTATCTATAGTGGGTTTTTGCTTTGGAAAATAATTCTTCTCTTGCCCCAGTAAAGTTACATAATTTTCCATTTAGCCATACAGCTTTGCTCTCTCTTTTAATTCTTCCAGCTCATCTGTATGCACACCATCTGTGTCTCTACTACAATGTTCTTACATGGCCTCCAGGCTTAGTTAGTGGTTTTAAAGTTTTATTACTTTGCCCTTCAGTCTCATGTTAATCATTTTGCTCACTGTTTTAAAAATCTGCCCTTTCATGCCTTGCTGCTAGCACATCAACCTAAGAGAAATCCAATACCTCCACTATGATATCAAACCCCACTGTACAGTGATGGCTGGTAATCAATGGAAATATTGTAATAACAAGAACATCACCCAGCTGTTATATTCAGCACAATACAAATTTATTAATTACAAAGGAACAGGGTAGCTCACCAAGAACATAGAGTAAGTGCCATGTAAGTAAATACATCTAAAAAAAAAAAAAAAAAGCTTTTAAAAATCTCAGCTCCTTTTTCTAATTTATTGAGAGATCTCAGACTGTGCCCACAGCTATTGTATGTGTTGGCAGCTGAAAACACACTCAAACTGTTGTGCTAAAGCATCTCACTCCCCAATAACATGTGTTTTGAATCCCACAAACTGACCCTCAAATTTAAATTCTGCCCAATTCATCTAGGGGTGTTTTGAGACTGAGAATTTGTGCAAACTGATCATAAGGTACACTAGAGCTCAGAAGGGCCAGACAATCTATTTCTTGTGAATTAGAAATATTTTGCAGTTGAGCTGGGTCACTTTCAGTCTGTAAGAGGAATGAAGGTTTTCTGATTAAGGCACTGAGCAGCGAGATGAAAGCGTAAATCCCAGCTTTGCCAGAGGTTTCATGTACATCCCTGGGCAAGTCACATCACCTTTCAGTGATGCATTTCTGCACCTACTGAATCATTATTTTTTCCTTCCTCAAGCATTTCAAAGAGTGAAAGATCTTTCAGAGTTGGACTTTTTCCAGCCATATGTTTGTAGAGGACCTAACACAACACTGCTTTGTTGAACTGCGACTTCCAGATGCTACTGCAGAATAGATCCTTAAGGATTCCACGAAATGTCATTGGAAAAGAAAAACTGTAAATGATCATGTTAATTTTTTCTCTGTGATGTAAACTGGAAATAATGCATACTGTAAAATCTGGATTTATAAATTTGTCTTGATAGCAGCGTAAATGAGAGCACAATCATAGCTACAATTCTGACAGAGCTTAATATCTAAATATGATTTTGTTTATTGTTGCTTTTAAGTTTCTGGAATATGAAAAAGAAAGCAAGAGATATTTCACTCTGAGTCTGATGAACATTTTAACGTTTATTGTGGAAATATCAACAAACTCAGGAGGCATTCAAATTGTTTCTTTTTTACCCTATCTGTATTCTTGAGTAAAGGCACAGGAAAAAAATTCCCTAGCAGGTTGTTCTCAGTAACTAAGTGAATTTATATTGTCTTATTTTATATGAAATATTACTAAGATTTATTATTTTATTAATTAATTTATTATGTCCTGCAAAATCTTCATTGTTTTCATGTGAAATATTCAAAGTTATTTTCATAGAAAAGAAAAAAAATGAGTAAATAAAATTAAACAGAATTTTATGCCATGTTCACATCCTCTCCACCATGGATTTTCCCTTCAGATTCTTCTGTGATGTGTGCTATCTCAGATTTGAATCTAGAAGCAGTTCAAAACAATGTAATGACAGAGATTGTGTTGTAGCCATAACTTCAATTTCAGAAGTCCTATGAAGCTTGACTTCAGTCTGGATGAAAATTCCAGTTATGCTATTTGCTGAATATCAGTATTCTTGTTTCTCTGTAAGAAGACTAATAGGGACATTATTGAGAACTAAATTTCTGAGTCATGTCAGGAGGTTTTCCAGTATGATGAAAAGCTTTTCTTAATGGCATATGTACAAGAAGCATCAGACTGATGGTTTTAGACGGAATTACGTGCTATTTAATGTGAATCTGGATCTGGCCAGGTTCGAAATGCAGCAGCTATTGTGGAATAACAGCCTGTATAGCTCAACTCTGCACTGCAAGCAGTCACCCCCCAGATTCCAAATAACAACAATCCATTTGCTGAGCCCTGTCAGAATTATAGTTGCTTTCAAATGGACAATAATATCTGTTGATTTTTCATTTCTCACAACTGTGTTTTCTGAAATGAGCGCAAACTGCCAGAATGGTACACTGCCATTAGATTAGATGAAATGGTCTCTCTGTTTTTGTGAAGGATCAGAACCCGAGAAAAAAATTGGTTGTGTCCCACCCATACATTCTCATCCTGCTTCCCTTCTTCACACAGTATATGCTTTGGGGCAGGCCAACTCCAGTAAGCAGCCAGACAGGCACATGTCACCCAAATGAATTGCTTCAGTCAGAGTGAAATGATTGGTGTTCTATAATGTCATGCACAGCATTTGCATATACGATAGTTTGGGTTTCAGACAAGGAATCATATAGCGTCACATACAGTCAGCACCTTCCAACTGTGGGGCAGTGTAACTAATGTAATATTAAATGATCTTGAGATTAAAGCTGCAATTTACTTTCTAATGAGGTCATACAAAGTCCGTGCGCTGCAAGACTCAGGTGGCCAAGAAGGCCAATGGCATCCTGGCTTATATCAGAAATAGTGTTGCAAGTATGAGCAAGGAGGTGATCATTCCTCCTGTATTCAGCTCAGTGAGGCCACACCTCACTGTGCTGTGTTCAGTTTTGGGCCCCTCACTACAGGAAAGACATTGAGGCCCTGGGACATGTCCAGAGTAGGACAACAAAGCTGGTGAAGTGTCTGGAGCACGAGTCTTATGGGGAGCAGCTGAGGGAACTGGGATTGTTCAGTCTAGAGAAAAGGAGGCTCAGGGGAGGACTTAAAGCTCCCTACTGATACTGTGGCAAGGTGTAGGTTGGCTTCTTCTCCCACGTAGCTAGCAATAGTTTAAAAGGGAAGGCCTCAAGTTCCATCATGGAAGGTTCAGGTTGGATATGAGAAAAAATTTCTTCCTCAAAAGGGTAGCCAGGCACTGGGCTGCCCAGGGAGGTGATTGAATTACCATCACCAGAGGTGTTCAAGAAACGTTAAGATGTACAAAGGGACATGGTTTAGTGGGGAAATGTTGTTGGTAGGCAGATGGTTGGAATGGATGATCTTGGAAGTCTTTTCCAACCTTGGTGATTTTATGCTTCAATGACTGCACATGTGATGTACCACCCTGTAAAAGGTACCTTTTAGACAATGCTACTGTCCCACTGAAGGAAAGACAACGTGAGAGTCTCCATCTGCATTTGTTCTCTCTCTTTCTCTCTCTCAAAAAAAAACCAAAAAACAAAAAAACCACACAATTATAATGGATTTTATCAAAATATTCTATCAATGTTCAAATTCATTAAACTTGGTCTGATTATTATTTCTCACTCGTTTTGTTTCTGTAAAGTACAAAATGAAATCCTTCTTTCTGATCAAAGAACAGATCTGCAGCCAACAGATTCATCAGAGTTTGGTATAAAGCTGTGATTCCTTCTTCCTATCATTTTTGTTATTGGAATACAAGAAAAAGAAATCCCTGAAGTCTCTTTTACAAACTTCACTGTGATTTCCATCAAACGAAGAATTAGCAAGTGTTCTTGGCAATGGCACAGTGGCATTTTAGATGGCAGCCAAACCACCTGTCCTGGCTGAGCTCCATTATGATCCAGCACCAGAAAACAGTGAGTATACTCCACGACTCCTCTCTGGCAGTAGAAACCAAGATTATAAGGCAAGGAAGAGATGTGCATGCACCTATCTTTTCTCCAGTAACACAGAGACATAATACGGTATATACTGAAATGCAAGAAAGCAAAGTAGGTGTACCTAGTAGTTTCTCCACTTGCCCTTCCTCTGAGTGTTGTTTAATGTCTTGGACTATAAACTCTTTGGTGAAGAGAGTATCCTGATGTTAGCATCCAGCACCAACACAAAAGAATTTGTAACAGCTGCCACATTCTTGATCAAACCGTCCCAAGTACACTCAAGAATATAATACACTGGTTAAAAAAAAAAAAAAAACAACACTCATTTCCAGAACCTTTCTTCTCTGTCTAGTCTGCTGTACATCAGAAATCTTGTTGACTAGAGTTCTAGTCCATTTCTAAAGCAAAACCACCATTTTTGGAACAAAAAAATGATTTCTCAAACTGCTTACCTGAGGACAAAACATGGTTATATAAAATAAGATTATCGAAGTTGTACTTTTATATGACATTTATTTTTGAACCAAGACTTCTCTGGCATATGACTCTTTCTCAAATTGAAAGACACTCTTGTCATGAGGGTGCTTCCTCAGTGCTGTAGGTGTAGTTACACTTATTGCCACCAGCTGACTTTTGTCACCTGTGAATTTGCTCACTTCCTGTTAAATGTCATCTACAGCCTTCTCCATTCAGAAGTTTTTGTTCTTTCCATTAAGACCTGTAGAACTCAATGTAATTACAATACTAGCAACATCTGTGAGATTAAAATAGTTTCTGAATGATTCTGCCATGACA
Source organism: Chrysolophus pictus (assembly GCA_037305975.1). Classification (NCBI taxonomy): domain Eukaryota; kingdom Metazoa; phylum Chordata; class Aves; order Galliformes; family Phasianidae; genus Chrysolophus; species Chrysolophus pictus. Next base: position 80,351,709 of record CM074576.1, read on the forward strand.
CTAAACTAAAAAGTGATATTAAGTGATAGATGTACTTTAGGAATGTTGATTATTCAGACTACTTATTAGATTCATTAATGCAAGTTAATTATGCTGCCACAGAACATGGTGATTCAGTACTCATAAAACCAACTAATTAAGTAAGCAATACCCTGATAAACTTTCAAAACAATTTCTTAGAATGGTTGTGGAAAAAAAAGAGATTTCATATTCACTTTGTTTAACAGGTTCCATTTACCTGTGTACTGTGGCTTTCCTAAATATAAAAGTATGTGAATAAATAAGAGAAAATGGAAGGAAGGGTAGCAAAAAATGTTTAAGAGTTTAGTAGGTATGATCTTTGAAGGGACAGGAAAGGAATTTAACACATACAGCTGAGAGGAAAATAGCAAAGAACACTTACAATAACTACGTTTAAATACTTCAGGAGAAGTAACACAAAAGATGGGGAGGAATTACTTAAAGTCACTAGGAGTAATGTAATAAGGAGTAATTGGCTGAAACATGAATAAGGAAAATTAATTTAGGTTAGAAGTAAGGAATAAAAGCACCAAAAACAAAGGACAATTAGACAATGACACGTTTTGCCAGAGGGGTAACTGGGGAACCATCACTAGGAACATTCCAGAGTAGACTATATAAAATATGTACAGTTTTAATACGGAGAGCAAATCCTGCCTTAGTGCAGAGTGACAAACTAGATAAATCCTGGCATCCTTTTCTAAGCTATTATTTCAGTGCTTAAAAAAAAAAAAAAAAAAAAAAAAAGAGATGTACAAATGCCTATAGCTAACTTGAGCTCTGATTTAGCGAGTTTTGAAGGATGATTTCTAAAGCTGAATTCAAACCTTAGTAGCAAACCCAGCAAACCTTAGTAGGGAAATGAAGACAATGAAGACTGACAAAGCTAAGCATGACAGTAAATGCCAGACAGAAATAAGAAGAAACAAAATTCAGAAGAAGCAAATACATCTTTCAGATCTATATACTCCAGTTATAGTCACTGTCTTCATCATGCTAGAGACAAGGCTTCTTGCACAGACACCTGTTCCAGTGTTTGAGAGAGCATACTTCATTATGTTTGTAGATCCTAGTATATGAGCCTCTAGAATAACAGCGCATCTTCACAAGTGTAACAAAGCCAAATATGCATTAATTACTGAATGTGTCGTTTAGCTAAGCCAAGCTGGAATTCCATCTAATTTTTAAGCCAAAAGCACCCCTTCACTGAGTAGAACATATTAAGTGTTTTTCTGGGGTGTGAAATATACAGTAACTTCATTATAAGCCCACGATAATTCATGAGCAGTCTTACTCCTCATCTTAATCTGTGATCTAATTTGGGATCTCATTTTCTTTCAGTCTTATCCTATCTCCCCCTACATTATCCTCCAAATAAAATACTCTCACAGAATACCAGGATAGAAATAGAAGTCCATAAATCTTTCTGAAGCATTTATAGAGTTGCTGTGCACTGTGGCATGTATTCAGTTGACAACTGCAGCATTCCTTTGTGTTCTCTTTCATTAGATATTGCTGTTTGAAATAACACAGGCATAGTGAGTTTCTTTAAATCCTAATTATTCTTCTATTCTTTGACTTGTTTCACAAGGTATACAGCACTCACTCCTTACCTGACAACAGCATATCTTCCAGAATCACGTGCAAAAACAGACATTTTCTTTTTAATCCTGTTTGATAAAGAAAGGGACTGTATTTGAGTTCTCCTGAATGGGAAGTTGGATATTAGCAAAAATTTCTTCACAGAAAGAGTGGTGAAACACTGGAAGAGGCTGCTCAGGGAGGTGGTGGAGTCACCGTCCCTGGAGATGTACCAGAAACATGAAGATGTGACACTGAGGGATGTGGTTAGTTGGCAATATTGGTGGTAGGTGGACTGCTGGACTAATGATCTTAGAGGTCTTTTCCAATCCTTTTCTAAATGGGAAGAATATTCAAGATATTTCTTTGGTTAACCAGCAAAAAAATCAAATGTTCTGCAGAATCTTCTCATGATTTCTAAAAGAAATCTGAACAGTAGATTCAAGAGGATTCATTTGTTGGAGAAGGAACTAATAATCAGAATTCAGAAATGCAATTATAGTAAGTGAAATAGGGGCCTTTTTCTCACTCTATGTATTTAAAGAATTTCAAGATTTTTCTAAAAGGGAAAAAAGGAGTAAGGCCAGCTGAGCAACAAAAAGGGCCATGATGCTTGGACAATATGAGTTGGGAGAGAGAAACATCTTCCTTAGATTAACAGCACTGATCTATCTTAGCTATGCCACAGGATTCAACACTAACAATGAAACTGTTACAGTTTTGAATAGACCATCTTCATACAAACTCAAATGTTTTGCTTTTAACTAAATACCTAGCAGGCATTTAGATTTTCTTGGTCACTAAGTCATTCCTGGTAGCAAATGAGAGCATAAGTCTTCCAAAATAGGTCAATTTCCCGAGGATTGGAGATATCTGTGTTGGGCAGCAACAGTGGGTGCACTGCATTTTCAGTTTCTCCGATTTCTAAAACACATCAGAATTTCTCAAGCCATGATTTATGAAAACATCCGCAACACACCATCTCACTTTTATATTTAGAGGTATAGTCTGGATCTTAGAAGCAGTATACATCTTATTTATCAGGAAATCTCTATTACAGTATTTGCATTTCCAATCTTAAAGACTTTCTGTAGCAAAGCAAGTAAAAGAATTCTTGCTTTTTGTTGTAAACTAGTCAGCAATATTTCATGCATTGCTTATCTTCTCAACCTGCTGGCCTTGAGATGATATCTACATCCTTGAGGGAAATAAAACACAGACAACACAAAGTATATAACTGTGGCAGTGGGTTTTCCTCTGGAGATATTACAATGATATGTCCCATCAGTATGTCATGCAAAGATTTAAGTTATTGTTTGCTACAATCTTTAAAGTAAAAATACTTCCCTCAAAACAAATTTTATTTTAGCAGAAAGTTTTCTAAGCTGCGTCAGGGAAGGATGAGGCTCAGCTGCACTTCTTAAGTCAGACATTCCTAAAAAATATAAGGTTAAGTCTGTTATATTCTGTATATATAGTTATATATACACTTAGGTACATGCATTCCTAGACTAATGTTATACAGGAGGAGGTGCTGGAATATGAACTGTAGTGACCTATTTCTCACAGCCCAAACCAAAGCTAGATGCACTTTTTATCTCACTTGACACAAACATTACCATTTTCCCATGTTTCAATGCTAACAGATTACAATGTCACTACATTTCACCATGCAGTCTAGAAGGCAAAGGCCAATAGCAACATATACGCCAAGACACTTATTTAATACAGTAGGTGAGATACACAGATTTACAGCAGTCCAGGTCACTTTACTCTCTCAACTGTGATTTAACAGAAAACTGGCAGCAAGGCGCTGAGATTTACGCATCTGCTGCAAAATGTTTAAGTTAAGTTCCATATGTGGTTAATAGCTTGCAGATGAGTGACAGTATGGGAGGCACTGACCAAAGCAAACCATTGAGTCTATGCTTGTCCCATAAGGACACTTTTTTTCAGCCATGGAAATAGAGTCCAAACAGTGATGCCCAGACCAGAGAACAACCAAGAGTGTCATTCAGAGTGCTATGGCATATACAGGACTAATCATATGATGCTATTTTAACATAGTGCTAATGACTGGGTGAAATATTAGGAAATACATCACAAATATGTGAGATGAGATGATAATCTAGCACTGAACGTGTCAGGATTAAATTGAAACAATCAAGTGTGTTCCTATAGGGAATCTGGATCATTGCATGCAAGTGACTGCTTCAGCAGTACTAACTGGCTTTTTTTGGATCTCTAACCTCCTTATTCACATTTCCTCCAATAAAATAATCTTGAGTGAGGTGCAGTATTGAGTAGAACTTTGTGGATGGGCAAGCCCGTACAAGCATGATCTAAAGTATATAATGGCTATGCCCCACAGAAATAGCTCCATAAGAGCAAAAGAGCAAAACCAGCTGGTGCTACGGCTGACATCCACCACACAGAACATGCTTTGCTGTGTTACTTCAGGCTAGTTCTGCTCCAGCCTTGTATAATAATTCCCCTGTAATGGCTGGAGCACATTAGGAGCATTCCCGGAGTTTATTTTCACATTTAGTTCCCTCCCAAAGGAATACAGTTCATGTGATGAGAGTTCTTTGTGAGTACATATAATAAGAAAAAAGGAAAAGAAAAAAAAAAAAAGATAGTAGGAGGTCACAAGATTAATCTTAAAAGCACACTGTCTATCCAAAACTGAACTCCAGTGAGAAACACCTAATAGTGGTTTTAGATGGCTTTGGTGGTAATAGAAGCCACAGGGGTACCCCAGCAGTTTCCCAGTACTATTCCTGTAAACTCTTTCAGGACATTTTGGCAAAATTAGCACTTCTACATACTACCTGTTTGTATGCATTGTAGTGAAGATGAGAGTTGAGTCAACACTCTATTGTTCACAGCCTCATGTCAAAACAATGAAGTATAACACATGTATATACACATATATACATGCATTAAAGATCCATGAACCAATGTACATGTGAATGAATTCAACTCATCAGACTTATGCCAAGTGAGGTAGCTAATCTTGGTAATTCATCTAGTCTCTAGAGCAGTGGAAATTAAAAGATGTACCGCCAGAAATCTGTTCAGTGCAGCCTCAAATGTGCATCTAAGAAGAGAACATTGATTCATGCTTCAGAAACACATCTTTCTTTGATTAAAAACAGAGGTAAACGATCAAGGTTAGGTGAAATGGATAGTGTCCTTGCAATATAATGTAATGATACTATTATCTGGAGCTTTCCTGTTAAGATAGGTGTGCAATTTTTACTAAGAATTGACTTTATATCTCTTCACTTGTTTAACCAGAGACTGCCTATATTATTATTAAATTTCATCAAAAGGAAATCTCTGAGCATTATGAAGCCCCTACATACACCATCCATATATACTTTCAGCTATGCACATATGATCTTGACTGAATATGTCTTTGAAGCTCCTGCCTGTCACCGTTTTTGTTTCTGGAACTACGTGATATTTCACTTCAATGAAAACTGATTTATCATTATTACAAAGTATCACTTCTGTAGTTGGATACCACATGCTTGGATTTACCATCACACAAGCTTAACATTGTGGCAGATCTCAAAAATGTATTTAACTATACTAAAAAATCTTGGTGATACATTTTTACTGTGGAAATGGAGAGCATATATTAAAAAAACCCTCTGAAGTACTGATTCGTCTTTCCTTTACTAGCATACTAAATTCAACAGGCTTTATATCAACTGACTGACTTCTAAAACACATTGTCTCTACAGTGAAAATAGTCTACCTGCAGAATCTTAATACATGCATTAGTTGTAGATTATGCTAGCATTCCACCCCATGCTGTTGTCAAATTCTCTGGTCAAAAGCACTGAGACACCAAAGGCCATTTGGGCCAATGATTACTTTTGTCAGCTGGGTGGTTCCTTTCACTTGGCTAATTTATCATGCTCTACATAATTCTCAGTCTCAGCCTCGCTCAGAGAAATATTATGTGTCATTATTTGTAATGGTATTATTAGAGATAAAGCAAAGAAAGTAATTTGCAGACAACGCAGAAATGCAGTAAATGTTTATCTCAATATTGGACATTGTGTAATTGACTGAATAGACTATAGAAATGTTCTGCTTTTCTTGGAACTCAGATATTACCTTGTATGGCATACACAAGAAGAGGTAGATAAATACAGAAATCAGATGGGTTAAATCCTATGCACTTGTCAGATTTCAATTTGATTTGCAATGATTTTGCAATATTATTCTCTTAGGTGGTATTCCACACAGTTAGCTTTGATACTATAATTTAATGCAGGAAGGCATGATGTTTTGAAAGAGAGAAGACTGAAAGACCTAAGACACTGAGGACATAACTAAATGCAGAATATCTAAAACCGTGACAGCGTTTTGAAGACATACATATTCTTGTGGGAAAAACATACATTTTCATTTTTATGAAGTTTTTATATAGACATACATCAAAAGACTCATTTCCATTTGCAAGTTATTTATTATTTATTTTCCAGTAGGGTTCAGTCTAAGCTTAGCCTAGAATTTCTCTGCTACTATGAGAACAAAAAGTGGTGAACAATAAAACTCAGGTAACAGGAGGAAAACTCAGGTAATGAGGATACATGTGGAAAATGTATTCTCTTCTCTCTGTTTATCACATTTTATTTAAAACATGCCATTCCAAAATATGTACTTTCTTGTCCTAAACCTTCCATTGTCTGAGAAGTATTAAGTCAGAGTCAAGTGTAAGATAGTCTAATGTAGGAAGGAGGGAGCAATCTCATGCTGGACCACAGAGGGATTGTCCGTATATGGGACAATGGGGAGCCCAGAGCAGCAGGGAGAAGGTGAGCACTGCTTGCAGAAGGATGCTGAGGCATCTCAGGACAGCAAGAGTTAAGGATGGGTGCTGAAGAGATACCAGAAATCTAATGCTAGCCATTAGGTCTCCTTGCTGCAAGGGCAAGGAAAAAGTGGCAGTCTGAGAAGAAAAAAAGGCTGAAAAAGAAAGAGAAGATGCAAGAGGAATAGCTAATTCATAACAGTGAAGAAAGAGGTGACAGGAATAGGTATCCTGGGGTCCAGGAACTGAAGCTGCAAAGGCTGTCCTCAAAATGAAACACCAGCAATGAAGAAGGGGACAGTACAGGGCAGGGAAATTTTTAAAAAGACAACAGAGAGGGGGTTATGCTTGACAAAAACAAGCAGAGCAGTAGATATCCAGCAAAACATATGCCCAGAGCTCAGAACAGAAAGCAGGACTCCAGTTTTAGCATTTCTCTCCTATCAGCTGGTAACTGTGAAACCTGCTGCAACTCATCTTGCCCCTAGCTGAGTGTTTCTCTGCTGAGGAGCGGATAGCTTTTCTGTATCCAAAATTCTGTCAGCTCAGAGTGCCTCGGTCCCTGAAGCAGAGATGCAGACTGCAACAGTCAGATGATAATTTTTCTTTTTCTTTTTTTTTTTTTTAAGATAGCAATTTCAACTCAGAAAACTAAAAGCAATCATTGTTAAGAGCGGGGAATGTAAGAACTGGGTACCCTGTATGATTTTAGTTGGCTTTCTGCTGGTTGTGGATATTGCAGATATGCTTATCTTTTTTTTTTTTTTACATGTCACATGCTATTATTTTTTTCCCACTGAAACCCAACCTCACTAGCTGCAGGGGAACTCTGGTGGTTTGTAGCTGGTCTTGTAACTGATCTATTTTATAGACATATATGTATTTAGGTGCATTGTGTGCCTATTTGTATGTACTTAAATATTTATCTTCACAGTTTAACATTGGTTTGTGTCTTATTTACTGCAAGTTAATAAAACCCTGCTCAGAGAAAAAAAAAGTGTTATTAATTTTCTCTCTTAGTTCTCTCTTAGTTCTCTGTAGCTATCTGCATTGTAATATTTCAGTGCCAGGCAGTTACTGTGTTCACATCACCACAGTGGCAGCTCAGATGAGAGGGAAACAAAACTCATTCTGCAGACAGCTCTGGGCTTCTAACATAGAAAGATTCAAGTCCAAACAATTGTCATTAATTTTCCCTTTGTCACTTGACAGCCCTTCGCTTGCTAGTTTTGAAAATCTATTTCTATGTAGTGTGTGATGCTTTCACAGCAGTTGCAAAGATTTAAGTCCTGAATCAAGCCAAATTAGTGCTATGAGTCTGGATGGTGATAGAGCCAAGCCCGGGATGTTTTGGCAGGGGAACAGAAGAAGCAGGAGGAAGAGGCAGAGTCCTGAGGACAGCCTCAGAGGAGGGCTGGAAGTAAAACTTCTTCCTTTCTGGAAGTGTCACATTTGGATGGGTGCTGGAGAACTGGATCCTTCTGCAACCAGAAAAAGGAGGGATGGAAATAATTGATACTTTCAAGAGGACTTTTACTTCTTCATGGCCACATCAAACATCTTACATCCTCCAGACTTGCAGAATTTTGACCAAGGAGGAGAAACCAGTGGGGCATGGCCATTTTGTCATTCCCTTTTTTCCTACTCTCAGCCTGCTGGCCCACTCTACTGCCCATTTTCTGCATGCTTAAAGCCAACCCTAGATACACAACTGGCAAAATCTGATTGTCAATCAGATTTCATTACCTGAAGTGCTTACCATTCAGCTCTGCTAAATATTTTCCTTTTGCTTCCTGCTTAAAAATCTCAGTTTGGAACATCACAGCAATTGGATTGTTGTTTTTCTGTTTTTAAATAATCCAGTTAAAAGCCATTTTGCCCAGAGATAAACACTGTTAAAAACCACAGGGATGGCTGGTTATAAAAAAAACTGTCAGAGCCACAAAGGAAAGCGTTTATCTGCTGTATATAAAGGCATGAAATGGAAAAGTCAAGGGAGAGTAGTAAGGGACAGTCAAGGAAACTTTAGAGAGTCAGATTAAAATGAGCCAGAGGGAAACAATGTGGGCTGGGGAGACCAGGACAGCTCTTCAAAGAGGAATGTGTAGAATGTCTTCCTATGTCTAATAGATGTATTTTCATATGGATTAGTATCTCCCTGTTATATGCATGAGGTGATGTCTTTTTCCAAGAGTGCTTCATACACAGAATATTAATCTTTTTCTTTCAAAGTTAACAAAGATAGAAAAGTGAATTCAGTAGAGACAATAGAACAAAGAAGAATCATATAAAATTCATTTTAGAACACTGAAGTCAGCAAGACTCACAGCTGGGGTAGATAGCGCACTTCTACCTTCCTGGTGAATTTACACCAAAAAAATTCAAACAGGAGCATTAAAGAAAATTGTAAGCTTATTTGCACGTGGTAAGGAGCAGGAACAGGAGAAATGACAGTTATCATTAAGAAACACAAAGAGGAAGGAAAGTAAGGAGGAAGAAGAGAAAGAGCAGCAGGAGTGTGAGGAGAAAAGACAAAGTAAGCCCACTGTAAGGGCAGAGCAAGTCCAAGACCGCCTCATGAGACTGAATGTGTACAAGTCTATGGGGCCGGATGGCGTGCATCCCAGGGTTCTGAAGGAGCTGGCTGAAGTGGTTGCTGAGTGGCTCTCCATCATATTTGAAAAGTCGTGGCTGTAAGATGAGGTCCCAGATGACTGGGGGAAGGGTCACGTCACTCCCATTTACAAGAAAGGGAGCAAGGAGCACCCAGGGAACTACAGGCAGTTCTCACCTCTGTACCCGGGAAGGTAATGGAACAGATCATCCTGGATGACATGCTTGACCACATGAGGAATGAGTGTGTGATCTGAGACAGCCAGCACAGCTTCACCAGGGGAAGGTCATGTTTAACCAATCTGGTGGTTTTCTATGATAGAGTGACGGTATTGGTGGACAAAGGAAAAGTGACTGATGTCATTTACCTGGACTTGAGCAAGGCCTTTGATATGGTCCCCACCACATCCTAATTGGAGGGATGTGGATTTGATGGGTGGACCACTTGATGGACAAGAAATTGGTTGAAAGGCCGCAGACAGAGTGGTCATCAGTGGCTCTAATGTCCAGGTGGAGGCCAGTAATGAGCGGCGTCCCCCAGGGGTCTGTCTTGGGACCGGTGCTCTTTAACATCTTTATCAATGACATCTATGATGGAATCGAGTGCACCCTCAGCAAGTTTGCTGAGGACACCAAGCTGAGTGGTGCGCTTGACAGTGGAAGGTAGGAATGCCATTCAGAGGGACCTCAACAGACTTGAAAGGTGGGCTTGGGTGAGCCTAATGAGATTCAACACAGCAAAATGCAAGGTTTTGCACTCGGGCCAGAGGAATCCCAGGTATCCATACAGACTGGAAGGAGCAGTCCTTGAGAGCAGCCCTGCAGAGAAGGACCTGGGAGTCCTGATGGATGAAAAGCTTAACATGAGCCAGCAGTGTGCCCTTGCAGCTCGGAAAGCAAATGGTATCCAGGGCTCCATCAAAAGAGGGGTGGCCAGCAGGGACAGGGAGGTGATTGTTCCCCTCTACTCTGCTCTTGTGAGGCCCCATCTGCAGTACTGCGCCCAGGTCTGGAGCCCCCAGTACAAAAAAGACAGGAAGCTGTTGGAGAGGGTCCAGAGGAGAGCCACGAAGATGATCAGGGGGTTGGAGTACCTCCCCTACGAAGACAGGCTGAGGGAGCCGGGCTTGTTCAGCTTGGAGAAAAGAAGGCTGCAGGGTGACCTCATTGCAGCATTTCAGTACATAAAGGGAGCCTACAAACAAGAGGAGAATCAACTCTTTGAAAGGGTAGATAACAGCAGGACAAGGGGAAATGGTTTTAAGTTGAGGGAGGGAAGATTTGGGTTGGATGTCAGGGGGAAGTCCTTTACAGAGAGAGTGGTGAGGTGCTGGAACAGGCTGCACAGAGAGGTTGTGGATGCTCCATCCCTGGAGGTGTTCAAGGCCAGATTGGACAGGGTCCTGGGCAGCCTGGTCTAGCATTAAATGTGGAGGTTGGTGGCCCTGCCTGTGGCAGGAGGGTTGGAGATTCATGATCCTTGAGGTCCCTTCCAACCTGGGTCATTCTGTGATTTCACCTTCTGCATGCCAGAAGTAGTAAAAACAGTAACAGATTTGGCTGAACTTAGCAAACTCATATTAAAAACCAGCATGGTGCAGTGGCTGCAGCCTTATTACTGAGTACTACCTACGCCAGCCACAAAAAGGGTAGGCACCTTTCTAGTTATGTCTCTTTGTAAAATGGAGATAGATAACCTGTAGAGCTTGCTGTACAGCTGAGTGTGTGCCTAGTGCAAATTGAATACTGTAATACAATAAGTCTGTAAAGAGTTCTGCTAAGCATGTAAGAACATGACTTTTGAAAGACTCTATAGGCTGGCCAAATCGGTGTAAATAATCAAGCAGAAGTAATGGCCACTTCTACGTCCTCGAGACAAGTCCTCTGCTAGAATTGAAATCTACTGTAAAGAAAACAAAGCCAGTAGGGCTCTTCAGAGGAAGAACGGGGAATGCTGTGACTCAGGCAAACTCTCTCTTCATTTCACTTTAGTCTTGTACACATTATGAAACATTAACAGCAAGCATTACTGCTATCTCTTCTTACGGTAAATAAAATGAGCACAGGCAGCTAGCAAAGTCTAGCTTTGTCTGTGCTGTTTCCCTTGCCACCATCTCATGCTAAACTTTACCCAGCACTGTTTACTGAGATAACACAACACAGATAATAGAGAAGAAAACTTTTCCTCATCCAGCTTACTGTGTACTCGCTAGCCTTGTATCTCCAGTGAAAGTCTGATCAAACATAAGTTGCCGCTTGAAGCAGGGCATGTTTCTCTACCTATCTTTTCGGGGTGTGTATAAATTTATTCCTTTGTTAATTAATCTATTTTCTTGTCACTTGAAGGGTTATTTTATTTTTCTTAAAGAAACACAGAAGTCTTCATGTTTCTGGATGCTTGTAAGCCTTCTTTTTTCTTTTTCTTTTTTTTTTTTTTTTCAGAAACGAAGGAGTTCCACACTAAATTGGACAGACAGAAAGATCTTTAGTCCATTGAACCAAGAACAGACATTTTATTAAAGCTGTATGAGCATTCTGCTGCAAAAGGTAAGAGAAACGTGGCCCAAACCGATCTTTAAGGATTTAACAGGATTTTCACTTCTAATATCACATTGAAGGAGAGCTCATTTTCCTGTTTGTGGCTTGGGATGCACTAACTAAACATGTCCCTAGGAGAAAAAATAATATCTTCACTACAAATCGTGCGTCACGGCTCAATTGAAAAGTGTAATAGTGAGGGAGCAGTGCCATCTGCAGGATGTGTTCCTGCATTCCTTAAATGTGTTACCGTGGTCAACCCCTCCATGCACCATCATGTGTAACTAAAATAGTGTCTCTAACCACTGTATAGTATATATATCGGAGTGCCCGTTCCAGATGCTTTGAGCACATTTTACATTTTGCCCTTTTTCTTCTGTGTGTAATCAATCTCTAGTATGCCTACAAGCTCAGGGTTTGTCTGAAGGAGGAACAGCATTTTATTTTCCATTTCATTTTCCAGAGATCAGAATCTCTGAAGACAACACGGTGCTCTGAGAGCAATGGTCTTCAGTGGTGAAAGGAAAACAATTATTTCCACAACAAAGATAAATTAAAAAAAAAAAAAAAACACCCATAAAAATCTGCAGCTGTGAGATGTAAAAACAGTAACACTGTCTATGATTTCCTACCTGGAGAAAAAATGTTCCCAGAAGGCACCAAAAGTGATTATGAACAATATTAACATAAACAAAAAATACAGCTGATTTGCGGAACTTACTGACAGAGGTTACAGTGGAGTTTGTGCTCTGTGGGTTCAGAAAGGATGTAGATCACTGCATGGATGTTGCTATTAGAAAGGGTACTCTGGATGCAATTTCTTTTTGCAGGAAATCCCTAAATTTCTGAGCTCCTTTGCAAGATCTTATGTATTGTTTCTTTCATTCATTCCCTTGACATCTGTGTTTATTTCTTCTGGGAATGCTATAACTAAGTGCAATGGACTTTCTCTTGACTCAGTGGATCCATTACACATATTTCTAGGAAAAAAACAACCATACATGCTCACAGAAATCATTCCTCATAGTGCATTACAATCTCCAATGAAACAAAAGCAAAAAAGGCAATATAGGTCTAGTAAGCCATAACAAATATTAAGCAATATAACAGGAGATGCATGGGACTTTCTCCACTTGTTACAGTGGAAATAGAATCAGTTTATTTTGCTACATGCTCCCTCATCTCTTAGAAAAAAAAACAAAAACAAAAACAAAAACAAAACCACAATCCACCAAAAAAACACAATACGGGCATATAGGCACAGTGACAAAAGGAACACTGCATAGATGAATGTATTGTCTCCTTTTTGAGAATCCAAAAGAAGGCTTCCTACATTTAGCAATACTATTTAAGGTTGTGTGTGTTTTTGGTAATTGACTTAATGACTGAAGAGACAGAAATAGAGACCTTCTCATCAAAAGTTCTGGGGAGGATTCATGTATTCAGAGAACTAAAACAAGTTCGCAGTGTCACTAAAATACATCATCACAGGGAAGCATATAAGTGTCTTTATATTTTCCTCTTATTCAGTTCAGGATTTTTCCAGTCCTGAACAGAGACGGGCATGCTGTCCATCGTCAGTGATTTCCAGTGTTTTTTGTTTTTTACCACTGCACTGTGCTATGGCCTTTAGAATGGCAGCAGTCCTGAAGTGCACAGTGAGCATCAGAGAAACTGCGTGACATTCACGCAGTGCCAGTCTGGCGCTCTTCTTTTTTTCCGCCTTCAAAGGAATGAGAAACCCGTTAGCTTTCCATCTAAGATGCATTCATTTAAAGGCTATCACGTTCCCTCTAGAGTTCTCATATTACTTCCCCTCTTCTAAGATATAATCAAAGAGGGCTTCCAATGTTAATCTGAGTTCTCCTAATCAAAAGAATGTTAATTTTACTGCCTTATCTCAGTTTGACATTAGCAGAACTAATTATTACTTTGGGACAAGGGTTATGCCAAGATTCTTCTTCTGTTGTAGAAATATTTCATAGTTTTACACTGTTTGTAAGATACCACCCTGTTTCCCTTCTCCATTATCATCATTACTGATAATGTTCATGTTTTCTTCAATATTATCATTAGATCACATGGTGGTATTATTGAATGACTGCTTTTATAGCTGACAAGTGCGAAGAGTACATTAAACCTTTCCTCTTACTATTTAGTCCCTGCAAGGGACTTTAAGACCAAATGGAAATTTAATGCAAGGTGTACTTTCTATTATGAAATTTATATATCTGGTCTGGAAGTGGTAATAAATTAAGCTGATGCATTGCATTGTCTGCTACATACATATTTACTGTTCAATCTTCAATGCATGTTTCTGGTATTTATAAAATAATGCTACTTTCCAAGGAGAAAACTTTCTGAGAAGAATACTTCACGTGAAAGGGACCTTTCTGTTACACAAATTAAATGTAATGCTATTTTGTTTTATGTAAAATTAGTACGCTTGAAATACAAGATGATAGGCTGCAAGGGAAGGGAAAATTCATGGAAAAAACATCAACAGAAAATATTCAGAGTCTACATTTCTTCTGCTGCACTTCTCCAACAAGCTAAAACCAGTCAAATTAATCTGTTTCTAAATATTTCCTTTTTATACTCTCTTTCAGACTAGAGATACCACTACTGAGTCTGCTTTCTGAAGAAAGAAAATGTAGAAGTCAATTCTGCCCCTTTTGAGTCTTTGCAGCACCAGGTGTCATTTAGGGAAGCCATACCTGAGTGCTCAGCAGCTGCCTACAATCAGCTGAAAAAGCCTCAAACAACCTTCTTCTGAACCTTCCTGAGAACAAGTGGAAGAGTGGGGGAAGAGTGTGAGAAGTATCACATTGAGTGCTGCAGGACAATTTAAGCTCTTTTGAGGCCTGATTTCTGTCCTTGCTAGCTGCTGTAATTGAGTCAGGTGCTTTGTCAGAACAAGGAATAGAAGCTTAAAGCCATGAATTTTATATAATCTTTTATGCTGGGAGAACCAATATGGCTTTTCTTAATAAAGTATTTAGAAAAATGCTGTTTGACATAGTCATAGATCTTTATATTTAGTCAGTCTGTCCCTTCTCTGAATCTGGGTGTGTTTATTAGCGTCATTCCTCATGGACTGCCTCAGTAGGTATATAATATATTCTAGTTGCATAGCTTCTATCCATCTATAATGCTGTTGAGTCACTTGCAGTCATATTCGAACGTTTAATAGTTTAACCTGGATATAAATGGTAGACAAATCTTTTTCACCACACCCAAATATGTTCCCGACTAGTCATCAATTTTTACTTCTATTCCCCTGTCATTATTATAATTCCATTTTTACAGCAGAAAACCTCCCTCTTTAAAATGTTCTTCATTATCCAGAAATAAATGACACCACAATCATGCTTAATATACACTAGTTTTGTGTGGGTGTTTGCAAGTGTGTGGGTGAATGCATGTTCTTTCTGAAATTTTATCTTAAAGTTAAACTGAAAACCAGCACTTTGGTTCCAGACAGGAATGTAGCTTTATTCCTAAGGAAAGTAGGGAGAATAATATCTCCTGAAGCAAAAGTAAAATATGTATCTTCAGCTTCAACATCATCAGAATTTCACCCTCTTTGAATTGGAAATGTGGAAATATGAAAGAACAAATTTTGCGAAGCATACTATGCATTCTGAGTTACACCAGAGTTGGTGTTATTCATCAGCATTTATTTACACCTAGGAAGAACTAGGTGACAGTTTTGGGCTTGTGTCTACAATCATATGATGAACATCCTTTCTTCTCACGTGGATGCAGCCGTGCCTCACATAGCCCAGCCCTGTGCTAACAGGGTTCAGTAAAGGAAGCTATTAAGCTACTCCAAAAGCAGTTTTTAGGTGCCCCCTGAACAAAGAGTAATATTTCCCTCCACAGCTGAAGCCTCTGAGGGGTTAAACACAGTGGTTTCACAGGCTGATTGTGGTCCATAGGCTATAAGCTGGGCCACTATAGTTGAGACAGCAATGTGAACCCTTGTCAGTCATAAAGGGGTTGTATGCAAAAAGTTGAATGAAGGCAAAAGTAAAAATGGACAGACTGTAAAGATAGCAGTTCCCTTTAATACTATGTATTTTTATTATGTCAAATTTTTATTGTTAAATTACATATCCCTACACAGAAGCCTTTCTGGATGGTCTGGATGGCTTAGTTGGCTGAAGTTTATCATCTTTCTCAGTCTGCAACAAATATATGTTGGCAGTATCTTTTTTTTTTTTTCCTTCTTAGTTACTACATCCAAAAGATTTAGCAACAAGTCTTCTAAGCCTGCATAACAGGTAACATGTCAAATAGCAGCCTTGATGTGGTAACAACACATATAGTGCAGGTGGTTTATGTTTTTCTCCAGAAGATTAGATATTTGACAGTAATTTGCCAAAGTATATTGGCTCCATAAAGCTGAAAATCTAGAGGTTCTACAGTTCCCAAAAGACGGGAACTAATTAAATATATGCAGTAATTAGTACTGAAAAACATTTGTATACTATAGTCCATAAAAATACGATCATAAGTAACCAATTACCATAAAGACAGCAAGTAGTAAAATAGTCAGGAACATAAGTTAAAAGTTCAGATGGTGTAAGAAATCCGTCATTTCCTTTACAGTTCTGTTCATGAGGGAAAAATATAAGCTTGCTATGACAAGATTCATTTTTATATATCTCCCTTGTTCATCACAGTATTTCTTTAAATATGCTACCAAATTTTTAGGCTCATCTGCGTAGAACCTCAGAATCATGGCTGCAGTTGATGAAAATAGGTTTTTAAGTTGCTTAATTATAGTAAATTAATGTATGCATATATATATAGTTTTAATCATGATTATAATTATTTAGAACTAAGAATTAAAAATAGTCTTTTCTTGCAGAAATGACAAGTCCAATTTTATAGCTTATTTGAATAAATGCAGTATATAAGTCGGTACTTTTATAGTATATTTGAGCACATTGTGGAATAGGAAAGGACATTGACTTGTTCAGTTTTGTTTGAATTAAAGCTTCATATGCTAAAGCAAGGGAATTACTGTGCTACTAAATTTTAAGTACCAAGAACTTCTAAAAAATGATCTGTATTTTATCACAACACAATCATAATTGCATCTAGAAGCAGAGTGACCTAATTATCTCAGTTTTTTCAATTTGTCAATGTTAGATTGTCTCTGCCCCAGTAACAGCTCTTTTATTAGTTTTCCCTGCAGGTATCACTGAATGCTTCAGTATGGCTTTGTATTCTGACAGGGATTTTCCCAGCGTGCTTTTCTTATTGGTGCCTTTTAAATCTGGCAGTCAGCTTGGTGACTGCCCTAAGTGATTGCTGTAGGTTGGTCTGCTTCTCTTTCTTTCTAAATGGTAAGCTATTTTTAAGTTCCTATTACATTTTGACATTTTACTTCACTGCTCTGCAATGCATGCTTACTGCATTGTGAATATGTTCCTGGTATGTGCAAATTTTCTGCTCCCTTTATTAAAAAAAAAAAAAAGTCTGCAGATATTGTTTACTTAGATTTTATTGAGGAATTTGATTCTGTTTCACACAGTATTCTCCTGAAGAAACTGGCTGCTCATGTCTTGCACATGTGCACAGTTCTCTGGGTGAAGAACTGACTGGATGTCCAGACTCAGAGAGCTACAGTGAATGGGCTTCAATGAAATCAGCAACTGGTCACCAGTGACATTCCCCAAGACTCAATACTGGGGTCAGTTTTGTTTAGCATTTTTATCAGTTATCTGGATGTGAGCATTCTGTGCATTCTCTGTGATTTCACAGGCAATACCAAGTTAGGCAGGATAACTGATCTGCTTGAGGGTAGGAAGGCTCTGCAGAAGCATGCGGATAAGATGGGTCATTGGGCTGGGATGTTGCCTGGCAGAAGAGGACCTGGAAGTGCTGGTCAACAACTGGCTGAACATGAGCCGACAGGTCAAGAACATCAATGGCACCCTGCCTTGCATCACAAAAAAAGCATGGCCAACAGAACTAGGGAAGTGATTGTCCCCTTGTACGTGGTGTACACTGGTAAGACCACAACTTGAAATCAGTTTTGGGCCACTTAGTACAAGAAGGGTATGAAATTGCTTAAGAGTGTGCAGAGAAGAGCAACAAAGATGGTGAAGGGACTAGAAAACAAGTGTAACTAAGAACATAACTAATGGAACTGGAGTTTTCAATCTGAAGACAAAGAGGCTGAGGGAAGACCTCATCACTCTCTAAATTACCTGAAAGAAGGTTGAAGCAAGGAGAGTGTCTCAGGTGTCTCAGGTGTCTCAGGTGGCAAGTGACAGCATACAAGGCAATGGCCTCAAGTTGCACCAAGGGAGTTTTAGACTGGATATCAGGAAGAATTTTATCATGAAAAGAGTGGTCAGGCATTTGAACAGGCTGCAGAGGTAAGTGATGGAATCCTCATCCCTGGAGATAATTAAGAGACATGTGGACATGGCACTAAGGGACAGTTTTTAGTGATGGATAGGTCAGGTTGACAGTTGGGCTTGGACATCTTTTCCAACTTAAATGATTCTATGATGTTCATATGATGCTAATATAAAAATAAAATGACAAGCTTAGATAGTAGATATGGAAAAAATATTATCTCAGAGGAAGCTCATTAGTATAAAGAGAATGGCTTCAAGATAAATAATCAAAGAAATTATATGGAAGGCAAAAAAAAAAAAAAAGGTAACAATAATTTGTAGTAACCATTTTAACCATTTCTTAGACAACTCTGGAAAGAAAATAGGAGTGTGACCAATTAAGAGGAAATTAAAAAAACAATAAATAAATTTAAAAAAAGATTAAAAAAGAGAGAGGATTTAGGAAGCTAATATAGAGCAAAAATTGTTCTATCTATCCTAGGGGGAAAAAAAAGATTAAAAGATCAAAGCCAGTACTGAGCAAAAATGCTTGAGAGTTACCTGTGAGGCATGAAATATTTCACTGATGCTTGACAAATAATAGCACTTGAATAATATTGTATATACTAAATAATGTCCTAAAGTCTCAAGACTAGGAAGTCAAAGAGATGTTTTGTAACCTTCTGAGCATACAGAAGTTTTGTTCTATTAACCAAAAAGCACTGAAAAAGGTACAGAGGAGGAGAGGTGATGGAAGAGGTGATAAAGACAGGCTGAGGGAGCTGGGCTTGGTCAGCCCGGGAGAAGGCTGTGGGGTAGCCTAATTGCAGCCTTCCAGTACATAAAGGGAGCCCATAAACTGGAGTGGAGTCAACTCCTTGAAAGGGTAGATAACAGCAGGACAAGGGGAAATAGTTTTAAGTTGAGGAAGAGAAGATTTAGGTTGGATGTCAGGGGGGAAGTTCTTTACTATGAGAGTGGTGAGGTGCTGGAACAGGCTGCACAGAGAGCTTGTGGATGCCCCGTCCCTGGAGGTATTCAAGGCCAGACTGGATGGGGCCCTGGGCAGCCTGGTCTAGTATTAAATGTGGAGGTTGGTGGCCCTGCCTGTGGCAGGGGGGTTGGAGATTTATGATCTTTGAGGTCCCTTCCAACCCGGGCCATTCTGTGATTTTGTGATTCTGTGATCCCAAATTTGTACTTACGCAGGAGTATTATATCTGGCTGCAATGGAATTAACTTCCTCTGCAGCAGCTCACACAGAGATGCTTGCACAAATATCTTACCAATGCTTTGCTGGTGCTGAGAAGAGTTGGCACAGCATCAAAATTCTCTCAGAATCCCCCAAGTCAGCGGGTGGGCAAGAGGTGGAAAGGGGACATCACTGGGAGAGCTGACCTAAACTGACTAAAGGGATGCTCCAATCTATATCACACCACTCTCAGCAATAAAGCCTGGGGAAGTGGAAAGAGAAGGGGGAGTTCTTGTGAAAACATCTGTCCTTGTGAACAACTGCTACGCTCATTGAGGCTCTGCTTCACACACTATGGCTTTTAACTGGTGGATAGGAGAGAATAATTTTCTCTCTCTAGGCTTCCATGTAGCCTTTGCTTTTTTAATTTTTCTCTTTCTGACCTCAACTCATGAGCCTTTTCTTTCCATCATATTTTCTTCCTTTTCTTCCTTTGAGCAGAGAGAGTGAGAGAGTAGCATGACAAGAGTTAAGCTGGCCATCAGGTTGAAACTACCACAATACCTTCACATGCAGTCATAAGCTGATACCAGATATTCTCTCACATTTTTCCTCCCATTTCGATATTCAAGCAGCGTTCTGTTGTCTCTTTCACCTGCCAGGGCTTCAAAACACAGCCTAAAGTACAAAAACTGTATTTTGTCAGTTTCATATTTCACATCTGCTGTGTCAAAGCAGACGAGAAGGAAAGCTGTTTAATTGTGCTTCCCAAAAGCAGTTATCTGTTCACTCCACTGCCACATCCTTAATGCATTGTTATTTTCTTTACTACAAATGCAGCAAAGATCACTGTACATTGTCAGTAGGCAACAGAGCACTTACAAGAAAACTAGTGTCTTGAAAGAGCCTTAGTGGTATGTTAGTGCCTGCAGTCTGGCAAGAGGGCACAATAATGGAATTTAAATCTAGGTCTTAGGAGTACAGTGTCTCACAGGCAAGGAGGCTTTGATAACGATGATAAATGGATGCTGAACAGGAATGAGTCCTCAGACAATTTAGACATAGATTTTAAAGACATCCTCAAATCAGCTTCTCTAACTCCTTCCCACACATGCACACTCTGGTGCTCTGCTCTTTGGCAGCTTGTCTGCAGGGAGGTGCCATTCAACAGATCCTGACTGGAATTACATGGTAAGATTGTGCTAAAAATCCCTATTTATTCCTCTGTGCAGGTAAATTTAAGCAGCAAACACCTGTGCACAGTCA